>CM028231.1:19596379-20796379 GCA_016432845.1 Psidium guajava
TCTCGATTTAATTCAAGGACAAGGGGGCAATTTATTTATCCCGTCGAATGCGTGAATCCCTTTTTATGCTAGATTTAGGGCGGATCAATTTGTGGCAACGTCGCTGACTGCCATAATGAGAAATGTTGAATGGCCTCACGTAGGGAAATTTCAAGTGAAAAGCCCAGGCGAGCTCGAAGACGGGTAACTGTGTGTCGTTCCAATTTACCCTCAATCGTTGCAAAATGCTAAATTGGATTTGTTCCATTCTCACCCAGGGGATTGCAAAGTGCCTCAAGAGTGTCGCAAAATGAAATGACCCAATGGAATGCGATAGGACTCATTCGCCTTCAAGGTAACCTTCAAATTAAAGGAGCCCTCCGGTCCACGGACCCGATGGCATGGAAAATGATAATGGCCCAAGGCAACCCGAAAGAAAATAAGGCCCAACTAAGCAAAGCACATATGTGGCAAGCTCAAAGTGAAGGGCAACTCGGGACATACAATTCAATCCAATCCAAATGAAAGAACTTCCTCAATTCAAATTCAATGGAAGTATACACAAGGGTAAAACAGTATCGTTCCAATTTTTCTAGAATATGAAGAACATATACTGCCGCATTCTCTTTCATTTTTGCAGGGGAAGTCTCTACTTGGCCAAATTTTCCTGTCTACCATTCCCTATCAGTATCACCTCCGCTACTCGTCTCCAATCTCGAGCCAAGCAAATCCGACGTCTCTACGGAAAAGTTGGACGAGACGCCACTACTTTGAAAAAGAAAGGATAAAAAATAAGCTGAGTGGGAGACAAAGACATTTTCGGCAGAAAAGAGATACGACTCGTCTTTATTGAAGAACTCGCCAGCAAATTGACGGTGGAAACAGCAACAAGGGGCCCCCTTCCACGGAAAGATGAAAGGAGACGAGCTGGGCGAGAGATACGATGAAAAGAAAATCGAGAAAGCCAGAACACTCGAGAGAGGCAATACAGTTGCTAAACCCACGTCTAACTTTAAAGGAGGCATCTTCTTGATAATTCTCATTCATGCTCGAAAGAGAGACTCTTAAAGCATACGCAGTCTCCCAGAAAAATCCAGAGAGTGAAAATACAAGAAGAGATATCAAACTTTGAGAAATCGTTAACCAAATCGAAGATGTCTCAACCCAACACACTTGAAAGTTATCGTTACTTGCTGAATATGGGAGAGGAAGAATTCGAAGCCATATTTGGGATCGAGCCTATGGAGCCCGGCCCTTCCACCGACGACATCCAAGAGCCCGGTAAGGACAATGACAACAACGGTAAAGGTCAAAAGAAGCGTTACCGTCGCCATACTGAGGAGCAAGTACGAAAGCTTGAAGCTTTCTTCAGAACGTGCCCTATGCCAGACGGCAAACAAAAAATGGAACTGAGTCAAGAGCTAGGCCTTGAACCTTCGCAAATCAAGTTCTGGTTTCAAAATAGACGAACCCGAATGAAGACTCGTCATGAGCACAACGAAGCCGAGTTTCTAAGAGTTGAAAATGAAAACCTCCGAGCGGAAAACAAGATGTATAAAGAGACTTTTGACTCCGCCACCTGCCCCAACTACAATAGCCTCATCCTCACCCTCGATGAAATGTATGATCTGAGGATCGAAAATGCACGTTTAAGAGGTGAGTTAGACCAATTTATAACAGGATCGAGTTCTGTTGGAGCAGGGTACAAAAGGACCAATGATACTGGATCAGTATCAATACCTCCCGAGGAAGAAGGGACAGATCACCACCAACCGGACATTGACGATGATCTTTTCGCCATAATCAACCAGTTTGATATCGGTAAAGCATCGGGACTGTGATGCACTTGTTCAGCCAGTGACCACCAGACCTTCGATATGGCCGATGCATACCTAATTTGGGATGAAGCCAGTTGATCATGGGAGAGCCTGTAGAGGAAGCAGAACTGATCCTGAATGAGTGAATGTGTTTTATTTCCTTGCGTGATATGTTTTTCTGCTTTTGTGAATGTGTAAAAGCAAGGAGTAATAATCCGGCTTCCCCCTATTAAATGCTCGAATCCGCCACCTCACCAACCTCGCGACGAATTGATGGCGAGTAAAAATCTGGATAAACTTGAAGGGTAACTCCGTATCGTTTCAATTTACCCTCAGTTGCTCCAAGTTTTAAAATTAAGCCCCTTCTATTCTCAGGAAATTGCAAATCGACCCGAGAACGCAATCATATCCGAATACAAGTTGAACAAAATTTGGGGGCAAATCGACTCATGGGCATTACCACGGGATGGACAGCTTCGGACAAAGGAAAGTACAAGCGAAAGACGCGAACAATCTCAGAAATGGGTAATTCTGTATCGTTCTAATGTGCACATAATCATCTCAAGTCTTGAATTGTCTTATTCCATTCTTAACAGGGATTGCAAATTACCTCGAGAAATACCGTAACATGGCCCAAGGTGATACAACAAGGCTGCTTTATCCCCAAAGATTAACCTTTGAAAGGATAGCCCCATGGACACCAATGGTCCAATGGACCGAATGGTATGGGGGATGACAGTAGGTCTGAAATATCCCGAGTTCGATCCCCGAGGATGGGGAATGTTGTATGTATTATAAATAAATGAAACAACTTTTTGTGCATTTCTTTTTGCAAGCAGGAATACTCGACGAGTAATACCGAAGTCAATATTTTGCCACATTCTCGGCTTAATGGTGAAGCATCCAACAAAAGTCGAAGAAAACTCAATCCAACAAAATTGGTAAAAGACTTGTCCAAGGCATTCAAGATGAAGGGTAAATCAGTATCGTTTTCAATTTATCCCTTTTAATACTGGCTGATATGTCTCTTTTTCTTTTTACGGGAAATATTTACACTAACATTTAACATGTTGAAGGAGACAAATCCAAAAGAAAATTATGATCATCTGACAAGATCTATTCTGGTGAAAAACGGGGCAAATTGATCGCAAGCTCTGAAGCGAAAAAGCAAATATGTCTTTCTTATCTCGTTTGATTTCGAGAATAATTTCTCTGCTTTTTGCAGGGGCATTTAACCGCCAAACCATGGCGGTCGCTGTCACTAAACAAACCAAAATGCTCCCTCACCCATATGCCTCATCGTGCAGGGGCAAAACTTGAGACAAACCGCTCCTCGACATAAGGAGTGGCTTTCCCAATTTGTTCAATCCACCCACATACCATGGGCAATTCAAATCCGCCTATGTTTGCACATTATATAAACACACATGATGCTAAAAATTGTCACATCGGCATTGTGTTTACACATTTCATGAATTATGTATGACTATTCCGCATGTTTAATTTACCAACTCCAACTTAGAGCATAAACTGCATAGGAGATATCAAATGTGCAAAATGGGGCATAATAGGATGAGGAAAGGCAAACCATTTCCACACAGGTCTAACATTTTAATCTACAGATAAACAGCCTTTCTTCAGAGTGAGAGAAAGCCCTTTCGGAATGAAGTCCCCCATTCAGATTACATTCGAGGTGTTCATACTATAAGAACCTCCTTAAACAGAAGTGGTAATGCAATACATGATCTATATGTTGATCGATTGCATCATGAGTTATTACATAGACTGCCTTTAATCATGGCAAACTTAGCTGAACAATTTTGTATGAACCAATGAACGCATTGATGAAAATGCTTGCACATGTTAGCTCTGACATTGCCCGACAGGCAACACATTCCCGGTGTTTGAGTTACCTTCCAAAGTCTTGAAATTCATTCGGCGATTATTGAATGAACAAGCCTGGTTGTCCAGAAGCCACCAAGCATTTCTTCCAAATTCTCAGGTAAGTATATATTCAACCAGAACCTTTCAAGAGAATGAATTCTGACGGTTGTTGGGATACTCGAATCCATTGCGGTATATACAGGTATCCACATTCTTCAATAAAGCATGATTTGTCTCAAGGACAGAAATGTTCGAGACCTTTTGATCTCTGCCTCTTTGGTTTATTCTTAAAACGACAGGAGAATATAATTTGGGTTTGAGCTTCTGCAGGATTCCTGGTCTCCCCAGATTTCAGAATGGCACCCTTTGAGGTACACAAAGTCCTTCTTACAGGCAAATCAAGTCCTTCTTACAGGCACAAAGTCCTTCTTACAGGCAAACAAAGTCCTTCTTACAAGCAAATCAAGTCCTTCTTACAGGCAAATCAAGTCCTTCTTATAGGCAAACTAAGTCCTTCTTACAGGCAAACTAAGTCCTTCTTACAGGCAAAACAAGTCCTTCTTACAGGCACAAAGTCCTTCTTACAGGCAAATCAAGTCCTTCTTACAGGCAAAACAAGTCCTTCTTACAGGCAAAACAAGTCCTTCTTACAGGCAAATCAAGTCCTTCTTACAGGCATAAAGTCCTTCTTATAGGCAAACCAAGTTCTTCTTACAGGCACCAAGTCCTTCTTACAGGCATAAAGTCCTTCTTACAGGCAAACCAAGTCCTTCTTATAGGCACCAAGTCCTTCTTATAGGCAAACTAAGTCCTTCTTACAGGCAAACCAAGTCCTTCTTACAGGCACAAAGTCCTTCTTACAGGCAAATCAAGTCCTTCTTACAGGCACAAAGTCCTTCTTACAGGCAAAGTAAGTCCTTCTTACAGGCAAAACAAAGTCCTTCTTACAGGCAAACAAAGTCCTTCTTACAGGCAAAGCAAGTCCTTCTTACAGGCACAAAGTTCTTCTTACAGGAAAAGCACCAAGTCCTTTTTACTGGCACCAAGTCCTTTCTACAGGCACCAAGTCCTTACAGGTATCTCCACGTGGTGACCTACCATACGGGTCAAATCTCAATCAAAATTTAATCAGTAGAATCCTTTTATTAGGAATCTACCATGGTACGACCCACCATACGGGTCAAATGGTATGACCCACCATACGGGTCAAATTTTAATTCAATTTTTAATCAGTAGAATCCTTTTATTAGGAATTTACCATGGGTTGATCCACCATACGGGTTCAAGTTCAACCACCCTAAAGTTTTTTTTATATAACGAATCCTTAGGTTCTCATTTCATTTTCAGTGGAACAATCATGTCACGACTCTTTTTATTTACTTGTATTGAGTCGATAAGAATCCAGGTGTCATCTCGTCTTTGAAATGAACCTCTACCGAGCTTCCTTTCAAAGAGGGGCAGCTGTTGACACCTGATTTTTAATCATTTTTTTCTATTGCTAAAGTAATAAAAAATCCATAAAAATTCATAAAATTGAAAAATCAACTTTGGGGACCTTAGCCAAGCCTAGGGAACCAATTTTGACCAAAAAACGATTTTTCATATTTTCAGTATTTTTACGTATTTTTTATTTATTTATTTTCGAAAATTAATAGAAAATCTATAAAAATTCATAAAATTGAAAAATCAACTTTGGGAACCTTAGCCAAGCCTATGGAACGAATTTTGACCAAAAAATAATTTTTCATATTATATATATTTTAATTTTTTTTTAAAAAAAATACAAAAATATTTGAAAATTTTGGAAAAATAACATTTGAGGCCAAAAAATACACAAAGATAGTTAATATTTTTATTTTAAATCTATTTTCATATTGGCCATCGCAAATTCAGAAAAATCCAATTCGAGTCACGTGTTCCTTCACGAGTATAATCTCGAATCGGGCCTAAACAAATTTAATTTGAGTCAACTTATTTTTAACTTTCACTTTTTATGAGTTGTGACATTGTCTTCTAATATTTTAAATTTTCATCTTGGCCCAATTATACCCAGAATGACTTAATTTTGCAAAAGGGCTTTAATTAAATTATGCATTATTTTCAGCGACAAGAAATGAGCTTAAATTTGACATGTGGTAAATTTTGGTGTGTCAAAAATTGTGAGGAGATTTGGACTTAAATAAATATATTTTTTTCAGGGACTGAATTGTAAATACTTAAAATTCAAGGACTAGAGTGCAAATACCTAACTCTTGAAGGATTATTTTACAAATAATAAAAAGAAGAGTTAGTGGATAAATTAGAATAGAGAAGGGAAGATAAAGAAGAGGAGATGAAGAAAAGAAGTTGGAGAAGAATGGATGGAGAAAATAAGATAAGAATAGAGAAGGGAAGATGGAGATGAAGAAGAGTTAGTAGAGAAATTAGAATGGAAGATAAGAATAGAGAAGGGAAGATGGAGATTAAGAAGAGTTAGTGGAGAAATTAGAATGGGAGATAAATATGGAGAAGGGAAGATGAAGATGAAGAAAAGTTAGTGGAGAGATTAGAATGTGAGATAGAGATGGAGAATGGAAGATGAAAATGAAGAAGAGTTAGTGGAGAAATTAGAATGGGAGATAGAGTTAGTGGAAAAATTAGAATGGGAGATAGATGAGTAGGTTATAAAAGGAGGAAGAAGTGAGCTTGAGAAGGGGATTCTTGGGAGAGAAAATTTGAAGTGTTTGGGGGGGATTTTTTGGAGAGAAAATTTGAAGTGTTTGAAAGATTTTTTTTTTTAGAGAAAATTTTGGATGTTTGAGAGAGTTTTGGGAGATTGAAGAAAAATTTGAGAGAAAGAAAATACCAAAAGAGAGAGAATTTTGAAGATGATGGAAGTTTAAAGCTAGGGGTTATCATCACAAATTCCTTCATCGATCAATATAAATCAAGAGTTCTTCCTCGTCAACGAGCAAGCAAATTCGAGCTAAGTGTTTTTATTTATTCATTTGTTTATGGTTTTACTTGCAAATTAGCACAAATTGTATATACTTTCTCCATCTCCTCTTTTTTTTTTTTCCATATTTTATGTCAGGAGAAGGATATCTCTACGTCAACAGCAAAAATCTCGTAGAGATGCAAAAATCGGCCCAGACAAGCTCCTAAGCTGTCCACCGATTTCTCAACTGATCTGTGACTAAAAGTCCCTCTTAATTCAAAAGAAACTCTCTATATTGGGAACATAGAGAGCGAAAATCAATTATAGAAATCCCTCCCAAAAAATTGGGAGATAAGTACTCTTTCCACTCTTCTGGTTTTAGGTGCAGATTAGCACATATTTTTGTATACTGACATTTCACTCTATTTTATGTCAGGAAGCCGCAGCTTTATATCAATGGTCAACCCTATGGAAGCACAAAATCGGCTTGGAGGAGTCCTCAAGCGCGCACAAATTTCAAATTGTTGAATCAATTCGTTGTATTTTATTTTAAAGAATTCATACCCCAGAATGGAGAGGACAAAGTCCATCTGCAATTTAAATACCTGCACCATAAATCCCAAAGGGAAGAGCCAAGCTAATGCTTAGCCTCCCATTGGAGGTTTTAACTTACAGTAGTTAAATACCTGCAACTTAAATACCTGTACCTTAAATCCCAAAGGGAAGAGCCAAGCCAATGCTTAGCCTCCCATTGGAGGTTTTTACTTACAGTAGTTAAATACCTGGAACTTAAATACATGTACCTTAAATCCCAAAGGGAAGAGCCAAGCCAATGCTTAGCCTCCCATTGGAGGTTTTTACTTACAGTAGTTAAATACCTGCAACTTAAATACATGTACCTTAAATCCCAAAGGGAAGAGCCAAGCCAATGCTTAGCCTCCCATTGGAGATTTTTACTTACAGTAGTTAAATACCCGCAACTTAAATACTTGTACCTTAAATCCCGAAGGGAAGAGCCAAGCCAATGCTTAGCCTCCCATTGGAGGTTTTTACTTATAGTAGTTAAATACATGCAACTTAAATACTTGTACCTTAAATCCCAAAGGGAAGAGCCAAGCCAATGCTTAGCCTCCCATTGGAGGTTTTTACTTACAGTAGTTTAAATACTTGCAACTTAAATACCTGTACCTTAAATCCCAAAGGGAAGAGCCAAGCCAATGCTAGGCCTCCCATTGGAGGTGTTTATTCACTGTCATGTACTTCTTATAATTTAATTTTTGAATCATCAGACCCAAAAGATGAGTAGGTCGTAATACTGCACAGAAGTCGTCAACACACTCCCTCTTTCGGCTTCAGGGAATCTTTAACACTTAAAACAAATAAAAATATATACCATCCATGCATCCTATTTAAAAAGTGAAAACACAAAAGAGAATACCCTAATAGAGTCTTAGGAATAAACTAAGTCTGAGTTGCCGAATTAGGATATCCATGAAATTAAGGTACCGAAAGGGCATTAGTTTTAATTAACTAGTGTAACCAAGTCCCCGAGCTCATAATCTCTGGTTCGCAGGAATAAATTAGTTCTCCCGCTAATTTATTTAGGTTTCTAATCGACCTACCAAGAACGATTAGTGGCGACTCCAAATTTCAAAATCATTTAAACAAAAACCAAAGTTGCGATTCGGTAGGGCTTGGGAGGGTCCGCGTTAGGTTAGTCAAATCTAATTAACCTAATAATCCGTTAACCCCCCCTTTTAAAATTTAAAAATTTTTTTAGAGGGTCGCGACATCAACCTACTAGAATAATTTTCAGAGGACATCATCGTGGTGTGAGGAAGGTGTCAACTTCTGCTGATACCGTCGTAGCTTTCGAACGGTATAAACTTCAACCAAGTACATTTTGCAATTTGACCAATTCGAAGAGTTTTCTTTTGTAACCAGATCTCATTGGGGATTTTACAACAAAAGACAAGATGTTTTCACTGAATGCACGTGAGTATTGATTTGCCTTGGCATTGGCCTTGCTTTTAACTGGAGCTTTGCTTTTTCATGCCCGAAATTGACTTTCTTCCTTTTTTTCTTTTTCCTTTCTTTTTTTTGAAGACTGTGCCATTATACATACGTATGTCAAAGATCACACTTAAAGAGTTGACTTGAGAACTCTATGTAGATCCTCTTCTTTTAAGTTTTTTTTGCTTTAAGGTGTCGCCATCTTCATTTTGGAACGAGCAATGATCACCAACGGTATTTTTAAGAAAAGAATATGCAGGCTCAATTGGGCAATGCAAAGGATAAAAGTGGATTGGATGGAGAAATGAATGCTTTTCGTTGTCCTAAGGCACTTAAATTACCGTGTGAGGTTGAAAGCAAAGCAACACTTGAAAATTAATGTTAGTTCGAGCAAGAAAATTTCTAACCATTTACCTCGTGCTATTTGCTGGGATTACCTCCACTTGGCCCCGATGTGGGGGTGATTTTTAGTAGGCGTTATGAAATAAAGTCGCCGCCCAAATGGGTTATCAATGGTTACCTGTAGTATTTAGGATAGAGAAATAGATGTCTCCTTCCTTTCGGTATCGTACCTTTTGCGAGAAAATCCATTACCTTAGGGAATACAAAACCTATTTGGCACATAACTCATTGTGAATATGGGACGTGTATGGAAATGTGGTCGCCTCTCATCATCCTGTAATACCCCATTCTACACATTTGATGCATCATATGTAGATCATGCTTCAAGTCAGAATTGGCAAATTAAACATGCAGAAAAGTCATGTACAAATCATGGGATATGTAAACACAATGCAAATGTGGTAGTTTTTTAGCATAGGATGTGCAAGCATGCAAGAGAATTCCTCGAGAAAGGAGGGATTCGAATTACCCATGGGCATGTGGGCGGATCGAGCAAATTGGGAGTCTACTCTTTAAGTCGAGAAGTGACTCGTCTCTGACTTTACCCCTGCACAATGAAATACATGGGTGAAGGAACATTTGGACTTGTTTAATATTGATAACCGTCATGGTCATCGATCAAATGCCCTTTGGTCAAATGCCCTTCTTCGACTCTGGCTGCAGCTCCTTGAATCACTGTTAATTTCCTATCGGAGAAATGGATTCATCTAAGGAAAGTTCCATATTAGGGGATATTATTAGAACAAATACATTTTACCTATTTCAGTAAATTCGTATCAATGGGACCCTCAATATTGACTTTGGTCTCGTTCGTCAAGTATTCCTGTTTAAAAAAAATGTGCAAAAAATTGTGTTATTTATTTATAATATTTAGAACACTCTCCAACCTTGGGGATCGAACTCGGGATGTTTCGAACCATTGTCATCCCTTGTGCCATTTGCTTTATGAGACCATGGGCATCATGGAGGCTCTCTTTTAAATATTAATCCTTTAGATGGCATAGTCTTGTCGTATTGGGTAATTCTTCATCACGATGCTTTTATAATCCCTATTAAGACAGAATACAATAATTTAGAATTCGAGACGATCATGGGTAAACTGGAACGATACCAAATTACCTTTCTTTGAGATTGCATGGGTCTTTCGTTTGCGTTTCCTTTATTTGAAGCTGTCCATCCAATGGTAATGTCCATGAATTCATTTGCCCCCCAATTTTGTCCAACCAGGGAATTTCATTTTCGAGTACGATTGTATTCTTGGGTCATTTCGCAAATTCCTGAAAACAGAAGGGATCTAACTTAAAACTGGATCAATTTGAGGGTAAATTGAAACGATACGGAGTTACCCTTCGGGTTTTCACGGACTTTTGATCGCAATTAATTCATCACGGGTTTGGTGAAGCGGCAGATTCGAGCATTTAATAGGAAAAAGGAAAATTACTACTTTTTACTTTTGCATTAATCCTAGACATCCATAAAAGCATAATATATCCTATGCAAGGAAATAAGACATATGCATTCGTTCAGGATTGATTTTTCTTCCTTTGCAGGCTCCGTGTGTACATTAAAGCCCCAGTGTTTCATCAACATCAAACTGGTTAGTCATTGTGGCGATTTTGTCGTTGACGCTACTTGCTCGGTGATGATGCATCCCCTCCTTCTCGGAAGGTATCAATTTTGGCTCAATAGGCTCGGTCTTTTCGTATTTCGCCCCAATAGAACTTGATCCTGTTATGAACTGATCTAACTCACCTCTTAAACGGGTATTTTCGACCCTCAGAGACTGCCTTTCATTGAGGGTGAGGAGGCTATTGTAGTTGGGGCAGGTGGTAGAGTCAAAAGCTTCATTATACATCTTTTTCTCCGCTTGGAGTTTTTCATTTTCAGCTCTTAAAAACTCGACCTCATTGCGCTCATATCGAGTCTTCATTCGGGTTCGCCTATTTTAAAACCAGAACTTGACTTACGAAAGCTCTAATCCTAGCTCTTGGCTCAGTTCCATTCTCTGTTTACCATTTGGCATAGGGCACGTTCTGAAGAAAGCTTCAAGCCTTTGTATTTGCTCCTCAGTATGGTGACGGTAACGTTTCCTTTGACTCTTGTTGTTGTTGTTGTTGTTGTCCTTATCCTTATCGAGATCTTGGACTTTGTAGGCAGAAGGGCTAGGTTCATGGTCTGAATCCTAAACATGGCTTCGAACTCTTCCTCTCCCATATTTAGCAAGTAACGATAGCTCTCGAGAGTGTTGGGTTGAGACATCTTAGATTTGGTTAATGATTTCTCAAGGTTTGCTACCACTCCTTGTATTTCCATTCTCTCTGAACTTTTTTGAGTGACTATGTATGCTTTGAAACTCTCTTTAGAGTATAGAGAAAGATTATCGGAATGGCGTTCCCTTTTAAAATTTAGGTGTGGGTTTAGAAAACTACATTGTTTCTCTCGAGAGTTTAACCTTTCTCACCTCCCTTTTTCATCGTTGTCGCGACCCTCTAAAAATATTTTTATTAATTCTAGGGGTTAACGGATTATTAGGTTAATTAGATTTGATTAACCTAATGCGGACCCTCCCAAGCCCTACCGAATCGCAACTTTGGTTTTTGTTTAAATGATTTTGAAATTTGGAGTCGCCACTAATCGTTCTTGGTAGGTCGATTAGAAACCTAAATAAATTAGCGGAAGAACTAATTTATTCCTGCGAACCAGAGATTATGAGTTCGGGGACTTGGTTACACTAGTTAATTAAAACTAATGCCCTTTCGGTACCTTAATTTCATGGATATCCTAATTCGGCAACTCATGCTTGGTTTATTTCTAAGGCTCTAGTAGGGTATTCTCTTTTTGTGTTTTCACTTTTTAAATAGGATGCATGGATGGTATATATTTTTATTTGTTATATTTTTTTAAGTGTTAAAGATTCCCTGAAGCCGAAAGAGGGAGTGTGTTAACGACTTCTGTGCAGTATTACGACCTACTCATCTTTTGGGTCTGATGATTCAAAAATTAAATTATAGGAAGTACATGACAGTGAATAAACACCTCCAATGGGAGGCCTAGCATTGGCTTGGCTCTTCCCTTTGGGATTTAAGGTACAGGTATTTAAGTTGCAAGTATTTAAACTACTGTAAGTAAAAACCTCCAATGGGAGGCTAAGCATGAGCTTGGCTCTTCCCTTTGGGATTTAAGGTACGGGTATTTAAGTTGCAGGTATTTAACTACTGTAAGTAAAAACCTCCAATGGGAGGCTAAGCATTGGCTTGGCTCTTCCCTTTGGGATTTAAGGTACAGGTATTTAAGTTGCACGTATTTAACTACTGTAAGTAAAAACCTCCAATGGGAGGCTAAGCATTGGCTTGGCTCTTCCCTTTGGGATTTAAGGTGCAGGTATTTAACTACTGTAAGTAAAAACCTCCAATGGGAGGCTAAGCATTGGCTTGGCTCTTCCTTTTGGGATTTAAGGTGCAGGTATTTAAGTTGCAGGTATTTAACTACTATAAGTAAAAACCTCCAATGGGAGGCTAAACATTGGCTTGGCTCTTCCCTTTGGGATTTATGGTGCAGGTATTTAAATTGCGGATGGACTTTGTCCTCTCCATTTTGGGGTATGAATTTTTTAAAATGAAATACAACGAATTGATTCAACAATTTGAAATTTGTGCGCGCTTGAGGACTCCTCCAAGCCGATTTTGTGCTTCCATAGGATTGACCATTGATATAGAGCTGCGGCTTCCTGACATAAAATAGAGTGAAGTGTTAGTATACAAAATATGTGCTAATCTGCATCTAAAACCAGAAGAGTAGAAAGAGTACTTATCTCCCATTTTTTTGGGAGGGATTTCTATAATTGATTTTCGCTCTCTATGTTCCCAATATAGAGAGTTTCTTTTGAATTAAGAGGGACTTTTAGTCACAGATCAGTTGAGAAATCGGTGGACAGCTTAGGAGCTTGTCTGGGCCGATTTTTGTATCTCGACGAGATTTTTGCTGTTGACGTAGAGATATCCTTCTCCTGACATAAAATATGGAAGAAAAAGGAGATGGAGAAAGTGTATACAATTTGTGCTAATTTGCGAGTAAAACCATAAATAAATGAATAAATAAAAACACTTAGCTTGAATTTGTTTGCTCGTTGACGAGGATGAACTCTTGATTTATATTGATCGATGAAGGAATTTGTGATGATAACCCATAGCTTTAAACTCCCATCATCTTCAAAATTCTCTCTCTTTTGGTATTTTCTTTCTCTCAAAATTTTCTTCAATCTCCCAAAACTCTCTCAAACATCCAAAATTTTCTCTCAAAAAAATTCTCCCAAACACTTCAAATTTTCTCTCTCAAGAATCCTTTCTCAAGCTCACTTCTTCCTCCTTTTATAACCTACTCATCTATCTCCCATTCTAATTTTTCCACTAACTCTATCTCCCATTCTAATTTCTCCACTAACTCTTCTTCATTTTCATCTTCCATTCTCCATCTCTATCTCACATTCTAATCTCTCCACTAACTCTTCTTCATCTTCATCTTCCCTTCTCCATATTTATCTCCCATTCTAATTTCTCCACTAACTCTTCTTAATCTCCATCTTACCTTCTCTATTCTTATCTTCCATTCTAATTTCTCTACTAACTCTTCTTCATCTCCATCTTCCCTTCTCTATTCTTATCTTATTTTCTCCATCCATTCTTCTCCAACTTCTCTTCTTCATCTCCTCTTCTTCATCTTCCCTTCTCTATTCTAATTTATCCACTAACTCTTCTTTTTATTATTTGTAAAATAATCCTTCAAGAGTTAGGTATTTGCACTCTAGTCCTTGAATTTTAAGTATTTACAATTCAGTCCCTGAAAAAAATATATTTCTTTAAGTCCAAATCTCCTCACAATTTTTGACACACCAAAATTTACCACATGTCAAATTTAAGCTCATTTCTTGTCGCTGAAAATAATGCATAATTTAATTAAAGCCCTTTTGCAAAATTAAGTCATTCTGGGTATAATTGGGCCAAGATGAAAATTTAAAATATTAGAAGACAATGTCACAACTCATAAAAAGTGAAAGTTAAAAATAAGTTGACTCAAATTAAATTTTTTTTAGGCCCGATTCGAGATTATACTCGTGAAGGAACACGTGACTCGAATTGGATTTTTCTGAATTTGCGATGGCCAATATGAAAATAGATTTAAAATAAAAATATTAAATATCTTTGTGTATTTTTTGGCCTCAAATGTTATTTTTCCAAAATTTTCAAATATTTTTGTATTTTTTTTTAAAAAATTAAAATATATATAATATGAAAAATTATTTTTTGGTCAAAATTCGTTCCCTAGGCTTGGCTAAGGTTCCCAAAGTTGATTTTTCAATTTTATGAATTTTTGTGGATTTTCTATTAATTTTCGAAAATAAATAAATAAAAAATACGTAAAAATACTGAAAATATGAAAAATCGTTTTTTGGTCAAAATTGGTTCCCTAGGCTTGGCTAAGGTCCCCAAAGTTGATTTTTCAATTTTATGAATTTTTATGGATTTTTTATTACTTTAGCAATAGAAAAAATGATTAAAAATCAGGTGTCAACAGCTGCCCCTCTTTGAAAGGAAGCTCGGTAGAGGTTCATTTCAAAGACGAGATGACACCTGGATTCTTATCGACTCAATACAAGTAAATAAAAAGAGTCGTGACATGATTGTTCCACTGAAAATGAAATGAGAACCTAAGGATTCGTTATATAAAAAAACTTTAGGGTGGTTGAACTTGAACCCGTATGGTGGATCAACCCATGGTAGATTCCTAATAAAAGGATTCTACTGATTAAAAATTGAATTAAAATTTGACCCGTATGGTGGGTCATACCATTTGACCCGTATGGTGGGTCGTACCATGGTAGATTCCTAATAAAAGGATTCTACTGATTAAATTTTGATTGAGATTTGACCCGTATGGTAGGTCACCACATGGAGATACCTGTAAGAAGGACTTGGTGCCTGTAGAAAGGACTTGGTGCCAGTAAAAAGGACTTGGTGCTTTGCCTGTAAGAAGAACTTTGTGCCTGTAAGAAGGACTTGCTTTGCCTGTAAGAAGGACTTGATTTGCCTGTAAGAAGGACTTTGTTTGCCTGTAAGAAGGACTTTGTTTTGCCTGTAAGAAGGACTTACTTTGCCTGTAAGAAGGACTTTGTGCCTGTAAGAAGGACTTGATTTGCCTGTAAGAAGGACTTTGTTTGCCTGTAAGAAGGACTTTATGCCTGTAAGAAGGACTTGATTTGCCTGTAAGAAGGACTTTATGCCTGTAAGAAGGACTTTGTGCCTGTAAGAAGGACTTGATTTGCCTGTAAGAAGGACTTTGTGCCTGTAAGAAGGACTTGGTTTGCCTGTAAGAAGGACTTAGTTTGCCTATAAGAAGGACTTGGTGCCTATAAGAAGGACTTGGTGCCTATAAGAAGGACTTGGTTTGCCTGTAAGAAGGACTTGGTTTGCCTGTAAGAAGGACTTTATGCCTGTAAGAAGGACTTGGTGCCTGTAAGAAGAACTTGGTTTGCCTATAAGAAGGACTTTATGCTTGTAAGAAGGACTTGATTTGCCTGTAAGAAGGACTTGTTTTGCCTGTAAGAAGGACTTGTTTTGCCTGTAAGAAGGACTTGATTTGCCTGTAAGAAGGACTTTGTGCCTGTAAGAAGGACTTGTTTTGCCTGTAAGAAGGACTTGGTTTGCCTGTAAGAAGGACTTGGTGCCTGTAAGAAGAACTTGGTTTGCCTATAAGATGGACTTTATGCCTATAAGAAAGACTTGATTTGCCTGTAAGAAGGACTTTGTGCCTGTAAGAAGGACTTTGTGCCTGTAAGAAGGACTTGTTTTGCCTGTAAGAAGGACTTGATTTGCCTGTAAGAAGGACTTTGTGCCTATAAGAAGGACTTGATTTGCCTGTAAGAAGGACTTGGTTTGCCTGTAAGAAGGACTTATTTTGCCTGTAAGAAGGACTTGGTGTACCTCAAAGGGTGCCATTCTGGAATCTGGAAAGATCAGGAATCCTGCAGAAGCTCAAACCCAAATTATATTATCCTGTCGCTTTAGGAATAAACCAAAGAGGCAGAGATCAAAAGGTCTCGAACATTTCTGTCCTTGAGACAAATCATGCTTTATTGAAGAAGGTGGATACCTGTATGTACCGCAATGGATTCGAGTACCCCAACAACCGTCAGAATTCATTCTCTTGAAAGGTTCAGGTTGAAGATATACTTACCTGAGAATTTGGAAGAAATGCTTGGTGGCTTCTTGACAACCAGGCTTGTTCATTCAATAATCGCTGAATGAATTTCAAGACTTTGGAAGGTAGTTTGAACATTGGGAATGTGTTGCCTGTCAGGCAGTATCAGAGGTAACATGTGCAAGCATTTTCATCAATGAGTTGATCGGTTCATGTAAAACTTTTCAACCAAGTCGGCAATGATTAGAAGTAGTCTGTGTGATAACTCATGATGCAATCAATCCAAATATGGATCATGCAAAACTATTCTGTCAAGCTTGCATTACCAATTCTGTTTAAGGAGGTTCTCATAGTATGAACGCCTCGAATGTAATCTGAATGGGGGACTTCAATCCGAAAGGGCCTTCTCTCACTCTGGGGAAAGGCTGTTTATCTGTAAATTAAAATGTTAGACTTGCGTGGAAATGGTTTGCCTTTCCTCATCCTGTCATGCCCCATTCTGCACATTTGATGTCTCCTGTGCAGTTTATGCTCTAAGTTGGAGTTGGTAAGTTAAACACACGGAATAGTCATACATAATTCATGAACTGTGTAAGCACAATGCAAATGTGACAATTTTTTAGCATTACGTGTGTTTATATAATGTGCAAATATGGGCGGATTTGAATTGCCCCTGGTATGTGGGCGGACCGAACAAATTGGGAAGCCTACTCCTTATGTCGAGGGGTGGTTCGTCTCAAACTTTGTCTCTACGTGATGAAGCATATGGGTGAGGGAGCATTTCGGTTTGTTTAATGACAGCGACCGCCACGGTTTAGCGGTTGAATGCCCCTGTAAAAAGCAGAGAAATTATTCTTGAAATCAAACGAGATAAGGAAGACATATTTGCTTTTTCGCTTCAGAGCTTGTGATCAATTTGCCCCATTTTTCACCAGAATAGATCTTGTCAGATGATCATAATTTTCTTTTGGATTTGTCTCCTTCAACATGTTAAATGTTAGTGTAAATATTTCCTGTAAAAAGAAAAAGAGACATATCAGCCAGTATTAAAAGGGATAAATTGAAAACGATACTGATTTACCCTTCATCTTGAATGTCTTGCACGAGTCTTTTACCAGTTTTGTTGGATTGAATTTTCCTCGACTTTTGTTGGGCGCCTCACCATTATGGGAAGACTATGGTAAAATACTGACTTTGATATTACTCGTCGAGTATTCCTGTTTGTAAAAAAAAAGAAATGCACAAAAAGTTGTTTCATTTATTTATAATACATACAACATTCCCCACCCTTGGGGATCGAACTCGGAATATTTCGGACCTACTGTCATCCCCCATACCATTCGGTCCATTGGACCGTAGGTGTCCATGGGGCTTTCTTTTCAAGGGTTAATCCTTGGGGATAACGCAGCCCTGTTGTATCACCTTGGGCCATGTTACGGTATTTCTCGAGGTAATTTGCAATCCCTGTTAAGAATGGAATAAGACAATTCAAGACTTGAGATGATTATGTGCACATTAGAACGATACAGAATTACCCATTTCTGAGATTGTTCGCGTCTTTCGCTTGTACTTTCCTTTGTCCGAAGCTGTCTATCCCGTGGTAATGCCCATGAGTTGATTTGCCCCCAAATTTTATCCAACCTGTATTCGGATATGATTGCGTTCTCGGGTCGATTTGCAATTTCCTGAGAATAGAAGGGGCTTAATTTTAAAACTTGGAGAAACTGAGGGTAAATTGAAACGATACGGAGTTACCCTTCAGGTTTATGCAGATTTTCACTCGCCATCAATTCGTCGCGAGGTTGGTGAGGTGGCGGATTCGAGCATTTAATAGGGGGAAGTCGGATTATTACTCCTTGCTTTTACACATTCACAAAAGCAGAAAAACACATCACGCAAGGAAATAAAACACATTCACTCATTCAGGATTAGTTCCGCTTCTTCTGCAGGCTCTCCCATGATCAGCTGGCTTCATCCCAAATTAGGTATGCATCGGCCATATTGAAGGTCTCGTGGTCACTGGCTGAACAAGTGCATCACAGTCCCGATGCTTTACCGATATCAAACTGGTTGATTATGGCGAAAAGATCATCGTCAATGTCCGCTTGGTGGTGATCTGTCCCTTCTTCCTCGGGAGGTATTGATGCTGATCCAGTATCATTGGTCCTTTTGTACCCTCCTCCAACAGAACTCGATCCTGTTATAAACTGGTCTAACTCACCTCTTAAACGTGCATTTTCGATCCTCAGATCATGCATTTCATCGAGGGTGAGGAGGAGGCTATTGCAGTTGGGGCAGGTGGCGGAGTCAAAAGTCTCTTTATACATCTTGTTTTCCGCTCGGAGGTTTTCATTTTCAACTCTTAGAAACTCGGCTTCGTTGTGCTCATGACGAGCCTTCATTCGGGTTCGCCTATTTTGAAACCAGAACTTGATTTGCAAAGGTTCAAGTCCTAACTCTTGACTCAGTTCCATTTTCTGTTTGCCGTCTGGCATAGGGCATGTTCTGAAGAAATCCTCAAGCCTTTGTACCTGCTCCTTAGTATGGCGACGGTGACGCTTCTTTTGACCCTTACCGTTATTGTCCTTATCTTTACTGAGATTTTGTACGTCGTCGGCGGAAGAGCCAGGCTCCATAGGCTCGATCCCAAACATGGCTTCGAACTCTTCCTCTCCCATATTCAGCAGGCAATGATAGCTCTCGGGAGTATTGGGTTGAGACATCTTTGATTTGGTTGATGATTTCTCAAGATTTGCTACTCGCTTCCGGTGTTTTCACTCTCTTTGAATTTTTCTGAGCGATTGCCTATGCCTTAAGACCCTCTTCCGAGCATGGCGTCTCTTTTAAAATTAAACGTGGGTTTAGCAACTGTATTGCTTCTTCCAAGGGTCCGGCCTTTCTCAATCCTCTTTTCTTATCGTGTCTCTTGCTCGGCTCGTCTCCTTCCATCTTTTCGTGATAGGGCCCCTTGTTGTTGTCTCCACCGTCAATTTGCTGGCGAGTTCTTCAATAAAGACGAGTCGTATCTCTTTTCTGCCGAAAATGTCTTTGTCTCCCACTCAGCTTATTTTTTATCTTTTCTTTTTCAAAGTAGTGGCGTCCCGTTTAGCTTTGCCGTAGAGACGTCGGATTTTCTTGGCTGGAGATTGGAGACGAGTAGCGGAGGTGATACTGATAGAGAATGTTAGACAGGAAAATCTGGCCAGTAGAGACTTCCCCTGCAAAAATGAAAGAGAATGCGGCAGTATATGTTCCTCATATTCTAAAAAAATTGGAACGATATTGTTTTACCCTTGTATGTACTTCTATTGAATTTGAATTGAGGAAGTTCCTTCATTTGGACTGGATTGAATTGTATGTCCCGAGTTGCCCTTCACTTTGAGCTTGCCACGTAAGTGCTTTGCTTAGTTGGGCCTTATTTTCTTTCGGGTTGCCTTGGACCATCATCATTTTCTATGCCATCGGGTCCGTGGACCGGAGGGCTCCTTTAATTTGAACGTTACCTTCGAGGTAAATGAGTCCTATCGCGTTCCATTGGGTCATTTCATTTTGCGACACTCTTGAGGCACTTTGCGATTCCCTGGGTGAGAATGGAACAAATCCAATTTAGCATTTTGCAACGATTGAGGGTAAATTGGAACGACACACAATTACCCGTCTTCAAGCTCGCCTGGGCATTTCACTTGAAATTTCCCTACGTGAGGCCATTCAACATTTCTCATTATGGCAGTCAGCGACGTTACCACAAATTGATCCGCCCTAAATCTAGCATAAAAAGGGATTCACGCATTCGACGGGATAAAAAAAAAATAAATTGCCCCCTTGTCCCTGAATTAAATCGAGACACCTAGAAAGCTGGAAAATATCATACGCAGGGGAATTAAGCATGAAATAAAATGTGCACTTATTCAAGGTCAGTTCTGCCTCTCCTGTGGCTCTTCGATAATCAGCTAGTCTCGTGTTGGTTCGGGTGTGGATGATCGATGTTTGAGAGTCCCTACTCACTGGCTCCTGATCGCGGCTTGGGACGTCTGTCAACCCTAAACTGGTTGACCATGGCAGTAAGCTCATCATCTGGGTAATCTCTTGAACCTTCCAGCAATTGATGCTCGAATTGGGCATTGTTGTTGGCAAATGCTGGCGGTAGATTTCTCATTCTGTCCTCGCCATGAGCAATTTGACTTCTCGTGCTGGAGCCTTCATCATTACTCGAGAAAGTGTGGGGATCACCAACTGTCCTGCTGCCAAAAACTCTTCCCATTCGAGGATTAAAGAAGTGGAAGTGCTCAGGATAATTTCTTATCTGATTCTCTGGCTGCGCAGGCGCGCTGATCATGGGATGAATTCTAGCCACGGGTTGGTGCTCAGACCAAGGAGTATGAATACACTGCCCCTGCGGTCTATACTCTTGAAGAGCATTAGGGTGATTCTGGGGGATACTTTGATTAACGCCTGGAGGATTGATGGCACGGCTACTGGCTTGGTTGATGATGGGAAGTGGCTCGCCCCATGCTAACCCGCGGAACTTATGGTGGCGAGGAGACTCGACATTCAGGCTTGGATCAGTCCCGCCTTGGTTTTCTTGATTCTGAGCTGCATTGTGTTCTCTCACCCTTTTTCTGTACTTCTGAAGATGACTCGAAACATTTGCTTTAGTGAGTCCCTCTACGTTCATAATTTCCAGTATATGTTGCGGCCGTGCCGAATCGATTCCTACCTGTTGAACTGCATTAACAAACATACGATGCAGCTCGGGAGACCAACTCATCTTCTTTCTCCAGTTGCTTGGAACAAAATTGAAGGCTTGATGCTTGTTCTCATGGTCGTGCAATTGCTTCCTTACCACGTGCTGCCATATGTTTTGAAGCATCTGAACCCTAACTGGTTTCATTACGACGTCTTGGGCCCCATTTAAGACAGCCTTCATTATGGCTTGCTGATCATCGCTTGCCGATATTACGAGGACTGGCATGTTTAATTTAGAATTGATGACTTCCAAGAGAGTGAAAACATCCATGTCAATCCCTACCATGGCGGTGAGGACGATATCAAACTGGTCACCACTCCTCCTTAATATCTCTAAGGCCTCTGTCGCCTTTGCTTGAGCTACAACCTTATACCGGCATTTTCTCAATACGGTAACAAGGATTGACAGAGAGACTGGATTACCGTCAATGGCCATGACCAGTAGACCCTCAGGGTAAGGAACTTCATTAGCTTCGACCAGGGTTGAACATGCGCCCGTTTCCCTAATGCTCGACATATTTCTGGATCTAAGACTGCCGACTCGAGACCGCCTCAGGATGTCTTCTTGGACTTGAGGGATCACGGGATCGTCGATGGTTTCTCGTAACAGGCTTTGAAAGCCGATGCTTTGATGGTGAAGGTTTTGAATTCCTCTCCCACGAGAACTCCTTCCTCTCTATCTTTCTCCTGCGAGTTCTCGCGAATGAACTCTCACTATCAAATGAGGACAAGTTCTCTCTCTGGCAATAGCAACGACTTCCCTCTTCACGGGCAGTGCTATTAGATTTTTCGAGGGAGAAAATCTGATATTCAGCTTTTGATCAAAGGGGAAATCCTTGTTTCTCGCTCAGTTCGTCTTCCTTTTTTCTTTTCGTGGTAGAGGGCCCTTGTCAAGATCTCCACCGTCGATTTACTGGCGGGTCCTCCAATAAAGATGAGTCGTATCTCCTTTTCTGCCGAAAATTTCTTTGTCTCCCACTCAGCTCGTTTTTTATTCTTTCTTTTTCAAAGTGGTGGCAGCCCGTCCAACTTTTCTGCAGAGACGTCGGGTCTGCTCAGCTTGAGGTTGCCGCTTGACTGGAATTCGAGCCAGCGGGGGTGTTGCCGACAGAGAATGGTAGATAGAAAAAACTCGACCAATAAGGACTGCCCCTGTGAAATCATTATTTAAATTGAAGCAGATTATCACCTTCGCATTCCGATCATCTGCCTCGCCTCTCTCCTCCTTTCTTTCGTGATCTGCTTTCAAAAATGGCCAATTCTCCTAACCATACCTTCTCCGCCGAAATCCTGGCTGGGTGGGAGAGACTCTACAATCTTCTTGGTAGAGGTTACGCTCATATAGCCCAAAACTCTACCGTTGAGGCTGAAATCCTCGGTTTATTCAGGACCCTAGACGCTGCTTCTGTTGAGGGTACCCAACTGGGGAGGGAGTATCGGAACTTCCCGACCCTCTTCATTAATTTTCTGGCTGCCTATAACCGCGCTTATGAGACGGTCCTTGTGACCGCCGTCGTGAAAGCCCGTTACCGAGACCGGCACGAGCGTCTGGCAACAGTTACGTTTGTGGCTGATAATCACAAAAAGGCCCTCAAGTTTGCCAACGATCAGCTTTCGTGGCTGGTTCGTGAGAGGGGAAAGTTGGTGGACCGTCTGGCCTTGGTCCGAACTTACGCCGAACAGGAGCCAGGCAATATTGTGATGAGGTGCAAATGCGGTTGGCTGCAGGAGAGACTTGATGACATTACCGCAGACATTGCTTTCGAGAGGGCAGCGATTCCGGACCTGGAGTTTGCCGTTGAGCATTACGAGGCCACTATGGCCCAGGTTAAAGAGAAGTGCGATCGCCTCTTCTTTAGGCTCGCGGAACTTGATCCCGAGAGCGCCCGGTGCATCCAGAGCATCAACTGTTTGGAGAGTCAGTTGAGCTCTTTCGTAATGGTTATCAGGGCCCAGTTTGGCTTTACCTTTCCTCCCCAGTGAGTTGTTGTAACACTCTTTGATGAATGAAATGAAAGAAAAGCTTCACGTGTTTTGTTTGTTTTTTTTTTAAATTTTCCTGCTATCATTTCTTCCGCATAGCATAACAGAACGATTTGAGGTACAGAAGATGTCGAGGCTTAATGTTCTTCTTGATGTTCTTGTTTAATTGCTCCAGAAGATGATATCGAGAACATTGATGAAGGGTTCGGCGGTGGCCCCCACTATCCATCTTGAGATCACGAACAATAACGCTATGACAACTCGATCAGTGCGCTGGTAATAAATCCAGCCACCTGTTGTATGCCCACTTTTATCCATATTTTGTTTCTTTCGGCGTCCACTTGCTCGTGTCGGTCGCCTGTAGCGTCGGGAGAAATTCCTGTGGGCCACGTTCATTAATAGAACCTCGGTCCTCTAAAAACCCTCCGCGTGTTTCGAATCCGAGGAAATTTTAAGACCGGTCTCTAGTTGATTTAATTTGGTTAAGGTACTTGTTTCATGGGTCCTGATTATATAATCCTTATTGTCTTTCAAAAGACGTGGGATCCTCTGCAATACATTAAATATGCCCCAGTGTTTAATCGGTGTAAATCCACTGTCATATCAGAATATACGGCCCGTACGTGTTCATTAACTGACACATGTCTGAGTTTGAAAGGATCGACCTCCTCACTTGCCCCCAGGATTAAGAAATCAGCAATTTCCTGTCTTTTCGTACTTCTAAAAATAATTCGTGGTGTGCATTATTGAACCAAACTTTACCCCCGCCTGGGATACCTGGGATTTCCTACAAAAGTAAAGGATATAATTAGTACATGACGCAAGAAAGGTCAGCCCATGATTCCTACATTAGTCTAATTTTATTCTTCCATTTTGTTGAGAAATCAAATGAAATTTTCTTAGGAGGTCACATGTGGATTTTTCAAAAACTAATTTTCTTGAGATTTTCATAACTTGGAAAGTGTGATAAAATCTCTTAATCAAATTTTCTGAAGGAATTTTCTATCAAAATAAATTTTCAGAGGTATATTTATTAGGAAAATTTTATTTTTATTAGAGCAGGAAAGACATAACAAAAATCCTTTATTAGTTAACAAAATTCCCCCGAGACATTAGTCTAATTTTATTTAGAGAAAATTTTCTTAGAAAAACATGAGCGAATTTCTCGAAAAGAATTTTTGTTGCAAGTTTTTATAATTTGAAAGAATGTGATAAAATCACTTGATGTTTACCAAAGTTTTTTTTTTGAAGGAATTTTTCTTTTTATCGAAATAAATTTTCAGAGGAAAATTTGTCATGAAGATTTCATTTTTATTGAAGCAAGAAAAACATGACAAAAATCTCTTATTGGTCAATACAATTCCCCCGAGACATTAGTCTAATTTTATTTAGAGAAAATTTTCTTAGAAAAACATGAGCGAATTTCTCGAGAAGAATTTTCTTGCAAGTTTTTATAATTTGAGAAATGTGATAAAATCACATGATGTCTACTAGAGTTTTTTTTAAGGAATTTTTCTTTTTATTGAAATAAATTTTCAGAGGAAAATTTTTTCAAGAAAATTTCATTTTTATTGAAGCAATAAAAACATGACAAAAATCCCTTATTGGTTAATAAAATTCCCATGAATGGATTTTTTCACATCATTTTTTCGAGAATTTTTTTTTTTAAAAAAGAAATGAGGGACAAATTTAACTTTTATTTTCTTTTAAAAGAATGGTCGTAATATCAAGCTCAAAAACTGATTAACACCTAGCATAGACTGACCAAAAATAAATACAAGATAAAATTAGAGAACTTACTTTTACCTTGGAGAAATGCAAATCACATAGTCATGCGCATGACTCAAGTGAGGAGTGGACTCTAGAAAATAAAAGAATGAGAGACAGGGTATGGACCTAAAAGGCCCCCACTATCTGAATTGACAACCTTACCCTCCGCGCAATCAAATCACAATGGGAAGAATTGTCAATTCAAATAATGAGCGGGATAAAATATGGTCAACCCAAGCGCAATCGACGCAAGAGCTTTGCATATTCGATCCCTATCTATGGTTTTCTAGGAAGAATTTCGCGACTTGGGTTTAGACGCTTGTGTGTGCAGGTGTCGTGATCCTCAGAGTATGCAAGACATGCACAACAATTGATATCAAAACAGCGCTTCTAAAAATGTGCGAAATTAAACAAATAAACCCAACACCGAGCCTGCAAAATAAAGGGGTTAGCCATACACTCTGCCCCTTATAACTCCCATCCTGCAAAAACATATAACACCTATAGAATGAGTCCCAAACAAGATCGCCAGAAGCGAGATATCCATGAAATTTTCATTGGCCTAAGTCCACTAAGACTTTTAAAATTTCGAAAAAATTCAAGTATTCCAATTGGTATCTTTTTTTCGAAAATTTAAAAATCCCTTCCCCAGTGAAGTCGCCAGTCTGTCGCGACCCTCTAAAAATATTTTTATTAATTCTAGGGGTTAACGGATTATTAGGTTAATTAGATTTGATTAACCTAATGCGGACCCTCCCAAGCCCTACCGAATCGCAACTTTGGTTTTTGTTTAAATGATTTTGAAATTTGGAGTCGCCACTAATCGTTCTTGGTAGGTCGATTAGAAACCTAAATAAATTAGCGGAAGAACTAATTTATTCCTGCGAACCAGAGATTATGAGTTCGGGGACTTGGTTACACTAGTTAATTAAAACTAATGCCCTTTCGGTACCTTAATTTCATGGATATCCTAATTCGGCAACTCATGCTTGGTTTATTTCTAAGGCTCTAGTAGGGTATTCTCTTTTTGTGTTTTCACTTTTTAAATAGGATGCATGGATGGTATATATTTTTATTTGTTATATTTTTTTAAGTGTTAAAGATTCCCTGAAGCCGAAAGAGGGAGTGTGTTAACGACTTCTGTGCAGTATTACGACCTACTCATCTTTTGGGTCTGATGATTCAAAAATTAAATTATAGGAAGTACATGACAGTGAATAAACACCTCCAATGGGAGGCCTAGCATTGGCTTGGCTCTTCCCTTTGGGATTTAAGGTACAGGTATTTAAGTTGCAAGTATTTAAACTACTGTAAGTAAAAACCTCCAATGGGAGGCTAAGCATGAGCTTGGCTCTTCCCTTTGGGATTTAAGGTACGGGTATTTAAGTTGCAGGTATTTAACTACTGTAAGTAAAAACCTCCAATGGGAGGCTAAGCATTGGCTTGGCTCTTCCCTTTGGGATTTAAGGTACAGGTATTTAAGTTGCAGGTATTTAACTACTGTAAGTAAAAACCTCCAATGGGAGGCTAAGCATTGGCTTGGCTCTTCCCTTTGGGATTTAAGGTGCAGGTATTTAACTACTGTAAGTAAAAACCTCCAATGGGAGGCTAAGCATTGGCTTGGCTCTTCCTTTTGGGATTTAAGGTGCAGGTATTTAAGTTGCAGGTATTTAACTACTATAAGTAAAAACCTCCAATGGGAGGCTAAACATTGGCTTGGCTCTTCCCTTTGGGATTTATGGTGCAGGTATTTAAATTGCGGATGGACTTTGTCCTCTCCATTTTGGGGTATGAATTTTTTAAAATGAAATACAACGAATTGATTCAACAATTTGAAATTTGTGCGCGCTTGAGGACTCCTCCAAGCCGATTTTGTGCTTCCATAGGATTGACCATTGATATAGAGCTGCGGCTTCCTGACATAAAATAGAGTGAAGTGTTAGTATACAAAATATGTGCTAATCTGCATCTAAAACCAGAAGAGTAGAAAGAGTACTTATCTCCCATTTTTTTGGGAGGGATTTCTATAATTGATTTTCGCTCTCTATGTTCCCAATATAGAGAGTTTCTTTTGAATTAAGAGGGACTTTTAGTCACAGATCAGTTGAGAAATCGGTGGACAGCTTAGGAGCTTGTCTGGGCCGATTTTTGTATCTCGACGAGATTTTTGCTGTTGACGTAGAGATATCCTTCTCCTGACATAAAATATGGAAGAAAAAGGAGATGGAGAAAGTGTATACAATTTGTGCTAATTTGCGAGTAAAACCATAAATAAATGAATAAATAAAAACACTTAGCTTGAATTTGTTTGCTCGTTGACGAGGATGAACTCTTGATTTATATTGATCGATGAAGGAATTTGTGATGATAACCCATAGCTTTAAACTCCCATCATCTTCAAAATTCTCTCTCTTTTGGTATTTTCTTTCTCTCAAAATTTTCTTCAATCTCCCAAAACTCTCTCAAACATCCAAAATTTTCTCTCAAAAAAATTCTCCCAAATACTTCAAATTTTCTCTCTCAAGAATCCTTTCTCAAGCTCACTTCTTCCTCCTTTTATAACCTACTCATCTATCTCCCATTCTAATTTTTCCACTAACTCTATCTCCCATTCTAATTTCTCCACTAACTCTTCTTCATTTTCATCTTCCATTCTCCATCTCTATCTCACATTCTAATCTCTCCACTAACTCTTCTTCATCTTCATCTTCCCTTCTCCATATTTATCTCCCATTCTAATTTCTCCACTAACTCTTCTTAATCTCCATCTTACCTTCTCTATTCTTATCTTCCATTCTAATTTCTCTACTAACTCTTCTTCATCTCCATCTTCCCTTCTCTATTCTTATCTTATTTTCTCCATCCATTCTTCTCCAACTTCTCTTCTTCATCTCCTCTTCTTCATCTTCCCTTCTCTATTCTAATTTATCCACTAACTCTTCTTTTTATTATTTGTAAAATAATCCTTCAAGAGTTAGGTATTTGCACTCTAGTCCTTGAATTTTAAGTATTTACAATTCAGTCCCTGAAAAAAATATATTTCTTTAAGTCCAAATCTCCTCACAATTTTTGACACACCAAAATTTACCACATGTCAAATTTAAGCTCATTTCTTGTCGCTGAAAATAATGCATAATTTAATTAAAGCCCTTTTGCAAAATTAAGTCATTCTGGGTATAATTGGGCCAAGATGAAAATTTAAAATATTAGAAGACAATGTCACAACTCATAAAAAGTGAAAGTTAAAAATAAGTTGACTCAAATTAAATTTTTTTTAGGCCCGATTCGAGATTATACTCGTGAAGGAACACGTGACTCGAATTGGATTTTTCTGAATTTGCGATGGCCAATATGAAAATAGATTTAAAATAAAAATATTAAATATCTTTGTGTATTTTTTGGCCTCAAATGTTATTTTTCCAAAATTTTCAAATATTTTTGTATTTTTTTTTAAAAAATTAAAATATATATAATATGAAAAATTATTTTTTGGTCAAAATTCGTTCCCTAGGCTTGGCTAAGGTTCCCAAAGTTGATTTTTCAATTTTATGAATTTTTGTGGATTTTCTATTAATTTTCGAAAATAAATAAATAAAAAATACGTAAAAATACTGAAAATATGAAAAATCGTTTTTTGGTCAAAATTGGTTCCCTAGGCTTGGCTAAGGTCCCCAAAGTTGATTTTTCAATTTTATGAATTTTTATGGATTTTTTATTACTTTAGCAATAGAAAAAATGATTAAAAATCAGGTGTCAACAATCGTATCTCTTATTCGGCTCGTTTTCTTCCATCTTTTCGTGGTAGAGGGCTCTTGTCATCATCTCCATTGTCGATTTGCTGGGAGTCCTCTCATAAAGACGAATCTTTTCTTATTTTGTGTCGAAAATTTCTTTGTCTCCCACTCGACGCGTCTTTTTTTTTCTTTCTTTTTTCAAAGTGGTGTCATCCCATCAAACTTTTGGTAGAGATGTCGAATTTGCTTGGCTCGAGATGGCAGACCATCCAGGATCTGAGCCGATGGAGATAACATCGAAAAGGGATGACAGATAGGACAATCTCGCCGATAGAGACCGACCTTGTAAAATCAATTTTTAACTCGAAGCAGATTATCATCCTTGCATTCTAATCGTCTGCTTAACTTCTCTCCTCTTATCTTTCGTATTCTGCACGTCGGCCTTGATTTTCTCCTCTATCTTTTTAACGATAATGGCCAGTTTTCCCACACAGATCTTCCCAGCTGAAGTTATGTTCAAGTGGGAGAGACTTTACCATCTTCTTGGGCGAGGCTATATTTATATAGCCCATTATCCGAGTGTCGAAGCTGAGCTTCTCAGTTTGTTCAGGGAGATAAATGTTTCTTCAGTCGAAGGCACCAACTTAGAGAAATAATACAGGGCGTTCCCACATGTCTTCATCAATTTTCTGGAGGCCTGTCGAAACACCCAGGAGACGGTCATCTTAGCCCGCGTTGTGAAGGCCCGCTATCAGGATCGATCTGAGTGCCTGGAGTTTGCAGAATGCTCAGTTGCTCGATACAAGAAGGCTGTCAAGTCTGCTGAGGAGCGAGTCTCGTTACTGGTTCACGAGAGAGAAAAGCTGGTGGAGTGCCTAACTTTGAATCAGAATTACTTTGAGCATGACCCGAGGGATGTTGTGTTGAAGTTCAGATGTGAGTGGTTGGAGGAGAGACTTGATGATCTAATGGCGGATATAGCTTTCGAGAGAGACCTGATCGACAACTTGAAACTCGCCATTAAACACCTTGAGATGAATGCAGCTAGGCACAAGGAGAAATGTACTCGCCCGTTCTTCAAGAACATCAACTTCATGGAGAGTCAGTTAGACTCTTTTGTGATGCTCATTAGGGGTCAATTTGGCTTTACTTTTCCTCCTCAATGATTTGTTGTAGAGCTTGCTGATGAATGGAATGAAGAGAAAGCTTCACATGTTTATGTTTTACTCTTTTTGTCATTTCTTCTCTCGTATAGCATGATAAAACAACTTAAAGCACTCCTCGCACCCACTTCAGTTAGGACCGGAACACCTCTTGGGAGCATCTTTTTCAAGATATATGGGTCACCATAGTCCAAAGCAAACTTTCCTTCTGCAATAGGGACTGTTAGCAGCAAACTTCGTAGGACGAGGTCATCCCCCTCTACTAGATTCAATCTGCTTATATCAATTGTACCTCCGAAGGAATACGTAGGAAGTGTATTTCTACTAGGTAGGACTGCCCCAATCTTGTCTTATTTTGACAGATGGTGACCGTAAAATGATGACACATAGTCTAACAGACAAAAGCGAGACCTCATCACTCTTCTCTGACGATGATATAGAAGACATGGAAAAAAGATTCGGCAGTAGCCCCCACCAGTCATAATGAGGCCTGTGATTAGTCGTGTAAATTAATACAGTTGTAACCACTTGGTCAGTGTGCTAATAATGATCCTGGCCACTGGTTGCGTGCCCCGCCCCGCTAATCTCTTGTCTCTTTCGACACCGAATTGTTAGTGTCGGTTGCCTATAGCGTTGGCAGAAATGCCCACGTGTCATACTCAATAATGAAATATCGGTCCCCCAAAGTCCTCCACGCAATTCGAATCCGAGGAAGTCAAAAGGCCAGGCTTTGGTTGATTTAACCAGAAATGCATTGCGAGATCAGGTTAATAAACTTGCTTCATGGGTTCCGGTTACACAATTTATGCTTTTCTAAAAAAAGTATAGGAACCCCTCTCAATACTTTAAGCATGCCCCGGGCCTGATAGATACATTCACTGCCTCATTAAAATACATAGCTTATATATGCTCATTGATTGACATGATTCTATCTCCGAGAGAAGGGACTTCTTCGCTTGCCCCCAGGGTTATCAGCTAATGCATCAGCAATTTCCCGTCCTTTCGTATTCTTCAAGATTATTTCTGGAATATTATCATCAATGAACCCAATTTGCTTCCGCCTAGGGTATCTATGATTCCCTACAAAAGTAAGGGAAATAATGAATATGTAATCCAAAAGAAGTCGGTCCATGACTTCTAGATTAGTCCAATTTTGTTTTTCAATTTTTTATGGTGAAATCAGACAAAATCTCCTTAGGAATACATGGGTGAATTTATCAAAAAGGATTTTCTTGCAGGTTTTACAACTTACAAGAAATATGACAAAATCCTTTGATTATTTAGAAAATTTCGTGAAGGAATTTTCTTCTTTTATCAGAATGAACTTTCGGGGTAAATTTGTCAAGAAAGTCTTGTATTCATTGGAGCATTAAGGAAAGACATGACAAAATCTTTTATTGATCAACAAAATTCCCCGAAAGGATTTTTCACATTCATCATTTCATTTTTTCATTCATTTTTTTAAGAAATGAGACACCACTTTGATTTTTATTTTCTTTTAAAAAAATGGTCATGATGTTAAATTCAAAATTTGACTGTCACTTAGCATGGACCAACCCAAAAATAAATACAAGATAAGGTTAGAGAACTTACTTCACCTTGAAAGAAATACCATGCAAATAACATAGACATGCACATGAATCGTGAGTTTAAATCTTAGTTTATCTACCTTAAAGGCTCACAAATTGAAACGAAAGACTTATGGTAAGACGACAATCTTGTGTACATAATCAAGATTAGCCGTGACCCCACGAAATAATCAGGATTAGCCGGGCCTTTCTACTTCGGCTGCTCGAGTAAAAAATTACAACCCCCGCTTTGGTAATCTTACCGAGCATAAGGCCTAACTTTTAAAACTCATTTTTGAAAAGAGGTTCGGGATTGAATCTGGACTAACTTTCGACGTAAGCTCACGCCGAACGCTAGAACCAAATTATAATACAATCCTAAAACTAGTAGCCCAGGTCTAGCCACGGGATATGTGTGATGTAGTGCTAAAGCAATTAATCATGCACATCAATTAAATTCAAACACCACTTCAAAAATGTGCAAAAATTAAATTTTAATTCCCACACACCAAACCTGCAAAACAAAGAGTTAGCTAAACATTCCACCCATTATAACTCCCATCTGAAAAACCATTTAACACCTATAGAATGACTTCTAAGCAATTGCCAAATCAAATGAATTTTCATGAAAGTTTTCTGGCCTAAGTCCACTAGCTTCTTAAGTTTTGAAAAATTAAGAACATTCCCCAGTGGAGTCGCCAAACTGTCGCGACCCTGGAAATTTTTTCGTACCTTAAAAATTTTTCTTTTGGTTGAAAAATTTCTAGGTTAACGGATTATTAGGTTGATTAAATTAATTAACCTAATATGGACCCTCCCAAGTCCTACCGAATCGCAACTTTGATTTTTTGTTCAAATGATTTTAGGGTTTGGAGTCGCCATTAATCATTTTTGGTAGGTCGATTAGAAACCTAAGTAAATTAGTAGGAGCACTAAACTACTTCTATGAACCAGAGATTCTGGGTTCGGGGACTTGGTTATACTAGTTAATTAAAATTAATGCCCTTTCGATACCTTAATTTTATGATTATCTTAATTTGGCAACTCAGACTTGATTTATTCCTAAGGTTTTAGTGAGGTGACGTCTTTTTTTATATTTTCACTCTTTAGATGGAATGCATATGAATGACATTTTTTAGTATTTTCAAATCATTAAAATTCCCTGAAACCGCAAGAGGGCGTGAACTAACGATTTCTGTGCAGTGTTGCGATCTTCAGCAAGTGACTTGACCTACTCATTTTGGGGTTTAATGGTATAATAATTAAATTGCAATAAATAAAGAACCTCCAACGGGGGACTCGACCTTGCCTCGGCCTACCCATCGTGGGGTTTGATGGTACTGAAATTAAATTATAGGAAATTAAATTGCATTAAATAAAGGACCTCCAACAGGGGACTTGGTCTTGGTTCAGCCTACCCATTCTGGGTGGGTCGGCCTTCCCATTATGGGGTTTGATGGTGCAAGATTTAAATTGCAGAAAATTATAGTACGAACGCGACTTGTGGATATGGAGTCATATAAGCACGACATGACATAATCGAGATTTAAAACAATCCATTTGGGTAACGAAATTCTTGAAGATTTTAATGGTTAGGATTGTTACCAGATTTGACGGATTTGATGGTCGAATTCGGACCTTGAATCACCTTGTGGATTAAGATTGCGGCTCGAACGATGGGGATGAACTCTTGATTTATGTTGATCGATGAAGGAATTGGTGATGATAGTCCCCTAGCTTTAAATTCCTATCAACTTCAAAATTCTCTCTTTTTTTGGTATTTTTTTCTCAAATTTTTTTTCAATTTCCCAAAACGCTCTCAAACATTCAAAATTTTCTCTCAAAAAAGAATCCCCTTCCCAAGCTCACTTCTTCCTCCTTTTATAACCCATTCATCTATCTCATATTCTAATTTTTGCACTAACTCTATCTCCCATTCTAATTTCTTCACTAACTCTTCATCTTCTTCTTAATCTTCCCTTCTCCATATTTATCTCCCATTCTAATTTCTTCATTAACTATTCTTCATTTCCATTTTCCATTCTCTATTCTTATCTTATTTTCTCTATCCATTCTTCTCCATCTTCTATTCTCCATTCTTATCTTATTTTCTCCATCCATTCTTCTTCATCTTCTCTTCTCCATCTCTTCTTCTCCATCTTCCATTCTCTATTCTAATTTCTCCACTAACTCTTCTTTTTGTTATTTGGAAAATAATCCATTAAGAGTTAGGTATTTGCACTCCAGTCCCTGAGATTTTAAGTATTTGCAATTCAATCCATGGAAAAATATTACTTTAAGTTCAAATCTCCTCACAATTTTGGACACACCTCCCCTATACTTGGTCGAAATTTACCGCATGTCAAATTTAACTTCATTTCTTGCTGCTGAAAATAATGCAAAATTTAATTAAAGCTATTTTGCAAAATTAAATCATTCTGGGTATAATTGGCTAAGATGAAAATTTAGAATATTAGAGAACAATGTCACAACTCCTAAAAGTAAAAAATGAAAATAAATTGATTCAAATTGAATTTCTTAGGCCCGATTCGAGATTATGCTTGTGAAAGAATACACGACCATGAATTGGATTTTTTAAATTTACGATGGTCAACATGAAAAGGGATTTAAAAAAAATATTGACTATTTTTATGTATTTTTGTGGCCTCAAATGCTATTATTTATTAAATATTTTCTTAATTTCTAAAAAATATAAAAAATACAAAAAATATGAAAAATAATTTTTTTATTCAAAATTGATTTTCTAGGCTTGGCCAATGTCCCAAACATTGATTTTTTTTTAATTTTATGAATTTGTATGAATTTTCTAGTAATTTTTTAAAATAAAAATATCGAAAAATACTGAAAATATGAAAAATTATTGTTTGGTCAAAATTGGTTCCCTAGGTTTAGCCAAGGTTGCCAAAGTTGATTTTTTAATTTTATGAATTTTTATGGATTTTTTAAATAATTTTAAAGAGAAAAGATTATTATAAATTTGATGTCAACAGTGGCAACATGTCATTAACCCATGTGATCATGACAATGTCGCAACCTTTGATTGCTCCGTTTCATCATGACGTGCGGCATCTTATTAACCACCCACTTTTCCTACATGATGATTGCGACAAGGTACTATCATGTCCATCGACCAGTCTAATTCAATCATTTGCGGGCTTTTGAACTTCTGGATTATAGCACTTTTAGGCTTCGCTACTTCGTCACTTCCACACTTCCGACACTTACGGAAGCCTAAACTACACCACTTTGACGTCTCCGACGTAGGATTTTTAGTGAAAGAATTGTCAAGAAATTCTCCACGATAAACTCTTAACTACTTGACACTCCTTCTCTGTGTCTCGACATTACGGCTATGTTTGTTTTAAGGAAAAGAATTTTCTGAAAAATATATGGGCGATGTCCAGGTTATGTTGTCCATCCAATTATTTTATCTTTTAATTAAGCGTATGCGAAAATGAATCACTCCCCAGACAAACATAAATATAGAGATAGATAGCAAAAAAAATCAACAACCATTATATAGCCAAAAGCTCATTTTATTTACCTACTGTTAACCCTGGGAAGCTAGTATCTACACACCTTACCTCAGGGTCACTTCAAATGACTATAAAAAAAAAAATCAAGTTAGGGTTGGAGTTAACATTACTCTAAAATTACTCTAATAAGGTCTACTTCCACATCCTTTACTTAGCACTAGTAGTTGGCCGGGATCTCAAGGTCCTCGTTTGGATTAGATCTTGGATCCTTCACCTCTCCATTAGGGTTATCCAAGTTCATTGGATCCCAAGTCTGGATCTTCGGGGTCACGGTCGATGATTTGTTAAATCGCAAATGGTCCCGAAGAGTATCTCTCGATGACGAATGAACCAAGCCTTGAAGTAGTGAGGTACTAGGTACCCCAACCCCTCCTTTATCCAGAACGTTGTCATGTGGCGCTCCCAAATATGGTTTGACCCTAGGATTAGATGTGATGTGATATCGAGAGTTTGGTCAATAGGTACCCTGAACTGAACTGGTTTGACTTCCATCGCTAAGGTTAAAAAAACATTTAACAACAACGAGTGTGATATAAAATCTTAGTAAGTTAACGCCCTAAGCTCGAATGGGATGTTGACTCGCTTAGGGCCGGCCTAAACATGCAAACTAATGTTGATAATAGATCAATAGCGTGCGACTCTTGCAATGCTCTAACTACCACATGAATATGCATATAAGTCAATAGTCAACCATCATTCACATGCAAACTTACCTCACCTTGGCCCACACTGTACAGTAATTAACATGGCATCTAAACTATACATAGACTAAGGTACACAACTAGAGCACTTATTACAATTTATCGTGCATAATACATCACACATGCTTTGGTTATTAACAACCACTTGGCCACGGCACAACCCGAAAGTTAGTGGTCTTCGACATAATCGGGCTTCATACCTTTCCCTTAGTAATAGCGACTAATAAGCCATGTGGTTCCAAGTACCCTTTGCATGAACTAAAAATCAAACATTCCTCTAAGGAGTGTCAATTCATAACTTGCCGCGATCAACATCCTATAAGCCATGTGGTTCCAAGTGCCCTTGGTACGAACTTATCAGGCTGACCCCAAGTATCCTCGGGAGTTGGCTTCGTCCCCAAGTATTCTCGAGTGATAGTAACTATCACGTGACCATCTGAGCACATCAGATAATCATGCTAGTTCTTATCTTCACATTTAGCCCAATGCAAATATAGTCGTGCTTACAACTCAACTGATTATATTTTTTCATGCTTCAATATACAATAAAAAATTTACACATAATCATAGAATTGCAAAACTTGATATTCCTGATTTAATACCATACTGAATTTTTTGAACATGAAAACATAATATTCTGGTACTACCTCATAGCACGTCTTTAATTACACGTCCAAAAATTCATTTTTCAATATAATAATTTAATTTCAAATATATGTGATTATAATCAGGTACACACACTCAAGAGCACTAAATAATCGCCAGATAATAATCAAATAATCACTAGATAACCACCAAATAATCAGTAAATAATAATTAAATAATAACCAGGTAATAATAATTATTAATTATTCCAACCACGATTAATTAATCTAACTATAATTAATTAGCCTAGCTATAGCTAATTAACTAACCACAATTAACCATAAAGTAACTATACTTAATTAACTAACCATGATTAACTATAAAAAAAAATTGCAATTAATATAAAGTAACTATAGTTAATAATAAAGTAACTGCGGTTAAAATAAAGTAACTATGGTTAATTAACCTAATCAGGGTCAACTAACCTAATCATGATTAAATTAATATCTAGTCCATACTTAATATGAACTAACCACCATTAACACTAATTAATCTAGTTTCTAAATGAAATTAACAGCTTAATCAAGGTTTCGAAGGTTAACTCACGAATTAATGTGACGGTGATGGTGGCCACAGCAGTGACGGTGGCGGCGGCCATGGTGGCGACGGTAGTGACGCGGCTACGGTGGTGATGGGCACGCCAGTAGTTTGGATCGGGCTTGGTTCGGGTGGACTGGCGGATAGCTCGGCGAAAGAGACAATGATGACGATGATGCACAATACATGACAATGACATACAATGGTGCTAGCTTGAAGGAGGATGCAGCTATTTGGGCAGCTTGCTGGGTCTCGGCTCGTGATGGGGCTAAGCAGAGGGCGATAAGACGCGACGTCGAGCAATGGCAAATTATAATCCGGTTGTTGATGGAAAATTGTTTGGAAAGGTGAAATATTGTTTAAGAGTGATGTGGGTAATATGTGAATAAGATAAATGGTGATTTCAAAAGTATAAGGCCAATACTTAAGGGGAAGAGATGCATGGCCCAATAATGTAAGGTCAATATCAGTAGTATGACAAATTTTTTGCTCAGCTGCTCCATTCTATTTGTGAATGTGTGGACAAACTACATGATGAAGAATTCAATTATTTGAAAAGATTATATTTAGGGTTCTGTATTGCCCATCCCAATTGGGCTGTATAGCTTATCATGGATTTTTTAAATTGTTTCTTAGCCATGGTCTTGAATTTTTCAAAAATGGAAGGGACCAAAGAACAATTTTGAATAGAATAGTACTAAGTATATTTGAAAAAAATCATCAGCAAATAGGACAACATACCTATAACCAGAAACATGATTAATTGGAGCAGGTCTCCATACATTTGTAAAAATCAAATTGAGAAGTGCTTTACTATGTCGCGACCCTCTAAAAAAAATTTTCTTTACTAAAGGGTTAACGGATTATTAGGTTAATTAGATTTGACTAACCTAACGCGGACCCTCCCAAGCCCTACCGAATCACAACTTTGGTTTTTTTGTTTAAATAATTTTAAGATATGGAGTCGCCACTAATCGTTCTTGGTAGGTCGATTAGTAACATAAATAAATTAGCGAGAGAACTAATTTATTCCTGTGAACTAGATATTATGAGTTTGGGGACTTGGTTACACTAGTTAATTAAAACTAATGCCCTTTCGGTACCTTAATTTCATGGATATCCTAATTTGGCAACTCATGCTTGGTTTATTCATAAGGCTCTTGTAAGGTATTCTCTTTTGGTGTTTTCACTTTTTAAATAGGATGCATGGATGATATATATTTTTTATTTATTATATTTTTTAAGTATTAAAAATTTCCTGAAGCCGAAAGAGGGAGTGTGTTAACAACTTCTGTACAGTGTTACGACCTACTCATTTTTTGGGTCTGGTGATTCAAAAATTAAATTATAAGTATTTGAACGACGGTAAGTAAAAACCTCAAATGGGAGGCCTAGCATTGGCTTGGCTCTTCCCTTTGGGATTTAAGGTGCATGTATTTAAATTGTAGGTATTTAAATTACTGTAAGTAAAAACCTCCAATGGGAGGCCTAGCATTGGCTTGACTCTTCTCTTGGGATTTAAGGTGCGGGTATTTAAATTACAGGTATTTAAACTACTGTAAGTAAAAACCTCCAATGGGAGGCCTAGCATTGGCTTGGCTCTTCCCTTTGGGATTTATGGTGCATGTATTTAAATTGCAGGTATAAAAACCTCTAATGGGAGGCCTAGCATTGGCTTGGCTCTTCCCTTTGGGATTTATGGTGCAGGTATTTAAATTGCAGGTATAAAAACCTCCAATAAGAGGCCTAGCATTGGCTTGGCTCTTCCCTTTGGGATTTATGATGCAGGTATTTAAATGACCTCCAGTGGATGTGCTTTGCCTCTCCATTATGGGGTTTGGGTTCTTTAAAAATAAATTGCAACAAATTGATTCAACAATTTAAAATTTGTGCGCGCTTGAGGACTCCTCCAAGCCATTTTTTTGTGCTTCCATAGGATTGACCGTTGATATAGAGCTGCGGTTGCCTGACATAAAATAGAATGAAGTGTTAGTATACAAAATTTGTACGAATCTGCACCTAAAACCAGAAGAGTGAAAAGAGCACTTATCTCTCATTTTTTTGGGAGGGATTTCTAGAATTGGTTTTCGCTCTCTCTATTCTTAACATAGAGAGTCTCTTTTGAATTAGGAGAGACTTTTAGTCACATATCAGCTGGGAAATTGGTAGGCACTTAGGAGCTCGTTTGAGCTAATTTTGCACCTCTGTAGGCTTTGCCATTAATATGAAATTGTTCTTCCCTAACATAAAAATATGAGGAAAATAGAGAGATGGAGAAAGTGTATACAATTTGTGCTAATTTGCGACTAAAACCACAAATAAATGAATAAATAAAAACACTTAGCTCGAATTTGACGAGGATGAACTCTTGATTTATGTTGATCGATGAAGGAATTTGAGATGATAATTCCTAGCTTTAAACTCCCATCATCTTCAACATTCTCTCTCTCTTTTTGGTATTTTTTTCTTCTCAAATTTTTCTTCAATCTACCAAAACCCTCTTAAACATCTAAAATTTTATCTCCAAAAAATAATCCCCCTCTTAAGCTCACTTCTTCCTCCTTTTATAACCTACCCATCTATCTCCCATTCTAATTTTTCTATTAACTCTATCTTCCATTCTAATTTATCTACTAACTCTTCTTCATTTTTATCTTCCCTTCTCCATCTCTATCTCACATTCTAATCTCTCCACTAACTCTTCTTCACCTTCATCTTCCTTTCTCCATATTTATCTCCCATTCTAATTTTTCAACTAACTCTTCTTCATCTCCATCTTCCCTTCTCTAATCTTATCTTATTTTCTCCATTCATTCTTCTCCATCTTCTCTTTTCCATCTCCTCTTCTCCATCTTCCATTCTCTATTCTAATTTATCCACTAACTCTTCTTTTTGTTATTTGTAAAATAATTCCTCAAGAGTTAGGTATTTTAGTCCCTGAATTTTAAGTATTTACAATTCAGTCCATGAAAAAAATATTTCTTTAAGTCCAAATCTCTTCACAATTTTTGACACACCTTCCCTATACTTAGTCAAAATTCACCACATGTCAAATTTAAGCTCATTTCTTGTCGCTAAAAATAATGCAGAATTTAATTAAAGCCCTTTTGCATAATTGAGTCATTCTGGGTATAATTGGGCCAATATAAAAATTTGAAATATTTGAGAATAATGGCACAACTCCTAAAAGTGAAAAATGAAAATAAATTGACTCAAATTGAATTTTTTAAGCCCGGCTCGAGATTATGCTCATGAAGGAATACACGACCCCGAATTAGATTTTTTTAAATTTGTGATGGCCAACATGAAAAGGGATTTAAAATAAAAATATTGACTATTTTTATATATTTTGGTGGCCTCAAATGCTATTATTTATTAAATATTCTCCTAACTTCTAAATTTATAAAAAAAAACACAAAAAATCATTTTTTGGTCACAATTGGTTCCCTAGACTTGGCTAAGGTCCCCAAAGTTGATTTTTCAATTTTAAGAATTTTTTTTATGGATTTTCTATTAATTTTCGAAAATAAATAAATAAAAAATACGTAAAAATACTGAAAATATGGAAACAAAATTTGGTCAAAATTGGTTCGCTAGGCTTGGCTAAGGTCCTGAAAGTTGATTTTTTTATTTTCTGAATTTTTATGGATTTGCTATTAATTTTCGAAAATAAATAAATAAAAAATACGTAAAAATACTGAAAATATGAAAAATCGTTTTTTAGTCAAAATTGGTTTCCTAGGCTTGGATAAGGTTCCCAAGGTTGATTTTTCAATTTTATGAATTTTTATGGATTTTTTTATTAATTTTAAAAAAAGAAAAATTGATTAAAAATCAGGTTTCAACATACTAATGCTATGAGTGGAGGTGTAGGGGCGTTTTTTGGGATTTGCCTAACAAATAAGAAGCACATTTGTTGAAATCAAATGTAAAGTATGAAAATTTGTTTGAATGAATCAACGAGTGAACTTTGCTTTGTTGGGGATGACCAATTCAGGCAATGCCAAGTAGTGATAGTGGCAGAAGAATCAAGTGAGATGGTATTGGCGAATGGAGATAAGGTATAAAGACCTGACAACTGGTATAGTCCATCCTTAAGCGAACCTTGGAGTAGCGGTATTTTGATCTACAAATCCTTCACGATAAAGTGAAATGGATAAAACTCAAAGAAGTAATTGTTATCGCGTGTAAAATTGTGAACAGAAAGCAAATTATGTGTAATGGTAGGAACATGAAGGATATTTGAGAAATTAAAAGATTTGTTGATAGGATTTTAAGAGTGGAAGAACTGACATTAACAATGTCTAAACTTGCCTCATTACCTATACGAAGAGATTCGTTACCCTTATGTGATACAGAGATTTGCAGATTGGTAGTGTCAAGCGACACATGGTGAGCAGCTGTAGTATTTCAAAACCAGTCTTGCTGTGATGGGATAGGAAAAATTCTAGCCGTATTAACAATAGGCTAAAGTGCACTATTGTTTGATTATGAATGTCTGAAATAACATCTTGTAGTTGCATGATCATATTTTTGATAAATTTGCATCGATCTTTTCTATTTTTAGATAGATTGTGAATATTTGATTGCGGAAGACAATTGATTTGAAATGTACTTTACCTCACGGAGATAAGTTAAGACAGACTTGTCACTTTTAGATATATTCTAGAGTTGCATATGAAGCTAAAGAATGCTTGTATGCGATAGAGATCTAAAGGCAATTTGTATAGCTTTCCACACATTGTCGGCAGTATTTGATCCAACCACATAGGGTAGGGCAACAAGTGAAAGAGAAGGTATCATCCAACTAAGAACAAGTTGGTCTTTTTAAATCCATTCATCATATGCAGGGCTCGGTACAACAATAGTGGAGTCTATAAGGGTGACGGTTGGAGTGGGACAGATAGTGGTGCTACCAAGGTATCCCATTAAGGAATGGCTACGAAGTAATGGAAACAACCAGATCTTCCATAATAGAAAGCTATAATAAAAAAGTTTAAGGCTAAGATGGTGTTGCATAGCCAGAGTGGAGTTGGGAGATGACATTGTGAGTAGGAGAGATCGAAAATGGAAGAGAAAGAAGGAATAACTTAGGTGTTTTCAAGGATCCTACTGGTCATCTAATACTAGGTAAGAAATAAACTCTAGGTTTAAGAATGAGTTTCGCTTATTCTTAACTCAAAGTAGTCCGTTATAGTACTATAGAATAAAACTATATTAATGGACTAATTTAAAATTAGAATTTTGAATTATCCGTTACAGTATTAACTACATTCATTAACACAGGATATGCAAAATCTCTTAACTATATGCAAAATTATTAAAATATGAAAAATATCCCAAATATCTTTAGAAAATATCTTAATCATCTGTAGCATCCAACACTAAGCTAACTTCCTGGGCTCATCAGTCTAGAGTAGAGATAGCTCTAGAAAGTGTTCTAGTGCAATTTGACCTTATGATTCTCTTTGCCATTGTGATATCTTGAAATTTCTCACCTTATAATAATTAGAAAATAAAATGATAATTCTTGACTTGTTCCTTAAGTCACCTAGAAGCTTTCAGAAGAAGTTAAAACATTTTTTAAAGAAAGAATCTTAAATATTCTTAAAGAAGCTAATCCTTTTGGCTTGCCAAGGAAGATATCTTGTATCTTCTCAAGGAAGCTATTTCGAAATTTCTCGAAGAAGCTATTTGGTAACTTCTTGAGGAAGCTACTTTGAGACTCCTCAAGGAAGTCAATGGCTTACTTGGTTAACGATTTTTTTTTCTTGGATGCTAGCTATGAAAGAAAACATTGAAGATTGATAGCAAGGAAATTGTAGAACGGACAAGATGACGAATTAATCAATGACGAACCGGGTGAGGACAAGATGGGGTCGAGGGAGAATCATCGATCTCGCACTGCCAAGCCCAACTAGTGCTAGGTGCACGCCCAGCTAGGGCTGGTCATGCCTAGCCGGCATGGTGCTGAGGCTGCCCAGCCTGAGCAGCTCATATTTGCTCGTCTGATTGGCTGACACTGACTGTCTTGTCGTGTCTCCGGGGCTTTCGTCTTTGTTCCGATGTCCATAGTCGCTAATTGTCACAAAAAAGTAAGTCAATGCCAAGTCAAAATGGAACATTATCATTTTCGATACGTCAATATAAAGTCAATAGGTAAATGATAAACAGAAATGTCATTTTCAAATCATAGAATAAAGATAAGATCAATGTCATTTTCAAGTAATTAATGATAAGATAAGATCAATATCATTTTCAATAATAAATTCAAGAAATTATAAATGAATTCACACAACAAGATTAACAAAGCCAAGAAAACATAAATGAGTTTATATTAATATGATTGACAAAGTCAAGAAAACATAAATGAGTTCACATTAATAGGATTGACAAAGTCAAGAAAATATAAATAAGTTCATATTAATAGGATTGACAAAGTTGAGATGATATAAATGCATTCACAAGTGAAGTAACTTGTGAGAGAAGCTAGAAAGATACTATAAATAGGGGTATGGTTTCTTCATTTTTGACATCCACCAATCCTCTCTCCCTCTCTCTCCCCCTCACGTGCTCCCCCCCTCCCTCCCTCAAGCCTATTCTCTCTCTCTCTCTCTCTCTCTCTCTCTCTCTCTCTCTCTCACGTGCTCTCATTCTTGATTTTTCACTTTCACATTCATCTTCAAGTTCTTTCACATGTGTTCCCCAAAAAAGATGGGAGAATTATTAGGTTTGAAATAGGGGTGCTCGTTTAATACTGTGATGTAGTGAGTGCATGGTTGTTCCTTATATATGAATCAAATGTGTGCTAGAACGTGTGTATAAACTTGCAGAAGGGAGAGTAAGAAACAAGTCATTCTTGTGTTCATGAGTATTTATCACATATGATATAGGATGTTCCTTAGAATGTGTGAATGATATGATAATTCTAATCAATATTAAGAAATGAATCGTATGTGTGCAAGCATATGATTGCTATTTGAAAGATGATTTATGCTATCATTAGTGTGGAAAGCAATGGTGTAGGGGCTTAAGGTAACGATGTATTTTTTTACCGTTGCTCTCGACAATGGAATTATTCGCCATAAGTATTACTCGAGTCGATAGCATAGACGTCATTTACCTAATGATGATATGATATGTTTCTGCTGTTGTACAAGTGCAGTGACAACGTGCCTAGTAACGAAAAACCCGATGGGGACATTCGAGAAAAAAAGTTCAAAAGTGAAAAAAAAGAATGTCTATTGCATTTATTGAGTTTATAGTTGACATTATGATAGATGTCATACATGGTCATCATGAGTAATGGATGACTTGGGGGAAAAAGCCCAAAAGTGAAAAGAAAAATCTACTACACTTGTTAAGTTTATGATTAATGTTGTACTTGATGATTTTGAGTAATGAATCACAGTATAGCTCTTTGGTTCACGACATCAGGTGTTAGAACTTCTACTCTACTTTAAAATTAGTAATTTTTCTACTGGGCTGTGTGCTCACATCTTTATTTCAAGAAATGAATATGGACTTCCCTGTTGTTCGAATACCAAACCCACATGAAATATAACTAGCAGGAGATCGTTGATGTAGAGATAAGTATTAAGTATCTTATGAAAAAAGCAATAGTATGGATTGGTATATGCTTGCTGCAACAACTCTCCCAAAGAATTATTTTGTGGCATTTGATATTAGGTAGAGGTATTATGGGACATTTGTGCCACTTCAATGGACCAACTGGGTTCCATGGAGGAGTGATACCTTAGAAGGGAGCCCAAGCTAGATTGAGAAAGAAGTTTTAGTAGTCTAATAAGGGGTAGAATTATAGTAGTTGGGGCAACCTTCTCAATTTTGATTGTGTATATTTTAAAAGAGATTAGTTAATATTGAAAATATGATGATGCATATACATATAAAATAAGCATGTTTGTAAATATCTTGAAAGCTGCTATATCTGTTAAATTATGTTAGCTACTAACGTTTTTGCAAATAAAGTATAAAGATTGATAGAAAATGATAAATAAATTAGATAAGAGGAAGAATAAATGGGTAAAGGATTTGGGACGTTACAGCTTTGCCTCAAGAAGTTGGTTTAGCTTGCTTTCTAAAGTATGTAATTGGTCACAAGTGACGTATCCCTCCTCAGAATCGGAAGAATATTGGGTATGGTAAGGATAGACTTGTCAATATGGGTCATGGACCCATTTATTAACCCATATTTATGAGTTAGGTTGTTATATGAGCTAGTTATATTTAGTAACTGTGTTTAGAATCGCAACACTCAAAATAATATGGGTGTTAGATGGGTCCAAACTTAATTAAACCTAATCCACCTCTATGACCTCCCCCTCTCCCTCCCTGAGGGTTTGTGCTCTCACCTCAATTTGGGTATTACTTTTTTTTAGATTGTGCTAAACATGAAAGTATTTGTTGACATCTAATCTTTAATCATCTTTTCTCTTTTAAAATTAATAAAAAAATTTATACAAATTCATAAAATTAAAAAATCAACTTTGGGAACCTTGGACAAGCCTAGGGAGCCAATTTGACCAAAAAATGATTTTTCATATTTTCAGTATGTTTAGGTATTTTTATTTTCGAAAAATTAATAGAAAATATATAAAAATTTAAAAAATTAACTTTGGGACCTTGGCCAAGCCTATGGAACTAATTTTGACAAAAATATGATTTCTCATATTTTCAGCATTTTTCAGTATTTTTATTTTCGAAAATTAATAGAAAATTAAGAAAAAAAATGAAAAAAATTAGAAAATCAACTTTGGAAGCTTTAGTCAGCCTAGGCAACCATTTTTTAATAAAAAATAATTTTTCGTATTTTTGCATTTTTTAATATTTTTCAGAAATTAGGAAAATATTTAATAACTAATAGCATTTGAGGCCACAAAAATATGAAAAAATAGTCAGTATTTTTCTTTTAATCTTCTCTTCATTTTGGCCAAAGAAAATCTCCAAAAAATAATCTAGAATCGGGAATTACTTTGTTAATCTCATTTTCAGATTAATTAAAAAATATATAGAAAATTCATTTTAGCTTTGTAATTTTCGATTTTTGCATTTCTGGAGTCGTGACATTATTCTCTAATATTTCAAATTTGAATTTTGGCCCAATTATACTCAGAATGACTTAATTTTGCAAAAGGGCTTTAATTGAATTTTGCATTATTTTCAGCAGCAAGAAATGAGCTTAAATTTGATAAGCGATTGAACTAGATATGCAGTGAATTTCGACCAAGCATAGGGGAGGTATGTCGAAAATATTAAAGAGATTTAGACTTAAAGAAATATTTCTCCAGGGATTGAATGTCAAATACTTAAAATCTTAAAGACTAGAGTGCAAATACCTAACACTTGAGAGATTATTTTGTAAATAACAAAAAGAAGAGTTAGTGAAGAAATTAGAATAGAGAAGGGAAGATGGAGAAGAGGAGATGGAGAAAGGAAGATGGAGAAGAGGAGATGAAGAAAATAAGATGGGAATAGGGAAGGGAAGATGAGATGAAGAAGAGTTAATGAAAAAATTAGAATGAGAGATAGATGAGTAGGCTATAAAATGAGGAAGAAATGAGCTTGGGAGGAGGGATTTTTTTTAGAGAGAAAATTTTGGATGTTTGAGAGGGTTTTGGGAGATTGAAGAAAAATTTGAGAGAAAGAAAATACCAAAAATAGAGAATTTTGAAGATGGTGGGAGTTTAAAGTTAAGGGGTTATCATCACCAATTTCTTTATCGATCAACACCAATCAAGAGTTCATCCCCGTCGTTCAAGACACAGTCTTAATCCACAAGGTGATACGAGGTCCGGATTCGGCAATCAAATTCGTCAAATCACGTAACGATCTTAGTCATTAAAATCTTCGAGAATTTTGTTGCCCAAATGGATTGATTTAAATTTCGATTATGTCGTGTTGTACTCGTATGTCTCCATATCCATATGTCGCATTTGTACTACAATTTTCTGCATTTTTTTGCTTAACAAATCCAAACCCCAGAATGGGAAGGCTGACCCACCCGTTGGAGGTTCTGTATATATTGCCTTTACTTTCTGCAATCTAATTCTTGCACCATCAAACCCTAGAATGGGTAGGCCGAGCCAAAGCCAAATCCATTATTGGAGGTTCTTTATTTATCGAATTTAATTTCTGTAATTTAATTTTCGCACCATTAAACCCCAGAATGGATAGGTCGAGCCAAAGCCGAATCCCTCATTGGAGGTTCTTTATTTATCGCATTTAATTTCTGTAATTTAATTTTCGTACCATTAAACCCCATAATGGATAGGCCAAGCCAAAGCCGAATCCCTTGTTGGAGGTCCTTTATTTATTGCATTTAATTTCTGCAATTTAATTTTCACACCATCAAACTCTAGAATGGATAGGCCGAGCCAAGGCCGAATCCCTCAATGGAGATCCTTTATTTACCGTATTTAATTTCTGCAATTTAATTTTCGCATCATCAATCCCCAAAATGGGTAGGACGAGCTAAGGTCGAGTCCCTCGTTGGAGGTCCTTTATTTATCGCATTTAATTTCTGTAATTTAATTTTCGCACCATCAAAACCCAAAATGGGTAGGCCGAGCCAAGGCCGAATTCCTCGTTGAAGGTCCTTTATTTATCATATTTAATTTCTGCAATTTAATTTTTACATCATTAAACCCCAGAAAGGTTAGGCCAAGCTAAGGCAGAGCCTCCATGTTGGAGGTCCTTTATTTGCTAAATTTACTTTTCGCAATTTAATTTCTAAATCATTAGACCCTAGAATGAGTAAGCCGAACCACCTGCTGGAGGTTGCAACACTGCATAGAAGTCGTTAACTCACTCTCTCTTTTTGCTTGAGAGATTTTTAATGCTTTGAAAATACCAAAAAAATGTCATTCACATACATTCCATCTAAAAAGTGAAAATATAAAAAGAGATCACCTCACTAGAATCTTAGGAGTAAACCAAGCCTGAGTTGCCAAATTAGCATATCCATGAAATTAAGATACCGAAAGGGCATTAGTTTCAATTAACTAGTGTAACCAAGTCCTTGAACTCATAATCTCTAGTTCGTAAAAGTAATTTAGGACTCCCGTTAATTTACATAGATTTCTAACTGACTTACCAAAAATGATTAGTGGCGACTCCAAATTCTGAAATCATTTGAACAAAAACCAAAGTTGCGATTCGATCGGACTTGGGGGTCCATATTAGGTTCGTTAATCCAATTAACTTGATAATCCGTTAACTTGAGAATATTTTCCACCAATCAAAAATTTTTCGGGTCGCGATAGTATTTTAGCAATATAAGTCGAGCTTGGGTATGAGTCAAGCATGAGTCGCTACATTTGTGTCATATAGAATGAGTTAACATGAATTAAATGAGTCAATTTGAGTTGGACCATTTTAGATCCAATCCAAACCCAACCTGATCTACCTATTCGAGGGTCTGATCCTTGTATATAGTGGCACATGGGATATAGTGGCTCATGGGTTTATGGTCCTATATTTGAGGTTGAGGAGAATTAGTGATAGGATTGGTCATAAATTTCAAGGGGCTAGGATGGCATTTGGGTTTTTGGAATTCCTCAGAAGATTCTAGGGGAGAAAAACACTGCTTATTGTGTATTTCCTACATATGGCACCAGTCTATTAATGCACGATTTGGGATGGAGAAATCTATTGAAGCTTACATTTTGAGATGGACTTACACCAATGAATGTGGATTAGGGCATATGGGTGTTTGACTTGGATTGACCTTCCGATACTTAATCTAGTAAAAGGAAAATTTATGTATTTTTTCTGTCAGAAAGGAAAGTGCATGTATCAAAGTATGGAAAGTTTGAAGAAAAATTTTACCTAAATTATCAAATCCTTATCAATTTAATCCTAAATATTTTAGTTGTGTCAATTGAGCATTAAATTTTTTCATGTTCTACCAATTGAGTCTCCGGCCAATTTTTGGCCTGACATGGACGTTGGTCAAATGATTGGTACTAATGTAGACAATTTTTAAAATATTTTAATAATTTTTAGAACCTTATATTTATTTATTTTTATTATTCTCCTTTCGTTTTCATTTTTTTATTTTCTTCTCTTTTTCTTCTTTTCTTTTTTTATTTCTTACTATGGCTAGAAAGGGTCGTGGAGCCCTTGCTAACTACTAAACATAGGTAGTGAAGCCCTCAAAGGCCACAGGCGAGGGTCGTAATCCATGCCCAAATTTGGGCAAGGCTGCTCGCTTACAACCAGCGAGGTTAGACTCGCCTAGACCATCGTAGCAGCGAGCGAGGCCACCTTGCCAGATTCAGGTGAAGGCTCAATGACCCTCTCTAGCCATAGTAAAAAAAAGGCAAATAAGGAAAAGAGAAGAAAATAAAAATAAAAAAAACAAAAAATAAAAATAATTAGAAAATTATTATTACACATGTTCATGTCAGCGCTGGCTATGTCATGTAGGATGATCAACATCCACGTTAATAGTTTCTAGCCAAAATTGATTATATGGACTCAACTGAAAAAAGTGAAAGGTTTCAGGACTTAATTAGTACAATTGAAATATTTAGACTAAATTAGCACATGTGTAAAGGTATATGATTTTATTTTATTTTATTTTTATAATTCTTGCTTATAGAAGATCTTTCTTGTCGAGTACTATATTATTGGTGGAGTTACAATCGAACAAATTGTTGAATGTCATGATAAGTGGCTATGTTATTGAAAGGGCACGGAAGAAGCTTAATACCTTCATTTGAGGAGATTGCTAAAAGAGAGTTCAAGTTCGAGCTCGTCAATATATCTAATTAAATCTACCTTCACTCAAAACTTAAGCTAATGAATTATGAGCCAATTATGATATATTAAATGCTCTACACCACAAAGGACTTTTCTAACACAACTCACACATGTATCCTAATAATTTTCCCTTCACATGTGAGCTTAGCATTAGGTTTGCTCCTTTTTAATACAAGTACATCCTTCTGCACCAACATATCCCATAGTCTCTAGACCGAATCATGAAGGCTATTATCAATATCGCGTTGCTACACTATAACGCCCACCACTTAAAAACTACTTTGGTCATCAGATTCATTCAAAGAGATATTCACTAAATATTGAAACAAATTGGGGCCAACCAATTAACAATCGGCTCTGATACCATTCATTAGTAAAGTGCAGTGAAAACTGAATACATTCATTCAAGGAGATCGCTAAGAAGAAGCTCAAGTTTGAGCCTATAAACATATTCAGTTGACACACATTCACTCAAAAGCTTAAGCTAATGAGTTATAATTCAAATAGTATATATCAACTACTATCACCATATCAATTCTCTGAAATGAGACTTTTTTAACACAACTCAAATATGCATCCCAACATACATGTTCTGCCATGGCAACAATCATGATTTTGGCGATAAAATCATCCTTTGACAATGGTTCCACCACTAATCCCTTCAATGAGGTGAGTTTAAAGTATGAGTGAGCAATTCTAGGGTTGTTATAGGTTTAACTTGAAACCTATCCTTCAGAATCGGTTCTCTAATTCTTGGAGCCAAACCTACCTTATGTATCCTGAAACCTACACTATCACAGATTCTAGAGTCAGTTCTATGGTTTACTCATGTTACACTTATATTCTTAATTGAGTGATTGTAACAAATCTATAATGACCTTCATTTACTGTTATAATCCATTGACCTTAACTCATATTTAGACATACAATGAATATAAAATATTGACAAAGTAAAAGTCTTAGTCATAAATATCGCTAAAAATGAGAACTCATACTAGTGGTTTCAGATTATACACTTACCATTGGATACCATGGAATACCGCAAGATCGCCTAAAAACATAGAATAAGAACAATACAAAGACTTATTTCAGGAACCTGAAACCTACCTGTTAAAATCGATTTCTCAATTTTTGAAACTTGAAAATTGTTAGAGAAACATCTCATAAAATATTTTGATGATTTTCAAACTATCCTTTGATATTTGATTTACCTTTGGTATGCAGATGTTTGATATATATGGCTAAGGATTACTGGGTGCCTATCGATTAAACATCAGGTGTGTCTAAAACATTTTGATAAAAACAACCATTGAGAACCTCAAAAGATCTGCACACCAATTGTTTGATATCGAATCTCGAAAGATGAGTTCAGATGAGCTGTATAAAGCCCAAGCGTAATGGTGTTTGAGAAAGATTGGCTGAAGTAAGCCAAACTTAATGGGAAAAATCAATGGGAGGATATTTATCTCCTCGAGAATAGTATAACTGCTTTATTAGAGTACAACAAAAACTTGTCGGCGAGAAAAAGTACGTCGGCATCTATTTTAGGCAAGTTCAGTTTGATTTGAAAGAAAGCTGCTCCGGCATGAAGGCACGCTATCCCGTAAAGTCCAACGACTCTTTTGCTTCTCCAAAGTTATTCAAATGGCTTAAATGTTGAAGGCTATACAAAGAGGAGTTTGTGAAGGTCCAAGGAGAACCAATCACTTGAACGGATTGAATATTTAAAATTGCTCTATTATTACTTCTAATTTAAAAGTTTAACTTAGAAAAATTTTGTGATCATCTATAACCTTGTAATCTTGCAAAATTAAATGTACACTTTTAAGTGGTGAGGCTGTATCAAGATGGTGCGATTTATCACATGAAAGATCAACTAATGTACTATTTGTAACTTGTGAGGCGGTTTATTAATGCATTCTAGCTCATATTGTGGCTGTTAATTGTGTGGAGTGAACGTAGGCATAGTATATAAGCCGAACTACTATATATTTGATGTGTTGATCTTTTTTAAGTCATTACTTTATTTGCACACACTAAGATACTATTGTGTGAAACATTTGCTCACATATCTTTTTCTTATCATCTACTGTTTTTCACATTGTTTGAAAAAGTTTCGAAACAACCTAATTACCCCATCTAGGTTGCATTGTTAGCTTCAACAATTGGTATCAGAGTTTTGTTGCTTATTATCTGAAGTGTATTTCTTCAGAGCATAAAGATTCTGATCATGGTTGACTTTGATGGTTTCCTTAGCAATGATTCTATAGTACCTAACAAACCACCATAATTTGATGGGAGCAACTACAACTTCTGGAAGAATAGAATGTTTGCCTACATATATGCATGTGATCCTAATATGTGGGACGTAATTCAAAATGGTGTAGAAACTCCAACTGCTACTCCTGTTGCTATTGTTGTTGCTGGAGAACCAACTGTTGATCCAACTGCTATTATTGCTGCTCATCTTGAACAAACAAGAAAAAGAGCAGCTCTCAATTCTAAAGCAAGATATCTTCTCTACCGCGCTCTATCTCCATTTGAATTTAACTAAATATCTTCTCGTGTTTCAGCCAAACAAATATGAGATTGGCTCCAAATAATTTATGAGCGTACCAATCATGTGAAAGAAACCAAGATGAAAATCCTGCTCGATTGTTACGAGATGTTCATGATAAAATATGATGAAACAATAAAAGACCTGTTCATAAGATTCACTAGGATATTGAATTGCATAACTAGTCAAGAAAGATCTCCATAGATGCTAAAAATTTAAACAAGCTTCTTAAGACACTCCCAAAAGAGTGGATCACTATGAAAGCTCAGTTTGAGAAATTATGATAATTCAACCTATCACCTTGGATGAACTCATAGGCACACTGATGTTCTATGAAGTAGAAGGCATAAAAAAGCAAAACCAGTCCAAAGGTAAGAAAATTATTGCTCTTAATGCTAATGATGAAAATGAAGAAGGTGAGATATTTGTTGGAGAAGAAGATGACAATGAAATGGCCCTATTTACTAGAATATTCAAAACTCTTATGAAAAAGGGTGCAAACTTAGAGGAAGAAGAAATTCAAGATTCTTAGAAGAAAAGAAATCATTCAAAGGAAAGGAAGAAAGCAAAGGTAAGGACATTATTTGTTTTGAGAATAGGAAGCCAGGGCACATCAAGCCTGATTGCCATTTCTAAAGAAAAGAGGAGGAAGGTTCGAAAAAAAGAAAAGAGCATTCAAAATTGAAACATAGAGTAACACAGAATACAAGTCAACTGATGAAGACGAAAAAATCGTTGTCTTATGGCTAAATCCAAAAGAGAAGAAGAAGATGAGGTAAATGACTCCGAACTTTAATATGATGAAATGCAAGAGTTTTTAAAGGAAATATTTATAGAACACAAAAATATTTCAAAGAGAATGTTTGAAATGAAGAATGAAGTTTCAAAACTCACTGAACAAAACCTTTCTAAAAGAGATGAGCTTGAGAAACTGCAAAAAGATCTAGTTACCACTCAAGATGAATGCGACTCTCTGCAAGAGGAAAGCAAATCTCTAAAGGAAGATATTTCAAAAATTAGCACAAATTTCTTCTTTAGCTCAAAAATCTTGCAGCACATTCTATCTATTCAAGTTCCTCATTTCAACAAGTTTGGACTTGGTTGTGAAAGGAAACATAAAGAGAAGAATCAATTTTCAAATGTTAAAATTAGATTGAAACAAATACCTTCTCTTAAGTCTTATAAAAATCACTTTGCATAGCAATTCACAAGATTTATTGACAAATAATTCAATTGCTCATTTGCAATGAACCTAGTCATAACAAGTAAACATGTCTAGTTGAGCAAATGAAGCCCATAAATATTTACTAGAGATTTAACACCAGACCTAAGATTAAAACAAAAGGACCTAAGTTTTGTGGGTACAAAAGAAAACATGAAAATTTTCTTGGTTGCAGGTGATACTAAAGAAAAAAATGGAACTTAAATAGTGGATGTTCGGGACACACAACATGAGAAAGAAACTTGTTTATATATCTCAAACAGATGGAGGGTGGAAATGTCGCATTTGGTGGTAAAGGAAAAGGGAAAATTATTGGCTTGGGAAACATCAGATTAGGAAACCTGATCATTAAAGATGTTTCATTAGTCCAAGGACTTGGATACAACCTTCTTAGCATAATCCAACAATGCAATAAAGGCTATAAAATCAACTTCAAAGAAAACTTGAATGTCGACACTAGCCAAACTCTCACCCAATCTTTCTCAAGCGACATGGTAACATATATCTGCTGAATCTTGAACTTGATGAAATGCAGTTCTTAATGGCCATCAAAGAGGAAGGTGACCTATGACATAAGAAGTTAGGTCATATCAATGGGAATCACATCTCCAAGACTGTATCAAAAAATCTGGTACGTGGTTTACCAAAGATCAACTATAGTAAATGCGACTCTTCCAATGCATTCTCTTTGGAAAAGTAGGTATGATCATCCTTTAAGTCCATCAATCATATCACCACAAGTAGACCTCTACAACTATTGCACATGGATTTATTTGGTCTTACTCATATCATAAGTCTAAAAGGAAGAAAATATTGCCTAGTGGTTGCCGATGATTATTCATGTTTCTCATGGGTAATTTTTCTAACTCATAAGTATAAAGCTTTTCATTCCTTTGAGAAACTTGGTAGAAAAGTGCAAAATGAAAAAGGATATAGGATCAAAGTTATCAGAATCGATCATGATGGAGAATTTCAAAACCAAAACTTTGTAGATCTTTGTAATGAAAATGGATTTGAGCACAACTTTTTTGCAGTTACACTCCTCAACAAAATGGAGTTGTCGAAAGAAGAAATCGATCTTTTCAAAAGATGGCCAGAACCATGATGATTGAAAGTAGAGCTCCTACTTACTTTTGAGCTGAAGCTGTGGCTATTGCTTTATACATCTTGAATAGAGATCTTCTCAAACTAACGATGGAAAAGACACCTTATGAGATCTTTAAAGAAAGGAAGCCTATCCTATCATACTTCCATGTCTTCGGATGCAAATGATATATTCTCATGAACATGAATAATGATGTTGGGAAGTTTGATACTAAGTCAAGCGAATGTATCTTTCTTGGCTACTCTACAAGTAGTAAAGCTTATCGTGTATTCAATAAAGATCTACAGGTTGTCAAAGAAACCATCAACGTTAGATTCAAAGATGAGCTTAAAGGTGTTCAAAGAGATAAACAGGAGCTGGATTTCCAACCATCTACTCCAACAAATGTTTAACGGCCACTGTAACAACAACAAGCTACCAATCCTTCAAGCTCAAGTCAACATTCTATGGATTGAAAGTTCAAGACTGATCACCCCAACTATTAGGTCATTGGGAAAAATTGACGAAACAATCAAGACAAGATCTTCAATCAAAGATAGGATGAACTCTTTAGCCTTAATATCTCAAATTGAGCCTAAAGCAATAGATGAACTAATCATTGATGAAAACAGGATTGAAGCTATACAAGATAAGCTACACGACAATTCCAAAATCAACGATGTCTGGGAGTTAGTCTTGCAACCTAAAGATCAGCAGATCATTGGCATGAAATGGGTATTGCGCAACAAAATGGATGACAAAGATAATGTGATAATAAACAAAGTCAAGTTAGTAGCTAAAAGTTACTCACAACAAGAAGCCATGGATTATGATGAAACATATGTTTCCATTACTAGATTAAAAGCTATTTGACTTTTATTGCTTATGCTTGTCATTACGACTTTATCTTGTACCAAATGGATGTGAAAAATGCCTTTCTCATTGGCTATATCAGAGAAAATGTGTTTGTTGAGCAACCACAATATTTTGAAGATCCTCCATGTTTAGACAATGTGTATCAATTGAAGAAAACTCTCTACAGTATCAAGCAAGCCCTTAGAGCCTAGTACGAAAGATTAAGCTCTTTCCTTCTTGAACATAACTTCAAAAAATGTAAAGTTAATACTACCTTGTTTATCAAGAAGAAAAGTAAAAACATTTTGTTAGTTCAAACCTACGTTGATAACATAATCTTTGGCTCTACTAATGAAAATTTTTGCAAGGATTTTGCCAAAGCATAGTGGGGGAGATGAATTTCTTCCTCAGTCTTCAAATAAAGCAAAAAAGAGCTGGAACATTCATTCAATCACCAAGAAAAGTATGCAAAAGATTTGATGAAGAGTTTTGGTTTGGAAGAATACAAATTCACAGAAACACCTATGACCATATCTATCAAATTGGGCAAGGATGAAAAAGTATGTTCATTGATTCAAAACTCTCTGGAAGGATGATAGGATCACTATACTTAACTACTTCTTGACCAGATATTTTGTTCGTCATATGTCTATGTGCATGATTCCAATTTAATCCAAATAAGTTACATATCTTGATTGTAAAACAAATCATTAGGTACGTAGGTTCATAACTTGTGACAGGATTATGGTATCCCAAAGCTTCAAGTTTTGATTTATTGGGATATTCATATGCTGACTTTGCAAGTTATAAAATTGATCGAAAGAGTACATCTAGTATATGTCAATTGATGGGAAACATGTCGATATCTTAGTTTTCAAAGAAACAAAACTCAGTTGCTCTTTCAACCATTGAAGTTGTGTACATTGCACTAGGGAGCTGTTGTACATAACTTCATCGGATGAAATAGCAACTTAGTTACTTTGAGGAACAAAATTTGAATATTCCTATCTATAGTGATAATACAAGTGCTACAAATCTGACATAGAATCCTATATTGCACTTTAGAGCAAAGCACATCAAGGTAAAGTATTATTTTATTAGAGATTATGTGAATAGCGGTGATGTATGCATACACTTTGTTGATTCAAAACATCAACTGATTGACATATTCATAAAGCTTATGGACAAGCAAGCATGTAAATTTATCAAAGGAGAACTAGGAATTTTTAATTCTCATGAGTAACAAGTCTAAATTGCAAAAGATTCGTAGTATCGCAAAAGATCAGGTAACCATATCTCCGCATCGCTCAAAAGATTAGGTACACCTAATCTCTCAAAAGTTACCGTTACAGTTCATGGGGAATCACAAAATTCGCCAATTCTGACATAATATTTGTTGTGGTAACTGTTGAAGTGATTTTCTGATTGTTACATTTATCCTCTTGATTTTTACTATTATTTTTGAATTATTACCATTATCTCTATTTAAAAGATCGCATGTGCTTGTGTATGCCTATTTATATTAAGCATATTCACCTACGGTTATCACAACACTCTCAATCGTTTGTCTCGCACTCTCTTGTAATCCACCACTCTCTTCTCACTCGATTTTCATCCATTTCACTTTTCACCTATCCCCCCCCCTCTCTCTCTCTCTCTCTCTCTCTCTCTCTCTCTCTCTCTCTCTCTCTCTCTCTCTCTCTCTCTCTCTCTCTCTCGCACGCGCGCGCTCGCCTTGGGTCCTCGCACATCTATCGGTGCAAGCAAGGAAAAAGCCAAGGCCGCTAGTGCCTTAAATGTCCCTCAAGAATCCACATCGAGCATTTAGATAGCAGGTGAGCTAGATGGCTTTATCTCAGCTAGTAGAGTTCTCAAGCGGCTCTAGCATTACCTATTGCAAGTACACTTTAATCCTTGGGCATTAAGGTCAAACAGGAAATTGCATAGGCTCCTTCTCTGGGTTTCACTCTACCAATTGAGGGAATTGCTACTACACCAACATTGATTAAGTCACAAGAAGAGTTCACTGCTTGGTACAAAATTGTTATGGAAAAGATTAACTTACAAAAGAGTCGAAAAAGAAGGGACAAATATTCGCTCCTCTTGTCTTTACCCCTCCCCCCCCCCTAAAAAAAAAATCCACTCCTCTTGCTTTGATTGGTCCAGAAACAATAGCTACTGCACCATCTATGGATGAACCCATTGCACCAACTGAAAGATCACCTTGAAAGTTCTCAACCGAGGAGGTTGCTAATTTGCCGAAGGATTTAGAGGAAACTAGCCCATCGAAAGAGATATCTAGTGGGGCTTCTTCACCTCCTCCCGCACCGAAAGTCACTATGTCTGCACTAAATATTCTTGAATCTCAAGACCTACCTAAAAAAAATGTCAAGGTTAGTGAAGATCTCCTTAAGGCTGATGAGAGATTGAGTGACAAAAGACGTGAGGATGACGATGATGGAGTCTTTCGAAATTTTGAGACAATAAAAGGTTTTGATTTTGATCCCTCTTTTGTTGACCTACTGTTTTTGAGTAAAAGTCACGAAAAGGCTTGGTCCTTCTTTTCAAAAAGAACTCTGGTTGTTCCTCGAGTAGTGGATTTTGAGTATCTAGACTCTCACGAAATAATTTTTTCTGAGACACTTGAAAAATAGAAACTCTTGGAACTTTGCACATCCCATCTTGTCCAAACTTGATTACACTGTTTTACTCGAACCTACATTTTTCTGACCCTTACTCTTTCATTTTCATGTATGAAAAGAAAAACTACACTGTTGCCATCGAGGAATTGGCTGAGATTCTCCAGAACAACTTTTGTCCTTATCAAACGTTAGAGATCTCTTTTGATGACGCGTATGGTTTCATTTTGGAATAGCCAAATTTCACACGTGATTTTCGAAAGATTGTGCTAGTCAATGTTTTACCCCTCAAACTAAATTTTCTCCAAAAGTTCCTAACTCTTATCCTCTATCCTAAGTCCGCATCCTCAAATGATGTGTCAAGATTTGAAGCTAAAGTGCTGTGAGCCCTGCTCACTGGATTTCCATTGTCTATCCCTCACCTCATCATCTTGCACATATATTGAACGGTAAAGAGGAAAATAGGAGGTCTGTCGTATGGAATACTTTTAAGACAAATCTTTAAAAGGAAAGGCATCAACGTCTCCCAAGTCTCCTAGGAACATTTCCCTCAGATCGTCATTGGGAAGAAAATTCTCAAGAAAATGATGTTGAGGATCTCTAGAAGGATGGCTAAATGCGAAAGATGAGGTAATCACCATTGGACATGAAGATGATGAGCACGCCAAAGAACTACTCAAGGAAAGATATGCTGAATAGCCTATTTCAAGGAAAAGGCAGAAAGGCAAGGCATCAGTAGCCAAGAAGGCCTCGCATCCCTCTAGACCTAAATAAGCTCAATCTTTAGCAGGACCTTTTGCCCCTTTCCCATTGGATGTCCTACTTGCTATTTAGTCGAATGTATGGATTTAAAGATGTCCCTAGCCCAAAAATCGAAATATCTAGTCAAGCTTGAGAGGAAAACATTGGCTTGGACTGCTACAACCCCATCCAATCTATTCCTAAGCCTTCCACTTCCTCATCTAGTTTAAAGAAATGCAAGCGCACCGGCACCGATGAATTTTCTTTGTGTGTACGCATGACTACCTGTTTATGTTCTTCTCCTCCTGTTTTGTTGAATGTACCCCTGTTTCAAGACTTGAATCAATAGAACTTATGTTATTCAAATGTATTGTACCTATGTCATTTTCTATTGCAATATCTTTTTGATTGATGACAAAGAAGGGGAGAATGCATATACATGTTCATACAACACGTTTACAAGTGCAAATGGACTTGAATCCAAATGCTAAAGGAAGGCATAGAAATAAAGGAAGCCTGAGGGTAAGTTAAGAGAACAAAAGATTCTCTTTACAGATGTTTATCTCAACTTACATATCTCAAAAACATCTTGAACTATGTCTCAAGATCTTCATTAGAATTTTTTTTCAAAATTAAAGATCAGCTTAGTCAGTTCTTCTCCAGATTCCATTCCAAATCTTTTTTAGATAAACCTTATTTCTATAATTATACCTTATCTTGAAATGTCAGCTATGCAGATCTTTACATTATTGCATTCTATAAATTCTATCTCACTTCACATCTACGGGATAGTCTTGTCATGATCAAAAAAGGGGAGATTGTTGGAGAAACATTTCATAAAATATTTTGATGATTTACAAACTATCTTTTGGTATTTGATTTACCTTTGATATATAGATGTTTAATATGTGGCTAAGGATCCCTTGGTGCCTATCGCTTAAACATCAGATGGTATCTGAAGTATTTTGGTAAAAATAGCCGCTAAGGACCTCAAAAGATCCGATTACCGATTGTTTAATATCGGATCTTGAAAGATCAGGCCAAACGAGCTGTATAAAGTCCAAACGTGATGATATTTGAAAAAGATTGACTGAAGTAACCCAAGCTTGATTGGAATAGCCAACAGGAAGATTTCTATCTCCAAGGAAACAGTACAACTACTCTGTCGGAGTCCAACAGTAACTTGTCAGCAAGAAACAGTACGTTAGCGCCTATTTTATGCAAGTCCAATTTGATTTGAAAGAAAACTGCTCCAGAATGAGAACAAAGTGTCCCATCAAATTCCAATGGCTCTTTTGCTTCTTCGAAGTTATTTAAATGGCCTGAATGCTGAAGGCTCTATAACAGGAGCTCATGAAGGCCAATGGAGAACCAACCACTTGAACGGATTGAATATCCCAAGTTGCTCTAGAATTTGTTCTAGTTTAAAAGCTTAACTGAGAAAGATTTTGTGATCATTTGTATCCTTGTAATTGCGCAAAATTAAGTCTACATTTCTAAGTAGTGAGGCTATATCACAATAATGTGATTTATTGTGTGAAAAATCAGCTCACGTACTGTTTGTAACTTGTGAAACAGTTTACTAGTGCATTTCAGCCTGTTTTGTGGCTGTTAGTTGTGTGGAGCTGATGTAGACTTGGTATATAGACTGAACCACTATGTATCTAGAGTGCTAATCTTTTCTACGTCATTACTCTGTTTCCATACACTCATATACTGCTGTGCAAAATATTTGCTCACTTGAGTTTTTTCTTATCACCTATTGTTTGAAAAATTTTCGAAACAACCAATTCACCCCTCTCTGGGTAGCATTGTTAGCCCCAATAGAACTTATCCTTAATATCCTGAAACTTGGAATCAGACTGATTTCCATCGGTTCAATTTTTCAATTTTCGATTCTATCTTGAAATCACGTGTTTGGAAGGTCATTGATCAGGAACGGACGATTTGAAATGATTAGGGAAGAAGCTTCTCTCCTTACAAAAGGCCGTCGAGTAGGATTGTTAACCCATCGTGTACAAATGGGACATGTTAGTCGCGCACGCATGTTACTCTGCCAAATTGGTCATCATTAAAATTTATACAAAAGGGCATCCTCCTTTTTATCGATTTCAAATCTTTTCTTTTTTCAAATACTGATTTTATAAATGTTGTAACCATGACAAATGCGTTAGTTAATAATTCTATTTTATCTCTTACATGATTCCATTCTGTACCTCTTTCATATTATCACAGTCTTCCTACGAAAATTTAGATACATTAATTTTCCGTACATACGATTCCTTTGAACATTGCAAATTTAACCAACAAATATTATTCAATTAATTCTTCAAATAGCTCTAAAAAAAAAAGATATTTCTAACGTTACAGACATCAATTTCTCAAACACACGCAACGCGTCCACACATTTGCCGGTGGAAATTAAACTAATGATCCCTAAACGAATTCAACTTTGCAAGGATCGACAAAAGAAAAATGCAGCTGTTAATATCAAGGACCTAAAAAAAATGTCAAGGACCTGATAGGGAGGATAAGCTGGTCCATTATCCAGCCTCACACTCCAAGAGAATAGAAAATCAAGGTAAGGTGGTTGATCACTAATCAATAACCAAAAATGAAAAATAAAATTAAAATCAAAATTACATTTAAAATGAAGAATCACTTCATAGCATTATCAGTATTCCAATTGGATGGAAGAGTCATAACAAAGCACGGCACCACATTATTCTCAGTCAAATTCGTCGTCCCTACGCATAAGTACAGTCAACCATTTCCGCACTTTTATTGAAACCCAACTTCATAAATCAAATATATCGTTTTTTGTACTTTTCTATCCTCGCTAACTGAGCAAAACCAAAATTAAAAACGTTTCTCATCATATCCATATTGATCGGATCATCAATTGAACGCAGCGCAGTCGCGGCGGATGTTCCCGTTCCTCCCGGTCTTGACCCCGACCCGGCCTAGCTTGGTCATGGCGGAGACAAAGGCGTTCTGGAAGGCCGGGGAGTTTGCGGCCCACGTATTCACAGTGGGCCTCGACCGCGGGTCCGTGAAGAGGACTTGATCCGAGGTGAAGAGGCCCATCCCGTTCTGGAGGTTCTTGAAGTACATGTTGTCGAAGGTCCGGGGGGTGTTCGGGTCCATGTTTATGGCGATCCTCGGGTCGACGTTGCGGGGGCACATGCCTTGTAGCTGGGAGGCATAGTTCCGGTTCAGGGTGGGGTCGACCGGGTTCGGGCGGCTGAAGTTGTAGATCCGGTTCGCGAACTTGCCGCAGTGGGAGAATCCGACCGTGTGGGCGGCTGCAAAAGAGCAAGAGGAAAGGACCATATACAATTAGACAAAAATTTGACCCCACAAAAAGAAAAGATTAGATAAAAAGGTGAGGACACCTAACCATATTATAAACTATAGACGCGACAATAATGTGTATAATATTATTGAGTGACAGCAAGATGACATGCAATAAACTCACCAAATGTCATTAAACAATTAACCTTTTTCTATGTTCTAGTTGTACATTCTTCTATTGGTTTGCTAGCGATGTGTCGTCTCGAATTGGAGCAATCTCACCAGCCCTCGTGGTTCATAGCTTGCTTAACCGGCGTTAAAAAAAAAAAAACTCCGTAAATTAAAGATCCTCGAATTATATGTCGGATAATATGGTGATGTCGATTATATCAATTTTCAACCCGGACAATGTTCGATTACATGTTGAAGTGGTATCGCCCCTCGATAAGACGCTCTAGCTCGCGGAGCATACTTTGGTGATTACCAGAAACGATCTAAGTTATAGGTGATGGGGTCGAGTTGGGCAAGCGCGCTTACCGGAGAGAGCGATCATATCAGTTTGGGAGAGGCCATTGGCAGCAAACAAGGCATTGAGCTGGTTAAGGTTGTCGGTCGGGTGAGGGAGCCTCCCGTTGACACTCGCCGCCGTCGAACTCAGCCCGTCCAATCTCCCCAGTTCCACTGCATACGAAGGCCCTCCTGACTGCAAATTTCACCAATTCCGTTCACTCGTTTTCACGCAAAAACACGAAGAGCGACGACTGCGGCACCAATTATCGGCATCGCAATGACTCCGAAAGCTATTGAATGTGAGAAATTGTCACACCCACCAGCGCAATGACGTCTCGAGTGGCCATGGCGAGGATGTCGGCGCAGGAGACCTTGTTCCGGCAGCTCGGGACCGCGTCGACAGCCGCTTTTGCCTTGATCACGGTGTCGAACCCATCTCCAGCCAGCGACAAGTTGTCCGGGTGGTCCTTCTCCGCCTTTTTGCTACCAGTGGACGCCACTATCACCGAGGCGTCACAACCCTACTTATCCAAAGGAAGTACCAAACAACAAATGGGTCAATCCCGAACAAAAATGAACAGATGGGTCTTCAAATTGAATCGCGGGCTATCGGAAATACCTGGACGAAGCAATCATGGAAAAAGAGACGAAGAGTGCCGGGGACAGTGACGAAGGTCTGCTGGAACTTCTGCCGGACGGCATTGCGCACGATGCCCTCGACGTTCGGGCACACCTTGGCGTAGTAGTTCTGCCTCAGCTGAGCCGACGTCGAGTGAGGACAGAGGCACAAGCAAATGGACAGCGACCACGCCACGAAGAGCTTGAGCGAAGCCATCGTCGGAATAAAAAAGAAAGTGAGGGGGGTTTTTGGCGTGAGAAAAGCGAAAGGCAAAGGTGGGAATATATAGCGCAATTTGAAGGGTTTTAGTCAGGGAGATTAGCTTAGACGGGAACGGTCGCAAGTGCCAGCTGGGTTACGGCAAGAATCTCTCCCCTTTTTTTAAAAAAAACGAGGAACAGGGTTGAAAGTGGGGGGCTTTTGATTAAGAAACATGACAGAGATTGATGTTGGCTTCTTCCAATAGCCGCGTTCGTCTCAATCATTTGGCTGTAGGCGTGAGCACAGTTTCAGTAGAAAAACTTGGAATCTGAAATCGCAACCAGTAAAAAGCGGGTCCGGTTTTAGATTTCAAAGTCGTAGAGGCCTATTTTCAAAAGGTAAGTTTCAAATTTTTGTATTTTTCTTGGTATATATCTTTGCGCGTTCTTGCAGTATCACCGTGTCGTTTCATAGTCAGCGATATTTACCACTCTTATTCTGCTGATGTTTTGTATTTATTCATGTGTTTGAGTAGATCATAACGGTAAATAGTGATCTTAAATATAATGATTCACTACAACAATTCAATTAACAATACAGATACAACCTAAGCAAATCTCGAAACCCGTATCATGAAAAGTTTCTGATTTCAAAGTATGCACCATATGTTTCAAAGTCTATAAAAAAAATGAAAAATCTGTTCCGAAGGGTTCATCGTGCAAAACCCTAGAATTGCTCGACCCTATTTGGTCGCGTTGCTTGTTAACGGACGAGTCTCGGAGCGAGAGAGAGGGAGAGACTGAGTGAACGTGGCATCCACGTCGCCAAGTGCCAAAGCTTGCTAGGAGATAATCTTTTTTGTGATCGAAAAGATCGTGACGCTCTTATCAGCTCTAAGTAAAGGCCCCAGAGATTTTTTGTCCATATGGGGTGTTAGAAAACTAAATGGATTGGAGTGGTTTGAAAATATAATATAAGAAGCCAAATGGGTACGACCCCCATGTGGGAATGCTGCGGAATCTTTGGGCAATAATGTGGTGATAAGCCCAATTTCACTATCTGCAACTCAGTTCTTCGACTCCAAAAGGTGTGGGGACGCGAAACGCATGTCTTACGTTATACGTTTAAAGCTTTTAAGGTACCTAGTCGTCGGACAATGAGTTGTGTTGTTATATGTCCACGGCAATGTGTGCGTGCTGATGGTGTACCCGTCGAGATTTTTTTTTTTGTGGTGTCGAATCATTGCCAAAAATTGAAATGATGTTGATGATCTCGCCATTTTGGATGACAATATTTACAGACTTTCGATAAAGTACACCTTGGTTGTTGAACATTTAGCGATCTCGTGAGGCTAACGGCCTCGGCACAATTTTGGGGAGGCTCAATCGTATCGATTTTGCTCAATTTTAAGTGCGAGAGGGAGAGATCCCGGCGACAAAGGAGGTCGCGACCAGCTCGGGCGACCACATTGTGCTTATGCGAGGCCATTGACCTTCATAGTCGTTGTGTCGAGACCATGTTCAGTTCTTTCTAGGTTAACTTCCTTGGTCTCTAGCAGGCTTAAGGCACGATTTAAAAAAAAAAGTGTGCAGTTAAGACTTTATTTCCACTGTTCGGACAACAATGATTAAGGCCTTTCGATAAAGTAAATCTCGGCCATTTAATTTTCAATGATCACGTGAGGCCAATGATCTCACTGAATTATTGGGGCTTAAATGTATAGATTCGCTCAATTCTAAGTGCGAGAGGGATAGAGGCCCGCGACCAAGAAGATAGTGACTTCGGTTGATTCCCTCCAACGGAGGTCCCGGATCACATGACCACATTATGTTGGCACGTGGCCATTGACCTTCATAATTGCGGCTTCGAGACTCAGCTTGAATCTTTTTTAGTTAACTTCCCTAGTCTTTATTTGGCTTCAAACACTCTATAAAGGTGCGCGCACAAAGATACAAAATGGAGCTTCGACGGCAGCGACACCCCCTTGCGGGTGGTGAGTGGTCGTAGTTGGTGGTGGTGGTCGTCGTTTCTAGGTTTTACAGTTATTAACACTTGATGGAATTCCACTACTAGTTATTAGTAGGTAATCTAGTTCCATATCGTTTTTGGCACTCTTCTTTCTTCGGTAACTAAACAAAACCAAAATCAAAAACGTTTCTCATCATATCCATATTGATCAGATCATCAATTGAACGCGGCGCAGTCGCGGCGGATGTTCCCGTTCCTCACGGTCTTGACCCCGACCCGGCCCAGCTTAGTCATGGCAGAGACGAAGGCTGTCTGGAAGGCTGGGGAGTTGCCGGCCCATGTGTTCACAGTGGGCTTGGACCGCGGGTCGGTGAAGAGGACCTGGTCCGAGGTGAAGAGGCCCATCCCGTTCTGGAGGTTCTTGAAGTACATGTTGTCGAAGGTCTGGGGGGTGTTTGGGTCCATGTCGATGGTTCTCTGTGGGTCGACGTTGCGGGGGCACATGCCTTGGAGCTGGTGGGCGTAGCTCTGGTTCAGGGTGGGGTCGATCGGGTTCTGGCGGCCGAAGTTGTAGATCCGGTTCGAGAACTGGCCGCAATGAGAGAATCCGACCGTGTGGGCAGCTGTACAAGAGCAAGAGGAAAGGACCATGTATAATTGGACAAAAAAATAAGGACACTCGACCATATTATAAATTATAGACATAACAATTTCATTGACTCTTGTCCATGCTCTAGTTGCACATGCTTCTATTGGTTTGCTAGCGATGTGCCGTCTTCAGTTGGAGCAATATCACCGGGTCCTTGTGTTTCATAGCTTGCTTAATCGACGTAAGAAAAAAAAAACTACATAAATTCTGGAGCCTCGAATTACATATCGGTTGATATCGCATATTTTGATAATTACTAGAAACAATTCAAGTTACATAGGTGATGGGGTCGTGTTGCGCACCCGCGCTTACCTGAGAGTGCGATCATGTCAGCTTGGGAGAGGCCATTAGCAGCAAACAAGGCATTGAGCTGGTTTAGGTTGTAGGTCGGCTGAGGGAGCCTCCCGTTGACACTCGCCGCCGTCGAACTCAGCCCGTCCAATCTCCCCAACTCCACTGCATAGGACGGCCCTCCGGCCTGCAGATTTCACCAATTCCACTCATTCATTCTCATGCATAAACACCAGGAGAGGCGTTTGCGGCGCCAATTATCAAGACGAGAAATTAGCACACCAACCAGCGCAACGACGTCTCGGGTGGCCATGGCGAGAATGTCAGCGCACGAGACCCTGTTCCGGCAGCTCGGGACTGCGTCGACGGCCGCTTTCGCCTTGATCACCGTGTCGAACCCGTCTCCGGCCAGTGACAAGTTGTCCGGATGGTCCTTCTCCGCCTTGTTGCTGGCGGTTGACGCCACTATCACCGAAGCATCACAACCCTACTTATCCAAAGGAAAGTACCAAAGCACAAATGGGTCAATCCCGAACAAAAATGAACGGATGGGTCTTCAAATTCAATCACGGGGGCATCGGAGAAACCTGGACGAAGCAATCGTGGAAAAAGAGACGGAGAGTGCCGGGGACAGTCGCGTTGGCGGCCTGCTGTAACTTCTGCCGAACGGCATTGCGCACGATGCTCTCGACGTTCGGGCACACGTTAGCATAGTAGTTCTGCCTCAGCTGAGCCGACGTCGAGTGAGGACAGAGGCACAAGCAAACGGACAGCGACCATGCCACCAAGAGCTTGAACGGAGCCATCGTCGGAAGCGAAGCGAAGTGGGGTTTTGGCGAGAGAGAAGCGAAAGACGAAGGTGGTGCATAAATAGGGCAATTTCAAGGGTTCGAGCAAATGTGTTGGAGCGAGCGAGGGAGATTAGATCATTAGACAGGAGCGGTCATAAGTTCCAGCTGGCCTATGACGAGAATCTCTCCCTTTTTGGCAAAGGAGACGAAGAGGTTTGAATGTGGGGGGCTGTTTTAGTAACCCAATTCAATTCCGTGAAATGTTTCGTTCACATTATTATTATTTTTTACACCAAGAACGTTTTATAAAACTCCTGGACTTGCGAATTTGAAGTATTCTACTTTTACACAATTCAACAACTGCTCCCGGCTCGAACAGGTTCATGTTTGATCTCAATGCTAACCAGTCTTCTTTTCCGACTCATTCCCCCCGAAACCACCAGCTATCTTGGCCTAATTCAAGTGCCTACTTAATCAAGTGAATTGATTAAGATATAGGAAAGAGATATATGAGTGAGTGTTTAATCCGAAACCACCAATCTGAGCTTGCATCTTTTACTTTGTTAATATTTCATGTTTATTCGCGCGTCTAAATATGAGTTATGGTGATTGGATTGTAACAGCAAACGATAACCAATAAATGTGATGATTCACCGCAATAGTTCAAGTAAGAATACATGAAGAATTTATGTAAATCCTGAAATTTGTAATAGAATAAGTTTCAAAGTATACATGATAAGTTTCATGTTTCAAAATATAAAAAATTTGTTTTGATGGGTAGGTTTCAAATTTCAAGCGAAACCCCTATGAAATCTAAAATTGCCCAGCCATATTTGGTCGTGTTGCTTGGGTGTGTGAGCAAATCGAACCGATTGAACCTGGATCGGTGGTCCAGTTCCCGATTCTAAAGGCCGGCGGTCCGGTTCACGGTTCTTGAAATTGGAACCAGAGGCCGGGCGATCTGGGTCCTGATTCTAGGGGCCTAGGACCGGATTGGATCGATCAATTTTTTTACAATAAAAGTAACCTTAAATCTAAGTTTATGATTTGTTCTTTCTTTTGCACTTCCCACTTACTTCTTCATTTGTTCGTGCATGAGCTCACGGTGTGGACAAACCCCCTTTTCTTCCATGAAGAACTTATATGTGGAGGCTTTGTTGGTGTGTCAACGCGCGTCATCCTCTAGAACTTGCAGGACACTCAAAAATTTCTTCCTTGTCTTCCCTTGGCTATGGATATATGCATATAAAGTGCTCTATTTATATAATTGTGTGCACGAGTTTTTTTTTCGGTTGAAATTGTGTGCATGAGTTATAACTCCTTTTTTTTTTACATGTTTCCGGTCCAATAGAACTGTTCGGGAATCAGACCAGATCGATCTGTTTAGTTCGCTTCGATTTTCGAGATCGTCGATTCAGTTCTCGATTATGAAAAATTGAAAATCGAGATCACTAATTCGATTTTCGATTCTCGAGAGGAATCGTGGAATTGATGATTCCTGGCATTGCTTGTTACTAGGCGAGTCCGAAGAAGTTTGAACCAAAAGGGGTCCAAAGGGAGCGTGTGAACGAAGCATCCACGTTGCCGTCAAGGTTTGCATGTATGCCTGCCAAATGCCAACGCTTGCTAGGAGCGAATCTTTTGTGATTGGGAAGATCGTGACGGTCTCATCACCGAGTAAAGGTCGCTGAGGTTTTTTACCATATGGGGGTTACAAATTAGGGCGGGCGCGCATGACAATTCTTCTGCTCTAAACATTAACTTTTAATCATAAGTTAAAATTTTTTTTATTTATGAGTAAAAGTTATTTTTTTCTATTTTTTAATAGAAGTATTTTTTTTAATTTCTTGAAGTGGCTTTAAAACTACTTCTGAAGTAAAAAAAAAAACATCAGAAGTAGAAAAATAAAATTATGTAACTAAATGAATTTTTGATTTAGAAATTACGTCACATTTCGAAAACACTTCTGGAATTAAAATTCTATTCGAGAAGTGTTGTGATGTGCGCCCTAAATGGATTGGAGTGGTTGAAAATGTAACATAAGAAGGCAAATGGGTACCACTCCCATGCGGGAATGCTGTGGAATCTTTTCCAATAATGTGGTGATGAGCCAATTTGGCTAGGCATAGGAATCAAAATCACAACTCTGATGTTCGACTTCGAGTGCCTATTCGAGCAAATGGTGACGCGAAATGCATGCCTTACTTGTAGGTTGAAGCATTTAAGGCATCTACTCATCGGACAATGAGTTGTTACCAGAGGTCCACAACAATGTGTGCATGCTGAGGGTGAACCAGTCGAGAGTTCTCTATGTCAAACGATTGCCCAAAATTGAAATGATGTGGATGCACTAATCGAAGGAAGCCGACCCCCCGTTCGTGATTTTTGTGAGCCCGTGTTTGGATCCATTGATAAGGAATCGACAAGTTGATTCCCTGTTATGTGTAATTTTCGCCGCATAGGATTAGACTCTATTTCCGCTATTTGGATGACAATGCTTGAGGTCTTTCGATAAAGCATATCTCTCGGCCATCGAACGTTTAGTAATCTCGTGAGCCTGATGATCTCGCCGCAGTATTGGGCCTTGATTGTTATAGATTTTCTCAATTTTAAATGTGAGAGGGAGATATCTCCGCAACCAAGGAAGTCGTGACTTTTATTGATTCCCTCCAACGGAGGTCACCCGACTCATGTGACCACTTTGTGTTGGCATGTGGCCATTAACCTTCATGGTCACCGCGTCGAGATTCGGCTCGATTGTTTCTGAGTTAACTTCCTTAGTCTTTAGAATGGAAGCGGTTAGACTCTATTTCCACTATATGGATGACAATATTTAAGGTCTTTTGATAAAGTAAATCACGGTTATTACACATTCAACGATCGCGTGAGGCCGACCATCTCATTGAAATACTGGGACTTGACTGTATAGATTTACTCGATTTTAATTGGGAGAGTGAGAAAGAGATCCCGACCAAGAAGGCCGTGACTTTCACTGGTTCCCTCCGACGGAGGTCGCCCGGCTCACGCGACCGCGTTGTGTCGGCACGCGGCCAGTGACCTTCGTGGTCGCTCGGTTCTTTATGAGCTAGCTTTCCTAGTCTTTTGTTAGGCTTCAAACACGATACACAGGCGCGCGCGTGCGTTGGATTTCAAGGACTTGATCACATTCCGTGTTTGAAACTTCATACAAAACGTGATGATCTCACGCTTTGGATTCCCATATATTCTTGAAGAAATCAGATCCGGGGGGGCCTAGTGGTAATAATCAAGGAGTGATGTTTCTATCTAAAAATGGCAATGAAGGGAATTAGGTTTAGCCATTCCTAATCTTGTTTATTCCCGCGGCTTAAATGGGGTCAAGGGATGCGTTGAGCTTAAAATTTAACATGGGAAGCAACTAACCACCTACACATGGGTTGGTCACTTGGTCCCACCCCTTTTAAGAGTGTGAAGGGTCGCCTCAAATTAATTATTTTACTCTATAAATAATGGATTAATAATACGAAAAATTTCAAACTATACACTTATGACAAATTTATGATAAACTAATTTCTTTACCACGAAAAATCTCAAACTAGTATATTTATAACAAATTTACCATAAACTAATTTTTTGACCACGAAAAATCTCAAATTGGCACACTTGTGACAAATAAAATTAATTTTTAACCACAAAAAATTTCAAACATACACCTGTGACGAATTTACGCTCGTTAGATTCTATTAAATTTTACCGCCAAATTGCTGAGTTTGCTAACATGTGGCAGTTAATGGGTATATCAATTTGGAATTTTTACCATCCATTTGTCACAAATATACCAGTTTGGGTTATTCTTGATATTAACTTAATTTTTCACAGCTGTACCAATTTGACATTTTCAGTAGTGAAAAAATTAGTTTGGAATGAATTTGTCATGAGCATATTAGTTTTGAATTTTTTTTTTTTTGGTGTGGAATTAAACCTGTAATAAAAAGAGATGAATCAAAATTAGATAATTCGACAAACCATTTTTCTTGAGTGCAACACCGAAATTATGTTCTCTGTGGAGAATGGTCCTAGATCTGCTTCTTCTTCTTTAATTTTATTGCTCTAGTTTTTCCCTTAGTGAAACTCTGGGCATAGTCTCGTAGTAGCAGGTGACTTGTCACGTAACATAAAGCGCTGGAATGCCAAATCAAATGGTCCTTCCGAGTGTACCTCCCTATGAAAATAACATGGCTGAAAATTTATCGAGACTTCCGGTGAACACTTATATATCTCGTAATTTTGAGGGGTTCAACAATTATCAAACATTTAATTCCAAACGCAAAATAATAAAGTTAAAACTAAAAGTAATACCAAACACGATATTCTTGTGTACAATAGCTATACCTATAACTATTTACGACACTTCTTACACTGCAATTGGAGAGACACTATTGGAAACGTGAGGCAGAAGTCCATTACTTCCATATGGGAAAGTCACCAAGAGGGAGCCCATCTGAGCTCATTAATATATTCAGTTAGATTCATAATCACTCAAATACTTAAGCCAATGAATTATAGGTCATTGAAAAATATATTAACTAACTCACACATGCATCTCAGTAATACTCCTCACATGTAAATGACTCTAATATCATTTGTTTGAAGCAAGAAATGGAAGTCCGATACCTTTACTTGGAGATATCACCAAAAGGAAGCTCAAGTTAGAAACTATCAATTAGGGGTGGTCGGTTCCAATATAAGTGATTCCCACCCTAGAATCGAAAACCATCCGCTAGGGTCAATTCTGCAAAATACGAACTGTGAAACATCCTCTTGTTCCATGGATCCACTCGAGAATCGAATCACTGATCCAGTTCGGTTCTCGATTACGGTCCTACCGAACACTAGTTTCAATTAAAAAAGAAAATGGAACCAATTCCTAGCTATTGAAGGAGAATGGCTCAACTTAGGACTTTGGCAGTGCATTCTCCATATTTGTATTCAGTATTCTTATTAGATGAAAAACTTAAGGATAATATCTTTATAGGCGGTAGTATTATTATCAACAATGAAGTTGAATATCGTGGAAAATGCAATAACAGTTGATTAACTAATTAACGCAGGTTTTCAAATGCATCCATAGTGTAAAACACATATCATACATGAAAATAAGTTGGATCTTAACTCTTTTTTTTTTTGGACCGATGGGTCTAACTTTAGGCCTCTAAGGGAGATGACTTCGATTAAAAGAATATACATTTACATTATATAAAAGGACTGGTTCGGTTGGATGATTTCTACCTGAAATCACAAACCAAACTAGTACTTGCTAGTTTTAGAAAATTGAAACTGGGAACCAGCTTGGTACTTGTCAATTCTATCCAAAATCAATCGATTGGGTATGATCCGATCCGATTTGGGTAGATCATGGTTTTTTTGCTCACCCCCACTGTCAACATATTCAAATGGATCCACATTCACTCAAAAAGTTAAATTAGTGAGTTATGGACCAATGATGATATATTATTGCTCCACACCACACCAATTCTCTGATGTAAGATTATTTCTAGTACAACTCACGCGTGCATCACAACAAACACCACCCTAGTTAAGTCTTCTCTTGATGAAATTGTAAAGGGATTCTAAAAATGACCTTATCTTTTGTGCAACCATTCACATTTAATGTGTTAGTAAGTCTTTTTAATCGGAGTAAATCGAGAATATATGAACTTGTACTCCATGAATGTGAAGAGGGGCGATGAACAATATGTGCTCCAAGAACACCTAAAAACAAATTTGTATTCTAGTCTTTTTATCTAAAAAAGGATCGACTTGGTCATTGTTCCTCAGAAGATATATACATATGAAGACAGAAATCATTCATAATGTCACGGTTGATAAATATTATAAACGTTAGGTTTAGCCCATGATCGTTCCATAATCTCATTTGCTAAGATTGGAATGCCCTCAGTCATAAACAGGTTGCCATAATAAGCGCTACCTAACCCAACTGCCATCGGATTCCCAATGGGCCCGACTACGTAGGACGGCCCAACTCCGTGATAAATATCATTATGTTGAAAGGGAAAAGTTGTCCAAAAGGTTTTAAATCTATTGTACAATGTCAAATTCAGTCTTAAACCTTTTAATTTTGCCAATTAAGTCCTAAATCTATTGTGCAACAGCCAATTCATTTTTGAACTTTTTAATTGTGCCAATTTAGTCTTAAACATATTTGCCAATTTAATTTTAAGTTCTTTAATTAATTGTCAATGTAGTTATTTTAGCTAATTTTGGCTGGATATTGCTAACGTAGCACTGCAATCAATGCTGGCCTTCCTACGTAGCGTGGGCGGTGCAGGCATAGACCATTTTTTTTTAACTTTTTAGAAATACATTCAATTTTTTGTTGACTTTTTTTTTCTCCTTTTCCTCGTCATTGTGCTGGGGGGGCCGCATGCCGCTTATTGAGGGTGGGCAACCCCCGCTGGCCACGAAACCCTCGCCTCTCTAGATCTGGCTAGGACTCGCGCTGTGGCGGGATTTTCTTAGATTTTCTAGACAACTTTTTCGAAAGTAAAATCCATGCATAGATTGGGAAGCTAGAAGTCACGAGCTTTCGAACGGCATGTTTCGATTATGATCTGCGATCCTCAATCCATAATATTGATCAAGATCAATGAACATCGGGAAGCCTATGACCCGTTGCAATCCCCAGAGGATGAGTAGTCCAGAGCAATCGTAGGGCTTTTAAAGGTCAACTTGATGTCCAGTGGTCGGCCCATAGTCTGTAAGTCGGCCTGTTTATAAGAACTTGCGTCTTCCAAATGATCACTTGAATTGCTTTCAAATATAAATGAACATAAAATATTTTTATCATCCATAAAATATTTAGATATAAATTGTTATCAATAAATGAAAAACATTTTCGTCGACAAATTGTTTCAAGAGATACAAGCGACCTTTTTCAAGAAAATACTTTTCGAATCGTTTATTTTCACAAAACAAATGAAGTCGTTATTCCTAAACCGTATTCTTTTTTTTTTCCCCTCTCATGTTAGTCCTTATACTAAATAGGCAGATGGAGATGCTGATCTCGATGGACCGTCACATTAGCGCCGCGTTAAAGATGGCCGGACTACTAGCGGTGATGTGAATTACATTTTTTTTAGGTTTATTTTAAAGTGCGCCCTATGTGCCGTGTGTAGGTTACAAAAACCCTGCTCAAATTCCTAGTCTATTGTTCCTGAAGGTGGGGATTCGAACCCTCCATCTTCCTCTTTTCAAATGAGAAGTGTGGCAATTGGGACAATCTCCCGGTGGTTATTTTCTTTTAGATCGAACCATAACATTTACAACTCAAAAACGATATCCTCACCAAGGGCATGCGAGAATCCCACGTAAGATCTTGTTAGTAATGCGCGATCCCATGTGAAAGAGAACCTCCATTAGGCTTTTGCAACTCGCGCAGAACAACTATCAGGATCGCATAACCTTGTCCCCGCCATATGGCGGCTGGCCGCAATCTGCGAGGCCCGCGGCCCACACAAGTGGCGCGGAACCTATGTCTATTGTCGGTTATTCTATATTTTTGAATATTTTTATTTTGTCATTATACTCTCTTTAGAATTCATAAAAGCCACGTTAACGTAGCGCGCGCATGACGACACTTATGGTGTGGAATTGCTGCTTCAGAAGTGTTTATGGAGCAGAAATGCAATTGATAATGCAGCTTTTGGAGCGAAAATCCGTTTCGTTACGCAACTTTATTTTTCTACTTCCAAGGCTTCTTTTCTGCCTCAAAATTAGTTTTTGAACCACTTGAAAAAGAAAAAAAATTATTACTTCTTTTTAGAAGCAGGAAAATCAACTTTTGACTAAAATTTGATTTCTAAAACTGAAGTGTTGCCTTACACTCCCTTAACGAGCTAACATTTTCAGTCAAGTAACCTACTCAAATAAAATTGTTGAGTCTAGGGATCCATTGGCAAAGGAAAAAAAGTATAGAGATGCTAGCGGGCAAATTTAAAAGATATGCAGATGACCCATCTATAGTTATAGTAATGATCAGGTGGAAGTCATAATAATTTATTTGGGCCTAGTTAATCAAGATTCGATGTAAAATCACAATAAAAAAAAGCATAAAATGAGAAAGATAAATCGATACAAAATTTTATCTCGTTTCACCCTTAAATTAAGGCTATATCCAATAAAATATTTTAATATAATTAGCATATCACGTCTGTCGTTATATCATTCAATTACAAGTGAAAAAAAAATATAACAATATTTATTTATGAGCCGAAACCCAAACTACTGATGAGTAATTATGGGTTCAAATTATAAAAATCTTATAGTATCTAAAAGGCGTTATTACTTGGAGACCCCCGCCAGCTCAGCGTGGAGTGAGATCCATGTGTTTTCGTATTGATGGAAGTATGAATCACGTCTCAACAAATTCTCTAAAAAAAGATTCCATTCGATCTCAATTCTTCTATGATCCATCTTTTATCTAACTTCAAATCCGTTCCGAGAAATTCCCCGATCAAAAATTGCCAACAGACCTTTTTCAAAATTGTCCACGTCATTGCTCGGAGTTCCCCGTTCAAAAGGGTGGATATGATGGAGGTGGGAGCCATAGACGAACCCCGAGCACGTAACGACAAGGAGCGCCATCTTCCTTTGACACCTGCTTTTTCCTCGAAGCTTGTGGGGACCACCAATGGCAGTGGTGGTCCGACCGATTCTTTGGTGACGCAATCAGCTCATGATGTGCTTTTATTTTGTCGCTCGGGAAGTCTACGATGTGGTCCTCTCGTTCCATAAAATTTTATTTTCTTCTCTTTTTCATGGGACATTGGTTTTCTATCTTATTATTTTTTTTTTATAGTGTCCCTTGTTTGGAGTGTTCCGCGGATGTTAGGTACAAGATGCCATTTTGATCTTGAAAAGGAAGGACATGAGAGGTCATCTCCAAGCCACGCTGGAGATGCCACATTGAATTTTCAAATGCGAATCCAAAGTTTGATATGGGTTTTCTCCGTGCATGCTATGAATACTTAAATATTAACCCAATTTTTTCACCCACTGACTTGCTCTTGTAGATGAATTTAGGGATCATGACACAACTTGTCATTAAAAGTCTGCTCAATGTGTAATTTGATCCATGAATTTTAACCTAATGTATAACATCATCTCTAAATTTTTAGTTTGTTTAATTTAGTCCTCGTACTATATTGAATTATTTTTTGCAATAATGAATAGAGCCACTTTGAGGTATTAATTCAAATTCATGTATAATATTGAACATTTTCATATAATTTAAAGACTAAATTGAACATGTATTAAAAGTTCAAGAATCATATTGAATATATTTAAAGTTTAGAGATCACATTGCACATTGATATAAAGTTCGTGATTTATTTGTGTCATTCACCCACGAAGTTATCATAATTTGACAATGTTGGGTGGGGGTATTATAGCATAAATTCTCATGATTGAATCATTAGTCTTCCACTCGATGAAATCAAAAGCGTGTAGATCATTCTCTCTCAGTTTGATTCGACATGTAGATTAAATTATATAAAGTACGTGTTATTGACCAATATTTCAATTCACAAACGGAAACCAAATATTGAAATACCATTTTTTCACTAGTCAAATGCTAGTTAAAAAACATGCTAAAATACTTGAATCTACATATATGGATGTATTTGTTATTCCTAATTCGAAAATGTCTCAAAAGCAGGCACCAAGTTGGAAGACCAAATTAAGCAAAAAATTATTTCCCTTATTTTCTTTAGTCTGTTGCTGCAAAGCACAAAGCGGCAAGTGTGTACTGTTCTATAGTATATATGTAATCATTACATGAAAAATGAAATGGGGTTACATAAGAAAGATTCATAGCGCAACGTTGAATTTGGCGTTCTAGCTGATCACCAAATCTTACAAAAACACATAAAATTTGACCAAAAAATCTATCATTATTTTTATCGAGTACACACCTTAGTAGAGAGCTAAATATTTCAAACCAAATGAACGCGATTAACTTGTATAGTTATTAACTCTGGCCCCGTTTGGTTCAATCAACATGGAATCCACAATGGATTCATAGTCTAAGCAATCGCATTTTATGGAATACTATTTCTTTCTAATCGTTTGGATGATTGAAAATTTTTTTAGTATTAGGAATTTTCAGAATTCAGGCTATTTGGGAAGAGCAGATCTCTCAGCCAATGAGAACTTAATGGCTAATATTTGGTTTATTTTTTTCATATTTTTTTGCCTTTTTCTTCTTCTTTCCTTTCCTTTTTTTTTGTTCTTTCATTGTTCGTGCTCCGCGCTCGTTTCTTCTTCATCTTCCCTGGCCGCATAGATCGGCTGCCCATCCGCCATTGTGATACGGTCTGAGCATCATGCCACAAATCCCAACCTTACTGCCTCCATTTGGCGATGATGTTCACCCTCGCTCACTCGCTCAATTCATCTGTTGCCTCCCTTCCTATTGACGGAGGTCCCGACCTGCAACCATGTAGGATGCTGGCCTCCATCGATTCACTTAAACCGGAAGGTGTCGACCCTCCATGGCAATGGTGGTATGGGTGGTGTCATTAGGGGCGGCTGCAACGACAACGGCGGCTTCGTTTTTTTTTTTTTTTTTTTGGATTTTAAATTTACTTCTGTTTGGTAAAAAAAAATTTACCCATCTATCTTTCCAAATTTATCATATTATAGTTTAGCATAATTTTGCAATTTGTGGAGTCCTCATGCTAGCTCAGGCGACCCCAACCTCACATTTTTCAAGGAATTCTATTAAATGAGCAGTCCAAAATCAAGCTTAGTTTTTTTTCCCCCCAATAATAAAAGCAAAAATCAAAGGAATCGGAATCTTATCCTCCGAGTAAATCTCATTCCCATTCCCATATCAACTTTTGATGAAATAGCAAATTACTCCACAAACTGCGTATAGCTCATGACACAGTTGTATAAATTATATTATTACCGTTACCCTAAGTAGAATTTATATAGGGAGATTATGCCACGTGTACCCCACTAGCTCCAAATTTTTTTTATTTTTGGGATATCTAATGGGGAGAATAATGAATGCCATTAAGCAAGGTGTTAACTGGGGTCCCACCCAGGAATCAATCACCGTTCTTGGTGTCACGTTAGATTAAACCTAGAGTTATCAGTTGTTTAATCCTTCAGAGGAACTTAATTGAGGGGTTTCCTTGATAACGACGGGAACCAGTAACAAACAGCGACAGATTGTCCACACTCTCTTATTCTCACCAATAGTTTACTGAAGAATAAACGAATCAAATCCCCGTTCATGCATATTCTCTAGAGCAGAGAGTTTATTAGAAGATTGGTTTTGTTTAACCTTATAACCGGCGAATCATGAAGAATAAATCAAAGTTGTTAATGCTGTGAGAAGTACGATATGTTAATCCAAATCTAATTCCATTTTCTTCATTTAAGTAGGAAGGATAATATTATTTGGAATTGCAACAACCGTTCGTGTTGATCTGTCGATTACAAGACCTTGACCTTAGCATGCACTTTCGGCTCTATCCTTAATGTAGCCATAAGATTTGACAGACGACTCACTTCCGACTTAAAATCTAAATCTCGCACCTCCTCCAATAGAAGCCACTCTCGAACCATCATTTAGGCTATTGCTAACTTCTGACTCAAAGCATTTGCGACCTTATTTGCCTTGTCCGGATGATACAATATCTCGCAATCGTAATCCTTAAGAAGTTCCATCCAACATCGTTGTCTCATGTTCAACTGCTGCAAGAACAGATACTTGAGGCTCTGGTGAGTAGTATACACATGAAACCTTTCTTCAATTAAATAGTGTATCCATATTTTTAAGGCGAAAATGATTGCAGCTAACTCCAAATCATGCGTCGGATAATTCAACTCATGATATCTCAACTGGCGAGATGCATACGCTACTACTTTCCCATATTGTATCAGAACACAACCCAAACCCTTGAACGACGCATTATTGTAAATCTTGAAACCTCATGGACCAAATGGAATTGTCAAAAAAAGGAGCCATAGTTCGTCTATGCTTAAGTTCTTGGAAACTACGCTTGCACTGGTCTATCTAATCGAACTTCTCGTTCTTTTTTAACAAGCACGTCAAAGGCATAGCTAATGTAGACAATCTTTCCATGAAATGTCTATAGTACCTGTCAAACCCAAAAAGCTTCAAACTTCTGTTACTATTATAGGTCTTGGCCAATCCACGACTGCTTCGATTTTCAATGGATCCACTGCATTTCCTTCACCAGAAACCATGTGGCCTAAGAATGTCACATGAATTAACCAAAACTCGCACTTACTAAACTTGACGTAAAATTGGTGTGCTCTACGGGTTTCCAAAAACCCTCAAATGCTGTTTGTGATCCTTTGGACTCTTTGAGTACACCAGAATATCGTCTATGAACACAATGACGAATCTATCTAAGAACTCCTTAAATATTCTGTTCATCAAATCCATAAAGGCTGTAGGAGCATTCGTCAGACCAAATGGCATCATAGTGAACTCATAGTGTCCATAGTGTGTCCTAAATACCGTCTTTGGTATATCCTCCTCTTTGATCCTTAACTGATGGTATTCGTCTGTAGATTGATCTTAGAGAATACTAAAGCTCCCTACAGTTAATCAAACAAATTATCGATTCTTGGCAGTGGGTACTTATTCTTAATCGTCACTTGGTTCAACTACCTATAGTCGATATACAACCTCAATGGCCTATCTTTCTTTCTCATAAATAACATAGGTGCTCTTCATGGTGATACACTGGGGCGGATAAATTTTTTATCTAGCAACTCATGCGGCTGCACCTTAAGCTTCTTAATTTCTGACAACGCCATTCTGTATGGCACCTTAGATATCGGCTCCATCCCGAGGGCTAGTTCAACAACGAGTCTATATCTCTTTTTGGAGGTAATCTTGATAATTCTTGTGGGAAGACATCCGAAAACTCACTTACAACAGTAATATCTTCCAACCTAAACTCCCCAATGGATGCATCCACCATAGTTGCCAGGTAACCTTGGCAATCGCTCTCCAACAAGTGAGTCATTTTTAGCGACGAAATTACTACAGTTGAGGTTTCTTCTTGATTATCCACAAATTCAAAGCTAGTCCAGTACTGTGGATGAACCGAATCGTTCTACGATAGTAGTCTTTTGTAGCTCTTTGCTTCGATAGCCAATCCATTCTAATAATCAAATCAAAATCAAACATTTCCAACACAATTAGATCTATCTTATCCTCATGAGCATTTATAAATAGCTTACAATCAGAGTAACCTACTATGACCACTATGCTATCCTTTAGCAGCGTAGAAATTCTAAGCACAATACCCAATAATTTTGTACTCAAGCTAGCAAGTTTAACAAATTATTCAACTATAAATGAATGGGTAGCTCTAGGATCAAACATAACATAAGTAACTTGGTCGTGTAAGAGGACTGTACCTGTGATGGTCGGCAAATCCTTCGCCTCATCTCCGGTGATAACAAACACCCTTCCTTATACCTAATTTTAGTTTTGAAAAATTTGCGGCGCATTTCCTCTAGGTTTTCCTCCTAGCTGCGGCTTGATCTATTGCCTCTGGGGACAATCCCTCACCTGATGGCCATGCTGGCCATACCTAAAACATGCTCCATTACAGAACTGGCATAGAGCAAACCCATGCCTCTGCCAGCACAGGTGACAAACATCGCCTCGATTGGGCACTGATTTTCTAATGCCACCTTTTCGGTCTAGTGGAATACTATGCTTCCCTCCAAACATCGGCCTTTTCCCAAGCCGGTTAACACTTCAGCTCGAGGGCATAAACCGCGATAGAGATGCAGCCCTTTCTGCTAAATCTCACTCCACTATCTAGGCCATTTTATACAGCTCATTATAGTCCCTTAAGTTCAATGATACCAGTACGCTCTTTAGCTCAAACTTCAACCCATCTTTAAACTTTCTCGTCTTATCCATAGGATTTTCCACCATCCTTGATACATACTTAGATAGCGCAATGAATTTGGCCTCATACTGGTCTACCGATAGCTAGCCCCAGTGTAGGCAAAAGAACTCATCAATCTTCTATTCCCTCACAGTATTGGGGATGTAACAGTTTGAAAATTTGACCCATAATCGGGATTTCAATAAAGAATGGATGCATTTCATTGATGGGCTCTGATCGATTCTCACTCAGAATTAGCTACTCTGAGATGATTAATCGAAGGGAAAATGCTACCTAGGGATACTAGAATACATAGACGTGTGTAATTTCTAAACAGCCGCCCGTTAGTCCGACAGTTCGACAGAGTCGTTATTTAATGGATTTGGCCATGAAATGGATTTCGACCTTGGACAATCAAATTTTTATGAAGGTTACAATGGAGGATTAGATTCAGTTGCAGTCAGATCGCCAGTTGACTGGACGATCAGAGAACGTCGTGCAGCAAGACGTAAATTATAATTTTACCAAATAGCCCCAGGTTAGTGCTCAGTCCTTTGAATTAGAATGATTAGAATTATTTTAGAATGAGCACGTCAATGTAGTAGAATTTTTAGTCCGATGTTCGTTCGCGCTTGGGACCTGATCTGTACATTTGGCACTCATCTCGAGGAAATGTCCCATCAGTCATCACGTCAATCAATCTTGTCAAATTAATCAATCAATGTCAAATCAAGTCAACTTTATGTCAATCAAATCAAATCCATCAAGTGTCCATCAAATATTAAAAACCCCATAACCTACTCTACCTAACCCCACTTAGCACATTTGAAATTTTTGTCCCTTTCTTCATTATAATCTCTCATTCTCACTCTCTCCCTCTCATTTCCCATCTTTGGTTGGCTCCCCCTTACTCTCTCCTCTCTCGAAATCTCCCTCTCTCTCTCTCTCTCTCTCTCTCTCTCTCTCTCTCTCTCTCTCTCTCTCTCTCTCTCGGCCTTCTTCGTCCATTGCCCAAAGCCGCCATTGCCACCGTCTTGTCACCGTCGATCGCCACCACCACGCCTCCTCATCCTCTCGGTAAGTTCCTTGGTCCTTCCTCCCTTCATTTTCGTGCCCTTAGAGTCCCATTTTGGACTCCGACCAGCCCCATCTTCTTCGTTCCTTCCGATCGTCGTTATGTTCCGACGAAGCTCCGGCCGTGTGGACTTGTCTCACTCGAAACCTTGGCCTTCCTAACATTTAGAAACATTATTTTTAGGCCCGTGAAGTCTCTTGGAACAACCGGAATAGCCACCTTCGTCGCGCGCCCTCTTCCTCTCTCCTTCGGTCGTGAGCTTCATTAGGCCACCATGGGCCTTTGTCATTGCCGTCGCCGTCGCCGATCAAGCCTCGTTCTAGGTAAGCAATCTACTAATCCTAATCTAGGAATATTGTATGTGACTTGGTTTGGATGGTAGATTACATGACATATGCGAAATGGCTAGGAAAGTGTGCAATAGTTAAAACGGTTAGGCTGGTATGGGTTCAAGAGAGAAAGGGCTGATTCGCGGGCTTGGTGGTGCAATTATAGGCGTGAGAATGACATAGGTGGGCTGTAAAAATGGGCTTGGGTAGTAGATGATAGAGACTAGATCGATTATTGGGCTAATGGGTTGATTTGGCCTTAAATAGGCCAATTGCATTTAATGGGCTTAGGTTAGGGGCCACTTGAGAAATAAGTTGGGCTTGAAATGTTAGGCTTAATGGGCTGTCCTAAGAATGATTTGGGTGAAATCTTGTGGGCCCAAGCATGGCTCTAGGTCGGAAGTCAATTTGGGCTCAAATGGATTAGTTCAGAACAAATGGGCTTAAGGTGTAATCTCTTGGGTAGAATCTTGGGCTTAGAGGACACCTAAGGATTGATGTAAGGAAGACTACGAGCCCATGCCGAGGCCATGGATCGCGAGTGAGAGAATAGCAATTATGGGCTGAAATTGGACAATTAGGCCCAATAGTCTTACTTGAGAATTTGAGCAAGGCAAGTCGATCTTGATTTAGGAACAAAGAATTTAGCCAGGGATGATTCAGAGATGAAAATTGAGAGCTTGATTAAGACTAGTGGGCCAAGAGTGAATATTGGGCCATAAATTGGGCTTGAGAGGAATATGGGCCTAGATGACTAAGAAGTCTACGTTGGTTGGTTATTAATTGAACATACGCCAGTAAAATCATGATTTACTATCGACTTGTGGCATGCCATGTTATGCACGTATGTTGAATGGCTGATTGGAACCTTGTGATTTGTGTATTGTGGCAAATGTGACATGCTTTGGCATTAGTTGCGATCATGGCATGCATCTGCATTCGGCGAGATAAGAGTGAGGATAACCCTGAGGCCTGTTTACGCTAGAGACGTTGGAGAAATAAGCGTGCAGACCTGATGTACCTGGTAGAGGCACGGTGCGCCTGGACGTGCACGCCACGGGATAGCTGGAGGGATAAGCGTGCCAATTTGAAGCGTTCCACACGCTGGTTAGGACACGGGCCTGAAGCGTACGATACATTGGCTGGACCTGGTGTAGGTCGAGTGGTATTTTAATGCCAGTCATTGAGCATTGTGCATTATGCATCGGGTATGGAGCATCGAGTTTGGCATTATAACATGCTTTATCCATATACATATGGGCACATGAATTTATGTCATGGCTATGCATGATTTACTATGTAATTGGGCCACGATTATTTCACCTTAATTATACTGTTGTCGAGAGAACCAATCTAGGTAGTGCTGACTAGCCCTAGAGTGCAGGTTAGGGCAAAATCGATGAGCATATCTTATCTTACGTTAGGATTAGTGGTGAGTTTATTGAATCTTTGACTCACTAGCATTAGTTTCTAATATTTTCAGATCCCCGACCATAGCGATGAGCATATTATCGATACTTTTTAGACTTCCCGTGGAGGTGGAGGTCGACATAAGGCATTTTTTCGAGACTGATGTTACTATATGGGCTAGACACTTGACCAACATATGGGTAGACTATGGCACTTCGCTCCTGATACCTCATAGGTATGAGGCATGGATGGTTAGGAGAGACCAGGTGTTTACGAGACTAGTACGAGCCTTCGATGTCCCGATTGAGGAGATGGAAGACCCCTTCCTCCTTCGTCCCATTACTTTTGGCGGAGAGGTCATTGACCCCAAGCAGAGCGAGCAGCTACCATCACCAAGGCATATGGAGATCAATGGCTACGCCGAGGGTGACTCGATGGACACTGAGCCTTCCTCTCAAGAGTACGAGGAGGATTCAGAGGAGCTACCTTGGTAGTCAGATTGGAGCAACACCGACCAAGAGTGGACCCCTAGGTTGAGATGTCTAGCTGAGCGTGGGATTTTGGCCCGTACTTTATATCTTCTTTTGGTGGTCTGTACCCCAACGTTGGTTATGCATATATATGTATTGGCTGTCCTTGTTGATTGTATATCTTTTGTCTTCTACCCCATTATCGTGTGTGCATGTATGGGTTGGAGTTTAGCTTTTGTAGGATGACGAGTACGGACAGATGCGTCATTTAGCTGAGATGAATTTTCCTGGGTCGTCATAAAACTTGGGCGAGGCGGATGCGAAGTGTGGCGAGCTCGTAGGGTTCGAGGCGTGATATCCCCAGTTGAGTGGTATCAGAGCTAGGTCAGCTCGATAAGAGACTTTTCGAGATTTGGAGTAATAAGGCTGATGATTTTGGGGGTAATTAGATAGATAGACCTTAGGCCTAAGACTACGAAGGGTACGATCGAATGAATTGATTGGCGCATGTGATTACTGAGTTGTGTTATTTGTCAAGAGTGGCTTTAGGCTATATTACCTGTTGGCTAAGCTGCAGGTACGTCAGGATCTGAGATAAGATTCTTGAGCTTAGCTCTGGTATAGGTGTCCTCCTAATTGCTGATTGTTAGATGTTGATGGTTGATTGTAGAATTATTGATTGTGATTGTACGCTTAGTCTGCTGTCGTGCGCTGCTTGACTATCATCCAGTGCACGAATTTTTATGCTAAAAACAAGATTTATTTAAAAAATGAAAAATCGATTTGAGAAAATGCATGCATAAACACGTCATGTTTATTGGACTGGGTAACTACCAACCTGGTATGGGATAGGATTGGCAGGATACCGACAAACATTAATGAAGCATGGTATGTGACGTGTGGAATGGGGCTCTCTTTGGAGATGTATAGCTTGGGACAGCTATCCGATCTGAGATTGAAGAGGGCAGGGAGTGACTGCTAGGGCAGGGGCCTGGACAAGGATTGGCTCCTGGCAGGCTTCTAGGAGAGCGAGGCGGAAAGAGTGGCCTAAGTTATACATTGATAGGGTTGAGTTTAGGCGTCTGCTGAGTCCAATTGCATTAAAAAAATGCTGCAGTGAACTTTACATGCATATTTATGTCAGTAGACACGATGGCAGGCGAAAGCCTAGATAGTGGTCTAGCTTTCTAATTCTTGAGAGGAATTATATCAGGTCTAGGTGTGAGAAAAACCTAGAAGGATGAGCAACAGGGGTAGGAGACCTAGCGCAGCAGCAACGAGTTCGCGAGCTCCAGCACTTGAAGGGGACCCTAGGATTGAGGAGATGATGAGGGTCTTGACAGAAGTTAGTAACTTGATAGGGAGACAGGCTGTAGAAAGAGTTGCCGCTGTACCCTAAGCAGCTGAGTTCGCCTTAGCCACTGCAAATAGAGCGAATAGAGGAAATGGGCAAGGAAATGGAGGTCGTTAGACACACCATATAGTGGAACAATTTCTAAAGCTGTAACAGTCCAAGTTCGATGGAAGTAGAGGGCCTAAAGTGGCCTCCCTCTGGATAGAACAACTGGAGAAAGCATCTGTCATCTTAGGATGCTCAGACGGAGAAAATGTCTCACTGGCGACCTACCAGCTCCAGAATACGGTTGACGATTGGTGGAAAGCCACCCGAGGACGAATCTTCCCGAAAGGGGTGGAACTAAATTGAACAGCGTTCTGCGCGACATTCAACGGAAGTACTTCTCCGAGGCTGCCCAAGAAAGAAATATGGAGGAATTTATGTGGCTTGGCTAAGGGCAGATGTTAGTGGACCAATATGAAGGAGAGTTCGCGAGGTTGTCCAAGTTTGTACGGAGGTTTGTAGAGAATCCATGGAATAAGGCGAGAAGGTTTAGAGAAGGGCTGAGACCAGAATTGAAAAGCATACCGATTGCCACTAGGTTGAGGGATTACAATCAAATGCATGAGAGAGCTTTGGCAATCGAGTAAGACTTGATGGAGAAGACTACCGCATTTGGATCGTAGTTGTGCCTGGAAGGGACCCTAGGAGCTTTTGCAAGAGACCAACGCAAGACAACTGAAGGTTTGTTCCTCTAGCTAGAAGGACGTTGGGGAAACCAACAATATCTGCAGGTCCAATATGCCGTGCTTATGGTGGAAGGCATGGGACGAACCCCTGCCCAAGACAGACAAAAGCCTACTTCACTTGTGGATAAGTAGGACATCAGTGGGGATAATGTCTAAAGAAAGCTTCGGGACACCAATTCCAGCAGCAGAGACCTCAAGCTGTGGCCGTCCCTCAAGGGAATCTAAACCGACCGCCCGCTCAAGGAAGGGTCTATGTAGTGGCACGCAAGGAGGCTAAGAATACGCCAGGGGTGATCACAGGTACCGTTTCTCTCTGTGGTCATACTGCATATGCACTGTTTGATCCTAGAGCTTCGCACTCCTTTGTGTCTGAGCAATTTGTTGAAATGTTTGGCTTGGATGTTAGACCTTTGGATGTCATATTACATGTGGCTACCCCATTAAAGGATAGGATGATTATCACGTTAGGATGTAAGGAGTGTAAGATAGCCTTGGAGGATAGAGAAGAAATAATTGATTTAGCTGTCTTACCCATGCTTGACTTCGATGTGATAGTGGGTATGGATTGGTTAGTTAGGCATGAGGCCATCATTGATTGTGGTAGGAGTATAATCCAACTTAATCCAATGGGCTACCCTGGATATAAATTTTTAGGGAACCGAAGTGGGACCTCAATTCCTTGGATTTTGTTGCTGGAAGCGATTAGGCTAATGAACGAAGGTTGTCCAGGATTTTTGACATCAGTGATGGATTCGTCTGTTTAGGAGGCGAAATTAGAGGAAGTACCTGTAGTGAGAGATTTTTTGGATGTTTTTCCTCAAGAGTTGTTTGGCTTGCTACTAGAGTGTGAGGTAGAATTCGTAATCGAGTTAGCACCTGGGATGGAGCCGATCTTGAAAGCACCGTTGTCGCGACCTAAAATTCATTTTTAGGTTAATGGATTACCAGATTAATTAATTAAATTAACTAACCTAGTTCGAGCTCTCCCAAGCTCTACCAAATCGTAACTTTGATTTTTTTTCACATGATTTTAGAATTTGGAGTCGCCACTAATCATTTTTGGTAGGTTGATTAGAAACCTAAGTAACCTAGCGGGAGAACTAAATTACTCCTGCAAACCAGAGATTATGAGTTCGGGGACTTGGTTACACTAGTTAATTAAAACTAATGCCCTTTCGGTACCTTAATTCCATGGATATCCTATTTTGGCAACTCTCACTTGATTTATTCCTAAGACCCTAGTAAGGTGTTCTTTTTATGTTTTCACTTTAAAATGAAATGCATAAAGGGTATGAACGCAAACGTTGACATATAAATACGACACACAAATACGGACATACGAATATGATATACGAATACGTAGATATGCGAATACGAATACGTGCGTGACGTGCGAATGACATACGTACATGACATGCGAACGACATACGTACGTGACATGTGTATGAATACGATATGCATACGAGATAGACGAATACATATACGTGCGTTACATGCGAAGGACATACGTACGTGGACATGCGAATGATATGCGTACGTGACATGCGTATGAATACAACATGCATGCGGGGATAGACGAAGACGAATACGAATACGTATGTGACATGCGTATGAAGACGCACGAATACGATATGTAACATGCATACATACACCATACAAATACGTGACATATATATGTGACATGCATAGTGATATGTGTATGTAAATACGTACATTTCGATTTTGCCCATAAAGGGCAAAGTCGTCATTTTGAAAAGATGGGATAAAACCCTCATTTTTGAAAAGAGGGGATAAAACCCTCATTTTGAAATTTTTGATTTTTCTGAATGAATATGCATGGGTTAATAACATATCATAACAGACAAATGTGGATTTGCAAACGTCGCGTACGTGACGTGCATACGAGAACAAACAAATACGATATGTCTATACGAACATACGGATAACATAACAAACATACATGAGACATACTACATGAGATGCTCATGAATGGCATTTTTTGTATTTTCAGATTTTCCATTTTTTTTTGGTTTTTTGGATTTTCTACATTTTTTTTTGTATTTTGGATGTATTATAAAAGAATGCAAAATCACCCAAAGCAAATGAAGATGTGAAGAGAGAGCAGGTAAAGTAAAACTACCCTAAGGACAGTGAAAATAAAACCCGCAACTCGTCGGGTGAATAATTACAGACCAATTAAATAAAACCCGAGACATGATCGGGAATACAACAAAAATGGACCGGAATGGACATCGGTCAAACACCCGTCGCCAAGCCTCGTGGGTCGAGAGTACAACAAAACGGACCGGAATGGACATCGGTCATCCTCTAGTCTTCTAAGCATCGGGCCGAAAGCCAAATGAAAATAATGAACAGATAATTGCACATGCTGATGCGCCTAGAGCTCGTTGGAGATGAATCCGTTGCGTCGCCAAGGTTTGTTCCACGGCGGCGAATTTTTCTCTCTCAAAATTTTTTTCTCTTGAAATCTCTCCAAAAGAATTTTTTTTTTCTCCAGTTTTTCTTCAATCTCCCAAAACTCTCTCAAACATCCAAAATTTTCTCTCCAAAAAAATTCCCCTCTCAAGCTCATTTCTTCCTCCTTTTATAAATCACTCATTTATCTCCCATTCTAATTTTTCCATTAACTCTATCTCCCATTCTAATTTCTCCACTAACTCTTCTTCATTTTCATCTTCCCTTCTCCATCTCTATCTTACATTCTAATTTCTCCACTAACTCTTCTTCATATTCATCTTCCCTTCTCCATATCTATCTCCCATTCTACTAACTCCTCTTCATCTCCATCTTCCCTTCTCTATTCTCATCTTATTCTCTTCTCCATCTCCTCTTCTCCATCTTCCTATCTTCATCTCCTCTTCTCCATCTTCCCTTCTCTATTCTAATTTCTCCACTAACTCTTCTTTTTGTTATTTACAAAATAATCCCTCAAGTATTAGGTATTTGCACTCTAGTCCATGAGATTTTAAGTATTTGTAATTCAGTCCCTGGAGAAATATTTCTTTAAGTCCAAATCTCCTCACAATTTTCGACACACCTATCGCATGTTGAATTTAAGCTCATTTCTTGCTATTGAAAATAATGCAAAATTTAATTAAAGCCCTGTTTGTAAAATTGAGTCATTCTGGGTATAATTGGGCCAAGATGAAAATTTGGAATATTAAAGAACAATGTCACAACTCCTAAAAGTGAAAAATGAAAATAAATTGACTCAAATTGAATTTTTTTAGGCCCGATTCGAGATTATGCTCGTTAAGGAATACACGACCTCGAATTGGATTTTTTAAATTTGCGATGGCTAACATGAAAAGGGATTTAAAGGAAAAATATTGACTATTTTTATGTATTTTTGTGGCCTCAAATGCTATTATTTATTAAATATTTTCCTAATTTCTAAAAATTATATTTAAAAAAATACAAAAAATATGAAAAATTATTTTTTTACTCAAAAATGGTTGCCTAAGCTTGGCCAAGGCTTCCAAAGTTGATTTTGCAATTTTCTCATTTTTATAGATTTTCTATCAATTTTAGAAAATAAAAATACCGAAAACTACTGAAAATATGAAAAATCATTTTTTGGTCAAAATTGGTTCCCTAGGCTTGGCAAAGGTCTCCAAAGTTAATTTTTTAAAATTTATGAATTTTTATGGATTTTCTATTAATTTTAAAAAAGAAGAAAAGAAAAGGTGATTGAAAATCAGGTGTCAACAGCTGCCCCTCTTTGAAAGAAAGATCGGTAGAGGTTCATTTCAAAGACGAGACGACACCTGAATCCTAATCGACTCAACACAATGAAATAAAAAGAGTCATGACATTCGATCTCCAATACCCCTTTTAGCAAATTTCGATCCAAACCCGGTTTGAGGAGGCTTTCATGCGATGAGGGAGAGACAAAGATGAGAATTTACCTGGCACTTACCTGCTCGTTGTATGGCGGTTGCCTGACATGAGTGCTCTGCTGAAAATGAGATGAGAACCTAAGGATTCGTTATAAGAAAACCTTAGGGTAGTGGAACTTGGACCCGTATGGTAGGTCACCCCATAGTAGATTCCTAATAAAAGGATTCTACTGATTAAAATCGGATTGAATTTTGACCCGTATGGTGGGTTACCCCATGGTAGATTCCTAGTGAAAGGATTCTACTGATTAAATTAAGATTTGACTTGTATGATAGGTCACCCCATGGAAATGCCTGTAAGAAGGACTTTGGTGCCTGTAAGAAGGACTTTGGTGCCTGTAGAAAGGACTTTTGGTTGCCTATAGAAAGGACTTGGTGCCTGTAAGAAGGACTTTTGTGGGCCTGTAGAAAGGACTTGGTGCCTGTAAAAAGGACTTGATGCCTGTAAGAAGGACTTGTGCCTGTAGAAAGGACTTTGATGCCTGTAAAAAGGACTTGGTATGCCTGTAAAAAGGACTTTTGATTGCCTGTAGAAAGGACTTGCTCGCCTGTAGAAAGGACTTTGGTCGCCTGTAAAAAGGACTTTGGAAATGGACCGTTCCGTATTAGGGTTTCCAATGGAAGGGCTCCGGAGATAATATACCATAGATTTCACCTTTTTTGGGTAGACTGAAGAGGTATTGATTGAGAAAATGATTTTTGGGTATATCTGGGATCTAGGGAGATCAAGAATCCTGCAGACGCTCTAACCCAATTTAACTTACCATGAAGGGTGCCATTCTGGGATCTGGGGAAACCAGGAATCTTGCAGACACTCAAACCCGATTTAACTTACCTTGAAGGGTGTCATTCTGGGATCTAGGGAGACCAGGAATCCTCAAAATCCGACTTAACTTACCTTGAAGGGTGCCATTCTGGGATTTGACTTATCATGAAGGGTGCCATTCTGGGATCTGGGGAAACCAAAAATCCTGCAGAAGCTCAAACCTAATTTTTGTTGTCCCATCACTTTAGGAATAAACCGATGAGGCAAAGATCAAGAACACGAGAGTTGGTCAATCATGATTTGATAAAGCTTGAGAACACGAGATTGTATCAATCGTGAGTTGATGAAGACTTCATGAGAGTATGTTGATCATGAGTTGCAAGGGTTCAGAAGACTTACCTGGATCTTCTGAGTTAATGATCGAGGCATAGACAGACCGATTGTATCGTGTCTGCTTGCTCACTGAATGACCTTATGTGCTGCAATGGATTTGAGCACCCAGACAATCATCAGAATTGAAAGGTTCAGGTTGAAGATATACTCACCTGAAAATGCTTGGCGAGCATTAGCCAACAGGGCTTGTTTGTTTAATAGCCTCTGGATGAATTTCGAGACCTCGGAGAGTAACTCGACTATTAGGAATGCACTACTTGTCAGACAGTGTCAGAGGTAAAATGTGTAAGCATTTTTATCAATGAGTTCATCGGTTCATGCAAAACCATTCAGTTGAGTTTGCAATGATTAAAACCATATGTGTATGCTCATAATATGGATCATGCATGACTATTTTATCGAGTTTGCATTTCCAATTCTGTCCAGGGAGGTTATCATGTCATGAATACCTCGAATTGAACCTGAATGGGGACTTCAGTCCGAAAGGGCTTTCTCTCACTCTCGAGAAACGCTGTTTATCCGGATTGCAGGATTTGAAAAGAAAGCACTCAACCTTACCATCATCGCATTCAGCGAGGGTCTGAGTAATCTCGCAATTGATACGATCAAGCCGATCTAGAGGTCTTGATTAGGACCGTAATGTGGGCTGGGTCAAAGGCTTATCAAAGGAGACTCATTTCGAGTCAGGGCCATTGACAAAAAAAGGTCTTCATTATCTGCTCCGGGTTTACAAGTCAAGAACCCTGCAAAATGAGAGAGAAATAATCTTGCTCGAACTTCTTCGAGCGATTCTTAAAGTCATTCAACTCTTACATTAATTTAGGTGCCCTAATCAGAAGAGACTTTCAAGGGTCGTAACGTAGGTCGGGATTTGGGTCTGAGAAACGAAGGGCTCGTTTTGGCTCAGCAAAATATATGAGAAGGGCTTGGTGTTGGTGATCATTGCAGTCTTGTCACCGATCTTTGACCTTCCTGAATTTGTCTTTAATGAATACCATCATTGGCTGAGGGGTGGTAGTTCTTTTACACTTTGCAAACTGACTTCTTTGGGGATCCTTTTTCAGGAATTCTCAAAATGTATGTTCGAAGTCAAAAGTTCATTACAGATATATGGGCATTGGCCTTGCTTTTGATAGGCACTTTGCTCTTTCTGCCCGAGATTCTTTGGAGTAGCCTTTGCTTTTCTTACTCCCGACTCCCTTTTGTTTGGAAGCAGGCCCATTTTCTTTAGGCTACACTTGTCTCTCTCTTTTTTTTTTGTTTAATAATCTTGTGATTTTGAATTTTAGCAACAAGATGATTTTCAACAAATGACACTAGACATTACATGAAAGTCTAGCATATGAAATGGGCTGATTCGAGAATTCTCTATTGGCTCAATTTCTTCAATTCTGCTCTTTTGGGGGAAGGTGTCATCGTTACCTTGAAATGAGCAAGGATCACCAACATGGGCTTGAGAAATGAATTTGCAGGCTCAATTGGGTTATGCAAAGGATGAGTGTGTAGGATAGAGAAAATAAATGCTCTTCGTCATCCTAAAGCACTTGAATTAAAATTCGAGTATCATGCAAAGAAACACTCGAAGATTGATGTTAGTCCAAGCAAGAGAATTTCTAACCATTTATCTCCTGATATTGTTGGAATTACCTCTGTTTTGCCCCAGTGCGGGGTGGTTCTTGACAGGGTCATGAAATGAAATCACCGTTTAAATGGGTTGTCAATGGTTGCCTGAAGTGTTTGGAATGGAGAATGAATGCCTCCTTCACTTCGACTATCGTATCTTTTGCGAGAAAACCCATTGCCTTGGAGAATGCGGAATCTGTCTATCGCTCAACTCACTGTGGATTAAATATAGGACGTATGTGGAAATGGCTTGCCTTTCATCGTCCTGTCATGCCCCATTCTGTACATTCGATGCATCGTGTACAGTTTATACCCCCAGTCAAAATTGACAAATTGAACATGCAGAACAGTCATGCATAAATCATGGAATGTGTAAACATCATGCAAATATACAAGTACAAGTATGGAAATTGCCCCTGGCTGTGTGGGCGGATCAGACACGTTGGGGGCCTATTCCTCGAGTCGAGGAGTAGCTTGTTTCTGGTTTTGCCTCTTTTCGATCTAGGGTTCGCCATTGATTTTCCTTATTTCATCAGACGGATCGCATCAGGCGATCATAACTTGGCCCCTTTGGGCTGTTTTCTTTGAAGTATTAGGTGTTAGTTTAACATTTCCTGTAACAAGGAAGGAGACTTGTTAGCCAGTATCAGAAATGATGAACTGGACACGATACTGAGTTACCCTTGAGTGCTTCGCGCAACTCCTTTACCAGTTTTATCACTCGGGATTTTCTCCGTGGGTATGTCAAGTTAGACATTTCCTGTCAAACAATGGAGAAGAAGACGTATTAGTCAGTATTAGAAATGATGTATTAGATACGATACTGGTTTACCCTTCATCTTGAATGTTTTGCGTGACGCCTTTATCAAGTTCACTGGATTGAGTTTCTCTTGGCTTTCGCTGGACACTTCAACGTTAAGCTAAGATCGTAACAAAATACTGACCTTGGTATTGCTCGTCGAGTATTCCTGTTTCTTTTTGCAAAAAGAAATGCGAGAAAAAGTTGTTTTATTTATTTACAATACTTACAACATTTCCATCCTCGAGGATCGAACGCGGGACGTCTCGGACCACTGTCATTCCCCATGCCATCTGGTCCACAAGACCGCAGGCGCTCATGGAGGTTCCTTTTAAGAGTCAATCCTTGAGATGACATGGTGTTGTTGTATTGTACTAGGTAATTCCAGGTCACTGTATTTTTCGGGGCGGTTTACAAACCCTGTTAAGAATGGAATAAAATAATTCAGAACACGAGACGAGTATGAGCAAATTAGAACGATACATAATTACCCTTCTTTGAGATTGTTTGGGTCTTTCATTCACATATTCCTCATTTGAAGCCGTCCATTCTGTGGCGATGTCCACGAATCTATTTGCCCAAAGTTTTGATTAATCGGGGAATTTCGTTTTTGGGTCAATTTGCAAATTCCTGTAAACAGAAGGGATCTAATTTAGAATCGGGACAATTTGAGGGTAAATTGAAACGATACTGCTTTACCCTTCTAGTTCGCGCGACTTTTTACTCGCAATAAATTCACTACGAGTTTGGTGTGGTAGCAGACTCGAGCATTTAATAGGAGAACAGGAAATTGCTGCTTTTTGCTTTTGCGTTCATTCTGAACATCAATAAAAGTAGAAAACATCCCATGCAAGGAAATGAAGCGTCTGCATTCGTTCAAGATCGATTTTGCTCCCTCAGCAGGCTCTCCCATGATCAGCTGGCTTCATTCTGGACCAGGTATGCATCGGCTATGTTGAAGGACCCGTGATCTCAGCTTCAAAATACAGACTCCCTGTGCATATTACAGTCCCCGTGCTTCATTAACATTAAACTGGTTGATCATGGCGGTGAGTTCATCGTCAATGCCGCTTGCCTGGTGGTGATACATCTCCCCTTCCCCGGGAGGTATTGATGCTGATTTAGTAGCATTAGTCTTTTTGTACCCTGCTCCAACAGAACTCGATTCTGTTATAAACTGGTCTAACTCGCTTCTCAAACACGCATTTTCAATTCTCAGATCATGCATTTCATCGAAGGCGAGGAGGAGGCTGTTGCAGTTAGGGCAGGTGGCGGAGTCAAAAGCCTCTTTATACATCTTATTTTCCGCTCGGAGGTTTTCATTTGCAACTCTTAGAAACTCGGCTTCGTTGTGCTCATGACGAGTCTTCATTCGGGTTCGCCTATTTTGAAACCAGAACTTGATTTGTGAAGGTTCAAGTCCTAGCTCTTGACTTAGTTCCATTTTCTGTTTGCCGTCTGGCATAGGACATGTTCTGAAGAAATCCTCAAGCCTTTGTACTTGCTCCTTAGTATGGCGATGGTAACGCTTCTTTTGACCCTTACCGTTGTTGTCCTTATCTTTACTGAGATCTTGGACGTCGTCGGCGGAAGGGCCAGGTTCCATAGGCTCGATCCCAAACATGGTTTCGAACTCTTCCTCGCCCATATTCAGCAGGCAATGATAGCTTTCGGAAGTATTGGGTTGAGACATCTTCGATTTGGTCGATGATTTCTCAAGGTTTACTATATCTTTCTGTATTTTCACTCTCTCTGAACCGTGTATGCTTTAAAACTCTCTTCAATGTATGAATAAAGATTATCAGGAGGATGTCTCTTTTAAAATTTGGCGTCGGCTTAGCATATGTATCGCTTCTCCCGAGATTTCTGTCTTTCTCAACCTTTCCTGCGTGTTTCTTGCTTGGCTCGTCTTTTCTCATCTCTTCATAGTGGTAGGGTCCCTATCAACGTCTCTACCGTCGATTTGCTGGTGTGTTCTCCTATAAAAACGAATCTCATTTTCCTTGTCTCCCACCCAAGTCACCTTTCTTTCTCCTTTTTCAAAGTTGTGTCATCCCGTCTAACTTTTGGCAGAGATGTTGGATTTGCTTGGCTCGAGATTGGAGACGAGTAGCGGAGGTGATGCTGATAGGGAATGGTAGACAGGAAAATCTGGCCAGTAGAGACTTTCACTGCAAAAATGAAAGGGAATGCGGCAGTATATGTTCTTCATATTCTAGAAAAATTGGAACGATACTGTTTTACCCTTGTATGTACTTCCATTGAATTTGAATTGAGGAAGTTCCTTCATTTAGATTGGATTGGATTGTATGTCCCGAGTTGCCCTTCACTTTGAGCTTGCCACATAAGTGCTTTGCTTAGTTGGGCCTTGTTTTCTTTCGGGTTGCTTTGGACCATCATCATTTTTTATGCCATCGGGTCCGTGGATCGGAGGGCTCCTTTAATTTAAAGGTTACCTTTAAGGCAAATGAGTCCTATCGCATTCCATTGGGTCATTTCATTTTGCGACACTCTTGAGGCAATTTGCAATCCCCTGGAAGAGAATGGAACAAATCCAATTTAGCATTTTGCGACGATTGAGGGTAAATTGGAACGACACACAGTTACCCGTCTTCGAGCTCGCCTGGGCTTTTCACTTGAAATTTCCCTACGTGAGGTCATTCAACATTTCTCATTATGGCAGTCAGCGACGTTGCCACAAATTGATCCGCCCTGAGTCTAGCATAAAAAGGGATTCACGCATTCGACGGGATAAAAAACAAATTACCCATGCCCCTGAATTTAATCTAGACACCTAGAAAGCTGGAAATATCACACGCAGGGGAATTAAGCATGAAATGAAAGGTGCACTTGTTCAAGGTCAGTTCTGCCTCTCCTGCGGCTCTTCGATAATCAGCTAGTCTCATGCTGGTTCAGGCATGGATGACCGATGTTTGAGAGTCCTTAATCACTGGCTTCCGATTATGGCTTCGGATGTCTGTCAACCTTAAACTGGTTGACCAGGGCAGTAAGGTAATCTCTTGAACCTTCCAGCAACTGATGCTCGAATTGGGCATTATTGTTGGCAAATGCTGGCGGTAGATTTCTCATTCTGTCCTCGCCATGAGCAATTTGACTTCTCGAGCTGAAGTCTTCATCATTACTCCAGAAAGTGTGGGGATCACCAACTGTCCTGCTGCCAAGAACTCCTTCCATTCGAGGATTAGAGAAGTGGAAGTGCTCAGGATAATTTCTTGTCTGATTCTCTGGCTGCGCAGGCGCGCTGATCATGGGATGAATTCTAGCCACGGGTTGGTGCTCAAACCAAGGAGTCTGAATACACTGCCCCTGCGGTCTATACTCTTGAAGAGCATTAGGGTGATTCTGGGGGATACTTTGATTAACGCCTAGGGGATTGATGGCACGGCTACTGGTTTGGTTGATGATGGGAAGTGGCTCGCCCCATGCTAACCTGTGGAACTTATGGTGGCGAGGAGACTCGACGTTCAGGCTTGGATCAGTCCCGCCTTGGTTTTCTTGATTCTGAGCTGCATTGTGTTCTCTCACCCTTTTTCTGTACTTCTGAAGATGACTCGAAACATTTGCTTTAGTGAGTCCCTCTACCTTCATAATTTCCAGTATATGTTGCGGCTGTGCCGAATCGATTCCTAGTTGCTGAACTGCATTAACAAACATACGATGCAGCTCGGGAGACCAACTCATCTTCTTTCTTTAGTTGCTTGGAATAAAATTGAAGGCTTGATGCTTGTTCTCATGGTCATGCAATTGCTTCCTTACCACGTGCTGCCATATGTTTTGAAGCATCTGAACCCTAACTGGTTTCGTTACGACGTCTTGGGCCCCGTTTAAGACAGCCTTCATCATGGCTTGCTGATCATCGCTTGCCGATATTACGAGGACTGGCATGTTTAATTTAGAATTGATGACTTCCAAGAGAGTGAAAACATCCATGTCAATCCCTACCATGGCGGTGACGACGATATCAAACTGGTCACTACTCCTCCTTAATATCTCTAAGGCCTCTGTCGCCTTTGCTTGAGCTACAACCTTATACCGGCATTTTCTTAATACGGTAACAAGGATTGACAGAGAGACTGGATTACCGTCAATGGCCATGACTAGTAGACCCTCAGGGTAAGGAACTTCATCAGCTTCGACCAGGGTTGAACATGTGCCCATTTCCCTAATGCTCGACATATTTCTGGATCTAGGACTGCCGATTCGAGACCGCCTCAAGATGTCTTCTCGGACTTGAGGGATCACGGGATCGTTGATGGCTTCTCGTAACAGGCTTTGAAAGCTAATGCTTTGATGGTGAAGGTTTTGAATTCCTCTCTCACGAGAATTCCTTCCTCTCTATCTTTCTCCTGCGAGTTCGTGCAGATGAACCCTCACTATCAAATGAGGATAAATTCTTTCTCTGGCAATAGCAACGACTTCCCCCTTCACGGGCAATACTATTAGATTTACCGAGGGGAAAATCTGACATTCAGCTTTTGATTAAAGGGGAAATCCTCGTTTATCGCTCAGTTTGTCTTCTTCTTTCTTTTCGCGATAGAGGGCCCCTGTCAAGATTTCCACCGTCGATTTACTGGCGGGTCCTCCAATGAAGATGAGTAATATCTCTCTTTCTGCCGAAATTTCTTTGTCCCCCACTCAGCTCGTCTTTTCGTTCTTTCTTTTTTCAAAGCGGTGGAGTCCCGTCCAGCTTTTCCACAGAGACGTCAGGTTTGTTCGGCTCGAGGTTGCCACTTGACTGGAATTTGAGCCACCGGGGGTGTTGCCGACAGAGAATGGTAGATAGGAAAACCTATAAGGACTGCCCCTGTGAAATCAGTATTTAAATTGAAGCAGATTACCATCTTCGCATTCCGCTCATCTGCCTCATCTCTCTCCTTTCTTTCGTATTCTACTTTCAAAAATGGCCAATTCTCCTAACCACTCCTTATCCGCCGAAGTCCTGGCTGGGTGGGAGAGACTCTACAATCTTCTTGGTAGAGGTTACGCTCATATAGCCAAAAACTCTACCGTTGAGGTTGAAATCCTTGGTTTATTCAGGACTGTGGACGCTGCTTCTGTTGAGGGTACCCAACTGGGGAAGGAGTATCGGAACTTCTCGACCGTCTTCATCAATTTTCTGGCTGCCTATAACCGCGCTTATGAGACGGTCCTTGTGACCGCCGTCGTGAAAGCTCGTTACCGAGACCGGCACGAGCGTCTGGCAACAGTTACATTTGTGGCTGATAATCACAAAAAGGCCCTCAAGTTTGCCAACGATCAGCTTTCCTGGCTGGTTCGTGAGAGGGGAAAGCTGGTGGACCGTCTGGCCTTGGTCCGAACTTACGCCGAACAGGAGCCATGCAATATTGTGATGAGGTGCAAATGCGGTTGGCTGCAGGAGAGGCTTGATGACATTACGGCAGACATTGCTTTCGAGAGGGCGGCGATTCCGGACCTGGAGTTTGCCGTTGAGCATTACGAGGCCACTATGGCCCAGGTTAAAGAGAAGTGTGATCGCCTCTTCTTTAGGCTCGCGGAGCTTGATCCCGAGAACGCCCGGTGCACCCAGAGCATCAACTTTATGGAGAGCCAGCTGAGCTCCTTTGTGACGCTTATTAGGGCTCAATTTGATTTCACTTTTCCTCCCCAGTGAGTTGTTGTAAGATTTGTTGGTGAATGGAATGAAGAGAAAGTTTCACGTGTTTGTGCTTTTCATTTTCCTGCCATTTCTTCGCCCATATAGCATGATAGGACGATTTACGGTACTGAAGACGTTGAGGCTTAACACTCTTCTCGGTGTTCTTGTTATCTGCTGCCGGCGATGATATCAAGGACATTGGCGAAGGGTTCGGTGGCGGCCCCCACCGGTCACAGCGCCGTGAGTCAGTCGTGTGAATTATTGCAAATTGACCACTCGATTAGTGCTCCAATAAACAAACCGGGCTGCCCGTTGCGTGCCCCACTTTACTCCTGCCTATCTCTTTCGGCGTCCACTTGAATGTGTCGGTCGCCTGTAGCGTTAGGAGAAATGATTGCGGGCCATGCTCGGTAATAAAATACTAGTCCTCCAAAATCTTTTATGTGTTTTGAATCCGAGGAAGGTAAAAAGGCAAGCCTTTGTTCAATTTAATCAGAAAGGCGTCGCAAGATCGGGTTCATAATCTTGCCCCATGGGTTTTGATTACACAGTCTCGACTTTCTCAACAAAAATACATGAACCCTTCTAATATATTAAAAATGTCCCCAGTCCCGATTTGGATGCATTCACTACCCCTCATCAAAATACATGGCCCATACGTGCTGACTTATTGACATGATTCTGTCTCCGGAAGAATTGGCCTCTTCATATGCCCTTAGGGTTAACGATATCTTCGCTTGCCCCCTGATTGTTATCACCAACGAGCTCGATTTTTCTCCACCCCAGGGTACCTATAATTCCCTGCAAAAGTAAAGAAAATAATTAGTATGTGATCCAATAGGGGTCGGCCCATGATTCCTACATTAGTCCAATTTTATTTTTCAATTTTAGAGAAAATTTTCTTAGAAAAACATGGGTGAATTTCTCAAAAAGAATTTTCTTGCAAATTTTTACAACTTGAAAAATGTGATAAAATATCTTAAAATTTAGCAAATTTCCCGAAGGGATTTTCCTTTTATCAGAATGAATTTTTAGGGATAAATTTGTCAAGAAAATCTCATTTCTATTGAAGTAGAAAAATGTAACAAAATCTTTTACAGGTCAATAAAATTTTCCTAAGGGATTTTTCACACTTATTTATTTATTTATTTATTTTTATTTTTTTCAAAAATGGGATACTAATTTGATTTTCATTTTCTTTTGAAAAATGACCTTGATGTTAAATTCAAAATTTGACCGACACCTAACATGGACCGACCAAAAATAAATACAAGATGAAGTTAGAAAACTTACTTTCACCGTCAAAAATACCATGTAAGTCGCATAGACATGCACATGAATCGTGAGTTTAAATCTTAGCCTATCTACTCTAAAGGTTGACAAATTGAAGCGAAAGACTTACGGCAAGGCGACAATCTCGCGCACATAATCAAGATTAGCCGTGACCCCTACGACGTAATCAGGATTAGCCGGGTCTCCCAACTTCGACTCCTCGGGTCAAAAATTAAAACCACTGCTTTGGTAATCTTACCAAGCCTGAGGCCTAACTTTTAAAACTCATTTTTGAAAAGAGGTTCGGGATTGAATCTGGACTAACTTTCGACGTGATCTCACGCCGAACGCTAGAACCAAATCACAATACCATCCTAAAACTAGTGACCCAGGTCCGGTCACGGGACGTGTGTGATGTAGTGCTAAAACAAATAATCATGCACAGCAGTTAAATTCAAACACCACTTCAAAATGTGCAAAAATTAAATTCCAATTTCCATACACCAAACCTGCAAAATAAGGGGTTAGCCAAACACTCCACCCCTTATAACTCCTATCTGCAAGACCATTTAACACCTAAAGATTAGAATTCAACCAATTGCCAAACCAAGTGAATATTCATGAAATTTTACTAGCCTAAGTCCTCTAAGTTCTTAAATTTTTCAAAAATTAAGAACAACTCCCCAGCGGAGTCGCCAAGCTGTCGCGACCTAAAATTCATTTTTAGGTTAATGGATTACTAGATTAATTAATTAAATTAACTAACCTAGTTCGAGCTCTCCCAAGCTCTACCAAATCGCAACTTTGATATTTTTTCACATGATTTTAGAATTTGGAGTCGCCACTAATCATTTTTGGTAGGTTGATTAGAAACCTAAGTAACCTAGCGGGAGAACTAAATTACTCCTGCAAACCAGAGATTATGAGTTCGGGGACTTGGTTACACTAGTTAATTAAAACTAATGCCCTTTCGGTACCTTAATTCCATGGATATCCTATTTTGGCAACTCTCACTTGATTTATTCCTTAGACCCTAGTAAGGTGTTCTTTTTATGTTTTCACTTTAAAATGAAATGCATAAAGGGTATGAACGCAAACGTTGACATACAAATACGACACACAAATACGGACATACGAATATGATATACGAATACGTAGATATGCGAATACGAATACGTGCGTGACGTGCGAATGACATACGTACATGACATGCGAACGACATACGTACGTGACATATGTATGAATACGATATGCATACGAGATAGACGAATACATATACGTGCGTTACATGCGAAGGACATACGTACGTGGACATGCGAATGATATGCGTACGTGACATGCGTATGAATACAACATGCATGCGGGGATAGACGAAGACGAATACGAATACGTATGTGACATGCGTATGAAGACGCACGAATACGATATGTAACATGCATACATACACCATACAAATACGTGACATATATATGTGACATGCATAGTGATATGTGTATGTAAATACGTACATTTCGATTTTGCCCATAAAGGGCAAAGTCGTCATTTTGAAAAGATGGGATAAAACCCTCATTTTTGAAAAAGAGGGGATAAAACCCTCATTTTGAAATTTTTGATTTTTCTGAATGAATATGCATGGGTTAATAACATATCATAACAGACAAATGTGGATTTGCAAACGTCGCGTACGTGACGTGCATACGAGAACAAACAAATACGATATGTCTATACGAACATACGGATAACATAACAAACATACATGAGACATACTACATGAGATGCACATGAATGGCATTTTTTGTATTTTCAGATTTTCCATTTTTTTTTTGGTTTTTTGGATTTTCTACATTTTTTTTTTGTATTTTGGATGTATTATAAAAGAATGCAAAATCACCCAAAGCAAATGAAGATGTGAAGAGAGAGCAGGTAAAGTAAAACTACCCTAAGGACAGTGAAAATAAAACCCGCAACTCGTCGGGTGAATAATTACAGACCAATTAAATAAAACCCGAGACATGATCGGGAATACAACAAAAATGGACCGGAATGGACATCGGTCAAACACCCGTCGCCAAGCCTCGTGGGTCGAGAGTACAACAAAACGGACCGGAATGGACATCGGTCATCCTCCAGTCTTCAAAGCATCGGGCCGAAAGCCAAATGAAAATAATGAACAGATAATTGCACATGCTGATGTGCCTAGAGCTCGTTGGAGATGAATCCGTCGCGTCGCCAAGGCTTGTTCCACGGCGGCGAATTTTTCTCTCTCAAAATTTTTTTCTCTTGAAATCTCTCCAAAAGAATTTTTTTTCTCCAGTTTTTCTTCAATCTCCCAAAACTCTTTCAAACATCCAAAATTTTCTCTCCAAAAAAATTCCCCTCTCAAGCTCATTTCTTCCTCCTTTTATAAATCACTCATTTATCTCCCATTCTAATTTTTCCATTAACTCTATCTCCCATTCTAATTTCTCCACTAACTCTTCTTCATTTTCATCTTCCCTTCTCCATCTCTATCTCACATTCTAATTTCTCCACTAACTCTTCTTCATATTCATCTTCCCTTCTCCATATCTATCTATCATTCTACTAACTCCTCTTCATCTCCATCTTCCCTTCTCTATTCTCATCTTATTTTCTTTATCTTCTCTTCTCCATCTCCTCTTCTCCATCTTCCTATCTTCATCTCCTCTTCTCCATCTTCCTATCTTCATCTCCTCTTCTCCATCTTCCCTTCTCTATTCTAATTTCTCCACTAACTCTTCTTTTTGTTATTTACAAAATAATCCCTCAAGTATTAGGTATTTGCACTCTAGTCCATGAGATTTTAAGTATTTGTAATTCAGTCCCTGGAGAAATATTTCTTTAAGTCCAAATCTCCTCACAATTTTCGACACACCTATCGCATGTTGAATTTAAGCTCATTTCTTGCTATTAAAAATAATGCAAAATTTAATTAAAGCCCTGTTTGTAAAATTGAGTCATTCTGGGTATAATTGGGCCAAGATGAAAATTTGGAATATTAAAGAACAATGTCACAACTCCTAAAAGTGAAAAATGAAAATAAATTGACTCAAATTGAATTTTTTTAGGCCCGATTCGAGATTATGCTCGTTAAGGAATACACGACCTCGAATTGGATTTTTTAAATTTGCGATGGCCAACATGAAAAGGGATTTAAAGGAAAAATATTGACTATTTTTATGTATTTTTGTGGCCTCAAATGCTATTATTTATTAAATATTTTCCTAATTTCTAAAAATTATATTTAAAAAACTACAAAAAATATGAAAAATTATTTTTTTACTCAAAAATGGTTGCCTAAGCTTGGCCAAGGCTTCCAAAGTTGATTTTGCAATTTTCTCATTTTTATAGATTTTCTATCAATTTTAGAAAATAAAAATACCGAAAAATACTGAAAATATGAAAAATCATTTTTTGGTCAAAATTGGTTCCCTAGGCTTGGCAAAGGTCTCCAAAGTTAATTTTTTCAAATTTATGAATTTTTATGGATTTTCTATTAATTTTAAAAAAGAAGAAAAGAAAAGGTGATTGAAAATCAAGTGTCAACAACCGTATAGGATGTCTCTGTCGGAATTGAAGGAGTTGAAGGTGCAGATGGAAAAGCTGTTTGATAAAGGATTTATCCGCCCCAACACTTTGCCATGGGAAGCTCCGGTATTATTCATCAAGAAAAAGGATGGCTGTTGAGGTTGTGTATCGATTATAGGCAGCTAAATCAAGTAACGATTAAGAACAAGTACCTACTGCCAAGGATTGATGATCTGTTTGATCAGTTTCAAGGAGCATCCGTGTTTTCCAAAATAGACCTATGGACAAGCTATCACCAATTGAGGATTAAAAAGGAGGATATTCCAAAGACAGCTTTTAGGATAAGGTATGGGCACTACGAGTTCACAGTTATGCCGTTTGGCTTGACAAATGCCCCAGCCGCATTTTATAGACATGATGAACCGAGTATTTAAAGAATTTCTAGATCAGTTGGTGATTGTCTTTATCAACAACATCCTGGTATATTCGAAGAGCTTTGAAGACCATGAGTGACACTTGGAGACTGTCCTACAGACCTTAAGAGAATACTTGCTATACGCCAAGTTCAATAAGTACGAGTTCTGGTTGAAGAGAGTGGCGTTCCTTGGACATATAGTATCTGGCGAAGGAATATCAGTAGATCCAACAAAGATCGAGGCGGTGGAGAAATGGCTAAGGCCTACGATTGTAACTGGAGTGCGAAGTTTTCTTGGGTTGGCTGGATATTATAGATGCTTTGTGGAAAGGTTCTTTGCGATAGCTTCTCCATTGACTCGCATGCTGAAGAAGGAATCAAAATTTGAATGGACTAACAAGTGTGAGGAAAGTTTTCAGGAGCAGAAGAACAGACTGACCACCGCACTAGTACTGACCATCCTATCAGGACTTGGAGGATTTGAGATTTACTGTGATGCGTCATTAAGAGGGTTGTGATACGTCTTGATATAGCATGGACGGGTGGTAACTTATGCATCTCGGCAGTTGAGGCCGCATGAGATGAATTACCTGGCGCATGACTTGGAGTTAGCTATGATAGTATTCGCATTGAAGATATGGAGACATTATTTGGTGGGTGAGAGATTTCGAATCTATACGGATTATCAAAGCCCGAAATATTTATTCTCGCAGAAGGAGTTAAATATGAGGCAGCGTCACTAGATGGTATTGTTGAAGGATTACGATTGTGATATTCTATATCACCCTAGAAAGGCAAAAAAGGTAGCAGTTACCTTGAGTCAGAAGTCGAGCATCGCACACTTGTTGGTTAAGGAATGGACCCTGTTAGAGGGGATAAGAGACTCAGAATTCAAGATAGAGGTAGGAAACCTCTCAAGTTTGATGGCTATGCTAAGGGTTGAACCATAAATCCGGTCGAGAATTAAGGAACTACAGCCTTCGGATCCTGATATTTGATGTAGCTAGCAACGACACCTAAAGGGGGGGTGAATAGGTGCTTCTAAAAATTTTGAGTTATAAGCGCAAGCAAGCACAGAAACTGAGTATTGAAACTAAACAAATCAAGTATGCACGAAATAAAGGAGTTCAAAAGGAGAAATGCACACACAGATTTATAGTGGTTCGGCTATAGTAAGCCTACGTCCACTCTCCCACGATGATAGCCGATTAGCTGGATTTCACTATGATGATTGCAAGGTTACAATAAACTTCTCTCAACTTACTCACAAGAGTATTTCCACGAGAAGTTAAAATAACTTTTTCAACAGTTTTGCTCGTCTTTTTCTTTTTCTCATTACTATAGGACGAATACCAGCACTCTCCTTTTATACCCCTTTCACCTCGAACTAGCCGTTGTCAAGGTGCTTCACGGGATCACTCGTCAATCTTCAATCAACTTTGATTGAGTGAGATAAACCTCGAAAGATGCAAGGTACCCGTTGAAGAAAGATTCTGGTTACTTCAGATCCAGTCGCCCATACAACTAAATCTTCAGTTTCCATTTTCATGAGATGTTGAATCTTCTGAGGAAGGAAAGAAAGATAATATCCAATCAAGAATTTTTGTCCTAATGAAGATGGACAGTCATCCTGTAGATCGAATCCTTTCACTTCCCGTAATTTTCGAAATCAATCGGACTCTTGTCAAACGTGGGTTTTCTTAGTTCAGCTGCAGAATCTGAATTCGTTCAGAAACAGCCTTCAAACCATGTGAAGTCTCTATGAATCTGATTCGGCTTTTCTCTGTGAATCTGAGCTCTTAAAGATCTTACTGTCGACGTCTCACATGAGTCTTCTTAAGGTCTTCAAGGCAATGCTGTCCTCCATCTGAATCCATTTGAGGCAGTCAAACACTTCATCTGAATTACTCAGACGCAGATTCCTCCTTCTGATTCCTTTAGAGGCATAAGCATAGTTCCTCCTTTTGACCATTCAGAAGCACTACGATGATGACTCTTCCTTGAGTCTGCACTCCAGTTGCGGGATATTCAAAGCTCTTTTAACATCGTGATTTCTGCAAGGAAGATATACTTCCATTAACTAGACTTCTTAATACGAGTTTTGTTAGAATCAAAATTCTTAGTGGGATAGTTTCCTCAACAATATTTAGAAGATAGCTGCTACTGACGTAGACAAGAGGACACTTGAGTTCCAAGTGACTGATAATGGATTACTGAAGTTCAAAGGGCGTCTGTGTGTTCTGAATAATGAAGAGTTGAAGGAAAAGATTCTGTCTGAGGCTCATCATAGTAACTATAGTATTCACCCTAGAAGTACAAAATTGTACTAGAATCTATTTCAGCACTACTGGTGAAATGGGATGAAAGTGGATGTGGCTAAGCATGTGGCCAAGTGCCTGATGTATCAGCAGGTGAAGGCACATCATTGTAAGGTAGGAGGGTTGCTACAACCACTGGAAATCCCAAAGTGAAAGTGGGAACATGTCACTATGGACTTTGTGACAAGATTGCCGAGGAGTCAGAGAGGAAATGACGCGATTTGGGTGATAGTCGATAGGCTGACTAAATTCGCTTACTTCATTGCAGTGCAAAAGGACTTCGCTCTGGAGAAGCTGGCCGAATTGTATGTGAGACAAATCGTTCGACTACATAGAGTGCCTGTGACTATTACATCTGATTATGACCCTCGCTTCACCACAACTTTTTGGAAGAGTTTGCAGGGTGCTTTGGGAACATAATTGAGATTTAGTGCTGCATATCACCCGCAGACTGATGGATAGTTGGAGATGACCATATAGACATTGGAAGATATGCTAAGAGCCTGTGTCATAGACTTCCAAGGTAATTAGGAGGAACAATTACATCTAGCAGAGTTCACCTACCATAATAGCTACCGGCAGAGTATTAGGATAGTGCCTTTTGAGGCATTGTATGAGAGAGCCTACAGGACACCAATCTGTTGGGACTAGGGTGGCGAAAGAAGTGTGACGGGTCCCGAGTTGGTCCAACAGTCAGTAGAGGAAGTTAAAATGATCACGGATAGACTGAGGAAGGTGCAAAGCAGGTAGAAGATCTACGCAGATAAGTGACGTAAGCTGTTGGAATTCCAAGTTGGAGACCATGTATTTTTGAAGATATCGCCGATGAGAGGACTATCTCGATTTGGCAAGAGAGGAAAGTTGAGCCCAAGATTTATAGGACCATTTGAGATATTGGAAAAGGTCGGGACACTAGCTTATCGCCCAGCCTTGTTGCCAAACCTATCTCAGATTCACAACGTGTTTCATGTATCGATGCTGAGGAGGTACGAACCCGACCCGAGCCATATACTTGGTCATGAAGTCATTAAAGTGGATGATTGAGTCTCGTATGTGGAGAGACCAGTAAGAATTGAGGACCGAAAAGAGCAAGTCCTGAGGAATAAGATGATACAAGGTAATCTGGGAGGAAAGTAAAAACGAGATGAAGAAGAAGTATCCGCATCTGTTTGATTAGCCAGTTGTAATTCTTTTCTAGTTAGATGGATATGTAATGTGCAAATTTCGAGGACTAAATTTTATAAGGATGGAAGAATTGTAACAGTCTAAAAATTTGACCAATTATCGGGATTTCAATAAAGAATGGATGTATTTCATTGACGCGCTCTGATTTATTCTCACTTAGAATTAGCCACTTTGAGATGACTAACCTAAGGTGAAAGGCTACATAAGGACACTAAAATACGTGGACACGCGTAATTCTTAGACAGCCGCCTGTTGGTCCGAGAGTTCAACAGAGTCGTTATTTAATGGATTTGGCCACAAAATGGATTCCAACCTTGGACAATAAAATTTTTATGAAGGTTGTTATGGAGGATTGGATTCAGTTGCAGTCGCCAGTTGACCGGACGGTCAGAGAACGTCGTGCAGCAAGATGTAAATTAGAATTTTACCAAATTGCCCTTGGTCTGTGCTCAGTTTTTAGAATTAGAATGATTAGAATTATTTTAGAACGAGCGCGTCAATGTAGTAGAATTTTTAGTTCGAGCCTTGTTCGCGCTCAGGACCCGATTGGTGTATTTAGCATGCATCTCGAGGACATGTCCCATCAGTTGTCCCGTCAATCAATCTTGTCAAATCAATCAATCAATATCAAATCAAGTCAACTTTATGTTAATCAAGTCAAATCCGTCAAGTGTCCATCAAATATTAAAAACCCTAAAACCTACTCTACCTAACCCCCTTAGCCCATTTGAAATTTTTGTCCCTTTCTTCATTATAATCTCTCATTCTCTCTCTCTCTCTCTCTCTCTCTCTCTCTCTCTCTCTCTCTCCCTTTCATTTCCCATCTTCGGCCAGCTCCTCCTCACTCTCTCCTCTCCCGAAATCTCCCTCTCTCTCGACTTTCTTCGTCGGTCGCCCAAAGTCGCCGTCGCCACCGTCTCGTCGCCGTCGGCCGCCACCACCATGCCTCCTGATCCTCTCGATAAGTCCCTTGGTCCTTCCTCCCTTCATTTTCATGCCCTTAGAGTCCCATTTTGGACCCAACCAGCCCCGTTTTCCTCGTTCCTTCCGATTGTCGTTATGCTCCGACGAAGCTTCGGTATTATGGACTTGTCCCACTCGAACCTTGGCCTTCCTAACACTTATAAATATTTTTTTTAGGCCCGCGAAGTCTCTTGGAGCCATCGGAACAACCCCCTTCGTTGCGCGCCCTCTTTCTCCCTCCTTCGGCCATGAGCTTCATTCGGCCACCGTAGGCCTTCATCGTTGCCGTCGTCGATCAAGTCTCGTTCTAGGTAAGCAATCTACTAATCCTAATTTAGGAATATTGTATGTGACTTGGTTTGGATGGTAGATTACATGACATATGCGAAAATGGCTAGGAAAGTGTGCAACGGTTAGAACGGTTACGCGGGTATGGGTGCAAGAGAGAGAGAGAAGGCTAATTTGCGAGCTTGGTGGTATAATTATGGGTGTGAGAATGACATAGGTGGACTGTAGAAATGGGCTTGCGTAGTAGATGATAGAGACTAGATCGGTTATTGAGCTAATGAGTTGATTTGGGCTTAAATGGGCCAATTACATTTAATGGGCTTAGGTTAGGGGCCACTTGAGAAATGAATTGAGCTTGAAATGTTGGGCTTAGTGGGCTGTCCTAAGAATGATTTGGGTGAAATCTTGCCGGCCCAAGTATGGCTCTGGGCCGGAAGTCAATTTGGGCTCAAATAGATTAGTTTAGAATAAATGGGCTTAAGGTATAATCTCTTGGGTAGAGTCTTAGGCTTAGTTTATTGGGCTTAGAGGACACTTAAGGATTGATATGAGGAAGACTATGAGCCCAAGGTGAGGCCATGGACTGCGAGTGAGAGAATGCAATTATGGGCTAAAATTGGATAATTGGGCCCAATAGGCTTACTTGAGAATTTGAGCAAGGCAAGTCGATCTTGATTTATGGAATGAAGAATCTAGCCAGGGATGATTCAGAGACGAAAATTGAGAGCCTGATTGAGGCTCATGGGCCAAGAGTGAATACTGGGCTAGAAATTGGGCTTGAGAGGAATATGGGCCAAGATAACTAAGAAGTCTACGCTCGTTGGTTAATAATTGAGCATATGCCTAGAAAATCATGTTTTATTATCGACTTGTGGCATGCCATGTTATGCACGTATGTTGAATGGCTGACTGGAACCTTGTGATTTGTGCATTGTGGCATATGTGACTTGTTTTGGCATTGTTTAAGATCATGGCATGCATTTGCATTCAGCGAGATAAGGGTGAGGATAGTTGTCGCGACCCGAAAATAAGTTTCAGATGAACGGATTATCAGGTTAATTAGATTAACTAACCTAACACGGACCCTTCCAAGTTCTACCGAATCACAACTTTGGTTTTTTGTTCAAATGGTTATAAATTTGGAGTCGCCACTAATCATTTTTGATAGGTTGATTAGAAGCCTAAGTAAATTAGTGGGAGAACTAAATTACTTCTACGAACTAGAGATTATGAGTTCGGAAACTTGGTTACATCAGTTAATTAAAACTAATGCCCTTTCGGTACCTTAATTTCATGGATATCCTAATTTGGCAACTCATGCTTGATTTACTCCTAAGGCTCTAGTGGGGTGTTCTCTTTTTATATTTTCACTTTTTTTAAATGTAATGTGCGTCAGTGACATTTTTTTGGCATTTTCAAAATATTAAGTATTTCCCTGAAGCCGAAAGAGGGAGTGAGTTAACGATTTCTGTGCAGTGCTACGACCTACTCATTTTAGGGTCTAGTGATTCAAAAATTAAATTACAGGAAGTAAATGACAATAAATAAAGACCACCAATGGATAACTCAGCCTTGGCTTGGCCCTTTCTTTTGGGGTTTAAGATGCAAGAATTTAAATTGCAAGAATTTAAATGATATTAAGTAAAAACCTCCAATGGGCGGCCTAGCATTGGCTTGGCTCTTCCCTTTGGGGTTTAGTGGTGCAAGAATTAAATTGTAGGAATTTAAATTATAATAAATAAAGACCTCCAATGGGCGGCCTAGCATTGGTTTGGCTCTTCTCTTTGGGGTTTAATATGCAGGAAATTAAATTGCAGGAATTTAAATGACAATAAGTAAAACCTCTAATGGGCGGCCTAGCATTGGCTTGGCTCTTCCTTTTGGGGTTTAATGGTGCAAGAATTAAATTGCAGGAATTTAAATTATAATAAATAAAGACCTCCAATGGGCGGTCTAGCATTGGCTTGGCTCTTCCCTTTGGGGTTTAATGGTGCAGGAATTTAAATTACAGTAAATAAAGACCTTCAATGGATGACCCAACCTAGGCTTGGCCCTCTTTTTTGGGGTTTAAGATGCAGGAATTTAAATTACCTCCAGTGAGTGGATTCTGCCCTTCACATTCTGGGGTTTAAATCCTTTAAAATAAAATACGACGAATTGATTTGACAATTCGGGCCGAAATCCATCGACGGATCAATTGAAAATTTAATGGGCACTCAAGAGCTCATTAAGGCCAATTTTACATCTCCACGGAATTTATCGTTGACTTGGAGTTGTCATTTGCATGACATAAAAATATGAAGAAATGGAAGGAGGGGTATAGGCAATTTGTGCTAATTTACGACTAAAACCACAAATAAATGAATAAATAAAAACACTTATCTCGAATTTGCTTGCTCGTTGACGAGAATGAATTCTTGATTTATGTTGATTGGTGAAGGAATTGGTGATGTTAACTCCTAACTTTAAACTCCCATCATCTTCAAAATTTTCTCTTTCTTTTTGGTATTTTCTTTCTCTTCAATTTTTCTTCAATCTCCCTAAACCCTTTCAAACATCCAAAATTTTCTCTCCCAAAAAATTCCCTTTTCCAACTCTTTTCTTCTTCTTTTTATAGGCAACTCATTTATCTCTCATTCTAATTTCTCCACTAATTCTATCTCTCATTCTAATTTCTTCACTAACTCTTCTTCATCTTCATCTTCTTTTCTCCATCTCTTTCTCACATTCTAATTTCTCTATTAACTTTTCTTCATCTTCATCTTCCATTCTCCATATCTATTTCCCATTCTACTGACTTTTCTTCATCTCCATCTTCCATTCTCTATTCTCATCTTATTTTCTCCATCTCCTCTTCTCCATCTCCCCATCTCCATCTCCTCTTCTCCATCTTTCTTTCTCTATTCTAATTTCTCCATTAACTCTTTTTTTTCTTATTTGCAAAATAATCTCTCAAGTGTTAGGTATTTGCACTCTAGTCCTTGAGATTTAAGTATTTGCAATTCAATCCCTGGAGAAATATTTCTTTGAGTCCAAATCTCCTCAAAATTTTCGACACACTTCCTCTATGCTTCGTCGAAATTTATCTCATGTCAAATTTAAGCTCATTTCCTACCGCTGAAGATAATGCAAAATTTAATTAAAGCCTTTTTGCAAAATTGAGTCATTCTAGGTATAATTGGGGCAAGATGGAAATTCAAAATATTAGGGAATAATGTCATAACTCCTGAAAGTGAAAAATGAAAATAAATTAACTCAAGTTGAATTTTTTTGGCCCGATTCGAGATTATGCTCGTGAAGAAATGAACGATGCCGAATTGGATTTTTTTTTAAATATGCGATAGCCACATGAAAAGAAATTTAAAAGAAAAATATTGACTATTTGTATGTATTTTTGTGGCCTCAAATACTATTATTTATTAAATATTTTCCCAATTTCTAAAAAATATATAAAAAATACAAAAAATATGAAAAATTTTTTTGTTCAAAAATGGTTGCCTAAGCTAGTTCAAGGCCTCCAAAGTTGATTTTGCAATTTTCTCAATTTTCTTGATTTTTTTTATGAATTTTCAAAATTAAAAATATTGAAAAATACTTAAAATATGAAAAATTATTTTTGGTCAAATTTGTTTCCCTAGGCTTGGCCAAGGTCCCCATTTTTATGGATTTTCTATTAATTTTCCAAAATAAAAATGCCGAAAAATACTGAAAATATGAAAAATCATTTTTTGGTCAAAATCGACTCCCCAGGCATGGCCAAGGTCCCCAAAGTTGATTTTTTTTATTTTATGAATTTTAAAAGAGAAAAAGATGATTAAAAATCAGGTATTAACAGCTGCCCCTCTTTGAAGGGAAGCTCGGTAGAGGTTCATTTCAAAGACGAGATGACACATGAATCCTAATCGACTCAACACAATGAAATAAAAGGGAGTCGTGACATTTGATCTCTAATAGCCCTCTTTGTAAGTTTCGATCCAAATCTGGCTTAAACAAAGCTCCTATGAAGTGAGGGAGAGATAGAGAGGCCTGCGACTTGCCTGCTCGTTGTATGCCTGTTGCCTGACATGAATGCTCCACTGAAAGAGGAATGAAAATCTAAGGATTCGTTATAAGAAAACGTTATGGTGGTTGAACTTGAATCCGTATGGTAGGTCAACTCATGGTAGATTCCCAATGAAAGGATTCTGCCGATTAAAATTGGATTAGAATTTGACATGTATGGTGGGTCACATCATGGTATATTCCTAATGAAAGGATTCTATTGATTAAAATTATTTGATCCGTTTGGTGGGTCACCCCATGGAAATGCATGTAAGAAGGACTTTGTGCCTATAGAAAGGACTTGGTGCCTTTATAAAGGACTTTTGTGCCTGTAAGAAGGACTTTTGTGCGTCTGTAGAAAGGACTTTGGGTACTTGTAGAAAGGACTTGGTGCCTGTAAGAAGGACTTTTGTATGCCTGTAGAAAGGACCTTGGGTGCCTGTAAAAAAGACCTTGGGTGCCTGTAGAAAGGACTTTGGGTGCCTGTAAAAAGGACTTGGGTGCCTGTAAGAAGGATTTTTGTGTGCTTGTAGAAAGGACTTTAGGTGCCTGTAGAAAAGACTTGGGTGCTTGTAGAAAAGACTTGGGTGCCTGTAAGAAGGACTTTTGTGTGCCTACAGAAAGGACTTTAGGTGCCTGTAGAAAGGAGTTGGGTGCCTGTGAAAAGGACTTTTGTGTGCCTGTAGAATGGACTTTGGGTGCCTGTAGAAAGGACTTTGGATGCCTGTAGAAAGGACTTTTATATGCATGTAAGAAGGATTTGGGTGCCTGTAAGAAGGACTTTTGTGTGCCTATAGAAAGGACTTTGGGCGCCTATAGAAAGGACTTGGGTACTTGTAAGAAAGACTTTGGGTCCTTGTAGAAAGGACTTGGTGTCTATAAGAAGGACTTTTGTATGCCTATAGAAATGACTTTGGGTGTCTGTAGAAAGGACTTGGTATGTGCCTGTAGAAAGGACTTTGGATGCCTATAGAAAAGACTTTTATGTGCCTGTAGAAAGGACTTTGGATGCCTGTAAGAAGGAATTGGGTGCCTGTAAGAAGGACTTGGTATGTGCCTATAGAAAGGACTTTAGATACCTGTAGAAAGGACTTTTATGTGTTTGTAGAAGGGACTTTGGATGCCTGTAAGAAGGACTTAGGTGTCTGTAAGAAGGACTGTTGTGCGCCTGTAGAAAGAACCTTGGATGCCTGTAAGAAGGACTTTGATGCCTATAAGAAGAACTTTTGTGTGCTTGTAGAAAGGACTTTGGGTGCTGTAGAAAGGACTTGAGTGCTTGTAAGAAGGACTTTGGGTGCTCGTAGAAAGGACTTAGTGCCTGTAAGAAGGACTTTTCTATGCCTGTAGAAAGGACTTTAGGTGCATGTAGAAAGGACTTGGGTGCCTATAAGAAGGACTTTTGTGTGCCTCGAAGGGTGCCATTCTAAGATCTGGGAATACCAGTAATCCTACAGATGCTCAAACCCATTTAACTTACCTTGAAGGATGCCATTCTGGGATCTGGGAAGACCAATAATCCTGCAGAAGCTTAAACCCACATTATCTTACCTTGAAGGGTGCAATTCTGGGATCTAGAGAGATCAGAAATCCTCCAGAAGCTCAACCCCAATTTCACTTACCTTAAAGGATGCCATTCCGGGATCTGGGAAGACCAGGAATATTGTAGAAGCTCAAACCAATTTATCTTACCGTGAAGGGTGCCATTCTAGGATCTTGGAAGATTAAGAATCCTGTAGAAACTCAAACCCACATTATCTGTTCTCCCTTCACTTTAGGAATAAACCGATGAGGCAGACATCTAATTATCTCAAATTTTTGATTTTCGAAGAGGACACGCTTCATTAAAGAAGGTAAATACTTGTATGTGCCGTAATTGATTCGATTGCCTTGACAATCATAGGAATTTGCTCTTAGAGTTCAGGTTGAAGATATACTTACCTTAAGATTTAGAAAAAACTCATGGTGATTTCTCGACAACTGGGCTTGTTCATTCAATAATCATCGAATGAATCTCGAGACCTCGGAAGGTGACTCGAACATCAGGAACACGTTACCTGTCCGGCAATGTCAGAGGCAACATGTGCAAGTATTTTCATCAATGAGTTCATTGATTCATGCAAAACTATTTAGCTGAGTTTGCAATGATTAGAAGCTTTCTGTGTAATGACTCATGATGCAATTAATCAAAATGTGGATCATGCACAACTATTCTGTCAAGTTCGCATCACCAATTCTGTTTAAGGAGGTTATCATGGTATGAATACCTCAAATGTAATCTAAATGGGGAATTTCAGTCTGAAAGGGTTTTTTCTCACCCTCGAGGAAGGTTATTTATCCTGATTGTAGGATTAAAAAGAAATCACTCAATCTCACAATCATCGCATTCATTAAGGGTCTGAGTAATCTCGCAATTATACGATCAAGTCGATCTGTAGATCTTGATTAGGACCACAATGTAAGCTGGGTCAAAGGCTTACTAAAGGGGACTTTTTTGAGTCAAGGCCATTGATAAAAAGTGTTCATCATTTGTTCCGGGTTTACAAGTTAAGAACCCTGCAAAAATGAGAGAGAAATAGTCTTGCTCGTACCTTTTCGAGCGATACTTAAAATCTTTCAACCCTACGTTAATTCAAGCACCTTAATCAGAAAAGACTTTCATGGGTTGTAACGTAGGTTAGGATTGGAGATCAAGGAAATAAAAAGGCTTATTTGGGCCTAGAAAATGTATGAGATGAGTTTGACGTTGGTGATTATTGCATCTTTGTCACCCGTCTCGGCCCCTAGAATAGTCCTCAAAGAATACTATCGTTGTATGGGGACGGTGTCAATTTCTATTGATATCATCATTACTCCCAAACAGTGTAAACCTCAAATGAGTATACTTTGCAATTTTGACTCATTCAAAGGATTTTCTCTCACAATCAGATGCCATTGGGGATGTACATTGATTTGAATGGGCATTGGCCTTGCTTTTTACTGGTGCTTTGCTTTTTTGTGCTCGGGATTGACTTTCTTTCTTTTTCCCTTTTTCTTCTTCTTCTTTTTTTTTTAGAAAAAGAAATTTCAAAAGATGGTGTTGTTATACGTACGCATATAAAAAATCACCCTTGCATAGACGACTTGGGAGCTCTTTGTAGACCCATTTCTTCTGAGCTCTTCTACTTTGAGGTGTTATCATCTTCATCTTGGAATAAACAATAATCACCAATGGGGTCTTAAGGAATGAATATGCAAGCTCAATTGGGCAATGCAAAGGATGGAAGTGTATTGGATAGGGAAACGAATGCTTTTTGTCATCATAAGGCACTTGAATTACGGTGCGAGTTCAAAAGTAAAGAATCATTCGAAAATTGATGTTAGTTCGAGCAAGAAAATTTCTAACTATTTACCTCGTGAAATTATTGGGACTACGCTTATTTGGCCCCAATGCGGGGCGGTTCTTGACAGGGGTTATGAAATGAAATCATCGCCGAAATGAGTTATCAATGGTCACATGTAGTGTTTTAGGATAGAGAAATGAATGCCTCATTCCTTTCGGCTATCGTACTGCTTGCGAGAAAACCCATTATCTTGGGGAATACGGAATACATTTAGTACTCAACTCACTGTGGATATGAGACGTGTATGGAAATGGGGTTGCCTTTCATCATTTTGTCATGCCCCATTCTACACATTCGATGCATCATAAATAGATCATGCTCCAAGTCTGAATTGGCAAATTAAACATGCAGAAAAGTCATGCATAAATCATGAAATGTCCAAACACAATACGGATGTGGCAATTTTCAAGCGCCATGCATGTTTATGAAATGTGCAAGCATATCAAGAATGGGAAAATTTGGATTGCCCCTAGGCATGTGAGCAGATCGAGCAATACAATTTTGAATTGCCGCTTGGGGGTGTCTTCTTTGATAAGTTAAATGTTAGTATTAACATTCCCTATCAAAAGAAAAAGAGACATGTTAGCCGATTTTGGAAGGGATAAATTGGAAACGATACTGGTTTACCCTTCATCTTGAATGTTTTGCATGATCCCTTTTTTAAGTTCATTGGGTCGAGTTCGTCTCCAGTTTTGGTTGGACACTTTATCATTTGGGCCAAGGCTTGGGGATCGAACTTGGGTCATTTCGGACCATTGTCACCCCTATTGCCATCAGGCTAACTGGGCCTTAGGCGTCCATGGAAATTCTCTTTTAAGGGTTGATTTTCGTATTGACATGGTCTTGTTGTATTGGGCAATTATACGCCACGATGCTCTCTAAGGTAATTCACAACCTCTGTTAAGACAGAATACAATAATTTAGAATTCGAGACAATCAGGGGTAAATTGAAACGATACAAAACTACCCATCTATGAGGCTACTCGCGTTTTTCGCTCGTATTTTTCTTTGTTTGAAGCCATCCATTCAGTGATAATATTCGCGAATTGATTTGCCCCCATTTTCATTCAACAAGAGGACTTCGCATTAGAGTATGGCGGTGTTCTCGGGTTAGTTCGCAAATTCCTGAGAATAAAAGGGGTCCAATTTAAAATTGAAGCAATTGATGGTAAATTGGAACGATATGGAGTTACCCTTCAGGTTCTCGCGGTCTTTTAGTTGCAATTAATTCATCGCGGGTTTGGTAAAGCGGCAAATTCGAGCATTTAATAGGGGAAAGGAAAATTACTACTTCCTGCTTTCACATTAATCCCAAACATCCATAAAAGCATAACATATCCCATGCAAGGAAATAAGGCATATGCATTCATCCAGGTTTGATCTTCTTTCCTTTGCAGGCTCTTTAGTGATCAGCTGGCTTCGAAATACAGGCTATGTGTGCACATTACAACCCCGGTACTTCATCAGCATCGAATTGGTTGATCATGGCAGTGAGCTCGTCATTAATGCCACTCATCTTATGGTGATACATCTCCTCTTCCTCGGGAGGCATGGATGTTGGCTCCGTAGGCTTGGTCTTTTCGTGCCTTCCCTCACCTCTTAAATGAGCATTTTCAATCCTCAGATACTGCCTTTCATCGAGGGTGAGGAAGCTATTGCAGTTAGGGCAGGTGGCGGAGTCAAAAGCTTCTTTATACATCTTGTTTTCTGCTTGGAGCTTTTTATTTTTAGCTCTTAGAAATTCGGCTTCATTGCGCTCATATCGAGTCTTCATTTAGGTTTGCCTATTTTGAAACCAGAACTTGATTTGCGAAAGTTCCAATCCTAACTCTTGGCTCAGTTCCATTCTTTGTTTACCATCTTGTATAGGGCAAGTCTTGAAGAAATCCTCAAGCCTTTGTACTTGCTCCTTAGTGTGGCGACGGTAGCGCTTCATTTGACTCTTGTTGTTGTTGTCGTCCTTATCTTTATCGAGATCTTGGACTTCGTCGACGAAAGGGCCAAGCTCGATGGTCTGAATCCCAAACATGGTCTCGAACTTCTCTTCTCTCATATTCAGCAGGTAACGATAGCTCTCAAGCGTGTTGGGTTGAGACATCATTGATTTGGTTAATAATGGTTCCTCAAGGTTTTGCTACTTCTTCTTGTATTTTCACTCTCTCTGAATTTTTCTGAGTAACCGTGTATTCTTTAAAACTCTCTTCAAAGTATGGATGAAAATTATCAAGAGCACGTCTCTTTTTAAAATTAGGTGTAGGCTTAGCATCTATATTGCTTCTCCCAAGAGTTCTGTCTTTCTCAATCTTTCTTGCGTGTCTCTTGCTCGGCTCGTCTTTTCTCATCTTTTCATAGTGGTTGGGCTCCCATCGTTATCTCCTCCGCCTGTCTCAAGTGCCGACTTCGCAGACAATCCCTTTTCCCTATTTATAAATGAAGACAAGTCTTCTATTCTTTTATGCTACAGATTACCTTGTCTCCCACTCGGCTCCTCTATCTCTTCTTTCTTTTTTAAAGTAGTGGCGTCCCCTCAAACTTTTTCGCAGCAATTTCGAATTCGTTTGGCTCGAGATTGCAAACTAACGAGGATTCGAGCCAACGGAGGTGGTGCCGACAGAGAATAGCAGATAGGAAAATCCGGCCAATAGAGACTGCCCTGTGAAGTCAAAATTTAACTTGAAGCAGATTATCACCTTCGCGTTCCAATCATCTGCTTCACCTCTCTCCTCTTCCTTTTCGTGTTTTGCTCGTCAGTCTTAATTCTCTCCTTAATCTTTTAACGATAATGGCTAGCCTTCCTGCACAGATCTTTCCGGCTGAAGTTATGTTCAAATGGGAAAGAATTTACCATCTTCTTGGCCGAGACTATATTTACATAGCCCATCATCCGAGTGTCGAAGCTGAGATTCTCGGTTTGTTCAGGGAGATAAACGTTTCTTCGGTTGAAGGCACCAACTTAGAGAGGGAATACAGGGCGTTCCCACACGTCTTCATTAATTTTCTAGAGGCTTGCTGAAACGCCTAGGAGACGGTCATCTTAGCCCGCATTGTGAAGGCCTGCTACCAGGATCGATCTGAATGCTTGGAGTTTGCAGAACGTTCAGTTGCTTGATTCAAGGAGGCTGCCAAGTCTGCTGAGGAGCGGGTCTCGCTGTTGGTTCACGAGAGAGAGAAGCTGGTAGAGCGTTTAGCTTTGAATCAGACTTACTTTGAACATGACCAGAGGGATGTTGTGATGAAGTTCAGATGTGAGTGGCTGGAGGAGAGGCTTGATGATTTAATGGTGGATATAGCTTTCGGGAGAGACCTGATCGACAATCTGAAACACGCCGTTGAACACCATGAGATTAATGTAGCCAGGTACAAGGAGAAATGTACTCGCCTGTTCTTCAAGCTTGTAGATCTCGAATCCCAGGTCGCTCAATGTAGGCAGAGCATTAATTTCATGGAGAGTCAGTTGAACTCTTTGGTAATGCTTATCAGGGCTCAGTTTGGCTTTACTTTTCCTCCCCAGTGAGCGGTTGTAATACTCATTGATGAATGAAATGAAAGAAAAGCTTCATATCAATGTATTTTAATCTTCTTGCCATTTCTTCTTCCGCTTAGCATGAATGACTTAAGGTATTTCTCACACCCATCTCAATTAGGATCAGAGCACCTCCTGGGAGCATCTTCTTCATGACATATGGGTCTCCATAGTCCAGAGTAAACTTTTCCTGTTGCAGCAATCGCAGGACGAGGTCATCTACCTCTGCTGGATCGAATACGCTACTGTCGACTGTACTTCCAACGTGGGGAACATATTTCTACCTCGACTGGTAGGACTGCCTCAATCGTGTCTCATCTTGATAGATGGTGGTTGTGAAATGATGACACACAACCGGTCACAGTGAGGCTCGTGACTAGTCGTGTAAATTAATACAACTGTAACCACTCGGTCAGTGTGCTAATAATGGACTCGGCCACCTATTACGTGCCCCACTTCTTTTATGCTTTGTCCCTTTCGGCGTTCACTTGTTGGTGTCGGTCGATTGTAACATTGAGAGAAACGTCTGTGGGCCATGCTCATCAATAAAATACCGGTCCTCGAAAGCTTACCGCGTGGTTCGAGTCCGAAAAAGCTAAGGGGCAAGCCTTTAGTTGATTTAACCAAAAAGGCATTGCAAGGTTGGATAAACATACTTGCCTCACGGATTTTGATTTACAAAATGTATACTTTTTGAAAATACAGGAACCTCCAAATACATTGAAAATGCCCCCATTCCTGATCTAGATACGTTTACTACCCCCATCAAAATACATGGCCCACACATACTCGTTAATTGACACGATTCTGTCTCCGGGAGGATCGATTTCTTCACTTTCCCCGAGGATTATCGGCTAGGGTACTTGTGATTCCCTGCAAAAGTAGAGGAAATAATTAGTATGCGATCTAAGAGAGGTCAATCCATGACTCCTAGATCATTTTTCAATTTTATGAGAAATTAGAGACAATTTGCTTAGAAAGACATGGGTGAATTTTTTCAGAAAGAATTTTCTTGCAGATTTATAACTGGAAAAATGTGATAAAATGAATTAGCATGGGTAAATTTATCAGGAAAGTCTTGTATTCATTGAAGCATTAAGGAAAGATGTGGCAAATTCTTTTATCGGCCAACAAAATTCCGAAGGGATTTTTCACATTCATTTTTTTTAGAAATGGGATTTAATTTTTGTTTTCTTTTGAAAAAAAATGATCACGATGTTAGGTTCAAAATTTAACTGAATCCTAACATGGACTAACCCAAAAATAAATACAAGGTAATGTTAGAAAACTTACTTCACCTTGAAAGAAATACCATGTAAATCACATAGACATGTACATGAATCGTGAGTTTAAATCTTAGTCTATCTACCATAAAGGCTCACAAATTGAAGTGAAAGACTTGCGGCAAGGCGACAATCCCGCGCACATAATCATGTTTAGCCGTGAACCCACGATGTAACCAGGATAAGCTGGGCCTTTCTACTCCGGCCGCTCGAGTAAAAAATTATAACCCTCGCTTTGGTAATCTTACCAAGCTTGAGGCCTAACTTTTAAAATACATTTTTTGAAAAGAGGTTCGGGATTGAATATGGACTAACTTTTGACGTAATCTCACGCCGAACGCCAAAAACAAATCACAATACCATCCTAAAACTAGTGGCCCAGGTCTGGCCACGAGATGTGTGTGATGTGCTGCTAAAGTAATTAATCATGCATAACAATTAAATGCAAGCACCGCTTCAAAATATCAAAAATTAAATAATAATTCTCACACACCAAACCTGCAAAACGAAAGGTTAGCCAAACATTCCACCCCTTACAACTACCTTCCTTTAAGACCATTTAACACCTAAAGAATGAGTTCCAAGTAATTGCCAAATCAAATAAATTTTCATGAAAATTTTCAGGCCTAAGTCCACTAAGTTCTCAAATTTTTTCTAAAATTAAGAACAAGTCCCCAGTGGAGTCGCCAATCTGTCGCGACCTGAAAATAAGTTTCAGGTGAACGGATTATCAGGTTAAATAGATTAACTAACGTAATACGGACCCTCTCAGGTCCTATCCAATCGCAACCTTGGTTTTTTTGTTCGAATGGTTTTAAATTTGGAGTCGCCCCTAATCATTTTTGATAGGTTGATTAGAAACCTAAGTAAATTAGCGAGAGAACTAAATTACTTCTACGAATCAGAGATTATGAGTTCGGGGACTTCGTTACATCAGTTAATTAAAACTAATGCCCTTTCAGTACCTTAATTTCATGCCTATCTTAATTTGACAACTCAGACTTGATTTACTCCTAAGGCTCTAGTGAGGTGTTCTCTTTTTGTATTTTCACTTTTTTAAATGGAATGTACGTCAGTGACATTTTTTTGGCATTTTCAAAATATTAAGTATTTTACTGAAGCCGAAAGAGGGAATGAGTTAACGAATTCTCTACAGTGCTACGACCTACTCATTTTGGGGTCTAGTGATTCAAAAATTAAATTACAGGAAGTAAATGACAATAAATAAAGACAACCAATGGATAGCTCAGCCTTGGCTTGGCCCTTTCTTTTGAGGTTTAAGATGCAGGAATTTAAATTGCAAAAATTTAAATGATATTAAGTAAAAACCTCCAATGGGTGGCTTAGCATTGGCTTGGCTCTTCCCTTTGGGGTTTAATGGTGTAGGATTAAATTGCAGAAATTTAAATGACAGTAAGTAAGAACCTCCAATGGGTGGCCTAGCATTGGCTTGACTCTTCCCTTTGGGGTTTAATGGTGCAGGAAATTAAATTGCATGAATTTAAATGACAGTAAGTAAAACCTCCAATGGGCGGCCTAGTATTGGCTTGGAACCCTTTGGGGTTTAATGGTGCATGAATTAAATTGCAGGAATTTAAATTACAGTAAATAAAGACCTCCAATGGGTGGCCTAGCATTGGCTTGGCTCTTCCCTTTGGGGTTTACTAGTACAGGAATTAAATTGCAGGAATTTAAATTACAGTAAATAAAGACCTCCAATGGATGGCCCAGCCTTGGCTTGACCCTCTCTTTTGGGGTTTAAGATGCAGGAATTTAAATTGCAGCAATTTAAATGACCTCCAGTGAGTGGATTCTGCCCTTCACATTTTGGGGTTTGAATCCTTTAAAATAAAATACAACGAATTGATTTGACAATTCGGGCCGAAATCCATCGACGGATCAATTGAAAATTTAATGGGTACTCAAGAGCTCGTCAGTGCCAATTTTACACCTCCATGGGATTTACCGTTGTCTTGGAGTTGTCCTTTGCCTGACATAAAAATATGGAGAAATGGAGGGAGGAGCATAGATAATTTGTGCTAATTTGCAACTAAAACCACAAATAAATGAATAAATAAAAACACTTAGCTCGAATTTGCTTGCTCGTTGACGAGAATGAACTCCTGATTTATGTTGATCGATAAAGCAATTTGTGATGATAACTCCTAACTTTAAACTCCCATCATCTTCAAAATTTTCTTTCTCTCCAATTTTTCTTCAATCTCACAAAACCCTATCAAACATTTAAAATTTTTTCTCCAATAAAATTCCCCTTCCCAACTCTCTTCTTCTTCCTTTTATAGGCAACTCATTTATCTTTCATTTTAATTTCTCCACTAATTCTATCTTCGATTCTAATTTCTCCACTAACTCTTTTTCATCTTCATCTTTCTTTCTCCATCTCTATTTCACATTCTAATTTCTCCACTAACTCTTTTTCATCTTCATCTTCCCTTCTCCACATCTATCTCCCATTCTACTAACTCTTCTTTATCTCCATCTTTCTTTTTCTATTCTCATCTTATTTTCTCCATCTTCTCTTCTCCATCTCCTCCTCTCCATCTCCTCTTCTCCATCTTCCCATCTCTATTCTAATTTCTCCACTAACTCTTCTTTTTGTTATTTATAAAATAATCCATCAAGTGTTAGGTATTTGTACTCTAGTCCTTGAGATTTAAGTATTTGCAATTCAGTCCCCAGAGAAATATTTCTTTAAGTCCAAATCTCCTCAAACTTTTCGGCACACCTCCCATATGCTTAGTTGGAATTTACCTCATGTCAAATTTAAGCTCATTTCCTACCATTGAAGATAATGCAAAATTTAATTAAAGCTCTTTTACAAAATTGAGTCATTCTAGATATAATTAGGCCAAGATGAAAATTTAAAATATTAAGGTATAATGTCACAACTCCTAAAAGTGAAAAATGTAAATAAATTAACTCAAATTGAATTTTTTTGGCCCGATTCGAGATTATGCTCGTGAAGAAATACACAACCCCGAACTGGATTTTTTTTTTAAATTTGCGATGGCCAACATGAAAAGAAATTTAAAAGAAAAATATTGACTATTTTTATGTCTTTTTGTGGCCTCAAATACTATTATTTATTAAATGTTTTCACAATTTCTAAATAATATATAAAAATACAAAAAATATGAAAAATTATTTTTTTGTTCAAAAATGGTTGCCTAAGCTTGTTCAAGGTCTCCAAAGTTGATTTTGCAATTTTTTCATTTTTCTTGATTTTTTTTATGAATTTTCGAAATTTAAAATATCGAAAAATATTGAAAGTATGAAAAATTAGTTTTTGGTCAAAATTGGTTCCCTAGGTTTGGCCAAGGTCCCCAAAGATGATTTTTTAATTTTATGAATTTTTATGGATTTTATATTAATTTTCCAAAATAAAAATGCCGAAAAGTACTGAAAATATGAAAAATCATTTTTTGGTCAAAATCGATTCCCCAGGCTTGGCCATCGTCCCCAAAGTTGATTTTTTTTATTTTATGAATTTTAAAAGAGAAAAGATGATTAAAAATCAGGTGTCAACAATAGCCCTAAGGCGTGTTTACGTTAGGGACGTTGGAGAGATGAGTGTGCAGACCAAATGTACCTGGTGGAGGCACGATGCGCCGGGACGTGTGAGGCACGGGGTAGTTGGAGGGATAAGCGTGTCAACCTGGAGCGTTGCACACACAGGTTGGGGCACGAGCCTAAAGCGTACGATATGCTGGCCAGACTTGGTGCTGGTCGAGTTTAGGTTAGGGCATGGAACATGAGCATTGTGCATTATGCATCAGGCATGGAACATCGAGTTTAGCATTATGGCATGCTTTATCCATATACATATGGGGACATGAATTTATGTCATGGCTATGCATGATTTACTATGTAATTGGGCCACGATTATTTCACCTTAATTATACTGTTGTCGAGAGAATCGACCTAGGTAGAAACGACTAGCCCTAGAGTGCAGGTTAGGACCAAACTGATGAGCATATCTTATCCTATGTTAGGATTGGTGGTGAGCTTATTGAGTCTTTAACTCACTGCGTTGGTTGCCAATATTTTCAGACCCCCGATCGTAGCGATGAGCATACTACCGCTACTTTTTGGACTTCCCGTGAAGGTAGAGGTCGACGTGAGGCATTTTGCTGAGACTGATAGTACTATATGGGCTAGACACTTGACCACCGTATGGGTAGACTATGGCCGTCTGCTCTTGATACCTCATAGGTACGAGGCATGTATGGTTAGGAGAGACCAGGTGTTTACGAGATCGGTACAAGCCTTCGATGTCTTGATTGAGGAGATGAGAGACCCCTTCCTCCTTCGTCCCATTACTTTTGGCAAAGAGGTCATTGACCCCGAGTAGAGTGAGCAGCTACCATCACCAGGTCGTATGGAGATTGACGGCCACGCCGAGGGTAACCCAATAGACACTGAGCCTTCCTCTCTAGAGTATGAGGAGGATCCAGAGGAGTTACCTTGGCAGTCGGACTGGAGCGACACCGACCAGGAGTAGACCTCTAGGTTGAGATGTCTGGCCGAGTGTGGGATTTTGGACCGTATTTTGTATCTTCTTTTGGTGGTCTGTACCGTAATGCTGGTTATGCATATATATGTATTGGTTGTTCTTGTTGATCGTATATCTTTTATCTTCTACCCTATTATCATGTGTGCACGTATGGGTTGGAGTTTAGCTTCCATATGATGACAAGTACAGACTGATACGTCGTTTGGCCACGACGAATTTTCCTGGGTTGTCGTAGAACTTAGGCCAAGCGGATGCGAAGTGTGGTGGGATGTCGTGAGCCCGTAGGGTTTAGGGCGTGACAGGAGAAGTACTTGCCATTGATTGCTCTTACGAAGGCATCCCACATTGGAGCCATATCCTTGTGAAAAACCATATTCTTGGTAGCTTTCCACTAAATACTCGCATTCCCCTACAACTGATAAACGTCCAAGGTGACCTTTTCTTCATCCACACCCCTCATTAGGGCTAATGCTTTCTCCAATTCTTCGATCCACGAGATGGCAGTCTCGGGATCTCTACCTCCTGAGAATTTAGGCCGTTTCAGCTTCAAGAATTGCTCTACCAACTTTTGTGTTTGGCACCAATTGTTCGCAACTTTAGCTGGCACATTTCCCTGCGAAATTCCCATGACAGCAGCTTGATTTCTTATATGATGTCCCATCAGATCTCCTAGCACTCCTAGTGCTTGCAGGATCCCATCAATCCTCGGATCCTCTCTGGCGGGTCAACCTTGAGGTGTTCTTCCATGCTGGTTGCTCATTTCGTAGGGACGTATGGATTCTACCTACCCCATAGCAACCAATGATGAGAAGGCAACTAGATAATTCGAATGAAAATAATAATCACATGCACAATTTTCAATCCTACTATCTCAATTCTCATCGCTCTTTATCACTTAAGGCTCTGACCGGATGGATCAGGCTAACCATGCTCTAATACTACATTGGGAAAGGATGTCATGTCCTGATCCTCGAGCACATGGCATCCCTATTAAAACACCTCAAGTCGGAAAGATTAGCGTCCTAGATGCGTTAACGACCAAACTAAAATTTCTATGTAAGTGGAAACGTTTTTACTCCCAGACAAAAAACTTAATAGGGATAGCAAAGCAGGAAATTTCGTATTCATTCATTAACCAAATATTTTAATACAGCAATAAAAGTAGATGATCGCTAACCCTACAAAGCTATACATCATAAATACAATTCCATTCTTCGGGGGTGGCTCCATAGGAGCAGCAAAAAAGATAAGTGGTTCAAAAAGGGTTAGCTGCTCATATACTTCAAAAAGAGGGGATACTCCCCCTTGTCCATCATTATCAACAAAAGTTAAAAAGGGATTACCATGCCCATACAATTAGAGAGACATAGGGACGTCATCAGAGGCCTCAAAGGGGTCGGTCTCAATAGACTTGTCGGACTCTAAAGGAGGGTCGGCCTCGATATCTGACTCGGGGTCCACTATCTCCCTGTTAGGTGTGTTGAGGTCCATCGGGTCCTAAGCGAGGATGAAAGGGGTCAGATTGGATGGCCCCTTAAATCCATGAAGTGGGCCATAGAAAACGTCATCGACACGCATGAACTAGGCCTTGAAGATATGAGTTACTAAGTAGTTGAATCCCTCGTCGACCCAGATCATCGTGATATGCTGTTCCTAGACCCGAGTCATGCCTAGAACCAGATGGGATATGACATACAATGATTGGTCACTAGCAACTCCAAATCGGACAGGCCTTTGCATCACTTCAGACTTGAAAATGGCAACTACAATGGGGTGAAAAATAAATCTCATGCACCTAAGCCCAGTTAAGATGATGATTCGTTCAGGCGTCCCAAATAACAATATCTCATAACAACCAAGATTTTCACAAAATATTAGATAATCTCAAGTTTTCTCTTGCAATCCGATTGTTGGTGGTCACAGGGTTCATTACACATGACTAGTGTGAATAAGCACTACGATTGATAGTGTCTTTTGATAGTCTGTAAGATTCATACGATTGGCACGATACCGAACTATCATAAAAAATTACCATACGACTAGCATGGACCGTATGATTGGCACGGATTTAAAATCCATTATGTGACCACTCTCATGAATTATATAATCAGCTAATTCGCATTTGAATAGATAATTTCTTATTCGGTCAAACATAAATCCCTTTGATTATTTGATAGTCAGACGTCGGTCTCGACCTTAAGTAATTGGTAATGACAATAGCATGACAAGTTCAATTATTGAACTAACCATCAATGCCTACTAAACTACCAATCAATCAATCAAATAATTCATCGATCGCTCGGCTCTAGCCGATCACTTGCTCACGATTACCAATTCCAGTCAATCAGTCAATTGAACTTTCAACTAGCTACAATTAGGCTACTTGAATGTCTAATTAAATTAATTAGCTAATTAATTAAGTCCCAAACATAATTAATGTCTTAGCTTAGAGTTAGAGGCTAATTCACAACATATCGGCAACAATGTATGAGCGTGGATTGATCTGACTGGTGACTACGACGAATGGCGGTGGGCTTTGGCGAGTGGCAACGATAGTCGATGAGAGACGGCGGACTCCAGCAAACAGCAGGATGGCGTGACGATAATGGGAGCCCGTTTCGGAAATTGAAGGCAGCGGTAGAGCATGACGGCACAGTTAGGAATGTTGATGATGGTGGTGAGAGTTGGTGGCAAGAATGGCAATAGCACGACGGTGAGGTGAGGTGACGACGTCAAATTTAAAGGGCACAACGAGCTGGTTAGAGGGGAAGACGTGACGCATCTAAGCTAATGACTCACGCCCATGATAGCGTCAATGACAGAGCAGCGGCGAGCTAGAGGCAACGATGGTTGGTAGCGGCGATAGAGAAGGTGGCAAGCTGAGAGTGAGCTAGTAGTGAAGGCGACCTAAAGAAGAAGGAGGGAGAGTGGCGGCTCGGCTAGAGGTGGCGACAGACGATGATGACCACATGAGATGGTAGTGATAGTGAGGCGGAGAGCTCATGGCTGACGGAGAAGCAGCTGCGACGGCGACAAAGTGGAGGTGGCGGTGGCGATGAAGTTCAGTCGAGACCAAAGAAGAAAAAGAAAAGAAAAAAAAAGAAGAAGATGAAGGAGAAGAAGGGCTTGGCTCCACAACAAAGGAGGAGAGGAAAGTTCTCCAGCAACAGTAAAAATAAATCACAAAGGACAAGGGTGAAAGTGATGGGAGGTCAGACCTTTTTTGCCTTGGAAAAGTTCACAGGTCAAAATAAAAGAGCAGAAAAAGAAAGGGTGAGGGAGAGAGTGAGATGTTTAGGGGGGGAGGGTGTGACTGGGGGGAAAGGACAAGAAAAAAGGAGGAAAAATAAAAAAGAAATTCAAATCAAATTTTAAATTTCTCGTTCTTTATGCATAAATTTCGGGGCAAAAGTGTAATTATGAAATTTAGGACAGGGTGAAAATTTGCACAACGAATGAGAACATTTTTAGATTTTACGCGACAAACATTCGGATAAGATGGGGTTCAACGTGAATGGAAAATCTTCTACAGCACGAATAAACGGATTAAATTGTTGGGTCTATTCGAGCCAAGACATTTGTGGTTTTTTTTTCCCACAGAAGACCATTTGTAGAATAACAAACTTCCTAAATTAAGAAAATACATAGGCAAGCAACATCATCTAAATCCAAAGGCTTTGATAGCTCCCTCAGTATACTTGTCATCAAAATATATTAAAATAAAATCAAAACAATTGGTTTGATATTTTTAAAAAAGTTTTTAAGTTAAGATTTTTCTTTCCACACCCTCGGATGCATTTTATAGAAGACACATAAAAAAAATTCATATGCAACATGAAAGAATTGACAACAATAGAAGAGCACTTAAACTCGTATTTGAATATTTGTGTGTGTGTGTATGAATAATGTTAACACTTGAGTTTTATTAAGTCTTTTTTGTTTATCGTAAGTGGGTGTGGTGGAAGTCAAGGAGGAGGGTGAAATTATATAGTATCAATTTTTAGATTAAATCTTTAAATATTATATGTTGATAAATTATAGTGCTTTTTAAGAATTCTTGGGAAAGTAGGTGAGAAGAGAAGAAAGAAGAAGAAGAAGAAGAAGAAGAAGAAGAGAAAGGGAACCCGACTTGACCTGAAACTTCAATCTACTTCAAATCATTTGCTCCTTACTCGGCTCGACCTGATCCAAATCGAAAAATCGAGAAAACTTTTGATTGGGTCGGGCCGGCTTTGGTATTTACTAACTATTACGTTAGACTTTTTGAGGCCATCTTAAAATATCTCCATCAGTTAAGTCCGTACAAAAGACCATTTTTATCCAAACATGAATTATTAAGTCTGCATTGACATTTCTATTATTAAATAAAAAATGAGAATAGAAATCTTTGGTATCGTGCAAAACACATTTCTGTTTTTTTTTGCTATTTCAAGAATAAAAATTTTGTGTAGTTATCAAAAGAGTAGACACATAAAAGATTATTTCTGAACATAAATTGCTTCCGGGAATAGAAACGTTAAAAATGCACCCTAAGACTAGTGGCTTAAGCGTAATGGCATAGAAGTCACTTCAAATCCTTCCCAAGCCAAACTCTTAGACCAAACTCCTAAACTTGTTAATATATATCTATTGAGATAATTGGATTCATTTACACTAAAAGTTCAAAGTTATTAAGTCGCGAGACAACCTCTTAATCAAAGGCAGCAATGTGTTTGACGTAACGAAAAGACATGATTTGAACACGAATACCTCGAAATAGATATAACTTGTGTTGACATTTTTTTAGTTGAAAAGTAACTCATTGTTAGGGTGTATTTGTTTAAAAGATATGAAAAATATTTTCAAAAAAAGTAGTTTGTAACGCTTATAAAGGTGAATGAATGCAAAATATTTTCATAACCCACGAATATAGTTAGGTAATCAATAATAAAAATATTTTTGCTGAATAATTTTTTCAAAGATATAAATGATTATTTTTCAAAAAATGCTTTTCAAATTTTGAGTTTTTTGTGAAATAAACGCACCCTTATATTCAATCCAATATGATTTTTCTAATTTATGAACTGCCTCCAATATCAATATTGATATTAAACACTTGTTTACACTAATAATTATCTAACAAAGGGCTAACATTTCTCACTAAACACCATTTTAAACACAATTACACTTGTATTGCATGTGTTTTGCTGCTTGAAAAAGAGATGTGCCTCAATTTCTCCCTTGGGCACCATTGAGCATATAGTGGGGTAGCCAAACCAGACAAAGTAGTACGGATCGATTGAGGGCACGGGACATTAACCCATGGTTGGCATCCTTGTTTATGAAAATGTCAAAACATCAATCTTCTCAATGCCTTTCTTTTGTCACCTCATAACCAATAGGCTCTTGAAAATCTTGCTTTTAGATATATAGGTATGGACAAATTTTGCCATCAACATTAGAGACTCAAATTGTACCATACATTGCATATAATGACATGTTTTGAACGAGCATATAGAAATCTTGTTATTGGTTAATGAAGTGAAGATTTCATTTTAAGATGAAATAATCGGACCAATTCGACGCAGGAAAGGAATTGAACTGGCCTAGTCTTTATTTGATTAGTCTCAAGTCGGTTCACATAAGGACCGGTTCGATTTAGCACTATACTAAAGATGTTATAGGGGGCAATATGATTCATTTCCTCTGTATTACTCTATATATCCCAAATGCATGAACCTCATCGATCTTATTAACGTAAGCCTCTAAAAATCTTATTACGGAATTCCTAAGATCAACATAGCAAGAATCTAGAAAATACAGTAATGGTTTAAAGAAATTTATGCACTTGATTTAGAATCCATTGTTCTTGATATGAAATAGCGATGATCCAAAGCTCAAGATCTTCTCTTGTATGACCCTTTGTATCCCTGGTTTAATGAGATAGCCACTCAACGATGCTAATCCATTTGCACTCTTTGTGTGAGCATATTATAAGTTTGTTAGGGCTAGAGAAGGGATTAGAGTGCTATTTATAAAGTTTTTAGCCAAGCCCTCTCCTCATGGGTTAGGCTTAACTAGACTCACATAATGTCATGCCCATATTATACTAGTTAAGAATCTTTATATCTTACCTTATTAAATCAACCTCGTGATCGATAAATTAATAATGTAAAATGATAGTTTACAATTTCAATTAATATAAACCCATATTAGGAAAACTCTAATATTCTTCTACTTGGGTGAATACTAATTAAAACTATACTATGAATGCACATCTCTATGTTGATCTAGAGATTATTCTTAATAGTCAAGCTAATCTCATAAAGTTTCAAACACTGAAGCATGACAATAGCTACAGTAGCTGATACAAAGCCGTTTATGGTCACAAGTGCTCTTAACTCTAGTGATATGAATTTAATATGGTGATGTGGCAAATATATAACACCTCATAAAGAGTGATACTCTATGTGTCATATCCTTTATTAGTCACCATTTTATCTCCTTTATGTGTCATGAAACCTATTATGGGATAAGGGAATATTCTTACGTTTTTAATGAACCTACATATGTCTTATCTTATGTCTGATCTTTATAGTTAACTTTATCATATGTGTAATAAGACATATTCTTAAGGTTAGCAACTGAATGCCCTAACCTCTACTCTGGTTTATACATACCTTGAGATTTCCAACTGATATATGTATTCAACATCACCTCAATCATAAATACTTTATTGCATGCAACAGAGTTGATACATATCAAGATAACATAGATGTGAACTTTATTAGAGCAAAAATAAAAAATAACTCCTACTGAACAGCCACATCCAATGATGCTACAAAGCCTATGTTAATGATATATTGTTCAAACGCATAAGGGCAAACGCTCTTAATTAGTGGGTTTGCAACCATATCACTGTGAAAATATTCTCTACTTTAATGTTACCATTCTCAACTTTTCGTTTTTGGTCAAAAATGAAAATCATCAGATACTTAGACCCTTTGAGACCTCCACTGCTATTAATAAACAACACTACAGAGCTATTGTTACAATACAATTATATGGGTCTATCTATAAAATCAAATACGGTTAACTCCTTAATGAGGTTCTAAAGTCAAATAGCTTGAGTAACAGTTAAAAAGCATGCTATCAGCTTCGTTTGCATGGTAGAGGATGATATAAATTTCTATTTCTCACTTTTTACACCACCTGCTAACAAAACAAAAATTGAATTCTCTTATTGACTTCTAGTCATCGTGATAACTAGTAAGCTCTAAATCTGAATACCCTACTAGTTGCAAGTTCTTAACATATTTGTGAATTAGCATGTAGCCGTTTATCCTCCTTAAATACCTCAAAACCTTATTGGCAATAACCAGCGATCTTGTACTGAATTTGATTGATATTTGCCTAGAAGTGCTATTGTAAAAGTAAGGTTTAGTTTAGTACAAACTTGAGCATTTATAACATTCCCACTAACATAAGGTACATTCTTCATTTGGGATTTTCCAACATTCGAATGAGGACACTGTGATAGATTTAATTTATCACCCTTAATAATAGGAGCAATTCTTGGCTTGCTGTGTTGTATACTTAATCTTTCCATAATATGATCAACATATTGTGACAACTTGATTTTTCAACAAACGGATTTATAAGCGAATCAATTATTGTCGACCTTGGATTATAAATTTTGGGGGATTATTATTAAGTTGGATGGTAGATTATTAGAGCTAAATATCATTATTTGAGTGCGGTATTATTAGATCGATTATTGAGTGTATTGGCATGGTAATTTGTACATGATCGGTCCAGACGTGAAACTTGATTCGCAGTTGAATCCCGAAGTCTTTTTACTGATCCCCCACACCACCTATCCTTTTACTATGTGCCACTCACCCTCTTTTGGCCCTCCACATGAAGCATTCTCCTCCTCTTTCTTGATTTGGATGACAACCCCTCTTCCCTCATCATTTTCTCCCAGCTTTTCTTTCCCCTCGCTCCTCATGCATTTCGCCCAACCCTTCTTCTCTTCTCCTTTGCTTCCTTCTCCATTTTTTTCATTCTGTGAGCAACACCGAATGAGCTCCCCCTTTTGTTCTTGAGCCAATAATGCCACGAGGCCATGGTGAGTCTATGAAGCGTTAAGACCTCATGCCCAGCTCAACCCAACCCACTTGTCCTTCTAGTCCTTGGTGGCGACAATGTAAAGGAGGAAGAGGACCCGATCATGCGTTGATTTATTTCTCATCTCCTTCGAGCAATAATTAGAGGCAAATAGACCACTAACTTGCTAATCTTTCGGATAGTTGGAATTGGCTTGCTCGTCGTTGATTTGGGCTGTCCACTATTATTGTTAGTTTGTGTGATATTAGTGAGAAGCGGATAAAGGAAATCTACTAATGTAGGGTGGTATAGGGCAATAATTCGAGTAAAACTGAGGGAATATGTTTCAATTTTGGCATGAGGAGAGGTTGAAATTGTTTGATGGTGTGTCGAATTATTTTACATGTTGATCTAACATATAAAAGTGAAGTTCATGAGAGAGTTTGGTGAAATTGATGAATTAATTGTTAATTTAGGTGGCGGATTGGACTGGATTGGGCGAGATGGTTTCAGTCCTAGTAGATTGAGGCACAATAGATCATTCAATTTGTTTGTAGGTTGGTTTTGGTATAGGGACTAGTCTCTTATAGCTTTGACTATCTAATTTTGGAAGTTGATTCTAGAGAGGTCGCCAAACAACGAGAATTTAAGGTTTGATAAGCCGAGTGAGGCATAGTTATGGGCGTGATTTTCTTGATTGTGGCATTTATGTTGTAAATGCTCATTAGTAAGACTAGTGGACTTGCTTTGTATATATGCATTGACAACACATTATGGAATAGGTTACAATCATCTTATGCCATGAAGTGTGATGCATCAGTTTCGAATGTGGTGAATTAAGTTGCGTGGCTTGACATGAACATGTCAATGCATAGCTTATAGAGAAGCATTAGACCGATGGCGTGTTGGTTATTTAATTTGTGTAATGTCTATGAAATTCTGCTGAACTCTTTAGTATTATATCCATGACCGACTTATCTAATGGATAGCTTGGTAGTTATTTACTTGTTAAGCTTTGGCTCACTCTTTCATTATTGAACCCTTTTTTAATACATAGGTTCCCGCAACTCAAGATGATAGTGAAGGTATCTAGGTGTGATGAAGGAGAACTGGATAGTATTCAAGATCGGATAGCACCTTTTACATCCTCCCGGCGTAATCTTTCATTTTAAGTGAATAATATACTCTAATGTCTATTTTATATATAAAAAGTATGTAATTTCCTATTGGATGATTGATTTTGCTACTCTTGTAATCCGTAGTGAACCTTAAGAGGTTGCACCTTTTTAGGCATGCCTACCTCATGCATGCCCTTACTTGATGGCCTCGTTTATGTTACTATAACTTCCGCATGTGTCCCGATATAAATATATTAAGACATTAAAGTAGATCGCATGACTAAGTGGGTAGCGAGCTTAGGTCGTCACACATATGCCCTCTATGACAAACCTTATACTGCGCGAGAATTATCTTTATGGATCTCAACGCCTAGGAAAAAGATGCTTTATCAAAGTCTTTTATGTCAAAATATTTTGATAACATTTACTTTGTCTCATGAAGTAATCCAAGATCATTACTTGCGAGCAAGACATCATCTACATAAAGCACTAGAAAAATAAAATACCTCCCATTGACCTTGTAATGTATAAACTAATTCACTTTGCTCTCGATATAACCAAATAAAATGACAATATTATGAAACTTTAAATATCATTATCTATAAGCTTTGCTTGAGGCCATAGATAGATATTTTTCGTCTACATATAAGTTTACTTAAATCATCAACTGCAAAACCTTTGAGTTGTACCATTTAGACTTCCTCATAAAAGTCTCAATTCTGAAAAGCAGTTTCAACATTCATCTAGCATAACTTCATGTCAAGTGAGCTACAAATTCCACTCTCACTCTAAAAGAATCTTTAGAAGATATTGTAAAAAAGTTACTTTATAGTTTATTTCTTCTTTCTAAGTAAAAATTTTGGATGCCAATCTGGTTTTAAGCTTCTCATCTTTCCTTTGGAGTCCCTTTTTGGTCTTATCCATCCATTTGCATCTGATGGTCATATTACTTTAAAATTTAGTAAGCTCCCAAACATTATTATGTTTCATAAATTGCATCTCATCTTTTATCTCATCCAACCACAGATTTGACTATAAATCATTTGATCGACAACACAGCTGATATTCGTAGTAGTCATCCTCTCCTAGATAGACTATATAGTCCGACTGCATAACTGGTTGTCTCTGCCTAATAGATCTTCTAAATGAATCTATTTTAACCTCATCTTGCACTTGTGGGGCTTTAGAACTTCATTAGGATCTATTTAAACAACATGATCCTGAACTCCAATAGGCTCAATCTATGATGTGGGAGGCTCTATGATCACATGTATAGGCAAAGAAAATGACATAACAGTCCCCACCGAACCGTTATCCTTGAAAGTCTTTAAGCAGCTAGACTCTATGGCCATGTCAAAATCAATAAACTTCACTATCTGTGATTCCATAATTCTTGTACCTCTATTGGGATTATATGAGTATCCTTTAATGATCTGAATAAAGACACAAAGTAATGCCAAGTAGTTTTGGATTCCAACTTACTTAATGTTGGGTAATATAATTTCATTTCGGTATGACAACCTCAAATCTTTTGTTGGTTCAAGTAGATTCACGTCTAGTTGATAGTGTTAATGGAATGGTTTCAGTGGGAAGGTGGTTTAGAATGTAAAAGATAGCTTTTAAAGCTTCATCTCATAAAGAACCATGTAAGTTCGTTTTACTAATCATGCTCCTCACCATATTCGTAAGAGTGCAATTATACCTTTCGGCAACACCATTTTGTTTAAAATTCCCAAGCATAGCAAATTAAGCTACTACCTCTAAGTATTTAGCATATTGCTCTTTAAGCTATTCAGCATCGCCATGTTTATTGTAATACTTACCATCTTGGTTTGATTTGACAATCTTTATTACTTTTCCTAATTGTTTCTTGACTTTAGTCCCCAAAATCTTGAACTTGTCAAGAGATTCAGATTTTTCGTTAATCAAGTACATGTAACTATATCATAAATAGTCATCAATAAATATGTAGAAATAAAAATTTGTATATAAGGTTACTGTATAGGGTCCACTGGTAATAAGTGTGAATGACCTTTAACATGTCAGAACTTCAAACTGCAGTTTTCTTCTTTATCTTAGCCATCTCTTCTCTATTTCAGTCTATGTAAGTCTCTAGGTTACATTTAAGAGTAGGTGGGATGTGACACATGTTTGTAAAATAATTAAATTCAATGGATTTTTAACCATGAATTATTTTCTGATAAATAATATTGGATTTTTGAGATTTTAGGGATAATAATTGGACGTTGATTTATTGAACTGAAAAGGAGATTAAAAATCCGAAGGTATTGGATAAGAAAAATAAAGGGGTTTAAGCGAGTCGGGATAATTGAGTCATCGAATTGTAGCGTCAAGACCATTCGCACATGAACCTAGCCCTTGCTTAACCTTAGATGTGAATTTACCTTTTTACCCCTAAAGATAAATTTATTGTTTTGCCCTTTTGCCTCGAAATCATCATTTTACCCTTGATGCTAAATTACCAGAGTATTCTTAATCATTAATGCCAAATGCCTAACCTACCTCTTACTAGCAAATTACTTTTTTGCACTTGCATTATTCATAAGAGACAAAATCCATCAATGGGAATTTGATTGTGGGCCCCACCCCATGAATTCCTCTCACATCATCGCTCTCTTCTTTTTCTTCTCACTCCCTCTCCCCCTTGGCTGGCCGTAAACCCATTTCCCCCCTTTTCATTTTTGTTGCAACCACCACCACTTCCTCCCATTTTCCTCCAAGCTTCGTTGCCACATCGTTCGCTGTCCTCCGCTGCTCATCCGGCTAAATCGCCGTCGAACATGCATCGTCATCTGCCCATGCACCATCACCGCCCATCGCGCTGCCATTGTACCTAGGCCATCGCTCGTACGCCCATGTCGTAGTTGCTATTGCTGTCACTGTCGCGTTAGTTTATGAGTTAACCTCATAATCCTTGATTAAACTATTAATTACGTTTAAGGTTAGTTTTGAGTATTTTAATTGTGATTAAATTATGCTAATTATAGTTAGTTTATGTCAATTAACCATGGTTGGGTTTAGTTGATCTCGATTGCGTTAATTAAGCATCGTTACTTTATCGTTAATCATAGTTACTTTAATACTAACTATAGTTATGGTTAATATGGTTGATTAATTAATTGTAATTCCTTTTTGTTAATCATGATTAAGCTAATTAACCATAGTTAATTTTTATTGATCATGGTTAGTTAATTAACTGTAGTTACTTTATGGTTAATCATGATCAGATTAATTAACTAAAGTTACTTTTTGTTAATCATAGTTGGATTAATTAATTGTAATCGAGTTAATTAACTATGGCCAGGATAAATTAATAATAATAATAATAATAATAATAATAATAATATATTATTATTATTATTATTATTATTAACTTATTATTTGATGATTCTTGGGTGCTCTTGAATGTATATAGACCTGATTATAATCACCGCAGTTGAGATTAAATTATAATATCAAAAAAATAAAATTTTAGACACATAATTAAGGACATACTATGAGGTAGTGCCAGAATATTATGTTTTCATATTCGAAAAATCTATTATGGTATAACAATGGGAAATACCAAGTTTGATAATGAATGCATGTCTATGTGATTACATGTGAATTTTTAATTGTATATTGAAGCATGAATAATTACAATCAGTTGAATTGTGAGCATGATCATATTTGCATTGGGCTAAATATGAAGATATGAATTGGCATGATTGGCTGGCTATGTAGCACGAACACCGACACTGACACGCGACACGACACGACACGACACGGCGACACGGCATTTCTCAAAAATAGAAAATTCCAACATGTCTGTGACACATCGTATTAAATATATATTTTAAAAATTAAAAATAATAAATGAAGCCAAAATATGTCTCATATAGGAGAAAGCCGAAACTATGAAAATCTTTCACTGCATACATACAAGAGAAAGCCAAACTCAGCACTTTCCACCCAATGACGGCAGGAAAGGCTACTATACAGCCTTTCATTTCATTGGTATATTAAGACCGCCGCAACCTCAATATCGTTTGCAGTCATTTAAGTTAGACAATGTTTGAAGAAAGGGGAACCCATGAGTCCATGACTCCGTCTATCGCAGACAAGAATACAAAAATGCAAATTCATCTCATAGATTAAGAATCCCTCCTCGTCAATGGTATATAACCTCTAGAAATTCACTGGAAGTGCAACCGGAACACTCCCCAGCTACACTATAATATACATGAATCTCAGCTCCTGAAATTCTACAAACAATTGTCCAGCCCAAACTATATTATCTTCCAATGAGGCATGAAATGATGCATTACCCGAGGCAAGCTGAACAGTTTCACGTCTTCCACACCTTAATTGTGCCATCCATAGAGGCAGTGATCACACAGTCTTCCTTCAGATGATAACTTACACTTGTTACCTGCAAGAGAAAAGAGAGAACAACCTCAATGAATTGGAATATTTACAACTACAAAATTCTAGGCATTGTGATGAAGATCCCGTGCGATTTTCATTCACAACACTCCAAAGAGTCAATAGTATCGTTAAAGTTTATTGAAAATAGATTGCCCTGGTGACCTTTGTTCAGGCCGGAGGAATACACTTTGTCCTCTAGGATTTTAAAGGGTACTTGATTATCATCAAGCAAATGGGACTATACTGTCCCCTAGAATTTAAGGCTGACTCCTTATCATCAAGCAAATTAATATGAGCTAAACTCAACCTACAAGGAATTCTAGATGGATCTCAAGAAATGGGATGGCCCATGGAACAAAATAAAACAAAAGTAGGAAGAATTACCATACATAAACCGATTAAAAAGCTCATTTGCATCAGAGCCAGTTCATGGATGAAATGTGTAATCTATGGCAGGACAAGCCACTAGTTAAATACTTAAATGCTTCATTGCATATGATATAAAGTTCATTCTTGTAGCATATCATTGAATTCAGAAAAATCATTAAACAGAAACACTTTAAAACATTAACTTCAACATACTATGACTGAGCCTAAAGTCTGCGAAATAATAGTTCAAGCATTTCCTTTATTATGTCCTTTGATCAATGTCGCGACCTAAAATTCATTTTTTAGGTTAATGGATTACCAGATTAATTGATTAAATTAACTAACCTAGTTCGAGCTCTCCCAAGCTCTACCAAATCGCGACTTTGGTTTTTTGTTCAAATGGTTTTAAATTTTGGAGTCGCCACTAATCATTTTTGGTAGATTGATTAGAAACCTAAGTAAATTAGTGGAAGAACTAAATTACTTTTACGAACCAGAGATTATGAGTTCGGGGACTTGGTTACACTAGTTAATTAAAACTAATGCCCTTTCGGTACCTTAATTTCATGGATATCCTAATTTGGCAACTTAGGCTTGGTTTATTCCTAAGGCTCTAGTGGAGTGTTCTCTTTTTGTATTTTCACTTTTTAAAATGGAATATACGTGAGTGACATTTTTTTGGCATTTTCAAAATATTAAGTATTTCCTTGAAACCGAAAGAGGGAGTGAGTTCATGACTTCTGTGCAGTGCTGCGAGCTACTCATTTTGGGGTTTAGTGATTCAAAAATTAAATTACAGGAAGTAAATGACAATAAATAAAGACCACCAATGGATAGCTCAGCCTTGGCTTGGCCCTCTCCTTTGGGTTTAAGGTACAAGAATTTAAATTGTAGAAATTTAAAATGACCTCTAGTGAGCGAGCTCTGCCCTTCACATTCTGGGGTTTAAATTCTTTAAAATAAAATGAATTGATTTGACAATTCAGGCCGAAATCCATCGATGGATCAATTGAAAATTTAATGGGCACTCAAGAGCTCGTCAACGCCAATCTTACACCTCCATGGGATTTACCGTTGACTTGGAGTTGTCCTTTGCCTGACATAAAAATATGGAGAAATGGAGTAATGAAAGAAGCACTTAGCACAAATTTTAATTCACATTAAAAATTAGAATAATGAAAGAAGCACTTAGCTTCAATGGCATTATGAGAAGTGCTTGATGGACATAATTGGTTCCTGCCTGAAATCAAATATGGGGAAATGGGAGAAGAGTAGAAAATTTGTGCTAGTTTATACTAAAAAATCAAAGAGAGTAGAGGGACACTTAGCTTCAAATCTAGGATGAATTCTTGATTTATGTTGATCGATGAAGAAATTGATGATGATAACCCTCTAGCTTTAAACTCCCATCATCTTCAAAATTCTCTTTCTCTTTTTGGTATTTTTTTCTCTCAAATTTTTCTTCAATCTCCTAAAACCTTCTCAAACATCCAAAATTTTCTCTCCAAAAAATTTTCCTCTCAAGCTCACTTCTTCCTCCTTTTATAACCCACTCATCTATCTCCCATTCTAATTTTTCTACTAACTCTATCTCTCATTCTAATTTCTCCACTAATTCTTCTTTATTTTCATCTTCCCTTCTCCATCTCTATCTCACATTCTAATCTCTCCACTAACTCTTTTTCATCTTCAACTTCCCTTCTCCATATTTATCTCCCATTCTAATTTCTACACTAACTCTTCTTCATCTCCATCATCCCTTCTCTATTCTTATCTTATTTTCTCCATCCATTCTTTTTTATCTTCTCTTTTCCATATTCTATTCTCTATTCTTATTTTATTTCCTCCATCCATTCTTCTCCATCTTCTCTTCTCCATCTCCTCTTCTCCATCTTCCATTCTCTATTCTAATTTCTCCACTAACTCTTCTTTTTGTTATTTGCAAAATAATCCTTTAAGAGTTAGGTATTTGCATTCTAGTCCCTGAATTTTAAGTATTTACAATTAGTCCCTGAGAAAAAAAATATTTCTTTAGGTCCAAATCTCCTCACAATTTTTGACACACCTCCCCTATACTTAGTCAAAATTCACCGCATGTCAAATTTAAGCTCATTTCTTGCCGTTGAAACTAATGGAGAATTAAATTAAAGCCCTTTTGCAAAATTGAATCATTCTGAGTATAATTGGGCCAAAATGATAATTTGAAATATTAGAGAACAATGTCACAACTCCTAAAAGTGAAAAATGAAAATAAATTGACTCAAATTGAATTTTTTTAGGCCCGATTCGAGATTATGCTCGTGAAGGGATACACGACCCCGAATTGGATTTTTTAAATTTGCGATGGCCACCATGAAAAGATATTTAAAAGAAAAATGTTGACTATTTTTATGTATTTTTATGGCCTCAAATGCTATTATTTATTAAATATTTTCCTAATTTCTAAAAAATATATTTAAAAAAACAAAAAAAATACTAAAAATTATTTTTTTACTCAAAAATGGTTGCCTAAGCTTGGCCAAGGCTTCCAAAGTTGATTTTTCAATTTTCTCATTTTTTTCTTGACTTGTTTTATGAATTTTCGAAAATAAAAATATCGAAAAATACTGAAAATATGAAAAATTAGTTTTTGGTCAAAATTGGATCCCTAGGCTTGGCCAAGGTCCCCAAAGTTGATTTTTTAATTTTATGAATTTTTATGAATTTTCTATTAATTTAAAAAGGATAAAATGATTAAAAATCATGTGTCAACAATCAACAAGATCACTATAAACATAGAAAGACAAAGCATTACAAAAGGAGATAGCATGAAATTCTCCAAGAATCCTAAAGACATATCTTCTAGTTGACAAGGTTAGCTTTCACAAGAACAACATGAAAATAAAGGAGCCAATGGGTGACTCACCAGTTCTTTTGAGAGGCATTTCTGCTGCACTTAGTGAAGAAATGCTCTCAAGAAGTCATTCCTCCAGATCTACATTATCCACTTCTTCTGAAAAAAAAAAACAGACTCCATCTCTGGCTCATCAAGTGAAAGACTCGCAACTTCAAGCACCCTAACATCTTCAAACGTGCCAAATGCATCTCCACCAATATCCCACATCTTGGTCTCTCCTTGTGCATATTCTAGGCTTTTTCTTGATAGAAGACGAAGGTTGCTGTGAATAAAAACTAAATCGTCTGCATGTTTTGGGATCATCTTATTTCTTTTCGCTGAATTCACAAAGGAGTAAGTACTTCGATTTCTCTTGGCACATGATGAATAAGAAGGTTGTGCAAGAAGCTTTAAAGCTATGGTTTGAAGCATAGGTGCACATGCACCATGAATAACCCACCAAGCCTTAGGATCCATAGCATAACGATTTTGAATGGAATCAAATTCTCTAAAATCTCCATTATTGCACGCAAAATCTACATATTCCAAATTCACCTTGTTGCGCTCATCCAAGTTAGGAAAGTATTTCCTAAGGTATTTTAGTCTTTCTTGATTAATCTCTTTATCCTTGTAAGGAGAAACACGAGTAGGTTCTTGACTGAGCCATTGATCACTGTAGTACCTATAAAATATAAGTAGAAAACCATAATAAGTAAGAGAAGTGTTATATTATCATGTCAAAGAAAAAATACCAATTAGTAAAATAATCATACAATTTTAGAACTTATCTAGGATTCAAGGCATGTGCCAAACAATGAAGTGGAGTGTTGTTTCTAGCCCAACGATCCACAAGAATTTTACGAACCATCTCATAAAATGTGGACTCCTCATCTAGCCTTTTCACTTCATGTGCATATATAGCTTTCTTCACTTTAATAATCATTGAATCCCACATGTCATAGACCAAGTGAAGACAAGGCTTGTCTGTGTCACAAATTCTAAGCATGTCATAAATAGAAGCCGTGGATGAAAGTATATAATCAATTGAATCCCACCAAAAATCATCCAACACCTTATCCTTGACAAATTTAGCTCTTCCTTGATTGTCATCTCAATAAATATTCCATTTGTCACAAATGACCGTGCTTTGAAGACTACGTTTGATTAACTTGAATCTCTTTAGCATCACAATCATAGAAACAAAACGTGTATCTGCATGGAAAGCAACTTCAAGCTAACAAACTCATTATATATTGCTAGTCTCATTGAATGGTTCATGATGAAATGTTTGATACGCATAACATCTGTAACAATGTCTGAAATCCAACTACATTCCTCATAAACTAAGTGATTATTCTCCACATTCTTTGCGACACAAATGTTCTTCAAAGTTAGATTTAGGATGTGCACCACACAAGGCGTCCAAACGATGGATGGAAATTCTTGCTCAATGAGTTGTCTTGCGGCTTTACAGTTTGCAGCATTATCTGTAATAACTTGCACCACATTCTCATACCCAATTTCATTGATAACTTCTTTCAATAAGCTAAAAATGAAATGCATATCCTTTGTTTCTCCTGAACAATCAACCGCTTTTATAAACATCGCTTCTCCATCCGACACCGCCATTAAATTAATAAGTGGCCTCCTTTGTGAGTCACTCCATCCATCACTCACAATACTTACACCCTTCTCCCTTCACATGTTTTTAATAGGTGCACACAACCTATCAATATTTTTCTTCTCTCTTTGCAACAAAGTGGTCCTCAACATATTATATTTTGGAGGTACATAACCCGTAATATTATGATTAGCGGCATAAGTGAAAGCAGATTGAAAGTAAAGATTTCTTGCAAGGTTAAATGGCAAGCCCGCCGAATAGAACATCCTAGCAATCTCACAATCTAAATGTTCTCGTTGAGTCATATTGAATGCCTTTTCAATAGATCCTCCACTCTCACTTCCAATCCTCCTTTTTTTAGGGCCAAAGGATGAAGCCACCTCACTACCACCACTAACTGAGAAACTAGAAGGAGGCAAAGGTACATTTGTAGGCGCCTTACTCTTCAATCTAGATTTGACCTCTTCCTCTAATCTTTCCATCTCCAAAAGATCCTTTTTTTCTACTTTGTCGCATTTTGCAATTCCTTTTCCACTTATTTGCAACAAATGGGTTCTAACTCTTGTGTATGAACTCCTAACGTCTTTTCCACAAAAGTTACATTTCCAATACAAATTTCCCCCAGCCTCGCTAGAATTAGCTAACTTAGTAACATACCTCCATAGTGGGTTATTCGAATCTTCATCGCTAGATGTAGTTGTTGGATTGCTACTATCCCTGCTTGAAGTCATTCTACAAAAAAAAAACAATTACAAGATGTCAAAAATTATGAATATAACATATATAAGAACAAATGTTCCACTAGATATGAAAAAAAAAGTGAAAAAGTTCTTTTTTCGAATGCTACCCTTCGAGCAGCAAAAAAATTCTCAATCGAGAGCGCTTTACAACTCAGCAAAAGCACACAAAAAAAAACGCAACTAAATGATTAATCCTACAGCATGCTAACAATTAGGTACACACAAAACCTGTCCAACGTGATACAAGAAAGACCTAAGATGTACTAGTCAAATTGTCAAGGGACAAACACTAGAATCTTAGCATTGGAGCTGCCAAAGTCCAAACATCAGTTGAATTGAATTCACAACTAAAAATCCATAACTACAACTAAATTCACGTCTTGAGCTTTCTCTAGGTTTTCTATGAGCAATTAGGTTGTACTTAAAGTTTATAAATTAGAAATTTCCCATTCTACTTGACCATTAACGTCCTACTGAATTAAGTAGTAAATGATAAATGTTGATGTGTTGGTTGACTCAAGGATGATTGTTGAGGACATGGCATTAACTATATTGTTTCCCCCACCACATTTCTCGCTCTTGTTTTTACATTTTTTGGAAACTGACATGAGACTTTCTTCCTTGATTCATCATATTTCCCTGCTAAAATAACATTGGCTTCATGACGAAGCCTTGTCAATTGCCATACCTATAGCTAACCAATAGTCTGACAGATTACCAAATTGATGATGATAATTAAACTGCCATTAAAGATCATAATATTGTTGAAGCAATCAAAATCCAGAACGTATAAACTGACAACAAATAGAGATCATAATAGTTCCACTCTATGTAGCGCAAAAAAACAAAACGCCTAACATGATAGTTCCACATCCACATGGCATAGGGTTTTCATATTGGTATCCCTTTATATAGGTTCAGTTTTGTATAAGCTCCTCTTCCCCCCAACAATTGAAAAGGCAATAGTTCTACGGTAAAATTTCAAGCAGACTCCAACTTTTCAATATATATACTGACCCACGATCAGCTTGGCTCAAACCAAACACAGCACATATCGGCGAACTTTTTGATTCTCACTAACAGACTAACAGTAAAAGGGAAACTTTCGAACAACGAATCTACATCCACAACAAATTGAAACATCGGCACAGACGAGGAATGGGAGGGCCAAGATCTAGGGTTACGCAAGAGCTCGAGGTCATTACCTTGGGACTCCTCTGGTGAACGGATCGATCAAGAGAGAGATTTGAGAGTGGCGATTGGCGGAACTGGAGAGTGAGTGATCTGAGAGTGGCAGAATTGGAGAGCAAGCGAGGCAGAGGCGATCTGAGAGTGAGGTGGCAAAGGTGGCCGAGGTGATCTGAGAGTGAGGCGGCAAGAGGCGAGTAGGCAGAGGCGATCTGAGAGTGAGGCGGTAAGAGGCGAGCAGATTTGAGAGTGAGGCAGCAAGAGGTGAGCAGATCTGAGAGTGAGCACTGAGCAGGTTGAGGCGATCTGAGAGTGAGCGAGAAGACGGGCAAAAGAAAAAAGATCCCAAAAGTTTTTCAGAGTGAGAAGCAACTGAGTTCTGAGGTTCCAAAATTTTTTTTAATGAACACGCGTGTCGGCTGCGTGTCTCACCCGTTGATCACGTTTCAAAATCTTGACACGTAGTCAACGCGTGTCGGACGCGTGTCCCCACGTGTTGGGCACGTGTCGATGTCCGACATGCGTCCGACACCGACACGTACACCTAATAGGGGTGTCGGTTCTACGTAGTTGGTTGGTGTGCTTGTGTGATCACATGATAAAAAGCCTGCTATGTTCATGTTGTGTCGATTAGAATCACAAGACTTACAATTGTTTGATAGTCTGTATCGCTAGACTTTTGTGCTGAATCGATACTCCTTATAGGAATGTCTGATATGTCTATCCCTAGGGTACTAAGAGGACTATCAGTTGCCATGCCTAATGGGGCAGAACGATGCTTGGTCATGTCGAAAGAGTACTTAACTGTCTTGGGGGTACCAGAGGGTTGTACTATATCCAAGTAGTCATTAATAATCGAAAAATGTGTGATGCATTATGCTTGCAAGATTGTGATGGATGTTTTAGTTGCATGCCCTTGGATTGTGTGTTGTTTCTATAATGCATTAATAGTACTATGCATTGTATGTAACTAGGCGGGATAAGTGTGCAGATGGTTGTTGATTGACTGGGCGAGTTATGTGCCTGATCACATAGTAATTAGAGTGTTACGGAAGTTGTACCCTATTGATCCGTTATTGACATCAACTTGCATGTTTAGGCCTCCATGAGCGAATTAGCACCATACTCGAGATTACGGTGTTGACTCACGCAGATTTTATATCTCATGGAGATTTTATAATTCACTCATTATTGTTAACCGTTTTCTAGATTTGTCGCCCCTAAAGAGTTATATCTGATTGATGAACATGAAAGCATGGGGAAAAATACACATTCTAAGAAAACTGTGATTGGGCCATAGTAATCAAAATATATATTGTATCCTATCAATTCACCCTAAGTGTTTCGTTGAAGTTTTGTAAAGAACTATACAAAATAATTTATAAGTATGTGTTGATACTGGATCTTTAATCATCTTTTCTTTTTTAAAATTAATAGAAAATCCATAAAAATTTATAAAATTAAAAACTCAACTTTGGAGACCTTGGCCAAGCATAGGGAGCCAATTTTGACGAAAAAATGATTTTTCATATTTTTAGCATTTTTTGATATTTTTATTTTCGAAAAATTAATAAAAAAATCAAGCAAAAATGAAACAAATTACAAAATCAACTTTGGAAGCCTTAATCAAGCCTAAATAACCATTTTCGAATAAAAAATAACTTTTCACATTTTTTGTATTTTTTAATATTTTTCAGAAATTAGAAAAATATTTAATAAATAATAGCATTTGAGGCCACAAAAATATGAAAAAATAGTTGGAATTATAAACAATTAAAAAAATTCATTTTTGATTAATTGAAAAAAATTATAAAAAATTCATTTTAGCTTTGTAATTTTTTATTTTTTCATTTCTGGAGTCGTGACATTATTTTCTAATATACCCAAAATGACTCAATTTTGTAAAATGGTTTTAATTGAATTTTTCATTATTTTCAGCGGCAAGAAATGAGCTTAAATTTGACGAGCAATTGAACTAGACATATGGTGAATTTCAACCAAGCATAGGGGAGGTGTGTCAAAAATTGTGGGGAGATTTGGACTTAAAAAAATATTTCTCCCAGGACTGAATTGTAATACTTAAAATCTCAGGGATGAAAGTACAACTACCTAACACTTGAAGGATTATTTTGTAAATAACAAAAAAGAAAAGTTAGTGGAGAAATTAGAATAGAGAAGGGAAGATAGAGAAAATGAGTTGGAGAAGGGAAGATGGAGAAGAAGAAATGGAACAGAGAAGAAGAAGAAAATAATATTGGAATAGAAAAGGGAAGATGAGATGAAGAAGAGTTAGTGGAAAAATTAGAATGGAAGATAAATGAGTGAGCTATAAAAGGAGGAAGAAGTGAGCTTGGGAGGGGGAATTTTTTTGGAGAGAGAAAATTTTGGATGTTTGAGAAGGTTTTGGGAAATTAAAGAAAAATTTGAAAGAAAGAAAATACCAAAAAGAGAGAGAAAATTTTGAAGATAGTGGGAGTTTAAAGTTAGGAGGTTATCATCACCAATTCCTTTATCGATCAACACAAATCAAGAGTTTATCCCCGTCGTTCGAGTCGCCATCTTAATCCACAAGGTGATACGAGGTCCAAATTCGGCAATCAAATCTGTCAAATCAAGTAACGATCCTAACCATTAAAATCTTCGAGAATTTCGTTGCCTAAATGGATTGATTTAAATTTTGATTATGTCATGTCGTACTTGTATGTCTTCATATCCACAAGTCGCACTCGTACTACAATTTTCTACATTTTTTGCTTAACAAATCCAAACCCCAGAATGGGAAGGCCGACCCACTCGTTGGAGGTTCTGTATATATTACCTTTACCTTCTGCAATTTAATTCTTGCACCATCAAATCCTAGAATGGGTAGGCCAAGCTAAAGCTGAATCCCTCGTTTGAGGTTCTTTATTTATCGTATTTAATTTATGCAATTTAATTTTCGCACCATTAAACCTCATAATGGATAGGCCGAGCTAAAGCCGAATCCCTCGTTGGAGGTCCTTTATTTACCGTACTTAATTTCTACAATTTAATTTTCGCACCATTCAACCCTAGAATAGATAGGCCAAGCTAAGGCCAAATCCCTCGTTGGAGGTCCTTTATTTACCGCATTTAATTTCTACAATTTAATTTTCGCACCATCAAACCCTAGAATGGGTAGGCCGAGCCAAGGCTGAGTCCCTCGTTGGAGGTCCTTTATTTACCGTATTTAATTTTTATAATTTAATTTTCGCACCATCAAACCCCAAAATGGGTAGGCCGAGCCAAGGCTGAGTCCCTCGTTGGAGGTCATTTATTTATCGCATTTAATTTCTGTAATTTAATTTTCGCACCATCAAACCCAAGAATGGGTAGGCCGAGCCAAGGCCAAATCAATCGTTGGAAGTCCTTTATTTACCGCATTTAATTTCTGTAATTTAATTTGTACACCATTAAACCCCAGAAAGGATAGGCCAAGGTAAGGTAGAGCCTCCCTGTTGGAGGTCCTTTATTTGCTAAATTTACTTTCCACAATTTAATTTCTGAATCATTAGACTTCAGAATGAGTAGACTGAGCCACATGTTGGAAGTTACAACACGGCACAGAAGTCATTAGCTCACTCCCTCTTTCGGCTTCAGGGAATTTTTAATGATTCGAAAATACTAAAAAATGTCATTCACATGCACTTCATCTAAAAAGTGAAAGTATAAAAAGAGATAACCTCACTAGAACCTTAGGAGTAAACCAAGCCTAAGTTGCTAAATTAGGATATCCATGAAATTAAGGTATTGAAAGGGCATTAGTTTCAATTAGCTAGTGTAACCAAGTCCCTGAACTCATAATCTCTGGCTCATAGAAGTAATTTAGTTCTCCCGCTAATTTACTTAGGTTTCTAATCGACCTACCAAATATCATTAGTGGCAACTTCAAATTCTAAAATTATTTGAACAAAAACCAAAGTTGTGATTCAGTAGGGCTTGGGAGGGTCCGTATTAGATTAGTCAATTTAATTAACCTGATAATCCGTTAACTTAGAAATTTTCCACCGATTCAAAAATTTTTAGGGTTGCGACAGGCTGGAGACTCCGTTGGGGACTTGTTCTTAATTTTCAAAAAAAAAAAAAAAGCTTAAGAACTTAGTGGACTTAGGCCTAAAAAATTTCATGAAAATTGATTTGATTTGGCAATTGCTTGGAACTCATTCTATAGGTGTTATATGTTTTTGCAGATGAGAGTTATAAGGGGTGGAATGTTTAACTAACCCTTTATTTTACAGGATTAGTGTTGGAATTATTTGTTTAATTTCTTACATTCTAGAAGCGCTATTAACCGTTGTGCATGTCTTTCATATTTTAAGGATCGCGACACTTGCACACACAAGTGCCTAAACCCAAGCTGCGAAATTTTTCTTAGATAGCCATAGATAGGGATTGATATGCAAAGCTTTTACGTTTGATGGAGCTTTAGATTGACCATATTTGATCCCACTAACTATCTGAATTGACAATTCTGCCCACTTGATGTTTGATTGCCTTGAAGGTAAAGTTGTCGACTCAGATAGTAGGGGCCTTTTTAGGTCCATACCCTATTTCTCCTTTTTATTTTATAGAGTCCACTACTTACTTGATTCATGCACATGTCTATGTGATTTGTATTCTTTCAAGGTAAAAGTAAATTCTCTAACTTTATCTTGTATTTATTTTTGGTTGATCCATGCTAAATGTCAGTTAGATTTTGAACTTAACATCATGACCATCTTTTTTTCAAAAAAATAAAAAATAAAAAATAAAAATAAAGATAAAAGTCAAAATTGGGGTTCCTTTTCTCAAAAAAATAAATGTAGAAAAATCCCTTTGGGGAATTTTTGTTGACCAATAAAGGATTTTGTCACGTCTTTCCTGCTTCAATAGAAATGAGATTTTCTCGACAAATTTACCTTTGAAAATTCACCGTGATAAAAGAATAAAACTTTCTTGAGAAATTTGCTAAATACCAAAGGGCATTATTACTTTTCTTTTGATTTATAAAATCTGCAAGAAAATTATTTTTCAAGAAATTCACTCACGTTTTGCTAAGAAAATTTCATCTAATCTTTCAAAAGATGAAGAAACAAAATTGGACTAATCTAGGAGTCATGGACCGACTTCCCTTGGATCACGTATTCGTTATTTCCTCTGCTTTTGCAGGGAATCATAGGTACCCTAAGCGGCTACAAAACTAGAGATCATCATGAAGAATATGAAATGACAGAAAAATGCCGATGCTTTAACCGTTAATCTTGGGGGCAAGCAAAGAGGTCGATCCTCCCGGAGTCAGAAACGTGTCAATGAGTGAGCACGTATGGGCCATGTATTTTGATGGGGCAGTAAACATATCTAGATCAGGCATGGGGATATTTTTGATGTATTGGGGGGTTCTTGTACTTTTTTTTAAAAAAGCATATACTGTGTAGGTAGAACCCATGAAACAGGTATGTTAATCTAACCTCTTGACATCTTTCTAATTAAATCCACCAAAGCTCTGCATTTTAGCTTCCTCGGATTCGAATAACATGGAGGATTTTGGAGGACCGACGCTCTATTATTGAGCATGACACGTAGGTATGTCTACGCACACTACAGGCGACCGACGCAAACAAGTGGACGCCGAAAGAGACAAAACATGAATGACGTGGGTCATGCAACAGGTGGCTCGGCTCATTATTAGCACCCCGATCGAGTGATTACAGTTATATTGATTTACACGATTAGTCACGGATCTCATTATGATCGGTGGGGGTAGCCACCGAATCCTTTTTTCGTGTCCTCGAAATCATTATCAGAGGAGAGTAATAGGGTCTCGTGTTTGTCTGTTAGACTATATGCCATCATCTTACGGCCACCATCTGTCAAGATAAGACAATATTAAGGTAATTCTGCTAATTGAGGTGGAGATACGTTTACTGTGTATTTTCTCGGAAGTACAATTGATAAAGGCGAATTAGATCCAGCAGAGGCAAGTGACCTTACCCTGTGAAAGTTGCGGCTAACAGAGCCACTTCCAGAAGAGAGGGTTGCTCCGAACTATGGTGGCTCATATGGCGTGAAGAAGGTCCTCCTAGAAGATGCTCTGATCCTAACTAAGATGGATGGTCGTATTAACTCTGATTTTGTAGAGAAAAGAAGAGATGGCAAGAAAATTAAAGCATAAACATGCAAAACTTTCCCTTCATTCCATTCATCAACAAATCTTACAACAACTCACTGTGGAGGAAAAGTAAAGCTAAACTGAGCTCTAATAAGCATCACAAAAGAGCTCAACTGGCTCTCCATGAAATTAATATTCTACCCACACTAAGTGATTTGGGATTTAAGATCCCCAAGCTTGAAGAATAGGCAGGCACATTTCTCCTTTTGTCTGGCTGTATTAACCTCGTGATGTTCAACGGCGAATTTCAGATTCTCGATCAAGTCTTTCTCAGAAGCTATATCCGCCATTACATCGTCGAGCCTCTCCTCCGGCCACTCACATCTGAATTTCATCACAATATCACTCGGGTTATGCTCAAAGTAAGTTTGGTTTACAACTAGGCACTCTACCGGCTTCTCTCTCTCGTGAACCGGGTAACCGCGTGTTCTGCAGACTCCAAGCATTCAGATCGATTCTGATAGCGAGTTCTCACGACGCAAGCTAAGGCAACCGTTTCCTGAGTGTTCTGGCAAGCTTCTAAAAAGTTGATGAAGACGTGTGGGAACACCTTACATTCCCTCTCCAAGTTGGTGCCTTCGACCGAAGAAACATTTATCTCTCTAAGTAAACTAAAGATCTCAGCTTCAACACTCGGATGATGGGCTATATATATGTAGCCTTGGCCAAGAAGGTGGTAAAACCTCTTCCATTTGAACATAACTTCAGCTAGGAAGATGTGCGTAGGAAGATTGGCCATTATTATTAAAACGATAGATGAGAGAATCAAGGCCGACGAGCAAAATACGAAAGATAAGAGGAGAGAAGTGAAGCAGACGACTGGAACGCAAAGGTGATAATCTGCTTCAAGTTAAATATTGATTTCACAGTGACAGTATCAATTAGTCAAATTTTCTTATCTGCCATTCTCTGTCGGTATCCCCCTGTTGGCTCGAATCTGTTGCTCGTCTGCAATCTCAAGCAAAGCAAATCCGACATCTCTAAGAAAAAGTTTGATGGGACACCACCACTTTGAAAAAGAAATAAGGAAAACACGAGTCAAGTGGGAGACAAGGAAAACTTTAATAAAAAAGAAGAGAGACTTGTCCCCAGTCATGAAAAGAAGAGAGCTCACTCGCAAGATCGGCGCTTCAGATTGGGGAAAGAAAAAGTGATAGAGACCCTACCACTATGAAAAGATAAAAGAAGATAAACCGAGCGAGAGATACGATAAAAAGTCGAGAAAGACAGAAATCTTGGCGGGAACGATATGAGTTCTGAATCCACGCCTAAGTTTTAAAAGAGATGTCTTCCTGGCAATCTTCATCCATGCTCTAAAGAGAGTTTTAAAGTATACACAGTTGCTCAGAAAAATTCAGAGGGAGTGAAAATACAAGAAGAGGTAGCAAACCTTAAGGAAACATTAATCAAATCGAGGATGGCTCAACCCAACACACTTGAGAGCTATCGTTACTTATTGAATATGGGAAAGGAAAAGTTCGAGGCCATGTTTAGAATTCAGACTATGGAACCTCGCCCTTTCGCCAATGACGTCTAAGACCTCGATAAAGATAAGGACAACAACAACAAGAGCCAAAGGAAGCGTTATCGTCGCCATACTGAGAAGCAAATACAAAGGTTTAAGGATTTCTTCAGAATGTGTCCTATGTCAGATAGCAAATAAAGAATGGAACTGAGCTAAGAGTTGGGATTGGAACTTTCACAAGTCAAGTTTTGATTTCAAAATAGGCGAACCCAAGTAAAGACTCGATATGAGCGCCATGAGGTTGAGTTTCTAAGAACTGAAAATGAAAAGCTTCAAGCGGAGAACAAGATGTATAAAAAGCTTTTGACTTCGCTACCTGCTCCAATTGCAATAACCTCCTTACCCTCAACGAAAGTCAGTATCTGAGGGTTAAAAATGTCCGTTTAAGAGGTGAGTTAGATTAGTTCATAATATGATCAACTCCTATTAGGGGGAGATACGAAAATACCGAGCCTATGGGGTCAGCATTGATGCCTTTCGAGGAGGAGGCGATGCATCACCACCAAGCAAGTAGCGTTACGATGAGATCACCGCCATGATTAAGCAATTTGATGTTGATGAAACACCGGGCTGTAATGTGCACACGAAGCCTATATTTCGAAGCTAGTGATCATGGGTCCTTCAACATGGTTGATTCGTACCTGATTCGAAACGAAGCTAGCTGATCACTAGATAGCCTACAAATGAAGAAAGTTCAATCCTGAACGAATGCATATGTTTTATTTCCTAATAGGGGATGTTTTCTACTTTTATTAATGTTCGGAATCAATACAAAAACAAGAAGTAGTAATCTCCCATTTCCCCTATTTAATGCTCAAACCCTCTACTGCACCAAACTCGGGGAAAAATTAATGGCAACTAAAAATCTGTGTAAACTCAAAGGGTAGTTCTATATCGTTCCAATTTACCCTCAATTGCTCTAGTTTTAAATTGAATCCCTTCTGTTTTCAGAAATTTACAAGCCGACCTGAGAATACAGTTGTACCCAAATACGAAATTCTCTAGTTGAACAGAACTTGGGGCAAATCGGTTCATAGATATTACCACTGGATGGATAGCCTCAAATAATAAAGAAAAATGCGAACAAAAGACCTGAGCAATCTCGTATATGGGTAATGTTGTATCGTTTCAATTTTCACATAATCGTCTCGAGTTTAGAATTGACTTATTCCATTCTTAACAAAGATTGTAATTTTCCTTGAAAAGCACCGTGATGTGAAGTGGCCCAAGGCTATTGGGAATCTTATATTCCCTCTCGGGCGACGCATAGAGAAATGACAATCAATTTCAATCAAATACAGATAAAAATAGCGAAAGCATGTGATTCTGCGCGCCTCGATTGTCTTAGGGTATCGCGCGTTTTAATCGAAAATCTAAATCACACATTGAGGAGGTTTTAGGCTTACCTCGAGAGCCAAAACTTGGATGGGCTTGTTCTCATGTTCTCGGAGTCCGTCAAATGTCGAACCTCTAGTTAAGACACACCACTGGACGCGCAGCGATGGAAGACGAAGCTCACGGTCGTCCTTTCCTCGTTCGTGCTAACGACCGTTGATAAATGATGAATAGAGCTCGTTTTCTTCATCACAAACTACCTCACGATCCTCTAGTCATTCTTGGTGAAACGAGAGTTCGAAACTCCCTAGGATTCATCATGAGAACGACATGAAATTCTCTCGAGGATGGGTAAAAATGGAGAGAGTTCAAAAAGGGTTCTTCTTAGGGTTCTAAAACCCTAACCCCCAATCCCTATTTATAGGCGTTGGGCGAGGGGTAGGGGTGGTAATTTACCGCCCCTCTTCCACCTCCTTTGACTTGGTCAAAGGCGGTTTAGTCCACCTTTGACCACCGGTTGGTGGGCCGGTCCAATCGGCCCATTTTGCAAGGGCGACGCCGACCTGTTAACCACACCGCACCACCTTGTTATTCCCACGTTCATATCCTCCTCGAGTCGCGATCGTATCACTTTATTTTTCTTATTTTTCGTGCCGTTTTATCGGATAACAAATCTTATCCATTAGGACTTTCTAGAATCCTTTATTTTGGATGAGATTTCTTATCCTTTAGACTTTCTAATAGATAAGAAACTCTATCCTTATCATCTCGTGATTCGTGTAAATGTCACATCAAGATGACATTGTGCTTGCGCAGCACTTACGTAATGCTTGCATCAGTGCTTGCACAACACTTACGCAGCGGTTGCATCAGCACTTGCACAATGCTTGCGCAGTGCTTATATCAACGACTTATCCTTTCGTGATTGGAAATTAGAATGAAATCTAATTTGAACTAATTTCTATTTAACTATCTCAATAGCCAATTGCAAATGCCTTTGCAATATTATCTTCCATATTTAATGTCGCCACGCACCGGTTATGGTGTGTGACATCCCTAGGTTCACCACTAGGCTGGCAATGAGACTTATACCATCAAATGAGTATCGCCAAAAGAACTGACTGTCCCGTTTAGTCTCCAGGTTTCACAAGCCATGAGTGATGTCTAGCAACATATCATGGCTACCCAGATAATGTGAATGTTATGAGAACATGAATGAACCTATTCGCTTTGGCTTACAGTGTAATTTAATCCTTCTGTCTTAACCTTGTCCCAATCGAACGAAGGTCATAGAATTGTCAAGACTACAAATTCGATTATATGCCTCAATCTATCTAACGTGCATTCACGAGTCAATCTCGCCTCACCCCGGTCGAGGATTTTCCAATGCACCGTCACAAGTAGATTGCATAAGACAACAACCTCGCTTCGCATAGCAAGGAGACAAATCCCATATTACGCACACCTGTGACTTCGTATGCGAATGACTATGACTATCAAGTATAGAGGCAAATGGACGATTTGCCAATATGCGCACTTGTGAACCATAACCACTCAACACACAAGCCAGCATTGTGCGTCAGGTTTAAGGATCACTCACACACCAAAGCCTGGACGATTAGACGTTGGCTTGGCGCGAAGCTTTCCATGCTTGCTAATCGTCCACTTTGTGTCACGTTCAGTGAACTTGTCCTCGACAAGCACCTGCATTTCCAACTCTAACATCTAATGTCCAATTATTTGTGACTTGTCATCCCTATTGAGTATCTGATACCCAACAGCAAAATTCCTAGAAACGCACCAGTCTCAAGGGGTCCAATAATACCCATTCATTGAACTACCGACCAGGAACCATTTAAAGATAGTGTATTGACTGAAGACTTGTCACATATATTCTCGATGTCTCGAGAATAGGTTTCAATCACACCTAATTTTATAGACTTCATTCATCTGAGTAATGAGACAAGATGAATGAACACGTCTTGCCAATCGACTAAATGTCATGTTGAAAGCTCAACTTATGCCCTCGATGTAACACTGTTGACACCTGATTTTTAACCATTTTTTCTCTTTTAAAATTAATAACAAAATCTATAAAAATCATAAAATTGAAAAAACAACTTTGGGGACCTTGGCCAAGCCTAGGGAACCAATTTTGACCAAAAAATAATTTTTCATATTTTCAGTATTTCTCGATATTTTTAATTTCGAAAATTCATAAACAAAATCAAGAAAAATGAGAAAATTGCAAAATCAACTTTGGATGCCTTGGACAAGCTTAGGCAACCATTTTTGAACAAAAAATAAATTTTCATATTTTTTATATTTTTTATATATTTTTTTAAAACTTAGGAGAATATTTAATAAATAATAGCATTTGAGGCCACCAAAATAAATAAAAATAGTCAATATTTTTATTTTAACTCCCTTTTCATGTTGGCCATCATAAATTTAAAAAATCCAATTTGGGATGGTGTATTCCTTTACAAGCATAATCTCGAATCGGGCCTAAAACAATTCAATTTAAGTCAATTTATTTTCATTTTTTTAACTTTTAGGAGTTGAAACATTGTTTTCTAATATTTCAAATTTTCATTTTGGCCCAATTATACCCAGAATGACTCAATTTTGCAAAAGAGCTTTAATTAAATTCTACATTATTTTCAGCGGCAAGAAATGAGCTTAAATTTGACATGCGGTGAATTTTGACTAAGTATAGGGGAGGTGTGTCAAAAATTATAGAGGAGATTTCAAGAGTGCAAATACCTAACTCTTGAAGGATTATTTTGCAAATAACAAAAAGAAGAGTTAGTGGAGAAATTAGAATAGAGAAGGAAAGATGGAGAAGAGGAGATGGAGAAGAATGGATGGAGAAAATAAGATAAGAATAGAGAATGTAAGATGGAGAAGAGAAAATGAAGAAGAATGGATGTAGAAAATAAGATAAGAATAAAGAAGGGAAGATGAAGATGAAGAAGAGTTAGTAGAGAAATTAGAATAGAGAAGGGAAGATAGAGAAGAGAAGACGAAGAAGAGAAGACGGAGAAGAGAAGATGTAGCTTTTTTGGGGAGAAACTTTTGGATGTTTGAGAGGATTTTGGGAGAGTAAAGAAAAATTTGAGAGAAAAAATACAAAAAAGAGAGAAATTTTTTAAGATGGTGGGAGTTTAAAGTTAAGAGTTATCATCACCAATTCCCCCATCGATCAATATAAATCAAGAGTTCATCCTCGTCAACGATCAAGCAAATTCGAGCTAAGTGTTTTTATTTATTCATTTATTTGTGGTTTTAGTCTTAAATTAGCACAAATTGTATACACTTTCTCCACGTCCCTTTTTCCCATATTTTATGGCAGGTGAAGAAAAGGACAACTCCGTATCAACGATAAATTCCATGGAGGTGCAAAGTGAGCCCAAACAAATTCCAAGTGCAGCCGACCCATTGTTGCGACCCTCTAAAAAAATTTTAAATTTTAAAGGGGTTAACGGATTATTAGGTTAATTAGATTTGACTAACCTAACGCAGACCCTCCCAAGCCCTACCAAATCGCAACTTTGATTTTTGTTTAAATGATTTTGAAATTTGGAGTCGCCACTAATCGTTCTTGGTAGGTCGATTAGAAACCTAAATAAATTAGCGGGAGAACTAATTTATTCCTGCGAACTAGAGATTATGAGCTCGGGGACTTGGTTACACTAGTTAATTAAAACTAATACCCTTTCGGTACCTTAATTTCATGGATATCATAATTCGGCAACTCAGGCTTGGTTTATTCCTAAGGCTCTAGTAGGGTATTCTCTTTTGTGTTTTCACTTTTTAAATAGGATGCATGGATGGTATATATTTTTATTTGTTATATTTTTTTAAGTGTTAAAGATTCCCTGAAGCCGAAAGAGGGAGTGTGTTAACGACTTCTGTGCAGTATTATGACCTACTCATCTTTTGGGTTTGATGATTCAAAAATTAAATTATATGAAGTACATAATAGTGAATAAACACCTCTAATGGGAGGCCTAGCATTGGCTTGGTTCTTCCCTTTGGGATTTAAGGTACAGGTATTTAAGTTGCAAGTATTTAAACTATTGTAAGTAAAAACCTCCAATGGGAGGCTAAGCATTGGCTTGGCTCTTCCCTTTGGGATTTAAGGTACAGGTATTTAAGTTGCGGTATTTAACTACTGTAAGTAAAAACCTCCAATGGGAGGTTAAGTATTGGCTTGGCTCTTCCCTTTGGGATTTATGGTGCAGGTATTTAAATTGCGGATGGACTTTGTCGTCTCCATTCTGGGGTATGAATTCTTTAAAATAAAATACAACGAATTGATTCAACAATTTAAAATTTGTGCGCGCTTGAGGACTCCTCCAAGGCGATTTTGTGCTTCCATAGGGTTGACCATTGATATAGAGCTGCGGCTTCCTGACATAAAATAGAGTGAAGTGTCAGTATACAAAATATGTGCTAATCTGCACCTAAAACCAGAAGAGTGGAAAGAGTACTTATCTCCCATTTTTTTGGGAAGGATTTCTATAATTGATTTTCGCTCTCTATGTTCCCAATATAGAGAGTTTCTTTTGAATTAAGAAGGACTTTTAGTCACAGATTAGTTGAGAAATCGGTGGACAGCTTAGGAGCTTGTTTGGGCCGATTTTTGCATCTCTACGAGATTTTTGCTATTGACGTAGAGATATCCTTCTCCTGACATAAAATATGGGAAAAAAAAGGAGACGGAGAAAGTGTATACAATTTGTGCTAATTTGCGAGTAAAACCATAAATAAATGAATAAATAAAAACACTTAGCTCGAATTTGCTTGCTCGTTGACGATGATGAACTCTTGATTTATATTGATCGATGAAGGAATTTGTGATGATAACCCCTAACTTTAAACTCCCACCATCTTCAAAATTCTCTCTCTTTTGGTATTTTCTTTCTCTCAAATTTTTCTTCAATCTCCAAAAACTCTCTCAAACATCCAAAATTTTCTCTCCAAAAAAATTCCTCCTCTCAAGCTCACTTCTTCCTCCTTTTATAATCTACTCATCTATCTCCCATTCTAATTTTTCCACTAACTCTATCTCCCATTCTAATTTCTCCACTAACTCTTCTTCATTTTCATCTTCTATTCTCCATCTCTATCTCACATTCTAATATCTCCACTAACTCTTCTTCATCTTCATCTTCCCTTCTCCATATTTATCTCCCATTCTAATTTCTCCGCTAACTCTTCTTCATCTCCATCTTCCCTTCTCTATTCTTATCTTCCATTCTAATTTCTCTACTAACTCTTCTTCATCTCCATCTTCCCTTCTCTATTCTTATCTTATTTTCTCCATCCATTCTTCTCCAACTTCTCTTCTGCATCTCCTCTTCTCCATCTTCCCTTCTCTATTCTAATTTATCCACTAACTCTTCTTTTTGTTATTTGTAAAATAATTCTTCAAGAGTTAGGTATTTGCACTCTAGTCCTTGAATTTTATGTATTTACAATTCAGTCCCTGAAAAAATATATTTCTTTAAGTCCAAATCTCCTCACAATTTTTGACACACCAAAATTTACCACATGTCAAATTTAAGCTCATTTCTTGCCGCTGAAAATAATGCAGAATTTAATTAAAGCCCTTTTGCAAAATTAAGTCATTCTGGGCATAATTGGGCCAAGATGAAAATTTAAAATATTAGAAGACAATGTCACAACTTATAAAAAGTGAAAATTAAAAATAAGTTGACTCAAATTAAATTTTTTTAGGCCCGATTCGAGATTATACTCGTGAAGGAACACGTGACTCGAATTGGATTTTTCTGAATTTGCGATGGCCAAAATGAAAATAGATTTAAAATAAAAATATTAACTATCTTTGTGTATTTTTTTGGCCTCAAATGTTATTTTTCCAAAATTTTCAAGTACTTTTGTATTTGTTTTTAAAAAAAATTAAAAACTCTATATATGTAAAATATGAAAATTTATTTTTTCTTCAAAAATGGTTGCCTAGGCTTGGCCAAGGCTTCCAAAGTTGATTTTTCAATTTTCTCATTTTTTCTTTATTTTTTGTTTTATGAATTTTCGAAAATAAAAATACCGAAAAATATCGAAAATATGAAAAATTATTTTTTGGTCAAAATTGGTTCCCTAGGCTTGGCTAAGGTTCCCAAAGTTGATTTTTCAATTTTATGAATTTTTATGGATATTCTATTAATTTTCGAAAATAAATAAATAAAAAATACGTAAAAACACTGAAAATATGAAAAGTTGTTTTTTGGTCAAAATTGGTTCCCTAGGCTTGGCTAAGGTCCCCAAAGTTGATTTTTCAATTTTATGAATTTTTTTGGATTTTTTATTACTTTAGCAATAGAAAAAATGATTAAAAATCAGGTGTCAAAACCCGTCAACGGATTTTAGTTCAAATTGTTGAAACAATTTGTTGTATTTTATTTTAAAGAACTAAAAATTCAAAATGGAGAGGCAAAGCGCATCCATTGGAGGTCATTTGTTTCATGCAATTTAAATTCCTGCACCATCAAACCCCAAAGGGAAGAGCCAAGCCAATGCTAGACCGCTCATTGGAGGTTTTTACTTACTGCAATTTAAATTCATGAATCATTAAACTCCAAAAGGAAGAGCCAAGCCAATGCTAGGCTGCCCATTGGAGGTTTTTTACTTACTGCAATTTAAATTTCTACACTATCAAAACCCAAAGGGAAGAGCCAAGCCATTGCTAGGCCGCCCATTGGAGGTTTTTACTTACCGTTACTTAAATTCCCGCAATTAATTCCTACACCATTAAACCCCAAAGGGGAGAGCCAAGTCAAGGCTGGGCCATCCATTGGAGGTCTTTATTTACTAGCATTAACTTCCTGTCGTTTAATTTTTGAATCACCGGACCCCAAAGTGAGTAGACCGTAACACTGCACAGAAGTCGTTAACACATTCCCTCTTTCGGCTTCAGGGAATTTTTAACACTTTGAAAATAAAAAAATATCACCCTTGCATCCTATCTAAAAAGTGAAAATACAAAAAGAGAACACCCCACTAGAGTCTTAGGAATAAACCAAGCTTGAGTTGTCAAATTAGGATATCTATGAAATTAAGGTACCGAAAGGGCATTAGTTTTAATTAACTAATGTAACCAAGTCCCCGAACTTAAAATCTCTGGTTCGTAGAAGTAATTTAGTCATCTCGCCAATTTACTTAGGTATCTAATCAACCTACCAAAAATGATTAGTGGCGACTCCAAATTTTAAAATCATTTGAACAAAAACCAAAGTTGTGATTCGGTAGAACTTGGGAGGGTCCGTATTAGGTTAATTCATCTAATAAACCTAATAATCCGTTAACCTGATAAAAAAAATTGTTAGGATCGCGACAACTTGGCCGCTTTACTGGGGACGAGATTTTTAAATTTTCGAAAAAAATACACCAAATGGAATACTTGAATTTTTTTCGAAATTTTAAAAGACTTAGTAAACTTAGGCCAATGAAAATTTCATGGATATCTCGCTTTTGGCGATCTTGTTTGGAACTCATCTTTAGATGTTAAATGGTTTTGCAGATAAGAGTTATAAGGGGTGGAGTGCTTGGCTAACCCTTCGTTTTGCAGGTTTGGTGTGTGGGAATTATTATTTAAGTTTTTAAATATTGAAGCGGTGTTTATATTTAATTGTTGTGCATGTTTAATTATTTTAGCACTACATCACACACGTTTCGTGGCTAGACCTAGGTCACTAGTTTTAGGATGGTATTGTGATTTGGTTCTAACGTTCGGTGTGAGATTACGTCGAAAGTTAATCCAGATTCAATCCCGAACCTCTTTCCAAAAATGAGTTTTAAAAGTTAGGCCTCAGGCCTGGTAAGATTACCAAAGCAGTGGTTTTAATTTTTAGCTCGAGCAACCGAAGTGAAAAGGCTCAGCTAATCCTGGTTACGTTGTGGGACCACGGCTAACCCTGATTATGTACGCGAGATTGTCGCCTTGCCATAAGTCTTTCGCTTCAATTTGTCAGCTTTTAGAGTAGATAGACTAAGATTTAAACTCATGATTCATGTGCATGTCTATGTGACCTACATGGTATTTTTCACGGTGAAAGTAAGTTCTTTAACCTTATCTCGTGTTTATTTTTGGTCGGTCCATGTTAGATATCGGTCAAATTTTGAATTTAATACCATGGTCATTTTTCAGAAGAAAATAAGAAACAAATTAATTAAATTGGTATCCCATTTTTTAAAATAATGAATGCAAAAAAACCCCTTAAGGGAATTTTGTTGATCAATGAAAAATTTTTGTCACCTTTTTCCTTAATACATCAATGAACCCAAGATTTTCTCAACAAATTTACCTTGAAAATTCATTCCGATAAAAAAGGAAATTCTTTCGAGAAATTTGGCAAATATCAAAGGAATTTGTTACATTTTTTTCCCTAAATTGTAAAATCTGCAAGAAAATCCTTTTTGAGAAATTCACCCATATTTTTCGAAGAAAATTTTCTCTAATTTCTCATAAACTTAAAAAATAAAACTGGGTTAATTTAGGAGTCATGGGCCGACCCCTCTTAAATCAAATACTAATTATTTCCTCTACTTTTGCAGGGAATCACTTGTACCCTAGGCAGGAATAAAATCGGGTTCAACGTTATACTGGGAATAAACTTGAAGAATACGAAAGAATCAGAAATTGCCGATGCCTTAGCCAATTACATTGGGGGCAAGCGAAGAAATCCCGGAGATAAAATCGTGTCAATCTGCGAACACGTATAAGCTATGTATTTTGATGAGACATAAATTTATGCAGATCAGACATGGGGACATTCTTAATGTATTGGAGAGGCTCTTGTATTTTTTGGAAAAGCATAGATTGTATAATCAGAACCCACGAAACAAGTGTATTAATCCAACCCCGCGATCTCCTTCTGATTAAATCCGCCAAAGCCCTACGTTTTAGCTCCCTCGTATTCGAACCACGTAGAGGATTTGGGAGAAATCGGTGTTTTGTTAATGAGTATGGCCCACAGGCATTCGTCCCGACGCTACAGACAACCGATACACACATGTGGGAACCAAAAGAGATAGGCATGAGTAAAGTAGGGCATGGAACAGGTGGCTTGGGTAATTTATTGGTACACTAACCGAGTGGTCAGATCGGTAATAATGACCAGTTGCGGGTTTTACTGTGATTGGTGGGGGCCACCGCTGAATCCTCTTTCCTTGTCTTCGATATCATCATCAGAGAAGAGTGATGGGGTCTTGCCTTCGATTGTTAGGTTACGTGTTTTACAGCCACCATCTGTCAAGAAAAGATACGATTGAGGCGATCCTACCAGTTGAGGCAGGGAGACGTTCACTGTGTATTTTTTCGGAAACACAATTGATAGAGGCAGACTAGATCCAACAGAGGTGGATGACTTCGTCCTACGAAGGTTATTGCCAACAGTCCTTATGTCAGAAGGAAAGTTTACTCTGGACTATGGTGACCCATATGTCATGAAAAAGGTGCTCCAAAGGGTGCTTTGATCCTAATTGAGATGGGTGGGAGAAATACCTTATGTCATTCATGCTACGCGGAAGAATAGATGGCATAAGATTAAGGTACAAACATGCGAAACATTCCCTTCATTCCATATATCAACAATCCTTACAACGGTCACTGGGGAGGAAAAGTAAAACCAAATTGAGCCCTAATAAGCATCACAAAAGAGTTTAACTGACTCTCCATGAAATTGATGCTCTGCTTACACTGAGCGATCTGGGAGTTGAGATCCGCAATCTTGAAGAACAGGTGAGTACATTTCTCCTTGTGCCTGGCAGGGCTAGCCTTATGGTGTTCAACGGCGAGTTTCAAATTATCGATCAAATTCCTCTCGAAGGCTATATCAGCCGTTAGATCATCAAGTATCTCCTCCAGCCACTTGCATCTGAATTTCATCACGATGTCGCTCAGATCATGCTCGAAGTACGTCTGGTTTAAAGCAAGGCGCTCCACTAGCTTCTCTCTCTCTCTCGTGAATCAGCAGTAAGACCTGTTCATCAGTAGACTTGATGGTCTTCTTGTACCGAGCAACCGAGTGTTCTGCGTACGCCAAGCATTCTAATCGATTCTGATAATGAGCTTTCACGATGCGAGATAAGGTGACCGTTTCTTGAGTGTTCCGGCAAGACTCCAGAAAATTGATGAAGACGTGACGGAACGCCCTGTATTCCCTCTCCAAGTTGGTGCCCATGATTGAAGAAGCATTTATCTCCCTAAACAATCCGAGGATTTCAGCCTCGATACTCGGATGATGAGATATGTAAACATAACCTCGGCCAAGAAGGTAATGGAGCCTCTCCCATTTAAACATAACGTCAGCTGGGAAGATGTGTGTAAGAAGATTAGCTATTATCGAGGAGAAAATCAAGGCAGATGGACAAGACATGAGAGTACTGGAGGAGAGAGTTAGGGAAGACTAGCGGAGCGCGATGATGGTAATATGCTTCGAAGTAAATATGAATTTCGCAGTAGCAGTATCAACTAGTTAGACTTTCCCATCTGTCGTTCTATGTTGGTATCACCCCTGTTAGTTCGAATTCGCTGCTCGTCTGCAATCTCGAGCCAAGCAAATCTGATGTCTTGGCAGAAAAGTTAGACGGGACGCCACCGTTTCAAAAAAGAGGAAGAAAAAGACGACCTAAGTGCGGGACAAAGAAAATTTATAGCGAAAAAGAAGATGGGATCCGCCTTTATGGGAGAATGCATAAGCAAAATCAACGGTAGAGATAAACAAGAGGGATGACAATGGGGACCCCTACAATGAAAAGACGAAAGAAAGGAAACCGGACAGAAAACATGGTAAAGAGGTTGAAAAGGACAGAATTTTCGGGGTGAGCAATACAATTTCTAAACCCACGCGTAGATCTTAAAAAGAGCCATTCTCCTGGAAATCTTCATTCATGCTCAGAAGAAAAGCATACACCGTCGCATAGAAAAATTCAGAGAGAGTGAAATACCGGAAGCGAGTAGCAAACCTTGAGAAGTCAGTAACCAAATCGAAGATGTCTCAACCCAATACTCTCGAGAGCTATTGTTATTTGCTAAATATGGGAGAGGAAGAGTTCGAAACCATGTTTGGGATCAAGCCCTTGGAGCCTGGCCCTTCCGCCGACGACGTCTAAGATCTCAGTAAAGATAAAGATAACAACAATAAGGGTCAAAGGAAGCGATACCGTCGCCATACTGAGGAGCAAAAACAAAGGCTTGAGGATTTCTTCAGGACGTGCCCCATGCCAGACAGCAAACAAAGAATGGAATTGAGTCAAGAGTTAGGGCTGGAACCTTCACAGATCAAGTTCTGGTTTCAGAATAGGCGAATCCGAATGAAGACTCAATATGAGGGCAATAAAGCCAAGTTTTTGAGAGTTGAAAACGAAAAGCTCCGAGCGGAGAACAAGATGTATAAAGAGGCTTTTGACTCCGCCACCTGCCCCAACTGCAATAGCCTCTTCACCCTTGATGAAAGGTATTATCGGAGGATTGAAAATGCGCGTTTAAGAGGTGAGTTAGACCAGTTTATAGCAGGATCAAGTTTTGTTGGGGGAAAGCACGAAAAGACCGAGCCTATGGGGTCAGCATTGAAGCCTCCCGGGGAAGGGGAGATATATCACCACCAGGCAAGTGGCATTGACGACGAACTCACCGCCATGATCAACCAGTTCAATGTTGATGAAGCACTAGGGTTGTACGATGTACACGGAGCCTGTATTTCGAAACTAGTGATCACGGGTCCTTCAACATGGCCAATGCTTTCCAAATCTGGAGCGAAACTGGCTGATCACTGGAGAACCCACAAAAGAAGCCAAACCTATCCTGACAAATACATGTACCTTGTGCTTTTATAGATGTCTGGAATTAATGTAAAAGCAGGAAGCAGTGGTTCTTGTTATCCTTATTAAATGTCTGAATCCTTCGTTACACTAAACTCGCGATGAATTAATTGCGAGTAAAAGAAATCCACGCAAACCCAAAGGGTAATGCCGTATCGTTTCAATTTACTCTCAAATTACTCCATTTTTAAATTAGATCCTTTCTGTTTTCAGGAATTTACAAAAGGACCTGAGAATACAGTCGTACCCGAAAATGGAATTCCCTGGTCGGACTAAATTGGGGGCAAATCGATCCGTGAACATTACCACCGGATGGATAATCTCAAATAAGGAAAATGCTAACGAAGGACTCGTGCAATCTCAAAGAACGGTAATTTTGTATCGTTCCAATTTGTCCGTGATCGTCTCAAATTCTGAATTACTTTTTTTTTGTCTTAATAGGGATTATAGATTGCCTTGAAAAAAACCGTGACGTGAAATTACCCAGTGCAAGACCATGTCGTCTCGAAAATCAACCCTTAAAAGAGAACTTCTGTGGACGTTTAAGGCCTTGTAGGCCTGATGGCATGGGAAGTGATAGTGGTCTGAAGCAACCCAAGTTCGATCTCTAAGCCTTGACCCAAGTGACAAAGTGTCCAACGGAAACCGGGAACAAATTCAACCCAATGAGCCTAATAAAGGGATCATGCAAAATATTCAAGATGGAGGGTAAACCAGTATCGTTTCCAATTTATCCCTTCCAATACTGGCTAACATGTCTTCTTTTCTTTTGACAGGAAATGTTAATACTAACATTTAACATATCAAAGAAGACACCGTCAAACGGCAATTCAAAACTGTATTGCTCGATCTGCTCACATTACCCAGGGGCAATCCAAATTTTTCCATTCTTGATGTGCTTGCACGTTTCATAAACATGCATAATGCTTGAAAATGCCACATCTGTATTGTGTTTACATATTCCGTGATTTATGCATGACTCTTCTACATGTTTAATTTGCCAATTCTGATTTGGAGCATAAACTGCATATGATGCAACGAATATGTAGAATGGGGCATGACAGGATGATAAAAGGCAATCCATTCCCATACAGGTCCTACATCCATAGTGAGTTGTGTGCCAAATAGGTTCCGTATTCCCTAAGGCAATGGGTTTTCTCGCAAAAGGTACGATAGCCGAAAGGAAAGAGGTGTTCACTTCTATATCCTAAACACTACAGGTGACCATTGACAACCGATTTGAGCGACAATTTCATTTCATAACCCCTGTCGAGAACCACCTTCACATCGGGGCCAAATGAAGCTAGTCCCAGCAATTCCACGAGGTAAATGGTTAGAAATTTTCTTGCTCAAACTAACATCAATTTTCGAGTGTTCCTTTACTTTCATCCTCATACGATAACTCAAGTGTCTTAGGACGACGAAAAGCATTCGTTTATCTATCCAATACACTTTCATCCTTTACGTCGCCCAATTGAGCCTATATATTCGTTTCTTAAAACCCCGTTGTTGATCACCGCTAATTCTAAGATGAAGATGGCCCCACCTTAAGGCAAAAGAACTCAAAAGAAGTGGGTTTACATGAAGTCCCAAATCAACTCTTCGAGTGCGCTAAGTATTTGATATACATGTGTAGGTGGCACAATTTTTAGAAATTCTTTTCCTGAACAAATAAAAAGGCAAAAAAAATGGGACCAAAAGAAGAAAATCCAGTCCTTATGCGTGAAAAAACAAAGTGCCAGTCAAAAGCAAGGCCAATGTCCATTCAAATCAATATTCATTTTTTAATGTCTTTGAAAACTCAAGGAAAACATACAATCTCCTTCAGTAAATCCCCAATGGGATCTAGTTGCGAACGAAATTTTTTTGAAAGAGTCAAATAGCAAAGTGTACAGTTGAAGTTTACATCGTCCGGGAACAACGACGGTATCAACAGAAGTTGACGCTTTCCTCATACAACGGTGGTGCCTTTTGGAGTGTATTTTAAGAAGGTCGAAACTGGTGATAAAGATGCGATGATCACCAACGTCAAGCCTACCTCATATATCTTCTGGGCCAAAATAAGCTTTTTAATTCCTTGGTCCCAAATCCCAACCTACGTTACAACCCGTGAAAGTCTTTTCTGATTAAGGCACTTGAATTAACGTAGAGTTGAAAGGTTTTAAGCATCGCTCGCACAGGTATGAGCAAGACTATTTCTCTCTCATTTCTGTAGGGTTCTTGACTTGTAAACCCGGAACAAATGATGAACGCCTTTTGTCAATGGCCTTGACTCAAAAGGGTCCCCTTTGGTGAGCCTTTGACCTAGCCTACGTTACGGTCCTAATCAAGACCTCCAGATCGGCTTGATCGTACCGATGGCGAGATTACTTAGACCTTTGCTGAATGCGATAATGGTGAGAATGAGTGATTCCTTTTCAATCCTGTAATCAGGATGAATAGCCTTTCTCGAGAGTGAGAGAAAGCCCTTTCGGACTAAAGTCCCCCATCAGGTCATATTCGAGGTGTTCATGTGATGATAACCTCCTTGAACAGAATTGGTAATGCAAACTTGACAAAATAATTATGCATGATCCACATTTTGGTCGATTGCATCATGAGTCATTATACAAACTGTCTCCAATAATGGTAAACGTAGCTGAACATTTTTGCATGAACCAATGAACTCATTGATAAAAAAAAAATAGTTGCACACATTACATCTGACATTGCTTTACAGGTGACACATTTTCGATGTTCGAGTTACCTCTCAAGGTCTCAAAGTCCATGTTGCATGAACAAGCCTAGTCGTCAAGAAATCACTAGGCAATCTTCCAAATCCTTAGGTAGGTATATCTTCAACCTGAACCCTTCATGATAAGTTAAATTGGGTTTGAGCTTCTATAGGATTTCTAATCTTCCCACATACCGAAATGGCACCCTTTAAGGTAAGTGAAATTGGGTTTGAGTTTCTGTAGGATTTCTGATCTTCCCAGATCCCAGAATGGCACCCTTCAAGGTAAGATAATGTGGGTTTGAGCTTCTGCAGGATTCCTGGTCTTCTCAGATCCCAGAATGGCACCCTTTAAGGTAAGTTAAATGGGTTTGAACTTCTGCAGGATTACTGGTATTTCCAGATCTCATAATGGCACCCTTCGAAACACACAAAGTCCTTTCTACAGACACACAAAAGTCCTTTTTAGAGGCACTAAAGTCTTTTCTACAAGCACCCAAAGTCCATTCTACAGACACAAAAAGTCCTTCTTACAGGCATACAAGTCCTTTCTATAGGCATACAAAAGTCCTTCTTACAGGCACCAAGTCCTTTCTACAAGCACCCAAAGTCCTTTCTACAGGCGCACAAAAGTCCTTCTTATAGACACAAAAGTCCTTTCTACATGCACCAAGTCTTTTCTATAGGCACAAAGTCCTTCTTACAGGCATTTCCATGGGGTGACCCACCATACGGGTCAAATCTTAATCCAATTTTAATCAATAGAATCCTTTCATTAGGAATATACCATGGAGTGACATACCATACAGGTCAAATTTTAATCCAATTTTAATTAGTAGAATCCTTTTATTAGGAATCTAACATAGGTTGACCTACCATACGGGTTCAAGTTCAACCACCCTAAGGTTTTCTTATAACGAATCCTTAGGTTCTCATTCCACTTTCAGTAGAGCATTCATGTCAGGCAACAGCCAAACAACGAGCAGGCAAGTCGCAAGCCTCTCTATCTCTCCCTCACTTCATAGGAGCTTCTTCAAGCCAAATTTGGATCGGAACTTGCAAAGAGGATTACTAGAGATCAAATGTCACGACTCCTTTTTATTTCATTGTGTTGAGTCGATTAGGATTCAGGTGTCATCTCGTCTATGAAATGAACATCTACCGAGCTTCCTTTCAAAGAGGGGCAGCTGTTGACGCCTGATTTTTAATCATCCTTTCTCTTTTTTAAATTAATAAAAAAAATCCATAAAAATTCATAAAATTGAAAAATCAACTTTGGGGACCTTAGCCAAGCTTAGGGAACCAATTTTGACCAAAAGATAATTTTTCATATTTTCAGTATTTCTCGAAATTTTTAATTTCGAAAATTCATAAAAAAAAATATCAAGAAAATTGAGAAAATTGAAAAATCAACTTTGGAGGCCTTGGACAAGCTTAGGCAACCATTTTTGAACAAAACATAATTTTTCATATTTTTTATATTTTTTATATATGTTTTAGAAATTATGATAATATTTAATAAATAATAGCATTTGAGGCCACCAAAATAAATAAAAATAGTTAATATTTTTATTTTAAATCCCTTTTCATATTAGCCATCACAAATTTAAAAAATCCAATTCGGGGTCGTATATTCCTTCACGAGCATAATCTCGAACTGTGCCTAAAAAAATTCAATTTGAGTCAATTTATTTTCATTTTTTCACTTTTAGGAGTTGTAACATTGTTCTCTAATATTTCAAATTTTCATTTTGGCCTAGTTATACCCAGAATGACTCAATTTTGCAAAAGCCCTTTAATTAAATTCTGCATTATTTTCAACAGCAAGAAATAAGCTTAAATTTGACATGCAGTGAATTTTGACTAAGTATAGGGGAGGTGTGTCATTAATTGTGAGGAGATTTGGACTTAAAGAAATATTTTTCAAGGACTAGAGTGTAAATACCTAACTCTTGAAGGATTATTTTGCAAATAACAAAAAGAAAAGTTAGTTGAGAAATTAGAATAGAGAAGGGAAGATGGAGAAGAGGAGATGGAAAAGAGAAGATGGAGAAGAATTGATGGAGAAAATAAGATAAGAATAGAGAATGGAAGATGGAGAAGAGAAGATGAAGAAGAATGGATGGAGAAAATAAGATAAGAACAGAGAAGGGAAGATGGAGATGAAGAAGAGTTAGTGGATAAATTAGAATAGTGAAGGGAAGATAGAGAAGAGGAGATGGAGAAGAGATGATGGAGATTTTTTGGGGAGAAAATTTTGGATGTTTGAGAGGGTTTTGGAAGATTGAAGAAAAATTTGAGAGAAAGAAAATACCAAAAAGAGAGAAATTTTTTAAGATAGTGGGAGTTTAAAGTTAAGAGTTATCATCACCAATTCCTTTATCGATCAACATAAATCAAGAGTTCATTCTCGTCAACGAGCAAACAAATTCGAGCTAAGTGTTTTTATTTATTCATTTATTTGTGGTTTTAGTCTTAAATTAGCACAAATTGTATACACTTTCTCCATCTCCCTTTTTTTCCATATTTTATGGCAGGTAAAAAAAAAGGACAACTCCGTATCAACGATAAATTCCATGGAGGTGCAAAGTGAGCGCAAACAAATTTCAAGGTACCCATCAAATTTGCAGTAGACCCGTCAATTGATTTTAGTTCAAATTTTTGAAATAATTTGTTGTATTTTATTTTAAAGAACTAAAACCCCAGAATGGAGAGGCAAAGAGTATCCACTGGAGGTCATTTATTTCCTGCAATTTAAATTCCTGCACCATCAAACCCCAAAGGAAAGAGCCAAACCAATGCTAGGCCGCTCATTGGAGGTTTTTACTTACTGCAATTTAAATTCATGAACCATTAAACCCCAAAGGGAAAAGCCAAGCCAATGCTAGGCCGTCCATTGGAGGTTTTTACTTACTGCAATTTAAATTCTTGCACCATCAAGCCCCAAAGGGAAGAGCCAAGTTATTACTAGGCCGCCCATTGTAAGTTTTTACTTACCGTTGTTTAAATTCCCGCAATTTAATTCCTACACCATTAAACTCTAAAGGGGAGAGCCAAGTCAAGGCTGGGCCATCCATTGGAGGTCTTTATTTACTGTAATTGACTTCCTGCTGTTTAATTTTTGAATCACCAGATCCCAAAGTGAGTAGACTATAACACTGCACAGAAGTCGTTAACACACTCCCTCTTTGAAAATAAATAAAAAAATACCATCCATGCATCCTATCTAAAAAGTGAAAATACAAAAAAGAGAACACCCCACTAGAATCTTAGGACTAAACCAAGCTTGAGTTGCCAACTTAGGATATCCATGAAATTAAGGTACCGAAAGGGCATTAGTTTTAATTAACTAGTGTAACCAAGTTCTCGAACTCAAAATCTCTGGTTCGTAGAAGTAATTTAGTCCTCCTGTTAATTTACTTAGGTATATAATCAACCTATCAAAAATGATTAGTGGCGACTCCAAATTTTAAAACCATTTGAACAAAAACTAAAGTTGCGATTCTGTAGGACTTAGGAAGGTCCGTATTAGGTTAATTCATCTAATAAACCTAATAATCCGTTAACCCGATCGAAAAAAAAAATTCTTAGGGTCGCGACAAACACTTACATGGTTGTTTTTAAGACATACTCCCAACAATCTACCACTTGCACTAAAGGCAACTATGTGGTTTCTTAAACCCATTCTATCTAACTGTTTCTGAAACATAGATAGATATAAAGCCCTAGTGAAGGAGTTCGCTCCATTTCCGCTGCGGTGATTTTTTGCAAGGTGATTTAGCCTTTCTCCCAACACCATCTTAAAGAGATAAAGATGCCTTTTAGAAACTTGGGCTAGCGAAACCTCTATTCCTTGGTCAAAACGAATAAGTCCAAGTTCAGTAATGAACTTTTCATCCAAGCATCTCCCAATTTCAACTTCCAAAGTTGCTTCATCTACTCTGCTTTATAGATGAAACTAAACTGTTAGATTATGTCTAGAACATTTCCAACAGACTGTTTTACCATCATTCATGTGAATAAACCCAAGAGACTAAACCCATAGCCTTAGAGATCTGATTCAAGATCATAATCTCATTTGCTTCAACCTTCAATTCTCCATAAGTCAAGCCCAAATCCTTGGTACTTCAAAAGTACTCAGGGACTTTATAGATTTCCATCCAGCGTTCTCAACGTGGAACTGGAATTGACATTCGTCTGTAACACTTACAGCATGCATGATATCAGGTCTTGTACATAGAGTAGCATACTTTATGCCATAATCAGTGGAGACACTATCCGCTCCCTTTCTATAGGAATCTTGGGACACTGTCTTTAAGAAAGGAATTTTATACTAAACCATTTAGCACTTTCTATTTATGCAGACTATGAGAGGCCAACTAACCATCTGGATCTACCTTCATAGATCTTGATATCTAATATCCGTAAATGGCCTTCTCTATATTCTTTATGGAGAACTTTTGTGACAGGAACATTAAATCAATAACTTGCACTGGAAACTCATTTCCAATTGCCAACATGTCATTGATATGTAACATTGGGATGCAATAACGCTCCCACTGAGCTTCGTATATACATAAGGATTATCTAACCTTTTGATGAATCCAAATAGTTTGGACAATTCATCAAGCTAATGTTCCAACTTTCTGGAGGCTCGCCTAGGTCCAGAAAGGGACCTTTTAACTTGCATATGTTTGGATTGTCATCTTGAGATTCTAAATCCCTCAGCTATTCTATATAGATGTCCTTTTCAGGAAATCTATTCAGCAAAGCCACTAGCATGTTCTCGTGGAATCACTTATATTCCAAGTGTGCAATTATAGCCAATGAATATGAATGGACTTTGGCGAGGCCTTCAGGCGAGAACGTTTCTCAACAGACACCTCTAATACATCCCAAATTGACTCTGAAAGTGAATTTTCTTTAGAAAATATACCAGTAGCCTATAGGTACGATACCATTGGGCAAGTCAACCAATGTTCAAAACATCGTTGGAATGTTTCGAGTCCTTTACAGATTTCCAAGCTTTGAACCATTTCTAGAATTGATGTCAAACATCTCTTTCTCTTAGGCATTACGAACACTAAGTAGATCACCATCGTTTCTGTAAACAACAGTTGAAATCCTCAACCAAGTGTCTATAACTCTCAATAGGACGAGACTTTCTTGTCTTTTACCTAAGAGACGTATATCAAACTCTCCTACTGAACCAAAGATCCATTGCCTCCAACTAATCAATTTTCTTTTTACCATATCTCATAGGGCATAATAAAAAGCAGATTTTGGATGTCACTCTGTTCAGTCCACCTATGGTCGTCAAAAAGGCATAGCCCAAAAGGGATATTGTTGCATAGGTGTAATTCACATGTTGTTCCTTATCTAATGAGGGACGACTTCTGAATTTAAGTACACCAACATTTTGGAGAGGCCCTTTTAGATGATTGCCAATATTCTATTGATATGTAAAATCTAGTTCTCACCTCCTCAATCAAATTGAAGAGTGATAGTACAATTTTACATATATTTTCTCAGCTTTATTTCTAATTTCTTTGAACTTTTGAATGATTCAAATCTGTACTTCATTAAGTACAAATTCGATAATGAAGTGAGAATTCATCGCCCTTAACAATCTTATCGTTCAGTCCATATACATCTGAATGTATCAATCCTAGCATATTGACATCTCGTGGTCTATACCCTCTAAAGGGCATCTTTGGTCATTTTTCATTGAAGGCATTTCTCACATGTCGAGTATGGTTCAAAACCAAATGGATTATCATACCCATTCTTACTCAGCTTATGGGTTTTGCCTTCTCCAAAATGACCTAATCAGAGATGCCAAATATGCCTTGGATTTGGACTATCTAGGGCATCTAATAATGGCATTCATGTCACGGTGCTTATTGACTTCAGTAATCGAAAGACCAGGCTAACTATTAGCTTTAATAAGCAAGGTGATTATGACCTTTGTAAGGTCAGTTCTTTAGCTTGACATTCAAGCTCACTATGACCTTTCATTATGCCTCCTCCAGTGCCCTTTGACACCATAAAGTTGACCTCTGCCCCTTTTAATTTTTGGCTAAGGCTTACACAACTAATTTCCTTTGGCTTTATTTTCTTTCAAAAAGTCTCACCTCTCATGGAATAAATTCAAGCCATAGCCATTGCATTTGGCTTATAGTTGTGAAATTCCTTCTCATAAGCCATTAATCTATGGCAATTCTAGATTGTATCCAGAAAATGAATTAGGCAAGGATTGGAGGATCAAATCCACAAACTTCTCATTACTCATAATGGGATCCAATCTTGCTAATTCTTTATGTGCCAGATTTTAGAGAACATTATCATTCATGGACGGTTCTCAACGGTTATGATACAATATGGTGCTTCAGATATCTCATATCTTAAGGTCCGATTATTTTATCAAATAATTCTTAATCATAGAATAATCGACCCCGCACCATGTTCATATTCTCATCTGACCTAACTTTTAGGTCATATTTATGTCACTTCTCATAAGTGATATAAATTTAGGGTCCAACCCTTTATAAAAGGAAGACAATCAACCTTTTATTTGACACATAATTGAATTTTATTAGTTGAGAACAATTCTCAATTTTTCTTAGCCAAAACATTGAAATAGGGCTATTCAAAAGGTTCTTGTCAATAGATTTGAAGCAATAGGGTTCATTTTACAATAGCAGAGTAGTAACTATCTTTAGCAAAAAATCTAATTGTTGGGCATTGATGTTCAACGGTATTACTATTCCATTCTGGTCTTTGAATGAAATAGGCTCCCACTAAATTTTTTTCGAATCTCATACTCCTCAGATGAGAAACGGAAATCCTTGTTGGGTAGGATCACTAGTAGGGATTGGAGTCCCATTAGCTCATGATCCACCTCACCTGATAGTTATTGGCATTCAACGTGAACTAAATAAGTACATCAACCTATCCAACGTATCTCATACGTGTCCCAATCATTATTCGGCCTCTAGGTCATGATAATCTCACCTGACAGTTATTGACCCCATGACCATAGTCAAGTTACACCCACCATCTCTTGCAAATATTGAAAGTATAGATGACCCTCACCTGACAGTGATTGGAATCGCCTAGTTCCAATCCTACAATATCAAATGCTTTAATGGAGTGGTCTTTTTATCATAGATGGCAATTGACACCTACGTATCCATGTCGAGTCAATCAACTTACTATGATAAAGTATCTACTCCACGATAGTGGAAGGGCACGAGTCTGATACCCGCTTCAACTTGAAATTTAAGAATTGACGAGATTTTAAGTCTTTTAATGGTCTCACTTAAATCTAATCATATCCACCAGTCCTAGCAGCAACCAATAGCAGTACAAATATATCCACATATAAAAGCCAACATATATCCATTCCGCCAGAACATAAATTAAAATATACATGTATGTCACAAGGTGATTATAAACCAAGTGCAATGTGTCTCGAGCCCAAAGACCACATTGAAGTTTCATATCACCATCCTCTCATTTCTAAGTAATGAATTCATAATTCAAAGTATCAGAGGATTCTATTAAACTCTTTGTAAAATTGAAAACGGTACTGAAATTCAAAAATTAGCCCAAAAACCCTTCAAGACGACCTCAAATCGAGAAAATAAGCACTTTTCATTGCATAGAATGAGTTTTGATTAGCAGCCCGTTTCCGAGCGCCTAACGAAATTTCGCGGAATTCTAAGATCATCAGGGTCTGACCCGCGGGTTTAACCTACCGGTCAAAGGCGGCAACCGCCTTTGACCATACCAGCTGGCCCCCACAGCCAGCTGGTCTAGCTGGTCGGTCTAACCGATTAGCTGTGGTCAATGGCTGCCGGCCTCTTAACCAACAATTCGTTCTCGATTCGGCGAACGTTTCCTGATCCGTTTTCTCAAACCGTTATGCGATCTTATCGCCTTAACCAACCTTTCTAGCACGTTTTCAATCACGAATTTTCAGTTCAAGATCGAGTCCATTCTAATCCTTGATAAGTTGATCACTATCCACTTTGATTCGCTGTTTAGTGGATTCCAATTTCCAAAACCTAAATGGAGAACCTCAACGATTTCTCAAACAGAAATCAATCCAACGCATGAGTACGCCAAAGTTAGGCTCTGATACCACTTGTTGGGAATCTTGTATTCCCTCTCGGGCGGCGCATAGAAAAATGACAATCAATTTCATTCAAATATAGATAAAAACAGCAAAAGCATGCGATTCTGCGCACCTCAATCATCTTAGGGTATCTCACGCGTTTTAATCGAAAATCTAAATTACACATCAAGGGGGTTTCAGGCTTATCTCGAGAGCCAAAAATTGGATGGGCTTGTTCTCATGTTCTCGGAGTTCATCAAATGTCGAAGCTTTAGCTCAGACACACCACCGGACGCGCAGCGATGGAAGACAAAGCTCACAGCTGTCCGTTCCTCGATCGTGCTAGCGACCATTGAAAAACGATGAACAGAGCTCGTTTTCTTCATCACGAACTACCTCATGATCCTCTGGTCATTCTTGGTGAAACGAGAGTTCAAAACTCCCTAGGATTCATCACGAGAACAACACGAAATTCTCTCGAGGATGGGTGAAAATGGAGAGAGTTCAAAAAGGGTTCTTCTTAGGGTTCTAACACCCTAACCCCCAATCCCTATTTATAGGGGTTGGGCGAGGGGTAGGGGTGGTAATTTATAGCTCCTCTTCCACCTCCTTTGACTTGGTCAAGGGCGATTTAGTCCGACTTCGACCGCCGGTCGGTGGGCCAGTCCAATCGGCTCATTTTGCAAGGGTGACGCCGACCTGTCAACCGCACCACACCACCTTGTTATTCCCACGTTTATATCCTCCTCGAGGCGCGATCGTATCCCTTTATTTTCTTATTTTTCGTGTCGTCTTATCGGATAACAAATCTTGTCCATTAGGAAATTCTACAATCCTTTATTTTGGATGAGATTTCTTATCCTTTAGACTTTCTAATAGATAAGAAACCATATCCTTATCATCTCGTGATTCGTGCAAATGTCACATCAAGATGACATCGTGCTTGCGTAGTGTTTGCGCAATGCTTGCATCGATGCTTGCACAATGCTTGCATCAGTGCTTGCGCAGCGCTTGCATCAGTGACTTATCCGTTCATGATTAGAAATTAGAATCAAATCTAATTTGACCTAATTTCTATTTGACTATCTCAATAGCCAATTGCAAATGCCTTTGCAATATCGTCTTCCATATTTAATGTCGCTACGCACCGGTTATGGTGTGTGACATCCCTAGGTTCATCATTGAGCTGACAGTGAGACTTATACTATCAAATGAATATCGCCAAGAGAACTGACTGTTTCGTTCAGTCTCTGGGTCTCACAAGCCATGAGTGACGTCTAGCAACATATCATGGCTACCCAAGTGTAAATGTACGAGAACATGAATAAACATGTTCGCTTTGGCTTACAGTGTAATTCAATCATTCTATCTTAACCTTGTCCCAATCGAACAAAGGCCATGGAATTGTCAAGCCTACAAATTCGATCATATGCTTCAATCTATCTGATATGCATTCACGAGACAATCTCGCTTCACCCTGGCCGAGGATTTTCCAATGCACCATCACGAGTAGATCGCATAGGTCAACAACCTCACTTCACGTAGCAAGGAGACAGATCCCATATTGCGCACACTTGTGACTTCGTATGCGAACAATTATGACCATCAAGTACATAGGCAAATAGACGATTTGCTAATATGTGCACTTGTGAACCATAGCCACCCAACACACAAGCCGGCATTGTGTCTCAAGTCTAAAGATCACTTACACACCAAAGCCTGGACGATTAGACGTTGACCCAGCACGAAGCTTTCCATGCTTGCTAATCGTCCACTTTATGTCACGTTTAGTGAACTCTTCCTCAACGAGCACCTGCGTTTTCAACTCGGACATTTAATGTCCAATGACTTGTGACTCATCATCCCTATTGAGTATCTGATACCAAACAGCGAAGTTCCTAGAAACGCACCAGTCTCAAGGGATTCAATAATGCCCATTCATTAAACCATCGACTAGGAATCATTTAAAGATGGTGTATTGACCGAAGACCTGTCACATATATTCTCGACATCTCGATAATAGGTTTCAGTCGCACCTAATCTTATGGACTTCATTCATCTGAGTAATGAGACAAGATGAATGAACATGTCTTACCAATTGACTAAATGTCATGTTGAAAGCTCAACTTATGCCCTCCATATAACATTTACATGGTTGTCTTTAAGCCATACTCTCAACAAAGGCAATACAACAAGGCCGCACTATCCCAAGGATCAACCCTTAAAGGAAAGCCCCATGGTCGCCTACGATCTAATGGGCCTGATGGCATAGAGAATTACAATGGTTCGAGGCGGTCCGAGTTCGATCCCCAAGGTTGGGAATATTATAAATATTGTAAATAAATAATACAATCTTTTGCACGTTTCTCTTTTGCAGTAAGAAACAGGAATACTAGACGAACAATACAAAAGTCAATACTTTGCTGCAATCTTGGTCTAATGGTGAAGCGTTCGACGAAAGTGGAAGAAAACTCAATCCGGCAAAGCTGGTAAAAGACTCATGCAAGGTATTCAAGATGAAGGGTAAGCTCGTATCGTTTCCAGTTTATCCCTTCCAATACTGACTAACACGACTCATTTCCTTTTTACAGGAAATAATTACACTAACACTTAACACGTTGAAGGAAACAACTCTAAGGGGTAAAATTACGGTCATCTAAAGAGATCCGTTTTGCCAAAAATGGGGGCAAATTGATGGCTATCCTGAATTGACAAAAGGGCATTCGATCGACAACCATGACGGTTTTCAACACTAAAAAGGCCCAAATGCTTCGCTTCACCCATGTATTTTGTTGTGCAGGGGCAAACTCATATACGAGTCACTTCTCGACTTAAAAAGTAGACCCTCAATTTATTCGGTTCATATTTCTAGGGGCAATTCAAATTTCCCCTTTCTTGAGAAATTCTCTTCCATCCTTGCACCTTCTATAAACACGCGTGATGCTAAAAATTGCCACATCAGCATTGCATTTGCACATGCCCTGATTCGTGCAAGACTATTCTGCATGTTTAATTTGCCAATTCTGACTTGGAGCATAAACTGTACATGATGCATTGAATGTGTGAAATGGGGCATGATAGGATGATGAAAGGCAAGCCATTTCCACACACGTCCTATATTTTAATCTACAATGAGTCATGTGCTAATCCGATTCCGTATTCCTAAGGCAATGAGTTTTCTCACAAAATGTACGATAGTCGAAGGAAATGAGACGTTCATTTCTCTATCCTAAACACCACAGGTGACCATTAATAACCCATTTGAGCGGTGGTTTCATTTTCTAACACTTGTCGAGAACCACCCCACATTGGGGCCAAATTAAGGTAGTCCCAGCAATAGCATGAGGTAAATGGTTAGAAATTTTCTTGCTCGAACTAACATCAATTTTCGAGTGTTTCTTTTCTTTCAACCTCATATGGTAATTCAAGTGCCTTAGGAAGACGAAAAACATTCGTTTCTTTATCTAATACGCTTTCATCCTTTGCATCGCCCAATTGAGCCTGCATATTCGTTTCTTAAAATACCATTGGTGATCATTGTTTATTCTAAGATAAAGATGGCCCTCAAAGTAGAAGAACTTAGAAGAAATGGGTCTACAAGGAGTTCCCGAGTCATCTATTCAAGTGTAATCTTCGATATGCATGTGTATAACGATAGAATCTTTGAAAATTCCTTTTTTCTATAAAAAAAATGGGAAAAAGGAAGAAAGTTAATCCCGGGCATGAAAAAGTAAAGCACCAATCAAAAACAAGGCCAATACCCATTCAAATCAATGTAAATCCCTAATGGGATCTGGTTGCGAAAGAAAACTCTTCAAAGAAGCCAGATTGCAAAATATACCAGTTGAAATCTACACCGTTCAGGAGCAATGATGGTATCAGCAGAAATTGACATCATCCCCATACAATGATGGTGTGTTCTTTGAGGTTTATTCTAGAGGGTCGAGACTGATGATAAAGATGTAATGATCACTAACATCAAACCCACGTCATATACTTTCTGGGCCAAAATAAGCCTTTTACTTCCTTGATCCCTAATCTCAACCTATGTTACAACCCATGAAATATTTTTTGATTAAGGCGCTGGAATTAACGTAGAGTTGAATGATTTTAAGCATCGCTCAAAAAAGTATGAACAAGACTATTTGTCTCTCATTTTTGCAGGGTACTTGACTTGTAAACCCGGAGCAATGATGAAGACTTTTTTTTGTTATTAATCTTGGCTCAAAAGAGTCTCCTTTGGTAAGCCTTTGACCCAGCCTACATTATAGTCCTAATCAAGACTTTCAGATCGGCTTGATCATATCGATTACGAGATTTCTCAAACCTTTATTGAATGCGATGATGGTAAGATTGAGTGATTTCTTTTTAATCCTACAATTAGGATAAACAGCTTTTCTCAAGGGTGAGAGAAAGCCCTTTCGAACTGAAGTCCCTCATTCGGGTCATATCTGAGGTGTTCATGCTATGATAACCTCATTCAACAAAATTGGTAATGAAAACTTGGCAGAATAGTTGTGCGTGATCTACATGTTGATTGATTGCATCATGAATTATTACACAGATTGCTTCTAATCATTGCAAACTTAGCTGAATAGTTTTGCATGAACTGATGAGCTCATTGATGAAAATACATGTACATGTTACCTCTGACACTTCCTAGCATATAACACATTTCCGATGTTCGAGTTATCTTCCAAGGTCTCGAAATTCATTTGGTGATTATTGAATGAACAAGCCTAGTTATCAAGAAACCACCGAGAGTTTCTTCCAAATCCTCAAGTAAGTATATCTTCAACCTAAACTCTTCAAAAGAGTGAATCTTATGATTGTCAAGGCATTCGAATCCATTACAGCACATACAGGTATTTACCTTCTTCAATGAAACATGATTCGTCTCGAAAATGGAAAATTTTGAGATATTTGGATGTCTACCTCATCGGTTTATTCCTAAAGTAACGGGAGAATAGAAATTGGGTTTGAGCTTCTGCAGGATTCTTGGTCTCCCCAGATTCCAGAATGGCACCCTTCAAGGTAAGATAATTTGGGTTTGAGCTTCTGCAGGATTCTTAGTCTCCCCAGATCCCAGAATGGCATCCTTTGAGGTAAGTGAAATTGGGTTTAAGTTTCTATAGGATTCCTAATCTCCCCAGATCCTAGAATGACACCCTTCAATGCACCTAAAGTCCTTCTTACAGGTACTAAAGTCCTTTCTTCAGACACCCAAAGTCTTTTCTACGGGCACACAAAAGTCCTTCTTACATGCACCAAGTTCTTTCTACAAGCACCCAAAGTCCTTTCTACAAGCATCTAAAGTCATTTCTACAAGTACACAAAAGTCCTTTTTACAAGTACCAAGTCCTTTCTACAAGCACACAAAAGTCTTTCTTACAAGCACCAAGTCCTTCTTATAGACATTTCCATGGGGTGACCCACCATATGGGTCAAATCTTAATCCAATTTTAATTATTAGAATCCTTTCATTAGGAATCTACCATAGGGTGGCTTACTATATGGATCAAATCTTATTTCAATTTTAATCATTAGAGTCCTTTCATTAGGAATTCTGCCATGAGGCGACCTACCATACGGGTCAAATCTTAACACAATTTGAATTAGTAGAATCCTTTCATTAGGAATCTACCATGGGGTGACCTACCATACGGGTCAAATCTTGTTCTAATTTTAATCAGTAGAATCCTTTTGCTAGGAATCTACCATGGGGTAACCTACCATACAGGTCAAATTTCAATTAAATTTTAATCAGTAGAATCCTTTCGCTAGGAATTTACCATGGGGTGACCTACCATACGGGTCTAGGTTCAATCACCCTGAGATTTTCTTATAACAAATCCTTAGGTTTCTATTCCCTTTTCAGCAGAGCAGTCAACAACCGCGAGATAAACAGGTAAATTTTAGGTAAATCCCTTGCCTCTCTATCTCTCCCTCACTTTATAGGAGCCTCCTCAAGCTAGGTCTGGATCAGAACTTACACAGAGAGATACTCGAGATCAAATGTCACGACTCTTTGTATGTTCTTAGGTTGAGTCGATTAGGATTTAGGCGTCATCTCGTCTTTGAAATGAACCTCTACCGAACTTCCTTTCAAAGAGGGGCAGTTGTTGACAACTAATCTTTAATAATCTTTTCTCTTTTAAAATTAATAAAAAAATCCATAAAAATTCATAAAAATAAAAAATCAACTTTGAGGACCTTGGCCAAGCCTAAGGAGCTCATTTTGACCAAAAAATGATTTTTCATATTTTCAGCATTTTTCGGTATTTTTATTTTCCAAACTTAATAGAAAATAAAAAAATAAAAAAATTGAAATATCAACTTTGGAAGCCTTATCCAGGCCTAGGCAACCATTTTTGAATAAAAAATAATTTTTCATATTTTTTGTATTTTTAATATTTTTCAGAAATTAGGAAAATATTTAATAAATAACAGCATTTGAGGCCACAAAAATATGAAAAAATAGTTAATATTTTTATTTTAATCTTCTCTTCATTTTGGCCAAAGAAAATCTCCAAAAATTAATTTCAAATTGGGAATTACTTTGTTAATCTCATTTTCAGATTAATTGAAAAAAATTATAGAAAATTCATTTTAGCTCTGTAATTTTCGATTTTTGCATTTCTGGAGTCGTGACATTGTTCTCTAATATTTTAAATTTTCATATTGGCTCAATTATACCTAAAATGACTCAATTTTGCAAAAGGGCTTTAATTAAATTTTGCATTATTTTCAGCGGCAAGAAATAAGCTTAAATTTGACAAGCAATTGAACTAGACATACGGTGAATTTCAACCAAGCATAGGGGAGGTGTGTCAAAAATTATGAGGAGATTTGAACTTAAAAAAATATTGCTCTAGGGACTGAATTGCAATACTTAAAATCTCCGGGACTAGATTGCAAATACCTAACACATGAGGGATTATTTTGTAAATAACAAAAAAAGAGTTAGTGGAGAAATTAGAATAAAGAAGGGAAGATGGAAAAAAGGAGTTGGAGAAGGGAATATAGAGAAGAGGAGATGGAGAAGAAGAGATGGAAAAGAGAAGATGAAGAAAATAATATAGGAATAGAGAAGGGAATATGAGATGAAGAGAGTGAGTGGAAAAATTAGAATAAAAGATAGATGAGTGGGCTATAAAAAGAGAAAAAAGTGAGTTTGGGATAGGGAATTTTTTTGGAGAGAGAAAATTTTAGATGTTTGAGAAGGTTTTGGGAGATTGAAGAAAAATTTGAGAGAAAGAAATACCAAGAAGAGAAAGAATTTTGAAGATGGTGGGAGTTTAAAGTTAGGAGGTTATCATCACCAATTCCTTTATCGATAAACACAAATCAATAGTTCATCTCCGTCGTTCGAGCCGCAATCTTAATCCATAAGGTGATACAAGGTCCGAATTCGGCAATCAAATCTATCAAATCAAGTAACGATTGTAGCCATTAAAATCTTCGAGAATTTCATTGCCCAAATGGATTTATTTAAATTTCGATTATGTCATGTCGTACTCGTATGTCTTCATATCCACATATCGCATTCGTACTACAATTTTCTACATTTTTTACTTAACAAATCCAAACCCCAGAATGGGAAGGCGGACACACCCGTCGGAGGTTCTGTATATATTGCATTTACTTTTCTGCAATTTAATTCTTGCGCCATCAAACCCCAGAATGAGTAGGTCGAGCCAAAACCGAATCTCTCGTTGGAGGTCCTTTATTTATCGTATTTAATTTCTGCAATTTAATTTTCACACAATTAAACCTCGAAATGGATAGGCCGAGCCAAAGCCGAATCTCTCATTGAAGGTCCTTTATTTATTGCATTTAATTTCTGTAATTTAATTTTCGTACCATTAAACCCCAAAATGGATAGGCCGAGCCAAGGCCGAATCCCTCATTGGAGGTCATTTATTTACCATATTTAAATTCTAAAATTTAATTTTTGCACCATCAAATCCCAGAATGGGTAGGCCGAGCCAAAGCCGAGTCCCTTGTTGGAAGTCCTTTATTTATCACATTTAATTTCTGCAATTTAATTTTCGCACCATCAAACCCCAGAATGGGTAGGCCAAGTCAAGGCCGAGTCCCTCGTTGGAGGTCTTTTATTTATCGCATTTAATTTATGTAATTTAATTTTCGCACCATCAAACCCAGAATGGGTAGGCCGAGCCAAGGCTAAATCCCTCGTTGAAGGTTCTTTATTTATCGTATTTAATTTTTGCACCATTAAACCCCAGAAAAGGTAGGCCAATCTAAGGCAGAGCCTCCCTATTAGAGGTATTTTATTTGCTAAATTTACTTTTTGCAATTTAATTTTTGAATTATCAGACCCTAGAATGAGTATGCCGAGCCACCTGCTGGAGGTCACAACATTACACAGAAGTCGTTAGCTCACTCTCTCTTTCGGCTTCAAGAAATTTTAAATGCTTCAAAAATACTAAAAAAAAATGTCATTCACATGCATTCCATCTAAAAAGTGAAAATATAAAAAGAGATCACCTCACTAAAACCTTAGGAGCAAACCAAGCCTGAGTTGCCAAATTAGGATATCCATGAAATTAAGGTACCGAAAGGGCATTAGTTTTAATTAACTAGTGTAACTAAGTCCCCGAACTCATAATCTCTGGTTCGTAAAAGTAATTTAGTTCTCTCACTAATTTACTTAGGTTTCTAATCGACCTACCAAAAATGATAAGTGGCGACTCCAAATTCTGAAATCATTTGAACAAAAATCAAAGTTACGATTCGGTAGGGCTTGGGAGGGTCCGTATTAGGTTAGTCAATTTAATTAACCTGATAATCCGTTAACTTGAGAATTTTCCATCAATTCGAAAATTTTTAGGGTCGCGGTAGTATGTAAATATGAGAAGTTGTACTTTTGTTTTAGAATTAGCATGTCATCTAGTTAGTCAAATCTTATTAAGGCCATACCCTATATTGGCATGCCTATCTCTGTCATTTTTATAATGCACTTGTGTTTTAGTATGATCGTCATGTTTGATCTAATTTTCTAATTAAGGTTTCAACATACGCCATCTACAACTTTGAAAGATTAAGTAGACAGTGAGTAATTAATCAATCTTGAGGTAATATATTAGCGCGCCACACCATCTTTTGGTATCAGAGCTAGGTTAACCTAATCCGCTTGGTCATAGCTTAGAGTGATAAGATGTGCTGGGTTTTGAAACAGTTGGTAGATTGAAATCTCGTGTTTGTGATTGTTAATTGACTTTTAGGTTGCTGTTCTTGAGTTCTCATTGTATGTCAAGTAGGATTCTATGAGATGAGTAATTGCAATCCAAGGGTGCCTAGAGGAAGGGTGACTCAGGAGGATCCCAAAGTGGATAGGATTCTGTAGGAATTAGAAGCCTTTGGGGACATCAAAGAGTAACAAGTGAGAAATCAAGCTGCTACTGCTACTTCTACTGTCGCTCCAAATAAAGACCCATTGGGTAGAAATGAGAATGGAGGGTAGAAAGCAACATTAATTGATTTTAACCTAAGTCACTAACAAAGATTATCATGCGAGTGCACAAATAATTAATTGAACATCCAGAAACTAAGTAAACTCATGGAGCATGCGCCACAAAAAATATTTTTTTTTGTTGATTTTCATTTTTTCTTTTATGAATGCATGAAAAGTCGTACTATATGCAATGCATAAAATTACTCTAAAATGCAATGACATAAAATGACGTGACAAATATGACATACGGATGGACATGCGTACATGTTCAGTAATCGATATGCTATAAAATTCTATGATTTCACAAACAAGTTTGATAATATAATGTAATGAAAAGCTGCAATATAAAAAGTAGTAAATAAATATAAGTATTAAAATTTTCTGAATCTGGAAAGACGGAATGAGTTTAATGACTTCTGTGCAGTGTTATGAGCCCTAGCAAATGGCTTGACCTACCAATTCTAGGGTTCGATAATGCAGAAATCAAAATACAAGAAATGGAGTGCAAGAGATCTTTACACCACCAGGTAAGGGACAAAGCCTACCACAATCTGGGGTTCGAATCAATAAAGAGATGCGATATAAAAAACATTAAATAAATATAAGCATTAAAATTTCCTAAAGTCGAAAAGAGAGAGTGAGTTAATGACTCCTGTGCAGTGTTATGACTTCCAGCAGGTGACTCGACCTATCAATTTTGGAGTTTGATAATGCAAAAATCAAAATACAAGAAATGAAGTACATGAGATCTTTACACCACCAAGTAGGGGGTAGAGCCTACTACAATTTAAGGTTTGGATCAATGAAGAGATGCGAAATAAAAAGCAATAAATAAATATAAGCATTAAAATTCCCTAAAGCCGGAAAGAGGGAGTGAGTTAATGACTCTTGTGCAGTGTTATGACCTCTAGCAGGTGACTTGACCTACCAATTCTAGAGTTTGATAATGTAAAAATCAATATACAAAAGATGGAATACAAGATATCTTTACACTACCAAGTAGAGGACAGAGTCTACAGCAATCTGGGGTTCGAATCTTTTAAGTGATAAATGCATAATAGTGCAATATGAATATGACAGGGCATAATCGAAATTTAAATCAATCCATTTAGGTAACGAAATTTTCGAAGATTTTAGTGGTTAGGATCGTTACCTGATTTGACGGATTTGATTTTCAAATTTGGATTTCGCATCACCTTGTCGATCAATATTGCAGCTCGAACGATGGAGATGAACTCCTGACTTGTATTAATTGATACAAGAATTGATGATGGTAACAACTAGTTTTAAACTCCAACCATCTTTAAGATTCTCTTTTGAAAAAGTATTCTATTTCTTTTTGGTTTTTTCTCTCTCTCTAATTTTTCTTCAATCTTTCATAATCCTCTCAAACATCTAAAATTTTCTCTCCAAAAAATCCCCTCTTCCAAACTCTTTTCTTTCTCCTTTATAGTCCATTCATCTATCTCCCATTCTAATTTCTCCACTAACTCTTACTCTTCTTCATCTCCATCTTCCTTTTTCTATTTCCATCTTATTTTCTCCATCTCATCTTCTCTATCTTCCCTTCTCCATCTTTCCTTCTCTATTTTAATTTATCAACTAGCTCTTTTTCTAGTTATTTACAAAATAATCTCTCAAGTATTAGGTATTTACACTCTAGTCCCTGAGATTTTAAGTATTTGCAATTCAGTCCCTGGAGAAATATTTCTTTAAGTCCAAATCTCCACACAATTTTCAACACACCTCCCCTATGCTTGGTCAAAATTCACCTTATGTCTAGTTCAACCACTTATCACATTTAAGCTCATTTCTTGCCGCCAAGAAATGCAAAGTTCAACTAAGCTCTTTTATAAAATTGAGTCATCTGGGTACAATTGAGCCAAGATAAAAAATTTAGACTATTAAAGAACAATATCACAACTTCTAAAAGTGAAAAATGAAAATAAAATGACTCAAATTGAATTTTTTTAGGCATGATTAGAGATTATGCTCGTGAAGGAACATATAACCCCAAATTGTATTTTTTTTTTAATTTGCGATGGCCGATATGAAAAGAGATTTAAAAGAAAATTACTAACTATTTTTGTGTATTTTTGTAGCCTCAAATGTTATTATTCATAATTTTCAAGTATTTTTGTATTTTTCAAAAATATTAAAAATACGAAAAAAAAATGAAAAATCACTTTTTGTTCAAAATTGGTTCCTTAGACTTGGGCAAGGCTTTTAAAGTTGATTTTGTACGATCATGTCGCTTATGTGTTGTTTGACCTAGGAGTCACACACTCCTTTATTGTTGAGCAGCTTGTTAGGTTAGTAGGGTTAAATCCGAACTGTTGGGAATAACCTTTACAATCTCTACTCCACTTACAGATAATGTATTATCTACAGTAGGATATTCTGGTTGTAAGTTCATTATAGGTGATCACGAGAAAAAGATAGATTTGATTGTATTGACATGGTATGACTTTGATGTCATTATTGGTATGGATTGGCTCACGAAGCAATAACTACAATGGATTGCTATCGTAAGATAATTTAGTTTAACCCGTTGGGTGGGGTTAGTTTTGAGTTTGTTGGAAATCGAGGAGGAACCTCGACTCCCTTGATTTCACCGCTTAAGGCTCGCTTGTTGGATAGTGGTTATAAAGGCTATTTAGCGATTGCGATTAACACATCGTTTGAGGAACCAAAGATAGAGGATATTATGGTGGCATGTAAGTTTTCCGATGTCCAATTGCTAGGATTACCATCGAAAAGGGAGATAGAGTTTGTGATTGAATTAATCCTTGGAACGAAGTCAATTTCTAAGGTACTATATCGTTTGGTGTTGTTGGAATTTTATAGGTGAGCGATACGAGAGATGTGAGGACGTTTATGCATTGCATGATTTGTTTCATTAAGATGAAATTTGAGAATGTGCATGCATGAGCATATCATTGCTTGTCGGACTTGGTAAACCGTTAGTCTGATATGGGACGGGATTGATGGGATACCTCTAACCATAGTGAAGCATAATATGGGATGTGTAGAACGAGACTCTCTTTGTAGAACAACGATTAGGTCTGATTAGGGTGGGAAGTGATTACCGGAGCAAAGAGGCTTGGATAAAGAGCAGCTCCTAGCAGGCTTTTAGGACAATGAGGCAAGAGTGACCCAAGCCATACGTTGAAATGGATGAGTCTAGGTATCAAGCTAAGTCTAACCTATTTTGAAACATACATTACATTAAAGTTGATTCCTAAAGTGAAAAGTATTTTCGAAGGTACATAACATTGTATCTCGAAAGAAGGACGAGAAAAGAATGAATGGATTGAGATACTGTGAATGAGTAAATGCCTAAACGCCTTGTGGATGTTGGTGAAATTCGGGTGTTTGTGGTGCCTCTATTGTGATCGGAGAAGGTCTTGTGGTGTGATCAAGGTGACCTTGAGATATGATAAGACCTACACGAGTTAGTCGGTTAGCGGCTTGACAGCATCATGGTGGGTTATGACATGTGTTTTAAAGATCACAATAAACAGTATCTCAGGTATGACATGTGAGATTGGCATCGAGAAATGATAGAGATTGTGTGTATCCTCAGTAGTGATAGATGCTCTGCCTGGTGAAATATGATGGATATTGTAGTCTTGAATGACGCCATGTGGATTAGTAAGTGTGAGAATTACCTCAAATATTTGTGGTATAATTGTGAGTGAACTGTAGACTGGTACGACTAAATAGACCTATGACTATTAGGGTCTATGAAGAGCCCTTTGAATAGCTATGATAGTGAGATGTGGTGATTCTCAAGGAACACATGATCAAAGTATGTGATCATATTTTTCTTAAAGTGTCACTTATGCGAGGAGCATCTTGTTTTGGCAAGAAAGGGAAGTCCAAGGTATATTGAGCTATTTGTGATTTTGGAACGAATTAGGAATTTGGCTTATTGTCTAGCATTGCCACCGAGAATTGCTCAAGTGCATAATGTTTTTCATGTATCGATGTTGAGAAAGTATGAGCCTAACCCAGCTCACATGTTAAATTTCGAAGAGATTAATTTGGATGAGTGAGTATCGTACGTGGAGTGTCTAGTGAGGATTAAGGACGTGAAAGAGCAAATGCTTCAAAATAAGATAATTCCCTAAGTCAAGGTGATTTGGTAACACCACGAAATAGAGGGAGCGGCATGAGAAAGCAAGGATGTTATGATATGCTAGTATCCTAATATTTTTTAGGATGTGTATGGGTGTAATTTCAATGATGAAATTCCTTTAAGGAAGAGAGAGTTGTGACATCCCAAAAATTTGGACGTTTGTAAGATAATTGAATTTGATGGATTTTAACCATGAGTTTTTTTCTAATAAATAATATTGAATTTTTGAAATTTTAAGGGATAATAGCTGGACATTTATTTATTGAATTGAAAAGGGGACTAGAAATCCTAAGGCATTAGATAAGGGAAATCAAGTAGGATTAATCGAGCCATCAAATTGTAGTGCTGAGAGCATTCGTGCCCGAGCCTAGCCCCGGCCCAACCTTAGAAGTGAATTTACCATTTTACCTATAAATGTAAGTTTATTATTTTGCCTTTTTTCTTTGATGCTAAATTATCAAAGTATCCTCAATCATTGATGCTAAATGACTAAACTATCCCTTGCTAGCAAATTACCTTTTTGCGCTTGCATTATTTATAAGAGACAAAATCCATTAATGGAATGTGACTAGGGGCCTCACCCCATTAATTCCCTTCACATCATGTCTCTCTTCCTTTTCTTCTTTCTTCCTCTCCCCCCTAGCCGATCGTGACCCCATTTCTCCCTTCTCATTTTTGTGCCTACCACAACCATCTCCTCCAATTTTCCTCCAAGCATTGCTGCCGCACCATCTACTATCCTCTGCCACTCACTTTCCCAAAGTGCCATTCACCCAAGCCATCGCCCATGCATCATTGTTTGCCAGTGTACCCACCATAGGCATGGCATTGTTTGTGCATATGTGTCGCCATTACCACCACCGCCATCGCCATCATTGCCATCGCCGCCGCCACCGCTGTCGAGTTAGTTTGTGAGTTAACCTTCTAATGCTTGATTAGATTGTTAACTACGTTTAGGGTTAGTTTAGATTATGTTAATTGTAGTTAGATTATACTCATAGTGGTTAGTTTATGTTAATCAACCATGATTTTGTTAGTTGACCTTGGTTAGATTAATTAATCGTAGTTACTTTATCGTTAATCATAGTTATTTTAATACTAGCCATCCTTACTTTATATTATACTTTATGATTAAGCACGATTAGTTAATTTACTGTAATTACTTTTCATTCATCGTGGTTAGGTTAATTAATAATAGTTGCTTTTTGTTAATTATTGTTAGTTAATTAACTATAGTTACTTTATGGCTAATCATGGTCATGTTAATTAACCACAGTTACTTGTTATTAATGATAATTGTATTAATTAACTATAGTTGGGTTAATCAACCATGGTTAGGGTATATTATTATTATTATTATTATTATTATTATTATTATTATTATTATTATTATTATTATTTGGTGATTATTTGATGATTGTCTTGTGTTTTTGAATGTATATATAGGCCTGATTATAATCACCACAGTTGAAACTAAATTATTATATAAAAAAACAAATTTTGGACACGTAATTAAGGAAATGCTATGAGAGAGTGCCAGAATATTATGTTTTTCATGTTGAAAATATCCAATATGATATAAAATGGGAAATACCAAGTTTGACAGTAAATGCATGTGTCTGTGATCACATGTGAATTTTTTATTCCATATTGAAGCATGAATAATTACACAATCAATTAAGTTATGAGCATGATCATGGTTACATTGGACTAAATGTGAAAATATGAATTTGCATGACTGTTTAGTGTGTTTGTGTAATCATATGATGAAAAAGCCTGATATGTTCATGCCGTGTCGATTGGAATCACATGACTTATCGATTGCCTAACAGTTTGTGTCGCTAAGTTGGTCAATTATCGATTGCGGCTTGTGCCAGAATGATGTTTCTTATAGGAATGCCTGATATGTCTATCTCAGGGGTACTAGAGGGATTATTAGTTGCCATGCCCAAGAAGACATGACGATGCCTGATCATGCTGGAAGGGCACTTAGCCATCTTGAGAATACCAGGGGGTTGTATTGTGGCCGAGTGACGGTTAATAATTGAAATACGTGTATTGCATTGTGCATGTGAGATTGTGATTTGTGTTTTGGTTGCATGCCTTGGGTTATGTATTGTTGATATAATACCATGATAGTACTGCGCATTATGTATACCAAAGTGGGATAAGTATGCATGTGGTTGATGGTTGACTAGTTAAGTACCTGATTAAATAGTAACTAGAGCGTTGCGGAGGTCGCACGCTATTAATTCACTGTTGACTTCAACGTCCATGTTTAGTCCGCCTTCAGTGAATCAGCACCATACTTAAGATTAGGGCATTGACTCATGGAGATTTTATATCTCACCCATCAATATTAACCATTTCCAGGACTTGTCACCCTTGAAGAGTTATATCTAGTTGATGAAGATGAACGTATGGGGAGAATACTAATCTTAAGTAGATAGTGATTGGGCCATAGTAATCGAAGTAGATATAGTACCCTATAAATCCACTCTGAGTGTTTCGTTGAACTTTTGCAAAAAACAATTTAAAATATATTTATAAGTATGTAAGTATAAGACGTTGTACTTTTGCTTTAGAATTGACTTGTCATCTAGTTAGTCAAACCCTATTAAGGCCATATGGTGTGCCTGCATTATTATTTTTGCCATGCACTTGTGTTATAGTATGGCCATCCCGTTTGATCTGATTTTCTAATTAAGTCTTTTGCATGCACCATTTATAACTTTGAAAGATTGAATAGAAAGCAAACAATGAGTAAATCATGAGGTAGCGTATTGAGGTGCACATATGATGTTAGCCTTTATCATCCTTTCCACTCTCTCCCTAGATATGCGGCTAAGATGTTTATGCCACAATGCATCAGACTGTTCTTCGGATAACAGTCTTTTGGAATCAATATTTTTAGCTATATAAGTAACGTATATATCATTGGAAGTTATAGACAATCTACACGATTCATTGGACATATTGTAGCACATAACCTTATTTGACTTAATAATCATGAAAATGCAATTATTCTTTATTTCAAAAGAGTAACTACACATGTCCAAACATGATATAGAAACTAAGTTTCATATAAAGGATGGTATAATAAGTGTGTTCCTTTATATCAAGTCAAAACCAGAAAGTAAAATTAAAATAACATCTCCCACAAAATCAACGTTAACTTTGTTGTTGTTTCCCATGGGGAGCTTTAATTCCCCTTGATTTGGCTTCCTAGAATTTATGAATTCCTATATGGTGAATGGAATATTATTGGTTGCATCTCTATCTAGCCACCACAAGCTGGGTAGGGCTTTTGATAGGTTGAATTCATAAATCAAAGCCAAAGAATCATTATCTACATGCTTACTCTTAGATAACCAAGTCTTGCGTTTGCGGTAGTCTTTCTTTATGTAACGTTTTTTCTTACAAAAAAAAGTTGTGGTCACCATCTTTTTTTAAAGATGTTATCTTTGAACCCAAACAGTCAGAATGACCAGTGGTATTATGCATTCATTTATGAGTATAATTTTTTGAACCTCTTACTTTGTCGATCCAACGTCCCTATGACGTCATCTCTAATTTCACCAAAATCATCAAACCTCACATTAAAGAGTCTTTATAGATGTTTCACAATCTCAGGATTAGATGAGACACAGTACCTAGCCGTCAAGGTTTCTATCATCTATATAGTCATACAATCAGCTAGCATAACACTTTTCAAATGGTCATGAATGAATCTCTTCATAGATTATAAGCAAATCCAATTGCTTTTAACCTAAATGACAAAATGTGTCTTCTTAGGTTTGGTACTGTTAGCAGTAAAATCTGCTCGCTTCTCCTTATTAAGAGTAATATGAACTTCTACTAGTTTCATCCCAAACATAAAATCCTCTATCCTTTTCTCAAATTTTGAACTAGTATGAACCTTAATCTTAATGGAGTTATCGTTTATAGAGAATGTGACTAATTTAACAAGCAATATGTACAACTAGCATCATGTGAGTTCTATGTAACTTATAACTTACAACATCACCCTTGGACAGAACATATAATATACACTTTATACATGACAACTGCCATAAGAATATATTTCAATTTTTGTGAATCATCATCTTTGGATGTATGAACTACTAGGATTAGTCACTCCTCAACCCTATACTGTACATGTGGCCCTTCGTGAACCAATATTGTGTAATATGAAAATATATATTGAGAGTTACATACATCATCGCATAATCACCTCCTTTGAGAGTATGACCATGCATTAGAATATGAGACATCCCATTATAATATGAGACCGATATTTCTCAAACTCCATTAAGTGTATCACTTTGACGGTCACTACCCAAATGAATATTTGAAATTCTTTCACACCAAGGATATAAACTTTACGTCTCACATTTATCATATACAAGTGATTTTAGACTTGATTATAGGGGCACTTTATCCTAAAATCACAGGTGATGCTTTTAACATTGCTCCATTCATTGATACATGTTAAACCTTACACACGCTGACACTCTACACATTCTATATGTGGTCATATTCATGTGAGCTAGCATTTTAACATCCAAAACCAAGAAAAATACCCTAAAAAGTATATGTATATAGGTTTTTATATATTTTTCGTGTTTAATAGCCTCAAACATTTAAAATAAATATAACATAGTATAGAAAATTTTCATACAATTGTGCCGATACTAAGAATGTCCAAAACGGAATTCATACATGCTCGCATGCACTATTTGAAAAAATTGGTGCATGATCCGGTCAACAGCCAGTCTGACCAATTCAATTAGGGTCTGTGGTCTAACTGGGTAAGGTCAGGTCAACTTGGTCAATTCCACATCAGCATGTTATATAGCATCCATGAAGGTTGCCATGTTGCGCACAGGCACGCTGCTACATGATAGACATGCGGGTAGCCATGTGGTGCCCATACGTGTACCCTTGACCACCTGCTCGGAGACGGTGATTGCTAATGTCAACTGACATTAGCGGTGCCACATAGCGACCACTCGTGAGGTGGCAATCGCCCAAAATCACTAATGACGTCGACCAAAAGGCGATACATGCATGCCTTACGTGGAGTGCATGGCTTACATGCGCCACCTCTACCATGGCTTTAAGCTACATGTATGGCCTTTGATGGAGAGTTGCCACCACTCAAAATGATTGTCTCGTTGAGACGATCCCAAGTATGTGATAAAAAATAATGTTTATTGGATAAAAATTCCAAAACGGCATAAATAGAAAGTTCTAGATCTAGATTATGGAAGCTCTGATACATGTAAGCCGCTAAAAAAGTTATTACGGTAATCTCAAGATCAACATAACTAGAATATAGAAATATAGTAATTGTTTAAAGGAATTAGTGCACATGATTTGGAATCCATAGTTATTGATGTGGAATAATGACGATCCAAAAATAAAGATCTTCTCCTCTATAACCCTTTGTATCCCTAGCTTAATGAGATAGCTATTCAATGACGCCAATCTATATGCATTCTTTATATGATGATGTGCTCGTTAGGGTTAAAAAAGGGAGTAGAGCGCTATTTATGGAGTTTTTAGCTAGACTCTCTCAACATTGGTGAGGCTAAACTCGGCTCACGCAATGCTAGTATCATATTAGACTGGTTAAGAATTCTTATATCTTACCTTATTAAACCAACTTCTTAAATGATAAATAAATCTCATAAAAACGGTATATTACAATCTCAATTAATATAAGTCGATATTAAGAAAATTCTAACAATTAGTTCATCAATTACTCAAAAAGACAAAAAAAAAAAAAACTAGTCTAACCAATTTGATCGAGGTCTCCGGTCCAATCGGGTAGGGTCAGGTCGACTTGGTCAACGCCATGTCAACATGTTATGTGGCATCCATGAAGGCTGCCACATGGCGCACAGGCACGCTGCTATGTGATAGCCTTGTAGGCTGCCATGTGGCACCCATGCATGCTGTGTTGATCGTCTCCCTAGAAGCAGTGATTGGTGATGTTAACTGGCGTCAACAGTGCCACGTGGCAATATGAGGTAGCAATCGCCATTTGGCGCTAACGTCACTAATGACGTCAGCCCAAAGGTGATGCACGAATGCCTTGTATGGAGTGCATAGCTTACACGTGCCGCCTCCGCCATGGCTTTAGGCCACATATATAGCCTCCAATGGAGGCTTGCCACTACTTGAAATGATTGTCTCATTGAGACGATCCCAAATATGTGATCAAAAATAACTTTTATTGGATGAAAATTCCAAAATGGGCATAAATCAAAAGTTCTAGATCTAGACAATGGAAGTTTTGATATGACATGTAACCGGCTAAAAAAGTTATTACTGCAATCTTAGGATCAATATAACTAGAATCTAGAAATACAATAATGGTTTAAAAGAATTTATGTACTTGATTTGGAATTCATTGTTCTTGATATGAAATAATAACGATAAAAAAAATCAAGACATTCTCCTCTATAACCTTTTGTATCTTTAGCTTAATGAGATAGCCACTCAACGACGCCAATTCGTATGCGTCCTTTATATGAGAATGTTATGAGTTCATTAGAGTTAGAGGAGGAATTGGAGCATTATTTATAGAGTTTCCAGCCAAACTCTCTCATCACGGACGGAGTTCAACTCAATCCACATAATGCCAATTTCATATTAGACTGCTTAAAAATCCTTATATCTTATCTTATTAGACCTATCCCGGAAACGGAAAATTGATCTCATAAAAAAAAGTATATTATAAACTCAATTAATATAAATCAATGAAAATTCTAATAATTAATTCATCAATTACTCAAAAAGACAAAAAGGTAGGCGCAGTCCTTTAATATGCATGCCTTCTCAAAATCAGCGAAAGGATGCTGCCCTAATATCCAGTACCATGTATTGAAACGCCACGACATGTTGCAGTCGCACCCATATTGCGTGGATTTAAACTATATATATATATATGTGTGTGTGTGTCTGGTGTGCTAATTATTCTGAACACATGACACAAATTCCAAGCGTGGGGGGCTCCCTCATATCCCCCACGAGAAGCCGACAAGGCAGCAATCAGATTCCCCCGTCCCGTCATGCTTTGAAATTTCTTGAAACCCTAGTGGGACTTCTTCGGGTGGGGGAGAGAAATTGCAGGCGTGAGGGTCCAAATGGAAACTTGACATCTTCTTTTGCCTTTTTTATTTTTTTTCTCCTTTTAAATAATCAATTGAGTTATGTTTAGATAAATCCACGATTCTTAGGGACGATCATTCTCTGAAAAATTGAATTATCATGATAAATGTATGTTGAACAAATGTCTCGAAATTGTGGTTAATTTGAATCTCATAGTACATCCGCGAAATGAAGATAGTTACTAAATCAATTGACCTTTTAACCCATCTTAGATTGACAAAATGGTTGATCATTATGGTTTGAAAGACTTAGTTCGACCACTAACACAATGTTGCCGTGTCTGACTTTTAAGGTTGTAACTCCTTGCAAAATCTTGTGATTTGGGAATGTTCATGATTTGTCTCTAATCTGACCGTAGTATATGAACTTATTAATCGAACATACGAAATCTTATGGCGTTAAAGTCTAGGAAATTTAACAAAAAAAGTTATAAATCTATTGTATGAATGATTGTTCATTCAATCAAAAACCTTTTAATGTAGCATATTTAGTGTAGAACCTTTTGATGATACACTAATGCAGTTCTTCGGATTAAAATTGGCATGTAATTACTGAAGTGGACATTGACCGTCATATGTGACACGATTGATGCTGACGTAGATAATTTTTGCATTTTAACTTTTTGAAAATTTTTTATAATTATTTTGATTTCTTTTCTTTTCTTTTCTTTTCTCTTTTTATTTCTTCTGAGAATGGTGAGGGCCGCAAAGCCCTTGCCTAGATTTAGCCCATGGCCCTTGCCAAACTTTGTAGAAAAATAGGGAAAAAATTTTGAAAAGAAAATCTTAAAATTTATAATTTTTTTTATAAATTTAAGAAAATTGTCCACGTTAGCACAACACAGGTCATACCATATAGGACGACTGGCGTCGTGTCAGCTATTCCCTTCCAAAATTGACCAGATTAACTAAATTGGCAAATTATCGAAGGTTTAAGACTTAATTATCAAAATTGAAAGGTATTTGACTAAATTGATATTCATATAATAAATTTAGAACTTTTTGATAATTATCCTGTTAAAGTGTTGTTTGGATAACTTCTTGTAAATTCTCTAGGCTCTTCTACAATCGCATTAGAATAGAGAACTTAGTCCCATGCACAAGATGAAAGCACATGCATTTGGAGGAGGTACAATAAAAACGTAACTCATTTGATTCAGGCTTCTACTTTTACAAATACCATCTACATACATCTCAACAAAAACTCATATTAAAAAGATGAAATTGTCATCCTTTGTAAAGTCATTTAGCATCTTATTTAGGGTTTGAGTTGTTTGTTTTGTAGCTAGAATTCAGTGTTTTAGGTGGGTGTAAGAACTTAGCATGCAGAGATGGACTTTTTTTTTAAAGAAAAAAATGACAATTTTGTAAATAGCAACACAAAAATTGATTTGAGGATGTAAAATGGTCTTCAAAAGACATACTCGAATATGTATTTAGTGTTTTCTGAGGTAAGAGGTGAGTAATATTTGATGAAATGGGAAGCCAGTCTTTTAGTGTATTTTCTGAACGATATTTTTTATTTAATTGGGGGTGGGACCCAAAATAAGAAAATGGGCAGAGGTTGAAGGCCGTGGGGGGGTTGATCAGCCTTTTCAGCAAGCAAAAGAAAGTCTCACGTTGGACCCACCGCCCCATACGGGTGCTCCTCCCATCGCCGGCAACGCGTGCTTATCTCTCTCTCTCTCTCTCTCTCTCTGGATTTTAACTTTACGTTTGCCCTTTCAAAGTTTTATGATTTCCACAACGTCATAAATAAAAATTTATGAAAACTCTAAAGTAAGAAACTAATACATGCATGATGAGATGATGTCTCAATGAATCTCAACCACTGATGTTGTGATTTGTCGACATTTCGACAGGGGCATTAAGTAGAGATAGAGGATCTTTATCCGCGAGTTGGATTTGCGATCACGATCTGCATCGATCTAATGATAAGTGTACATGGCTTTAGCAGTTGGATCCGCATCACTAGTCCCTTTTATATGCTATTGGCTGAGATCTAAGTTGATGTCACCCTAGATAATGACTTCCTAGAGTAACATGAGCCTCTATGTTAGTCTTTCTTCTTAGTAGGATTCAAGAAAAGAGGGGGGGGAAAGATTGGAAAAGAGGGGATAATCTTAATTAGCATTTCGAGTTTCACCATCAAAGCATTTTGTATTCCTAAAATACCCCATACATCCATGTTAAAATAGAGCACCAATGGCTAACCATCACCATATCATGGTTGAGCCCCAAATATGAAAGTTGACAACCCTCGGATCACTAGTTGTGGATGCATATATATATATATATATATATATATATATATAATATATGATTTGGACTCATCGAATGAACCATATGATTATCGGTGATGAGGATAAGCAAGAAGGTGACATAATTGCATTTTTCATTAATATTTTATTTAAAATTTGGATAAACTAGAATTGTGGCTTTGTCCTTATTCTTTGGCTAAATCACTGTATTCCTGTAATTCTTTAATAGCCTCCTGTCTCAAGTCAAAAAAAGGTGGCAGTTCCCAAATCTTATCTAATCCGTATGCTGTCGAATTCTCTCCTGCATCCACACAAAATGTTTACTTGCAAATAAAGATTGTACTAAAGTACATCTCTTTTTTGTTGTACATCTCTTTATTTCTATTATTAGTAATTTGTGTGTCCACCCAATTTCTTGAAATTCCACTGGAATGGAATTGATGCAATTATTGTGTCGGTTGTGTTTCTGTGAGTGGTGAGGAAGAATCCAACGCCCATATGTCCCAACAACTGTACAGGTAATATCTTATCGCTTTTTTTTTTTTGTAGAATTTCCCTGTTATTTTTTCTTTATTTTATTTTCATCATAATCCGAGTTTTATTATTTATTTTCATGATAATCCGAGTTGGACCTCGCTTGGGACAAGCATTTATAATACCATCACGAGTTGTGTTAATAGATATAGAGAGACCAAGTGAATGTAAAATGCGTATTAAATAACCATATAGAACAATGTTTCAACACTCCTCTCATGTGCAAGATGAATTGAGAGTGACATGTAAAATTTGACTGATGGGGATAGACACATAGATGAGAAATGGGTAGTACTTACTTTGATTCCATGTTGGAAAGTTCAACCCAAAATTTATAATGATATATGAAGAGGGATCATATGAATATAAATGGAATATCAAGTAACTCAGGATAATATTTCAGTCGTTTGTAAGTGTAATTTTGAAAATGAAGACTTTTTTTTCCATTGGCTGCTGAAGCATCATTTTGGCAAATTATCTCTCTCCCGGAACTAGTTTTACTAGTTTTTGGGCTGTACCCGCAAATGGCTGATCCATTTTTCAAAAAACTTTCTACAACCATGGTTTTACCTGATCCTCTATTTGCCAAAGGATTATATTAGAAAAGTGCTGCGAACCACTTATTCTTTTTTTTTAGGTCATAATGCGAACCATTTATTCAGTAAGTCAAATATGAAAAATATTATAGTTGTCAATATACTTTGACATGCCTAATTAATACTTTAAATATCTATATTTTCTAATTAAATATTTTTGATAAATGTCGGGGTGGCATTTAGTATCAATAGCATGTTTTGTAACGAACTCCAAGAAATCATAGGATTGCTTAATCAACAGTGGAGCCGATTCTACTAGAAATAATATCTAACCGGCCTTTTGGACCGCACGGAAATTAGTTTCGGTTCTGATATTATTCTTCGGTGTCAAAGGGTGAGGAAAACGATTCATCTCCTCTAGAATTACTCTATATAATCCCAAATGGGTGAATATTAATTCCTCAATTTCTCCAAAACACAGAAAGAGAAGTGCATTTACCTTATTTAATGTGGCCCTTGAGGTTAGGGAAAGCCTTCTCAAAATCAGCGAAAGGATGCAGCCCTAAACAATCCACTACCATGTATTGAAACACCAAGACATGTTGCAGTCGCGCGTGCACATACGGAAAATTAGAAAAAAGAAAAATTAAATAGTCATATGAAGTTCCCTTTTTTTTTTTTTTGCCCTAAATATAGCTGGTGTGCTCATTATATGTTCCCACGGGAAGCCGACAAGGCAGCAGTCAGATTCCCCCGTCCAGTCATGCTTTGAAATTTCTCGAAACCCCAGTGGAGGAATTGCCGGAATGAGTGTCAAAAAGAGAAGTTCGACATTTCTTTTACCTTTGTATGTGGTTTTCCTTAAATAATCAATTGAGTCATGTGTTCCAATTGATTGACAACTCTCGTGTCGTGTAACATCATTGTTTGGAAATCTGAATAATCATGATACATATATGTTGAACAAATGCCTCGAAATTTTTGCCACGCACGCCATAAGTTGTCCGTGGATACTTCTTGTTCTTTTGGGCCCAGACATTGTCATAGTAAGTGATGTATAGTAGAAACTCAAAATAGGAAAATGATGAATTCACGATGAGTAAGAATGACATGGATCCTCTAACCTACACTCTCTCCACTTGATGCCGCAATAAATCTCACCCATTGATTTATGAAAATAGGACTATTATTTAATATTTTGATGGTGTAGGTTAAAAGATCTTTATTCGTGAGTTCAGTTTGCAAACACTTAGCATTGCCCTATAGATAAGTGTAGGGATGTGCAACTTGGTCCACTCGAATCGGGACCGCCCAGACCGGACCGGGACTGGTGGTCCGGTTCCCGATTCTATAGAGGTCTAATCCAGTTCCCGGTTCCTAAAATTGGGACCGGTGATCGGACGGTCCAGTTCCCGGTTCGCGGTTTCTAGGAGCGAACCGGTCCTTTTTTTAAAGAAAATTTTCCTAATTCGGTCCGTGAATTTATTTCGGCTCCTTTGACCTCTTATTTTTTTATATTGGGAAGTCATTTTATATAGACATTAAAATTTTATAATGTTATTAATTTCAAAAATTAGAGAATAATTTTGGTATTTTTTTTTTGGTCGGGTTTGGTTCGGTTCGGTCCGGTCCGGTCCCTTTGTCGGTCCGGTCCGATCCAGTTCCCGGGATGGTCGGTCCGGTTCCCGGTTCCGACAAATTGGGAACCAGGACCACTGGTCCGGTTCCTGGTTCTTGAGGGGAACCGGACCGAATCGAGAACCGATCACCCCTAGATAAGTGTACATGACTTTAGTGGTTGGATCTACATCACTAGTCCCTTTTGTATTTATCCTATGAGAATATGTATTTCGTTGAGATCTAAGTTGACCTCACCCGAGATGATGACTTCCTAGAGTTACATGAGCCTTTATATTAGTCTTTTTTTTTTTTTTAGGATTCAAGAAAAGATGGGAACAGATTAGGAAAAAAGAGTGATAATCTTAACTAGCATTTCAACTTTCCCCGTTAAAAGAATTTCGTTCCTAAAATGCCCCCAACACCCACACAAAAATAGAGCTCCAAAGGCCGGCCACCACCATATCAGGGTAGAGGGCCACCAGCCACCACCACTAACGTTGTCACTGCTTTCAAGTCACTAGTCATGAAGTATATATGTTTATACAAAATGTTTGTGACTTAATTGGGAAATATAAATAAAAAATTTTAAACTTATTGTGATTGTGATAATTCAATCATAAATCTTTATTTTTTTTTGTTAATTGAGTCATAAACCTTTTGTATTTATGTCATTTAAATCCATTTGGCCAATTTTGATAAGAAATGACTGGTATGGGGCAACCGACATTGACATGACAATTTTGAATAATATTTAATTTTTTTTGAATTATTTATTTATTTATTTATCTTTTTTTTCTTTCTTTTTTTTTTCCTTCCTTTCTTCCTCCAACCGGTCATGGGGTCAAGTGATTGATTGGAGCAAGAAGGGAAGGAAAGAAAAAGAAAATAAAAGAAAATAAAATAAATAACTTGAAAAATACTAATATACCATTAAAAATTGCAAAGTTAGCCAGCCGCATCACATAAGCGATTTTCAAGCCGATGGACTATATTAGATAAATGTAAAAAAACTTTAGGATTCAATTGGCTAAATATATATATATATATATATATATATATTGAATAAACTCAGTTGCAATAGATTTATAAATTTTTTTTTTCTATTCTCCCTATGCATTGGACTGTGATCTTGGAACGAACCATGTGCCTAGTAGAAAGGCGACATAGTTACATTTTTGCAAATAAGCCAATCATTAATCATTTTTCAATTTGGATAAAACTAGAATTGTGGGTTTGTCCTTATTCTTGTAATGGCTAAGTCACTGTATTCCTATGATTCTTTAGTAGCCTCGTGTCTCTCACCTCCAATCATGTCTCAACACCCCCACTTCGCAAGTCATAGAAAGGTGGCAGTCCCCAAATCTTCACCCATAAAACAAATTCTACCAGATCCAATCCTGGTGCTGTTGAATTCTCTCCCGTATCTTTTTTTATTATAAAAATAAATATATATCCATACATAATATATATGCACGATAATTTTAAGTTCTACAAAATGAAAAATCCCTTCTAACGGGTTTGGGTCAAGATAAAATCTAAAATTTGTAATGAATCTAGAATCCCTCATCCAATTTTTTAAAGATAGATTGTACTAAAGTTCATCACTTCATTGTACATCTCGTTATTTCTTTATTTTTTATTATCATTTTGTGGGTCCACTCGATTTTTCGAAATTCCTGTGGAACTGAATTTTCTTTTTCTTTTTATTTTTAAATGAACACCTCGTTTCACATGGTCAATTAAGGGATGCAATTATTGTGCCGGTTCTGTTCCCATGAGTGGTGATGAGGAATCCACTCCCACCACATGACCCTACAACTGTACAGATAATATCTGATTCTTGCTTCCTAGACTTTCCCTCTTCTCTTTTCTTTATTTTTTATTTTATATTATTGCCATGATAAAGCAGTTTTTGAACAGCAAAAGAGTTCATTTAGAAGTTGTGTTGGTAGCATTTTTCTCTTCTTCTTTTTTTCGGATTAAAGATGCTTTTAAAACAAATCAATTGAATTGTCCCAAAAAAAATAAAGTTTGAGAAGCATAAAGGTCGCAGCATCATCATTTGTAAGTGTAATTTCGAAGATGACAACCTTTTTATTTTCTAGGGCTTATGAAGTACCATTTTTAAATATCATGATGAATTTTATTGCCAAGACCCTGTTATTAAAATGAAGAAAAAAGGATATAAAATATTTATGTCTATTTTAAAATTTTAAATCAATAGATGGAGAAAAGCACGTCCATTGCTTAACTATCTCAAAGCTCCTCTGCTCTCGTGGAAGTTGACATCAATTAACTTTCGCCTATATACACATCACCAATTTGTCACAAAAATCTATATAATCAAATTAAAATGTAATCCCCTTAAATACAATCTAAAAACCTTTCTTTCGGAGTTACTCCTTGGCTATATTCCAAGAGGTGCAACTCAAATGGGAGGTCAAGATCCACTGGTCGGCTGGCCAGGAGATGCCATGAATGGCTCACCTACATTAGATGAGCACATCTCATCATTAATCTATGACATAAACTTAACAGACAAGTATTAAAGATACATCAGACAACTCGTACTTGATCATAAACCTGCTGGGCGCATGTGATTCATTTTCCTTTCCTTTTGGGTAGGCCTTTGTTTATTTTGATGATTGGCTTGAGCTATGGAGAGGGCTTTCGGATCCTTACCAATTATAAAAGAATGCAAACCCAACAATCTTAAACAATTCGACATAAACAATAACATGGGATCAGTTCTTTTATTCTGAGATGTCGGATTAAAAAATGGGTGCATTGCTGGATTTGTCTTGGGGGGGCATCTCCTTCACTAACCCTGGATGGGATTGGCTGAGGGCACTGGGATTTGTTTGGCATGCCTGTGGACTTGAATATGCATCTAATCATCAAAGGCTTTTTGGGTTCTGTGAAACTTTGAGGGACAATCTCAAATTCTTCTGTAGCTTGCATTATCATTATCCCCATTATTTTAGTACATGTTCTGTATCTGGTTTGGCATGATCATGTACTTATAGGGACAATGTGATGGGAGGGCAAAGTCCCTTTTTCTCTTTGTGTGGTGGGGAAAAGCAAGCTTGGGCTGAAGAAGAAAGGGTTGAGACTAACTGCTAAGAGGAGTGAAACTTTTTAAGTGTTGGCTTTCTCTCTTAAAGAGAGATCACACAGTCATCATTCTCTGTTTCAGGCCAAACAGAAAGTTCCTTCCTCATCAGCTTGCCAAACTCTTCAGGTCAGATGGTATATCTTACCCCTCCTCTTCTTTCTTCTTCTTGAGTCTTCTTCGTTATGAGTTTACCAAGATATTCACCACCTTGATCACCTCTATTCAGAACATCGGTCAGTAACCCTATATGGCGTGTTCTTTTATTTTCTCCGAATTTTTATTCTTTTTTACTGCTTTTCTTGTTTGCTTTTATATGTATTTGCGATCAGCTAGAGATGTTACAAGTACATAGAAACTAACTTTTCTTGTATTGGAGCTCCGTAGCCTCGGGTTTCGATCATAATCACGTAGGAAAAGAAGTCTTCATGGTGGTAATTCTTCTTCTTGTCTCACAAAGATTACCAAGTGTCCATGCAAGATGTTTGAGAGAAGAACTGTGTGAAGTTAGACAGCAGAAATTGCAGGAACTAATTACTTCTTGTTTTTTGTTCTTAATCTTTTTCTTTGGTGCTATCAGATTCTCTGATACACTGTACATCAATTTCCACAGCCTCAGCCAGATACTAGGGATCTAAGGAATTAAAATGGACTATGTTCTTGGAAAATGCTAAACAAGTATGCAATTATTGTCTGATGGAAAATGTCAACCTGTCATATGTCTTACTAGATATTTGTGATAGAAGGAAAAAATAAATAAATAAAGCCAAGGAAAGAGACAATTTATCCTTGAAGCAGTTTATATTAACACCCATTTATTAGGGTACCATTCAAAGAAACATTTTACAGCTCTTATCACTCTCCCTCTCCAGTCCAAATTACCTACTTCTTTCTCATCTTTTGTGATTTTTGCTTTTCCACCAGAGAAAAGTGAAAGATTCAAGGCCCAAATTGGAGCGCAATTGGTTGGCAAAGAAGTGCTCGACGGTGAATTGTTGTCGCGAATTCGACTAGCTTGGAATCTCCATTAAAGCTTCAAATGGAGAAGCTTCTGAGGCCATATGATAAAGAACACATGAAGTTGGCAATGTTAAAGCATGAAGAGACATTCAGAGAGCAGGTATACTTCTTCTTCACCCTCCGCAGCTTGCAGGGTTTCAAAATTCCCCACTCGCTCTAATAAAGTCTCTGAATTATTCCAACTTTGGATTAAAATCGTAGGTTAATGAACTTCATCGTCTATACCGCATCCAGAAGGCATTGATGAAGAACTCTAAGAGCCGCAGCAGCAGCATCCATGGAGGAGGACTAAGTTCAAATTACATCGATGGTCCCAATTCTAATCCTCTACCAAGTTCAAAGATGAGAGTCGACTTTGAACGGCTTGCCAGAGTATACAACAATACGGAATCGGAGGGATTGGTAGGAGCTAATTTGGAGATTTTAGACGAGAGCGAGATTGAGCTGACATTAGGTCCGGCGAGCTTCAAGAGCAGGAGTAAAAAAATGGATACGGCGTTGACTTCGGATTCCAGTCCAACCTTTTCTTCTTCCTCCTCGAGATCGTCGAGCCACAATGGGTGGCAGTCTGGCGCACATCATTTGAGTCCTCCTGTTCAGATGCTTTACGCGAACAAAGCTTCTGCAAATGGCGGGAAAGGCGACACCAGTGACGGAGTCGAAGAGGGCTTGATTAGAGAGAGAGTACTAAAACAGCCCCCTTGGCTTTTCCAGGTCTTGAGTTTGAACTCTAGTTAAGAGAAGTCGAATGATTCTAGGATTTCTCCAGCGAACTGTTTCCAATATGGACTAATTTGGTCTTTGATTGATAACTTGAAGTGCGGATCTTTTTCCCTTTTTCATTTCGTTCCTTTCCCACCTCTATTTCTAGTCTAGTGGGTGGGATTCTTCTGTAAAAAACGTGCTCCTTTCTCTGGCCTGCAGAAAACCCATGAAGATCTCAGAAAATAGTTAACATCAGTTTAGCTTTCTCCAAGATCTCTGTCCAATTTCAGAACGCAGTCACAGATCATATGACTGGTTTTTTTTTTTTTTTTGGTTTCTTTTTATCATCAATGTTTGCCAAAACTAATGAGGAGGATGCCGGTTTAAACAGGCAAAAGAGTCCATTTCTACCTCCTATAATATCTAGCATTCTGGTCCCACTGTGGAAGACGAGTGAAGTAACATAACTATCCTCTCTGTAATCCTCTATGACTTGATTCTTTCATGGTATCATGGCTTTGTTTGCTCTGTATTTGGGGCTTATAATGCTCCAACTAGTACGGATTCAAGAAAATACATGTAGAGCTAGAGCCAAGAATTTTACTAGAAGAAGAAGATAGTGCAGAGACGGAGCAGTGTTAGATACCTGAATTGCTGGGAAACAATAAATATGGTCGAAAACATAGTTGATTTCCATCTTTCAGATGGTTTGGCAATTGGTCTTCGTCCATGGGCAAGGTTAGCAAAGTTCAGCCACAAACCATCCGAAAACGATCTCCAAAACCTCAAATGCTCTGCATCTGAAAGTGAAAAGTGACAAGAACAGCTGTCAAAACACTAATAAGGAAACCCACCAAACAAATAGACATCAACCCCGCACAGCCTTCGTCCTTGACAGATACCAAACAAATTTGATGTTATGTTCTTTCTATGATAGGGAATTTGTAATCCCAGAAAACTCGCAATTCTTGATGAGAATCAAACTCGAAAGAGTCCGGCGGCTGTGTGTGTGTTTGCGTTTAACGGATAACTGAATCTCTTCCAACTGCATCAAGACAAATGGCTACAACAAACAGCACCCACGACGAAGGTAATAAAGTACGAACAGTCATCTCTTCCGAGTGGAATGTTGTATAGCTTCTTTTAAGGAAAAGGTAAAGAAGTTTAGCGGATTTCGAAGAGCATTTTGTTTCCTGTAACTTTTGGAAGGACAGTTGCAGAGTAAGTCTGGACATTGGATGTTACAATGTCAGGATCAGAATCGGTTGTCTCACTTTCTTCCCTTTCTAAACTATTATTGCTTTTATCTTCTTTTGTGTATGATTCAGTGTGGAAACTGTCACGAGAAAATCTTACTTGCCCAGAAAATCTCATGAAAGAGATAACTTGGTAATATGGACTCTTAGAGGGACGCCGATGAAGTTCCAGCAATACTATTTTCACCATTCAACGGTCGCAATTTATCACATGATAAAAATATTTACAACACACAAAGAAGAGAAAAAAGGGAAAAAGAAGACTGAAACAGACTGACAAGAACTTCTACATATCCTCGCGATCCTCATCAAGCTAAACAAGAAGAACAGCTATTCACTTCTCCAAGTATCAAACAGCTTCATGGCATGCCAACTCCTCAAGATATCGAATGCCGCCTGTCCTTGCTCGGCTTCATTTTACCTTTAGCATTGGGAGGGATGACCCCAAACGGATAAAGCCGACCCAGTTTTTTTGACACTGAGTTTATAAACGATTTCCGAGGCAAAGGAGGCTTATCGGCAGATGACGGCGTGCTCCGTGCGGGACTTCCTCCTGCTGAATTTAGTGTTGACTTTTCAATCTCTCTCAACCTCATCTTCATTTTGACTAGCTCTATTTTCAGATCCTCATTCTCTCGTTTTAAACTAAAGAGATCGTCTGAGACGGGGTGGATGTCGGTGGAGTACACATTTAACTTGCGGGGAGCGGCAGGGGATTCACCCCCAAGACTTCCATTCATGGCATCTCGCATGCGCTGTTGCTCGTAATACAGGACTTGGACCACGGTCTGAACAGGGAGCCGGTCGTTCTGAGCGGCATGAGCACAGGCTTCTCGTGATAGCTTCTGGCAATCCATCAAGCTGCAAACTTTCTTCCTTTCCAGTTCACTGAGAGCAGGATGAGCCTATGAAATGAGAAGAAACCTTACTGAGAAAAGAAAACACCACTTCTCATGATGCACAAAACGAACAAGAGAAAATACTTCCACAAATAGTGAAACGGAAATTGACCCATTTTTCATTATGCATATATGAGCAAAAGCCTATTCAAAAGTTAGTGCAACGGACACATTGTGTTGTTTCTGCCAATTTAGCTGGTTTACTGTTTCTTAAAGAAAACTATGTTACTTCGCATTGTAGATCACATCAGAGTCTCGATTCCTCAGTAAAAATGTTGCTGCTTGAAACTGTAGCATTCTTTATGTCTTCTTAAAGATAAGAAAGTGACAACTTGATTAGGAAAACATCTTCTTCTGAGAGAAAACAGGATATTAACCTTTATTACAAGGAATCTCCTGAAAGATACGTAAACACGATAAATATGGGAAGTCCCACATCAGCAGCACATGGCTGCATGATTCCTCTGTTTATTCGCTTGTAGCAAATGCAAACTCATAGAGATATGTATTCCATCCATTGAAGCATCAATTGATTTAGATATTTGCTGTGGATAGCCAGGAAAACTGTCAAATAACTAGACAGAAGGAGAGAGAAAAACAGGTGACAAAACAAAACCTTGAGGTAGATGTCAATGGCTCTATACATTCCATCTTCTGTCAACCTCGCTTGTTCTGGAACTAACTCAGCAAGGCTAATGAACCGTGAGACGGACAAATTCCGATCTGATGCTATCTCTGCAAGGTAGTTCTCCATAAGCTTCCCAACCCGCTCCATATCACTAGGTGGAGGAGAAACATACTCTTCATCTGCATTAAATCCAAAAGGTCTCCCATCCATTTCATACTCTAAGTAGTTCGTCATGATCCGCTGCACAGTATCGACATCAAACAATGTATCCCTCGTAAAAGAATAAGAAGGTATCAACAGATCATCCAAAACAGCTTGCGGTAATTGCAAGCCCATCCTCTTCTCCAAGTCCAGGCGACAAGCCACTGTGGTCTCGAGATACATAGCTGCACGAAGAAGCATAGAGAGGAAGCTCACCGACATGGTATTCTTCTCCCTCGGAAGAAGACCTACTATTGTTTCTAAAATGACCCGCTTCTTATGCTCTTGCTCTGGCTCAATTTTCTTTCTTCCCTTCCCAAATATGTCCTGCTTTAGAAACAAAAGATCAGCATCTGAAACACAGAAACTGTCCTGCATTAGAGAAAACTTCTTATCTTGGGAATTCAGTGTATTTGCTATGAACTTACCAACCCTCTCAGAGATTTTTGTGCATAGAGCATAAGAATTGGACCGAGTGCATATTGCTTATAACCTCTGGCTGTCATCGCAATGAGAACCCTCTGAAAGATGTCGATTCTAAGAAGAGTCAGGTCTTCAGCCCACCATTCCACAAAGGGGCCCTTTTGATGCGATGCCATGGAAGAAATTATAGCATTACCGTCCTCGTTCCCATCAGCCACAGAGAACTGACTCTCCTTGCAGGCTAAGAATGCTATTGCATCAATGCATCGGCCGACCAATTTCACTTTCTCTGCAATTGGAAAGAGGCTTTCTGTCCCATGCAAAACAGTGATGGCTCCTGCAAGGCTTTTCAAGGCCACTTCCTTCAAGTAGGCCTCGGTTCTTCCCACCAAGTTGCCTACTGCATAGTCCTCAGTCATCTCAAGATACTCCGCTGCGCATCGGAGCATCGCGATGTTCTCGGTGCTGATCTCAAAATTAATCCCATAACAGAATTTGGCTGCAAGCTCAAATGCTTCTGCCCCACCAGGAACGTCAGCTAGTTCGATATCAGAAAGATCGGGTTTGCTGGATTCTGATACAAGTTTCCTTATGTACCCGCATTTTGAGACTAATGGGAACTGCAATTACAGTTAAAGTTAAATATGAGTACGATTTGGATTTAAAACCTCCTTAAAAAGCATGAATTAGTTGATCAATTCGAAATCTACCCTAGACCAACATGATCGTAAGCTCGGCTAAGGTAGCCGTCTCAGATAAAGGATGAAAATTAATTTCACATATATCTGATAGAGCTCCAGTAGATTCTGCTTTTTCCTTTCTGAGGGGTATCCACCACTATGAATCATTTGCAAGGTAATTGAGACTTAACTGAGAGGAAAGGGACTTCCACACACGCACACATACAGAGAGAGAGAGAGAGAGAGAGAGAGAGAGAGAGACCTTATGAAGTGCAAAGGAAGTTCCTGCGGCATGAACGGTGACATCACTGGGAATCTCCTGGGAAAAAATCCTGCAAAATTGAGCTTCATCAATCACCAGCTTTCACCATTTTTGCTCTCTACAATTATTAGTTCTCTTTCCCAGAAAAAGAAAAGAAAAGAAAGTATTCACTTTTAAACCATGACAACAAGGCATTCAAGAACACAAGTATGTTGATCGAAGCATTTGGAAGAACAGGTGAAATGCAAAAACCATTCGCTGGTTCTTTCCATAGCAGTGGAAAGAAGCTCCTTCTTGGAATTCATGCTGCCAACACCTCTCTCGTCATCAAGATCCACCATGTCATGCAGATTGCAGAGTCCTTATCATGCTCTCCCCACCATGAGATCGAACATGGTGATGTCAGCCATGCACCCATACACCCAAACCCCCACACGTAATAATGGAAGTGGGAGCTCGGACCAAACGCTCAGAAAAGTTCCACCATTTATCTCAGACTTTTTGCGACGAATCATCGAAGTTGTGAAATACCCATTTTAGAATTTTTCAGGAGATGGGGGGTCGCGTGAAGAGAAAAGACATCTCTGGGCAATAATTAAAATGCGGAAGAGAGTGTGTGAGGGAATGTGCAGGGTTGGAGCTCGAGTGTGTGGTGTGGTGTGAGCCCTGAGAGTTTTGTTTTTCATTCAGAAGATGATGAGATGATGATGATGGTGACGACGACGAGATTCTCGGTCTATCTATCTCATGTCCTGTGGGGGGCAGGGGAAGAAGTTCCCCCGTGCGAATTATTGATGTCCACAAAAGTACACATCTTAAATCCCTCGCAGAGTCGTGTTATGGGAACTATTCTGCTAATGGTGCCATTTAGTTAGATATCAATCCTATGAATATTATACGGATATCAATCCAACCATTAATCTTTTAATTTTATCGATTATCATTCTGATCAATTTTTGCCAAAAGTCTCTCTCGTGACAAGATGCCACGTAGGATAGTGGATGATGACTGGATCACCATATTCATGACAAAAATTAATCGAGATAATTATATTAGAATTTAGTGCAAAAGTATAGCGCTAAATTAGCAAAAAAAAAACAAATATATATAAGTAAATTGACATTCGTTTAATAAGTTTATTGGAAAAATACTAAATGAGGATTCGGAGTACTCTCATTTTCTCAAATAAAGGCACGGAATGTCTTTATTATTTCAAAAAGGGCCTGGCTGAAGGACATTTTTGTCATTTCATATTTTAATTTTTTTTCTTTTTTTCTTTTCTTTTGTTTCCCTTTTTCTTTCTACCTTCTCCTCCCCTGGCCACCGTCGGGCCTTCGGCGAAGCTGCTCTCTCCATCGTCAAACTTGAAAAATGACCCTTCAACATTGCAACCACCCATTTTCTCTCATCCCATCTTTTCTTCTTCCTACAGCATCTGTGAGATGGATACGAAGTCGTTTTTTGGGCGGTCGTACTTATAACCATGTTCATGTCTCTGCTTTGTCAGGCATGCGAGGTCCTGATTCCTTCGTGGAGCCACAAGATTGATTCACTCTCTTCTTGTTATCGTGTCAATGAACATGGATTCGCGATCAAATTTGTTTCTTTGCTCCACCTAGTTCATGGATTTCTTCGCTGGTAGTTCATGCTTCTCCATAGAGTTTTCTTCACTGATGAAGAAAGTTTCATAAAAATAAATAACAAAAATTCCTCTCGGTTAGGCTAGGCCCTTATTTGAAATAACATATACTTCAACCCCTCATTTGAAAATTTTCCTAAATTTATACCTAATTGCGTACTTTTTCCACCGTCTTCTCCGCCACTTTCAAGCTCAATATTTCCCCATCCCTTCCTGGAGGTGAAACTCGACAAGCAGCTCGCTCGTTAGCAGTTATAAGGCGGGGTTGACACATGGCACGTCGAGCTAGCACACGGTTGACTTGCTCGAGTTCTTTGCCGTCGATCGAGAGAGAGTGTGTCCTAGACGAAGATCAGTGTGAGTAGAGACAAATAAAAATATGTATACTTAACCATTAACAGCCATCATCAACCAAAAAATAAAATAAAAATAAGAACATTATATCCAATCTCGTGTTCGCTTTTTTTTTTCCAGCATAATATTTTGGCCATCTAACCTAGTGGCATCCCGACAAAAAAAATAACAATTATAAAATAAAATAAAAACCTAGTGGCATAAAGTCTAGAACAGTATATGAATATGTATTAGTATTTCACAGGCTTTTCTAGGAAAAGTTAACAAAAACAAGTATTAAATATATTGAAATTGTGTAAATTCAGTCTCAAGCTTCTTTTTTTTGGGCCAAATAAGTCCCAAGACTTTTGTATTTTGCCAATTCAATCCATACGGTTAATTTTGATCGAACATTACTGACATGGAGCTTGGTTGTCCTAGATGGTGCCACCGGCGCTCATGTGGGCGATTTTAATACTATTTTTTTATTTTTTCTTTTCTTTCTTTTTTTTATTCTTCTCTTCTTCCTCTAGTCAATCGCTGGACCTCAGCAACTAGCTAGAGGCAAGGGTCGACAAGGTTTGGTGACTAGCTAGAGGAAGAAGGAAAGGAAAAAAAGGAAAGAAAATTAAAAAATTATTCAAAATTAGTTAGATGGAATGAATTGACACAAATGCAAATAATTTATAACTCAATTGGCAAAAAAAAATGTTTCTAATTGAATTAGTATAATTGTAATAGGTTTAAGACTTTATATATATATATATATATATATATATATATTTCTTGTTGCCTTTCCTATCAAGAGTGACATTACGATCTCTCCGTGCCACCAAACCTTGGGGCAGTCCGCAAGCAGGATTATTTCTTTCCTTTGCTGTTGGTTCCTTGTTTTTGGTGAGGAGGTTGCAATTTTAAAGTCCTCGACAATGAATTCATTGTTCCAGGAAATCACTGATAGCAATTGTTGAGTACACATCAAACGATTATATGTCCCTTCACATCAGGGCACCCAAAACTGGCCAATGTAGACAGATCATCATCATTTTTCCCCAAACTTTCCATCTATTATTCTGAAAGATCACTCGATACATCATTCCGTCTGAGATCTTGAAATCGGATAAGGCAAGCCATAAGTCCAGCTTTAGGCCCCATTGCACCTGCATTTGAGGGTCGGAACAATTTCTGGCCTCTCAAAAATTTTAACGACATTTTCCATCGTTCGGACGTGTCTACTGTCAATCACTGTCTCCTTCAGTGACTATCCATGACCTAACTCAGTTGGCCACTCTTTCTGCTTCGGATATATATATATATATATATATATATATATATACACACACATATTTTGTTGAAAGTCTTCAAATTTATCACGAAAATATAATTGAATTTTAAAATTTTTCAAAAGTGCAATCAAATTTTAAAACTTACCATATTAACATAATCAAGCCTTTTCATTGAATGCACGTTCTGCAAAACTTTAAAACTCGATTACACTTTCGTGATAAGTTTTAGAACTTAATTTTACTTTTTAAAAATTTTAAAGCTTGATTATAGCATTTTTGTGTAAGTTTTAGGACTTGATTGTACCTTTTTCAAATTTTAAAACTCATTTATACTTTCGTGATAAATTTTAGAATTTTCAACTCATTTATTCTTTTTCCAAAAGGGAACTTTTGACACCTCTTAGTGTTTCGGGTTTGTATTTTCGAGATACTATTTTACAAGACACTTCAGCGACAAAATTGCAAAACTGGGCCTAGTTTTTCTTTTGTGAAAAAAGGGTATCCATGATTACCTAAGAAGTTGCACCACCGACAAACGTCGTCTTTTTCCATTCGGACAAATTTTCTCCAACCAAGACACTATTTGGTGAGTATGCGTGCCACTCACATACAAGTTTAACGGACCCAAAAAAAAAAAAAACCCAAAGGTTAGCAATCCATAAAATGATAATATCCACGTGCAATATGCCATGTCTAATCTGGTTCAAAACATTATGACAAAATGGCATCGCCTGAGAATATTCATATGCAGAGATTAAATCTCAAATACCAATTGCATCACATGACAATAATTATATTCAGCGTAATATGACGAGTTAGATTTAAAACACGATGACGAAATGTCATGACATGACGATCATTATATTCGGTATGACATGAAAAATGATTTTTCAAGATCCATTAACGAAATGACATGACCTGACAATATTCACAAGTAATATGACATGGCAAATTAAATTCAAAATCAGATAAGGAAACGTTTACATACATCTTCCTTTCAACCAAGCCAAATCAGAATTGTGTATTTCAATTCAAAATCATGATATGAATATCTACAAGACTGCAGCCTCAGTTCATGCATCCAAATTGCTAGTGGATATAGGCTTTTGACCTCATGTTAGAATTTAACATCGAGAAATTTTACTAACCTTTATCGATGCTCAATTGCGGATGACCCAAGAACTTCATTGAACAATACATCCTCAATCGAATCTTCAACCCACGATGGTCCAAATACAATCATAGTGGAAGATATTCAAGTTCCACGATGTAAGTGCAGATTGATTCTCAAAGTAATGATGGATTGCCTTTCGTTTATTTTATGTGTTCTTGATAGAGGGATAGAGGGAAAGAGAGAAAGAACGTACACTCATTTTGTATGTTTCTATTCATTTGTTATCTCTCGTAACGTACCTCTTTGGAAGTTATCTTTAACTTTCTTATAGATAAGAAGACGGTGCCCTTTTAAACACACCTTTGGCAAACACACCTCTTTGTGGGCCTCTCAAACAGTGTGTCTCAATCGCACCTTTTCATCAGTACACTCCGTCATGGACGTAATATTACATCTCCCACTCGGACATGATGGATTTAATAATTCTCTATTAGGAATGCGTTGCGACAAAAACTTTGGAAACATACTCAATTTTAAAACTCATCGAGAACAAGAAGGATAATCTAAAAATTTTATGCAAGCTTTTAACTCAACAATTCTTGTGAATCAACCAATCGATCAAGGATTAAAAAAATGAGCTTTTGACAAGAAAGTTTTAATTTTTAGCACCAAAATAATAAATCAATGTTCAATTAACAAGAATTGATAGTATTAAGAGTTGAAAAGATCATTACCGAATTTGACGAGCTTGTCAAATTCGTGTCTTCCAATCGACCAAACCACGAATGATAAATTCGATGCCAAATGGATAGTACCTAAATTTTCGCCCAAACAAAGGAGAAATCGGCACCAATCACCAACAGGAATTGTACAAACAATAGCCTTGAACAACAAGAGGAGCTGCACTAATCAATAACCAAAACCAAGATAGAACCACTAGAAGATGAACACCGTCCAGCCACTTTTTACCATTAAATGTTGACCAGTAGACCTTGTGATGTGCAAGTGAGATTTGCAAGGCATCAGATGTAACATCCGGTTGAGGGAGAGTGCACAACTCTTCATCCCACATCGCTTAGAAGAGGAGTCTTGGGCCGGCTTATATGGCTTAGGCTTGCCTTTAAGTTGCAAGACGCGTTTCCTAGGGGTTGTATTGGCAATTCTTGGAGAAACAAAACCGTAAGAACTATGTGTCTAAAGCGAACAATCTTTTACGAGTGGTGAGCCTAGGTTGTTATAATTAGTATCAGACCCGACTCCCGAAAGTATGTGTGGATTACAATGGGCGCTCGTTGGTGCACATGATGCACAGCAAGGACACTATGCCGCTGAAGGGGGGAGTATGTGACATCCGGCTGAGGGGGTATGCATAACTCTTCATCTCATATCGCTTAGGGAGGGAGTCCTGGGCTGACTTATAAGGCTTGGGCTTGTCTTTAATTTGCAAGATGTATTTTCTAGGGTTGTATGGGCAACGCTCAGAGGAATAAAATCATGAGAATTGTGTGTCTAAAGCGGATAATATCTTGCGAGTAGTGGGTTCAGGTTGTTATACCAAAGAAGGAAATTGAAAGGAAGAAAATGATAAAAAGTAAAGGGGACCAAGTATTTTCCCCTTTTTTTGTCCTTTTCTTCACCCAATGGCTGAAACCCAAGAACTTCAGTGAACTTGCTTCACAGGATTTGAGGAACCTCATGCTAGGAGGGAAAAGCAACAATTGGTGGATAACAATGTTAGTACCATTGAGGGGGATCACATATCATGAGGGCTCACCACTATGAGGAGCTTGGTCGCCAAGTTTTTGGCTCTATCTCTCTTTTGCCCTTGATATTAGAGAATAGTCCCCTTTTTATCCTAGGCATAAGCTAGTATTTATAGAACAATGGCTTTACTAATCCTAGTAGGCATGGGATTTGTAATGGATCGTAGGATTAGAAATGTAAGATTTAATATTGGCAATTAGATTAAAAATTATAACCAGTAAGAGTTTTAATGGGTTAGGACAATAAGGGTGGGTTTGATTCAACATTTCAAATGGGCTTTAGAGAAATTCAAATGTCCTTGACCTAAAAGGGTTTGGGAAGATGCTAATTGCATTTGGTAAAAACTCATTTGAAAATGGCCATTGGATGAAATTATGTTCGCTAAAAATAACTTTGCAAAGGAGCTTTGAATGTAATTTTTTAACACTTCTATTAAAAAATAATAAACCCTTCATCGGATAGGTCCAGGTTTCAAGCCATTGGCGAGCCAGATTTGGTGTCGACGACCTTCATATGAGGTCACCTGATCTTGGGCTACCTCGGCGGAGGGTCGAACAGCCCAAGTGAGGGCCGCTTGAAATCAAGGGACTACAAGCAATGCTTAGGTTTGAGCAAGACCCAGGCATCATTGCCTAGGATAAAGCAAGACCCAAGTGTCGTCGCCTAAGGACGCGCGAAACTCATGAGTCAACAATTCAGGTCGTGCAAGACCTATGCATCACTACCGAGGTTGCTCGAACCCAAGTGTCATCCTCTAGGTCGCGCGACCTCATGTGGCATTGCCTGGGTTTGCGCTACCTAGGAGGCCTTACTTGGCTAGCGCTCGCTTGGGCAATTAGCCCCTCACTGACATGTTACTATCTCCTCGCTAGTTCCTCACCGACCAGATCTACCTCCTCAATTTCAAAGAAGATGAATTGTAACTGAAGAAGGACAATATAAAAAAAATTAGGGAATTTGTGGGGATAATTCTTGGAAAAAAACTTTTGACATTTTGGCCAAATGCTGTTCCCTAGCAGCATCAAACTTTCATCTTTTCCAAGGCAAACATTTGGCTAAATGCTAGTCCAAAGCTAAACCAAAGGGTTCAACATTCTCCTAAGAGGCTTTGGGGGCTGAAGGCCTCTTGAAAATGCTAAACCAAATCCACCCTTAATATATTCAACCAAATGAGACATTCAACGTGTCATGCCTCGAACCTCCATAAGCATGCGACATATGCACGATGGCGATCGATACATGCGACATCCTAGGACTGTCGCCGATCCAGAAACCTTAATATCCAAATGAACGATAGCGGAAGCGATACATTACCCCTAACAACGAATGAGTAGGGACTAGTGCAATTATAACACCTCATATATACACATAATCTTAGTTACATACTACACGTGAAATTAGCTTTACAAAGATTAAGAACACCAAACAACTCAGGGTGACCATATTCATCAGTAACCACCGATTCAACATCAATTGTCCTTGCCAACTGGGTACTTCGCCACTTGGATATCAAATCTTGCGGTATCCTTGCCATGCTTATGTCATAAGGACTAAAAGGTGGGGGAAATTATCGTGGAAATACATCTCAGTAAGCTCACCTCTAAACCTCAAAGAGGAATTCGCATAGCCCAAAGTCAAAACCAGACATGCACTCTATCATGTGGTCCAAACGACCAATCAGATACATCCAGAACAACATTTAATAATCAAATAACCAAGCAGCCATGGCGGATCAAACATAAGGCAGCACGTAGTTGAACGAGTACTAACAGGCAAACGGAATAATAAGATATACATATTAACTCAAACTTGATTTTATTCGATTATCACATTTCAAGCATTAATTTGCTAGGTTCCCACTTTGAACATCTAATTCCATCGATTCATCATGCTATAGCCAAACTTGGCTCCAATTTTGGCCTATTTAATCTCTCAGCAACTCAATTCCCCAATTAACCTAAAATTTCAATTTTACCCTTCAAGCACTTTTCACCTTGGTATCTATGCTAAACATCCGAACTAACTACTTCAGCACACCACATCCATAATCGATGTCAATTCCAACCTACTCAGCATTCCGACACATCAATGGGTCAGCTAAATCTCCATTTCACATGTTGTCCTTCAAAGCCTTAAATAACTCAACTTAACCACAACACATCAGAATCAACTATCAGGTTATCTAACACTCTAATCGAGAGATAGAGGGTCGACTTACCTAATCAAGGCCCTCACGAAGAGGAAGCGACGGAAGCGGTGGTACATGGCGGCGACTAACAAAACACGACGGATTCCGATGGATTTAATCCAAATTGGGGCTAATCAAGGGCTAAATGGGGCGGTTCATGAGCTGAAAAGCAATATTTTCACATGAAAATGAGCTCCAAGGATCGATGGGGTTAACATATATCAACATGAGCTATATGTCAAATTTAGGTAACATAAAATTGATTCATCGACTGAAATGGAAAAGCAAATTTGAAGGGGCAAACGACCTCGGATCAAAGTGATTCAAAGTTCTATGAACTCATCTCAGATAGAACTACAACATATCCAAAAATCATGAAAATCTAACGGTCAGATTTCTGTCAGTAGCCAGTTGAAGTTGGCGACAAAATCCTAGAGCTGAGAGAGATCCGAGAATGAGAGAATGTGAGCTTGAGGGAAGAGAGAGAGAGAGTAGTTTGACTGGTCAAATGAGAAAATAAAGAGAGAGAACAGATTGTATGACTTTGGGGCTCAATTATTTAAGTCACTATTCATCGAAAACGACATAAAGCTAAACGAATATACTGATTTTTGAACTATCAGTTAATTTTGAGATTGATAGGGGATTGGGCCTCAATAATTTCAGTCAAATGGTTAAAGTGATCAAAAAGATGACCGGCGAGACATTTCTTTGGATTCATGTCGATTCGGGTCCTATCAGGTCTCAAACGGGACTGATCGAGGTTTAAGCGCAAACGGAATTGGATGTAACACTACTCTAGGTTAAATTTTTAATCTCACTAAAATTGCTATCACCACAAACCTAGGGAATCTAAGGCAAACCGGGGGTTGTCGCGATTCTAAAAATTTTTCGAACGGTGGAAAATTCTCAAGTTAACGGATTATTTGGTTAATTAGATTTGACTAACCTAATACGGACCCTCTCAAGTCCTACCGGATCGCAACTTTGATTTTTGTTCAAATGATTTTAGAATTTGGAGTCGCCACTAATCATTTTTTGTAGGTCGATTAGAAACCTAAGTAAATTAGTGGGAGAACTAAATTACTTCTGCGAACCAAAGATTATGAGTTTGGAGACTTGGTTACACTAGTTAATTAAGACTAATGCCCTTTTGGTACCTTAATTTCATGATTATCCTAATTTGGCAAGTCAAACTTGGTTTGCTCCTAAGCCTTTAGTGAGGTGTTCTCTTTTTTGTATTTTCACTTTTTAGATGAAATGCATATATGGTAATGAATGCATGGATAAGCAAAATATGAATATGTACATACAAATGCGCGAACGTGTACATATGAATGCAGACATGCAGTCATGAATATGCGAGTATAGATATACAAATATGACATGCAAACGTGAAGGTGCGTCACATGTGAACGTGCATCACATGCGAGCGTGGACATGCAAATACGGCACACGAACATAGATACACAAATACAGCACGGGAGCGTAGACATGCGGATGCGACATACGAAAGCGGACGTGCAAGCACGACATACGTATGTGGACATTCAGATGTAACATATGTACGTGGACTTGCGAATGTAGGTATATGATACAGACAAACAGATACAAAAACATACGAATAAAATTATACAGATACAAAAATGCACGAATATGACATGCAGATACCAAGATGCACAAATACGATATGCGAACGCGACATGTGTACGTGGACGTGGGTACAAGATGTGCATACGTGGGACGTGGGTACGAGATGTGCGTACGTGGACGTAGGAACGCGGACGTGCGTACGTGGACGTGTGTACATGACATGCATACGTTGATATGGAAACGCGGGACGTGCGTACGCGACATGCGTACGTGGACATGGGAACGCGGACACGTGTACGTGGACGTGCGTACGCGACATGCGTACATGGTAATGGGAACGTACATACGCGATATGCCTACGTGGAAGTGGGAACGGGGACATACGTACGTGGACGTGGGAACGCGGACATGAGTACGTAGACGTGCGTACGCGACATGCGCGCGGACATGTGTACGTGGACGTGCGTACGCGACATGCGTACGTGGATGTGGGAACGCGGACATGCGTACGTGGACTTGCGTACGCCACATGCGTACATGGACGTGGAAACGCCGACATGCATACGTGGATGTGGGAACGCGGATATGCGTATGTGGACCTGCGTAAATGACATGCCTATGTGAACATGGGAATGCGGACATGTGTACGTGGACATGCGCACGTGGACGTGGGAACGCGGACATGCGTACGTGATTGTGGGAACGTCGACATGCGTACCGGGACATGCGAACGCGTACATGCGTATGTGAAAATGCAAAAGCGACATGCGTATACGACATGTAAATCTGGACATGCAGACTCGACACATGAATGAATCATTAAAAATAGGATTGGCCAGTCGAAATGGCTCGTTTTCCTAATTTTTGAAATTTTTCTGAATTTTCTGGAATTTTTCAAAACCATTTGCGTATGAGGGGCAAAATCGTCATTTTAAAAAAATAGGAAGGAAATTCATCAAAAATAGGATTGACCAGTCGAGATGTCCCATTTCCAAATTTTTGAGATTTTTCTTTTGAATTTCTTAAATGAATTCGCATGAATCAATGACAATACAAATACGAATGCGGCATGACAAAATACGCATGAATTATGCTATGTGAATGCACATGAATGACTTTTTTATTTTTATTTTTCAGAGCATTAAAAATTCCCTGAAACCGAAAGAGGGAGTGAACTAATGATTTATGTGCAGTGTTGCGACCTTCAACAGGTGGCACAGCCTACTCATTCTGAGGTCTGATTATGCTGAAATTAAATTGCCGAAGGTAAAAGGGCAGTAAATAAAGACATCCAATGGATGACCTAGTCTTGGCTTGGCCCTCTCTACTTTGGAATTTGATAGTACAGAAATTAAATTGCAATAAATAAAGGACCTCCAACGAAGGGCTCGGCGTTGGCTCGGCTTACCTACTTTTGGGGTTTGATTGTACCGAAATTAAATTGCAGAAAATTAAATTGCAATAAATAAAGGACTTCCAACGAGGGACTCAGCCTTGACTTGGCCTATCCATCTTGAGGTTTGATTGTACAGAAATTAAATTGCAGGAAATTAAATTGCGATAAATAAAGGACCTCCAATGAGGGACTCGGCCTTGGTTTGGCCTACCCATCTTAGGGTCTGATGGTACAGAAATTAAATTGCAAGAAATTAAATTGCGACAAATAAAGGATCTCCAATGAGGGGCTCGACCTTGGTTCGGCCTATCCATCTTGGGGTTTGATGGTACAGAAATTAAATTGCAGGAAATTAAATTGCGATAAATAAACGACCTCCAATGAGGGACTTGGCCTTGGTTTGGCCTATCCATCTTGGGGTTTGATGGTACAGAAATTAAATTGCAGGAAATTAAATTGCGATAATTAAAGGACCTCCAATAAGGGACTCGGCCTTGATTCGGCCTATCTATCTTGGGGTTTGATGGTATAGAAATTAAATTGCAGAAAATTAAATTGCGATAAATAATGGACCTCCAATGAGGGACTCGGCCTTGGTTTGGCCTACCTATCTTGGGATTCGATTGTATAGAAATTAAATTGCAGGAAATTAAATTGTAGTAAATAAAGAACCTCCAACGAGTGGGCTTTGCCCTTCTCATTCTGGGACTTGAATCCTTTAAAATAAAATATAACAGATCAATTCGACAATTCAAGCCAAAGCTCACAGATAGATTAGTTGAGAAATTCGTGCGCGCTTAAGGGCTTCTTCGGGCCCATTTTGCCCCTCCGTAGGATTCGCCATTGATATGGAGTTGCTGGAGTGTATGAAAATAGGCCAAATTGGGTCTTGGTCTTTACTCATCAATTCTCAACGGTCTATCATCTCCATGGGCATCGTTGTCGATCGCCACGCTGGGTTGGAATATCAATTTGATACATCCAGCATTTGGGACATGCACTTACTCAAAGTAGATAGTTAGCGAAGTTTAGCGAATTAAAAGATAATACGGACATTTCAAATTAACTCTAATTGTCACACTAAGTCATCCTCGAGCAAGTCGTCGTTCGACATTGACATTATTACTTCACATCCCAAAACATTACAGCATGTTTTTGACAAAAATCAGCAAGATTCTAGCATATTTCAACAAAATACAGGTCATTTCAACAAGATTTCAACAGGATCTTCATGAACATGGAGTAACCCACAAACAGTTATGCCAGATACAACACATGAAAATCCTTGCCTCGGATGGAATTCCAGGCTCTAGCAGCTGGGAACGCACAGCCAAAAGAAAGCAACTCAATAGGAAACTGAGAATAGCTCATAGTGAAGGCATCCTAAACCACTAGGACCTCCATCTTGCTGAGCGCAAAAAGGAGGCTCGCAATAATAGGCAAGAAGTAGCAAAAAGCACTCCTCGACCACGAGCTGGGCCTACTAACCGCTTCAGCAATCACTTAGCGAATAGCGAAAGCAGAAGAGAACGACGCATGAATTGTCACCACGCGAGGCTAGAGATGAGGCGCGAGCGAGCGAGATCACAAACCGAACTTTGCGCTAACGTGCACCGATTGACAAAGGAAGGTGGGCCAGTGAGCGACCGCCGTGTGAGCGAGAGGAGGAAGCTGCGTTGGCGAATCCCCTGACGCTGAAGCCCCTGGCATCCATCCATCCTTCGAGACGCTCCGCGCGATTCAGAGCCGGTTCTGCGCTTATGACCACAACCCTCGAGATGAAGCTTTATCGCCCTTTCTTCCTTCCTCGTTCTTCAGATCATCGTCCCCTCGATCCCCTTGTCCATCCTCTTTAAATCTTCCAGGATCCCCCATGTTTTCCTTGCTCTTTTCCTTTTGTCGCGTGCATGTTGAAGACCAAGGAGAGGAAAGTATCCAGCCCTCCCACTTGTCTCAAAAGTGCCCTATATGTCAATTGAATTGGCCTCTCCACTCAAACTCTATTTAAAAAAAAAATTTCTCTCTACCATCATTTGCTTTTTTATTCCCCAAGGCCGAAATTGCTCTTCATGGAGGATAGATAAATTTGCTTTTTTTTTTCGCTGTTGGAGAGCTTGGATTAGCAAATGTAGTATGGTCGAGTGGTGGGGATGATTGTTGGAGATGGAAACCTTGGTCATGATGCAGCACTTTTTCATAGTGAGTTCAGTCTTTCGAGGGCAAATCATTGAGGACAAGATTCGTGCTTATGTCACGGGCCGATCGAATCACCGATCAATCGCTCGTGCGGCCTTAGGAAAACCTTCCCAAGTCAGCCTTTCCCTCACTCACCTCACTCACCTCACAACTCTAGAGAGAGAAACTAGAGAGAGAAGCTCTGGATTTCAATTACTCGTGAGAATGAGATGATACAAATGAGGGGAGGAGAGCCCCTTATATACAAGTTCTCGTGCGATACAAACCGTAGATCTCCCTTTTGATCTAACGGTGGAGATGGGTTCCCGCCTAACTCCCACCTAACTTTCCTTATAATAATAATGTACAATTACAATATTGCCCCTTCTAGAATCCTCCAGAATTCTCTAGGATTCTCTAGGAGATTTTCCCGCAGGACACGATCGTTTCTTCGTTTCGAAAACCTCTTCGGGTTTGCCTCTTCGCCCGGACCGTGTCATTCTCCCCCACCTATTCTGGCGACGCCCTCGTCGCGCTCTCTGCCAGGTACGCCTCGACCTGCTTTTGGAACTGCCATAGTGAATCGGCAAGTTCCCATGTAGCTTCACTCTCGGGGAGTCCCTTCCATCAGATCAGATACTCCTTCTTGGGCGCACAATACCTCTTTCGTACGACTCGATCCGCCAGGATGTAGTCGACGTCTCGATCATAGGAAGTCTTGGCCCCGATCGGCGCCCGTTGTGATTTCCCTCGATCCGGATCCCCTTCATCAAAATGAAACGGCTTAAGCATACTTACGTGGAACACCGGATGAATCTTCAATTTGGCCGGGAGCTCTAATTTATAAGTAGCATTGCCAATCCATTGTGTGATGCGGAATGACCCCTCGTATCGTCGGAGTAGCGCCTTATGGACACCCTTGTACCTCAGCGGTAACTTGCATAGCACTAGATCTCCGACTTGATATTCCACATGCCTTCGCTTCTGGTCCGCCCATTTCTTCGTTCTCTTGGATGCCTTGTGAAGACATGTGCGAGCAAGATCGGCTTGCTCGTGCCATTCCTCAGCAACCTTGTGTGCGGCCGGGCTACTCCCCTTGTGGCCCGACGCAATCGCGCTCGGTGTGAGCGGTTGTTGCCCCATGACTATCTCGAACGGACTCCTCCCGGTCGATTCACTACGTTGTAAGTTGTAGGAGAATTGTGCTACATCGATCAACTTCGCCCAATCTCGTTGCGTTGCGCTCACGTAGTGCCTCAGATATACCTCCAATAAGGCGTTCACCCGCTCGGTTTGGCCATCCGTCTGAGGATGAAGACTCGTTGAGAAGTTCAAGTCCGTCCCGAGTAGTTTGAATAGCTCGGTCCAAAATCTCCCCGTGAACCGAGGGTCACGATCGCTCACGATCGTCCGTGGTACACCCCAGTGCTTTACCACGTGCTTCAGGAATAACTTGGCCGCTTCCTCGGCTGGGCAGTCGTCGGTGGCTGGTACGAACGTCGCGTACTTGGACAATCGGTCCACCACGACCATTAGCGTCCGACACCCTTCGGACTTGGGCAATCCCACGATAAAGTCCATGGAGACGCTCTCCCATGGACGTTCTGGAACGGGCAGTGGCTCCAGCAGGCCGGCGGGCGACTTTTGCTCTAACTTGTCCTGTTGGCATACCAGGCAAGTTCGAACATAGGCCTCCACGTCGTCTCGCAAGTGCGGCCAGAAATAATGCTCCTCCACCAACGCCAAGGTGCGGTGGACTCCTGGATAACCAGCCCACTTTGAGTCGTGACACTCGCGAAGGACTTCCCTCCTTAGGTTCCCGTGGAGCGGGACATATAGTCGTCGCCCCTTAGCGTATAATAGGTCATCCTCGCACCAAAATCTTCGAGTCTTGCCCTCTTTCGCATAACGTAAGAGCGCCTGCGCCGCTCGATCATGCTTTAGCCCCTCCTTGATCCTCCCGACTAGCGGACAATCTGGCCGACTCATGGACGCCAACTCTGCTCTTCGACTAAGTGCATCAGCCACGGCATTAGCCTTCCCTGGCTTGTACTCGAGCATATAGTCGAATTCCGCTAAGAAATCCTGCCAGCGAGCTTGCTTCGGGCTCAGCTTCTTTTGAGTTTGGAAGAACTCATTGCCACATTGTCCGTCCTCACGATGAACTTTGATCCCAGCAAGTAGTGACGCCAAGTGCACAAGCAATGCACGATGGCCGTCATCTCCTTCTCCTGAACGATGTACCGCCTCTCGATCTCGTTCAGTTTTCGTGACTCGTAGGCCACGGGATGCCCATCCTGCATAATAACACCTCCAATCGCAAAATCAGAAGCATCAGTTTCTACCTCATACGGCTTCGAACAATCAGGCAACGCCAAGACCGGCTCCTCCGTCATAGCCTTCTTTAGTCTCTCGAACGCCCCTTGACAGCGCTCCGTCCACTCCCACGGCTTTTTCTTCTTCAGCATATCCGTGAGCGGAGCATTAATGCTCGAGTAGCCCTTGATGAATCGTCGATAATAGTTAGTAAGGCCTAGAAAGGACCGAAGTTCGGTTACCTTCGTCGGCGGCTCCCAACTTTCGATCGACTCGATCTTGGCCGGATCCATTCGGACTCGTCCATCTCCCACAATGTGCCCCAAGAAAGGCACTTCCTGCTGGGCAAAGGCGCACTTCTCGCGCTTCACGTACAGCTCATGTTCTCTCAGAACCTGGAAGACCTGCTTGATGTGCTTGATATGCTCCTCGAGCGTCCTGCTGTATATGACTATATCGTCCAGGTATACAACCACAAATTGATCGAGAAAGGGTTGTAATACCTTATTCATCAGCGTGCAGAACGTCGCCGGTGCATTTGTCAAGCCGAAGGGCATGACCAAGAACTCGTACGAGCCGTACCTCGTAATGCAGGCGGTTTTTGGTTCATCTCCCTCTGCGATCCGTACTTGGTAGTATCCCGATCGAAGATCCAGCTTGGTGAACCACCTTGCTCCTCCAAGTTGATCGAATAGATCCGCAATGAGCGGGATCGGGTACTTATTCTTCACCGTCAGCTTGTTCAGCGCCCGGTAGTCGATACACATACGCAGCGATCCATCATGTTTCTTCTGAAATAGGACCGGCGCACCGAACGGAGCCTTCGATGGACGGATATACCCGGAATCAAGCAATCCTTTCAGTTGTTTCCTCAATTCTTCAAGTTCTGGAGGCGCCATTCTGTATGGTGCCATCGCAGGCGGTCGAGCATCCGACACTAGCTCGATCCGATGATCCACCTCCCTCATAGGCGGCAGCTTCTTCGGTAGCTCCGGAGGCATTACGTCCTTGAATGCTTCGAGGACTTGGATCACCTCCTTCGGGACATCGTCCATCCCATCCTTGGGATCTACCTCCTTCAGCACGGCAAGGAAAGTCTCCTCGCCCTTCCTAGCCCCCTTAGACAGTTGCATGGCCGAGAGCATCTTATGGTTACCTCCCGACTTCCTCTGAATTGGAACCACGCACTGGTTCCGTTCATCCAGCACACAGATGCAATCCGCGAACGGAAGTAGCATCGCTTCGATCCTGTCAATGAATCCCAATCCCATGACAATATCATAGTCGTCTAAAGGGATTACCTCGAGATCCTCCTTGCTCGTCCACTGACCAATGTGGATCTCCACGCCTCGAGTTACCCCGCACATGGGCACTTGCTTCGAGTTGACGGTCTTCAGCCATCCCGTCTTCTTCTCAACCTTAAGGTCGAGTTTCTTCGCAGCTTCCTCGGAGATGAATAGATCGGATGCCCCCGTATCCACCAACGCATTCATCGTGGTGTCGCCGATCTTCATTTCCACGAACATCATCCCCTTAGGCTTGCCAGTTTTCTTGGATTTGATCGAGCTAAGGACTCGCAAGGATCCGAGTCGCGTCTCGTCCTTCTCGGCTTGCTTCTTCTCCTCTTCCTTAGCTTTAATCACCGATGCGATTTGCCCCTTGGCCGAGCAATCGCGTGCAAAGTGCAGTCCGTCGCACAAGAAGCACTTAACTTGGAATCGCCTCTTCTCGGGCTTTCCACTGCTTCCGCTACTTGAGGCTTCCGTCCTCGCTTTAGGTGGAGCGGTTGGTGGCTTGCTATAGCTTGGGCGATGGAATTTTCCACGATCTCCCCCACCAACGCTCTTCTCCCTTGGGTGGAAGTCCGGCTTGCTCACTGGAGTTGGCTTGTATTCCACCATGGATTCGGCCGCAGCTAAAGCCGATGCGAGATCCATTGCATTGCAACGCTTGATCTCCTGCTTCACATATGGCTTGAGACCCCCAATGAATTGGTAGTAGGCCTCGGTGTCGCTCATCGTCGAGATTTGAAGCAACAGCTCCGAGAACTTCTTCACGTAGTCCCGGACGCTTCCCCTTTGTTCCAAGCGTCGGAGTTCCTCTCGGGCTTCCTCCTCCGCATACGCTGGGTAGAATTGCTTGTGAAACTCCGTAACGAACTCTTACCATGAAGTGATCGGTCCACCACTCCGTTCATCACTCCTACGACGCCACCATAATAGTGCGTTTTCAGTAAGATACATAGCAGCAGTACTAACCTTGAGGGCATCATCAGCAATCCCCGTCGCGTTGAAGTACTGGTTCACGTGCCACAGGAAGTTGTCCACATCCTTGGCCACCCTTGAGCCTTTGAACTCCTTAGGTTTCGGAGCATCGACTCGTGGAGTGGGTTGCACGGTGATCACCCCGCTCACGCGTGCAGCTTCCACTTCAGCAACTTTCACCTTGAGCGCGTCCAGCTCCCCGCGCATAGCCTCGACCAGGGCTCGCAAGTTATCGTTCTCCGATCGGAGTTCTTCAGCGGTGCATGCCAAGGTACCTAGCATCTCGCCTCGGAGCTCCCCCATGCCGGATTTCAGCTCATGCACCCCGGCCTCGAGCTCCTCCTTCCCGGACATGTCTCCTTCAGCGTCATTCTCGGCTAGATCCCCGATCACGCCTTGGATTTCTGCGAGTACGACCTCCATCTTCGATACCCGAGTCTCCAAGAGTCCCATCGCATCCCTCGAACTCGATCGAGCACGACCTTTCTGAGCTTTGCTGGCCTTCTCAGCATCACGACCACGCTCCTCCGCGGCCTTCTTCCCTTGGGCAGCAGTTGCCTCAGATGCTGGATCCATCACACCCCTTGATGAACCTGGCTACGCACTAGAATGTTGGCTCTGATACCACTTGTCACGGGCTGATCGAATCACCGATCAATCGCTCGTGCGGCCTTAGGAAAACCTTCCCAAGTCAGCCTTTCCCTCACTCACCTCACTCACCTCACAACTCTAGAGAGAGAAACTAGAGAGAGAAGCTCTGGATTTCAATTACTCGTGAGAATGAGATGATACAAATGAGGGGAGGAGAGCCCCTTATATACAAGTTCTCGTGCGATACAAACCGTAGATCTCCCCTTTGATCTAACGGTGGAGATGGGTTCCCGCCTAACTCCCACCTAACTTTCCTTATAATAATAATGTACAATTACAATATTGCCCCTTCTAGAATCCTCCAGAATTCTCTAGGATTCTCTAGGAGATTTTCTCGCAAGACACGATCGTTTCTTCGTTCCGAAAACCTCTTCGGGTTTGCCTCTTCGCCCGGACCGTGTCACTTGTCTCTCACCCTATTACTAAAGAAAGCGTAAAAGATAGGATTTTGAGAGGCTTCCTTTTCGCTTTTGCGCGCATACCACACCACGACATTGAATTGCTATGCAAATTTTTTGCTTCGGTGGAGGCTTTCTTCAAAAGTTTAAATTACTCTCCCTTCGAAAACTCCCTCTCTCACAATAACCTAGCAAGCAATCGTAGGCCTCCGCTCGCCAAATTCATTAATTCTTGAGAACATCTCGCGAAATCGAACCTGTACGTTCGACCGGCAAGTCATGCGAACGTGATAACGTAGCATAGAGAGACGCTTCCAATGGTAAATTGGAATTGGAAATCCGAATGCAATAATAGAAAGTGCACCATCAGGCCATTGAAAAATTTGGGTTATTAGAGGATAATGTCACGACTCTAGAAATGCAAAAATTGAAAATTACAGAGCTCAAATGAATTTTCTATAATTTTTCTCTTTAACCTGAAAATGAGATTAACAAAGTAATTTTCGATTTCAAATTAATTTTTATAGATTTTATTTGGCCAAAATGAAGAGAAAATTAAGAGAAAAATACTGGCTATTTTTTCATATTTTTGTGGCCTCAAATGCAATTTTATTCTCAAATATTTTCCTAATTTTAAAAAATATTAAAAAATAAAAAAATATGAAAAATTATTTTTTTTTTAAAAAAAATGGTAGCCTAAGCTTGACGAAGGCTTCCAAAGTTGATTTTTTTAATTTTATCATTTTTTTATTTTTTATGAATTTTTGAAAATGAAAATATTGAAAAATACTGAAAATATGAAAAATCATTTTTTGGTTAAAATTAGTTCCCTATGCTTAGCCAAGGTCCCCAAAGTTGATTTTCTAATTTTAAGAATTTTTATGAATTTTTTATTAATTTTCAAAAATAAAAAAATACCGAAAAACTGAAAATATGGAAAATCTTTTTTTTTTGTCAAAATTGGTTCTCTAGGTTTGACCAAGGTCCCCAAAGTTGATTTTCTAATTTTATGAATTTTTATGAATATTTTATTATTTAAAAAAAAAGAAAAGATGATTAAAAATCAGGTATCAACAGGGGTAATTCAGTCACTTTCAATATTTTACCTTTCTTCTCAGCACTCCGAAATCAATTGGCAAATTTTCGAGCTTTTCGAGGCGATGTCCAATTTTTGTCTCTTAACCTTCGAAAATGTAATATTATTTCAACTTATAAAGGTCTAAAATTTGGGATGTTACACGATGAGCTCGAAATGGGCTTTAATCAATTTAAAGGGTAATTAATTAAAAGAATTATTAGTTTAGTGAGCAAAAATAGGATGAATAACATTTGAAAGAATGGATCCAAGCCTTTCTTAATTTTTGACATTATTAATTTCAAATTGTCAAAAATTTCCTAATAATTTAAGTCTAGTTGCCTGTTCAATCTGAGTTCAAATCCTCTACTGTTGGCCTAAAATGAATGAGACAAAGTAGGAACAAAATTAAATATGCTATGCGTGAAAATTAATTATTTTTTTGGTGGGAATTAAAACTAATTGTCATTTTTATGGAGAACGAAATAAAAAAGGAAAAATAAAAATTTAAGTGTCAATGACTGCTCCTCTTTAAATGAAGGCTCGCAGAGGTTTTGCTCAGAAATAAAATCGAACCCTACATTTTCATAAATACGAATGAAAAAGTGATTTTTGTGGGGGTTTTGATCCCATTTTATGCAAATAAAATGATGCATGATATGCAAAGTTATTAGTAACACATGCCAAGGCTTCCTTTCGAAAGGAAGCCTGCCCATGGAGCACATATGAATTATTCACATTTACCGTACACTTCATAATGCTAATGATTCCCTTGATTTCCAGGCCTCTTCTTGTGGATGTGAGAACCTCAAGGTACTAGGGCTTTATTTGTTATCAGAAATTTCCTTTTGATGCGAGATAGCGTAAAATATGTAAAGTATTCATTTGAAAAGGTATGTATCACTGGAGACGAATCAGAATGAACATAAGAAGGGATGTCCCGCTTGAGTCAAATCAGAATGAACATGAGATGTACCGCTTAAGTTGAATCAGGACGATTACAAAATGCATCGCCTGAGTCAAATTAGGATGAATACAAAAAAGATGTGCCGCTTGAGTCAAATCAAGACCGATACAAAAAAGATGTGTCACCTGAGTCGAATCAGGACAAACACGAGATGCACCATCTGAGTTGAATCAAGATGGATGCAAAAAGATGTGCCATCCGAGACGAATCAGTACGGACACAAAAGGGTTATGTCGTTTGAGACAAATCAGGATGAGCATTTGTGTAGAAATGTGTAACCAATTCCACTTGAGCTGATTAGAGAAGCATTTGTGTAAAAATGTGTAATTAATGTCACCCCAGTCGATCAAGTGAAACATTTATGTAAAAGGTATAATCAATGCCACCTGAGCTAATTAGATGAAGCATTTGTGTAAAAGATATAAACTTAAGTCAACTAAGTGTTAATGTGGAGCAAGATTTTGAATGGCAATTAGAAAACATACAAGACTTCTTCAAACAATGATCAATAAATAGACGGGCTGGACGCATCATACGTGTCTATTCATTTGGAGTAGGATTTAATTATGTGCATAAAACTAATGCAAATGCAACATGTTCTCGATAAAATTCATGTTTCACTAAGGAAAGTGGACACAAAATGATCATGGGTACCACATTGGATTCAAATACCTTGACAATCATCGGCACTCATTCGTTTGAAAAGTTCAGGTTAAAGATATAATTACCCGAGGATCTAGAAGATTTCTTAGTTTGCACTCACCAGCATGGCTTGTTCATTTAACAATACTTGGATAAATTTTGAGAAGTTGGGAGATAATTTGAATATCGAGAATGCATCTGTTTAGACAATGTCAGAGTTAAGATGTGCAAACGTATATATTGAAATTCACTCAATGGGTTCATGCAAAACTGCTTAACCTAATTTGTATTACCAATGATTAGGAGCAAAAATGTGTATGACTCATAATACAGTTCATACATGATTATTCTATTGAGTTTGCATTCAGGGAGGTTATCTTATTTTGAATATCTCGAATGTAACATGAAAAGGGAACTTCAGTCTGAAAGGGCTTTCTTTCACTTTTGAGGAAAGCTATTCATCCTAGCTATAGGATTCAAGAGAACCACTCAATCTTTCCATTAATGCATTCAATAAGGATTCGAGTAATCACAAAATTGATATGAACAAACCGATCTAGAGCTATTAATTTGGACCGTAATGAGAGCTAGGTCAAAGATTTACAAAAGGGACTCCCAATCAAGTCAAAGCTTATTTGAAAGAGAAGTCTTCATCAGCTGCTCCAGGTTTACAAGTGAAGAATCCTATAAAAGTGAGAAATAATTATATTCGAATTATTTTGAAGGATGCTTAAAATCATTCAACTCTATGCTAATTCAAGTGCCCTAATTTGAAGAGATTTTGAAGGGTTGTAATATAGGTTAAGTTTAGGGATTGAGGAACGAAAAGATTCGGTTTGGCTTAGAAAATAAATGAGAAGGGTTTGATGTTGGTGATCATCGCTAACTTGTCATCAATCTTGGCCTTCTAGATTTGATTCTGGTGATTCCGTCATTACTTGAGGATGGTAAGAATTCAATCGAGGATCATATTTTACAATTTGGGTCCTTTGGGGATCTTTCTTTATAGATCAATGTCTTTATAATTTACAAGAAAAATAACATACAATAATGTACATTCAAAACTGAAAAGTCCTTTACAAATGAATGAAGTTTGGATGGGCACTAGCATTGCTTTTGATAGGCACTTTGCTTTTTCTAATGCCCATGATTTTTCTGTGGGACCAACCTTTGTTTTTCTTATTCGCAACTCTCTTTTTTTCCCTTCTTTCCACGACGTCTCAATTTTTCTAACATTTCGATTTTTCTTTGACGTCTTGATTTTTCTTTTCTCCTTTTTTTGATGTCTCGATTTTTTTGTTTTTTGTTTTTTTTTGGCTTTTCCTGACATCTTGATTTTTTAGGGAGTGGCCCCCTTTCTTTTAGGATAAATTTGCTCTCTTTCCCCTTTTGTTTACAATCCTGTGATTTTGAATCAGGAATTACAAAAACAAGACCAAATATGCATATAATGAAAATCTAACACACTTGACGAGTTCATTTGGGAATTATCTATGGACCCATTTTGTCTGCTTGGATGTGACGCCTTCCTCATCTTGGAATGAGTAATAATCACCAACAAGATTTAAAAAATGAATTGTAGGCACAAGTGGGCTATGCAAGGGATATAAGTGTGTAGGATAGAGAAACGAATCCACTTTGTCATCTAAGGCAATTGAATTATAGTTTGAGCTTAAATGCAAAGAAACACTCGAAAGTTGATATCAATCCAAACAAAAAAATTTCTAACCATTTACTTCATCTCACTGTTGGAATTATTTTTTTTTTTTGGCCGCGATATGGGGTGATTCTTGTCAAGGGTAAAGAAATGAAATTGCTACTCAATGGGTTAACCAATGGACAACCTGTACTATTTGCAATAGAGAAATGAATGCCTCTGCTACTTTATCTATCGTACCTTTTACAAGAAAACCTTGGGAATAAAGAATATTATTACTTATCTTGCTTGAGAAATGTATGTGGGATGTGTATGGAAATGGCTTGCCACATCATCTTGTCATGCCCCATTTGATACATTCGATATATCATAGGTAGTTTATGCAAGTTCACTAATTAATAATCTTTTCAAAGTGAAATTCCAAAAATAGGCTGTACCTATCAAGTGTTGGTCAAATCTAGTTTCCAAAACCTTCGGTTATGATTGAGACTCTATCTATGCCATGGGGCAACAACCAGGGGAGAAGTCTCCAACACGAAGAAAAGTTCGGGATTGAGGACAGGGTGAACCGTACCTCGGAGGTAAGGTCGGGGTGATATCCGCACGATACCTTCCTAATTACTAGCAACCCAGGTCCAATTGTAATATGCAATGCAATTAGACATGTGAACAATTGGCCTATTATATAACCAAGAATAAATTTAAACTATACTACACTAAAAAACCAGAGGTTAGTAACATTTTCAAAAATCAGCAGAATAAAGCCAATCAAGAAAAATCATCATAAGAAAATCGACCAAAGTCCACTAAGGCACATTAAATTTTCAAAAATGTATAAGTCCACAATAAAACCCAAATTTTTTGAAAATTCAAGTATTGACTCATAGCAGAGTCACCAAGCTGTTGTGGCCTAAAATTTGAAAATTTTGGGTTAACGAATTATTAGATTAATTAAATGAATTAACTAACTAATGCGACTCTCCCAAGCCCTACTAAATCATAATCAGATTCATATGATTATTATTAGAAGATTTTTAATTTTAGAGCTATCATTAATTATTTTCGGTAGGTTGATTAGAAAACTTAAATAAAATAGCATAAAAACTATTTTATTTCTACGAACTAGAGAGTAAGAGTTCGGGGACTTAATTACATTAATTTTTTAATTAATGCCCTTTCGGTACCATTCTTGTGAAAATTTCTTGAGTTGGCAATTTAGTTGATTTAATTCGAAGACCAAGGTACACTCATTTTTTTTAGGATTTTCTTGATTTAAATGAATAAAATGCAAATGCATAAATATGATAATGAAATGCAGAAATCTAACTATATGATGTTATGCATTTTAAACTACGTGACAAACATACTGACCATGCATGATGTCTAAAAAAATCAGGTTTTAATGCACGAAAAATATGGATTCTAATTATATGACATGAAAAATGACATGATAAAGTAATGCATGATAGTTTTCAAAAAAGTTGAATTTTGTGCACATGAAAAATGAGTTAAAATTAAATGGCATGACATGCGAATGATGCAAGTCTACCTATATAATGTGAATAAAATGCATGAATAACATTAACATGATGCCTAAACTATATGATATGGAAATGAAAAGATTATTCCTTTTATGAAGCCGAAAATACTCAGGATGAGTCCTTGAATGAAATTGGTCTGAAAATTCATAAAAGGAATGGCAACTAATAAAAGATTATTCCTTTGAAAATCCTAAGTATATTGGATGAGTCCTTGTAAGATAATTCGAATATTACAAAAAATATGCAACATCTTTTCGAGAAAATGATCAAGATTTAGATTTACTTGAAAATCAAGGCATAAGATGTATCTAAAATCCTACAAGTATATCCAAAAAGCCCCCATTATCTATAAGAGATATATACGAATAAACAAATCAAGTATCCAATCCAAATCTCCATTGATATATACAATTGAATATTTATCATGCCAAGATTTACTATTATCTGATCAACTTCTTAGGATATGCAAATTAATTCAAAGTCAATCAAGATAAGCAAAATGAAGCAAAATTCAATCCAATCAAAACATGCTTGTCGCGACCTAAAATTCATTTTTAGGTTAATGGATTACCAGATTAATTAATTAAATTAACTAACCTAGTTCGAGCTCTCCCAAGCTCTACCAAATCGCAACTTTGATTTTTTTTCACATGATTTTAGAATTTGGAGTCGCCACTAATCATTTTTGGTAGGTTGATTAGAAACCTAAGTAACCTAGCGGGAGAACTAAATTACTCCTGCAAACCAGAGATTATGAGTTCGGGGACTTGGTTACACTAGTTAATTAAAACTAATGCCCTTTCGGTACCTTAATTCCATGGATATCCTATTTTGGCAACTCTCACTTGATTTATTCCTAAGACCCTGGTAAGGTGTTCTTTTTATGTTTTCACTTTAAAATGAAATGCATAAAGGGTATGAACGCAAATGTTGACATACAAATACGACACACAAATACGGACATACGAATACGTAGATATGCGAATACGAATATGTGCGTGACGTGCGAATGACATACGTACATGACATGCGAACGACATACGTACATGACATGTGTATGAATACGATATGCATACGAGATAGATGAATACATATACGTGCGTTACATGCGAAGGATATACGTACGTGGACATGCGAATGATATGCGTACGTGAAATGCGTATGAATACAACATGCATGCGGGGATAGACGAATACAAATACGTATGTGACATGCGTATGAAGACGCACGAATACGATATGTAACATGCATACATACACCATACAAATACGTGACATATATATGTGACATGCATAGTGATATGTGTATGTAAATACGTACATTTCGATTTTGCCCATAAAGGGAAAAGTCGTCATTTTGAAAAGATGGGATAAAACCCTCATTTTTGAAAAAGAGGGGATAAAACCCTTATTTTGAAATTTTTGATTTTTCTGAATGAATATGCATGGGTTAATAACATATCATAACAGACAAATGTGGATTTGCAAACGTCGCGTACGTGACGTGCATACGAGAACAAACAAATACGATATGTCTATACGAACATACGGATAACATAACAAACATACATGAGACATACTACATGAGATGCACATGAAAGGCATTTTTTGTATTTTCAGATTTTCCATTTTTTTTTTGGTTTTTTGGATTTTCTACATTTTTTTTTGTATTTTGGATGTATTATAAAAGAATGCAAAATCACCCAAAGCAAATGAAGATGTGAAGAGAGAGCAGGTAAAGTAAAACTACCCTAAGGACAGTGAAAATAAAACCCGCAACTCGTCGGGTGAATAATTACAGACCAATTAAATAAAACCCGAGACATGATCGGGAATACAACAAAAATGGACCGGAATGGACATCGGTCAAACACCCGTCGCCAAGCCTCGTGGGTCGAGAGTACAACAAAACGGACCAGAATGGACATCGGTCATCCTCCAGTCTTCAAAGCATCGGGCCGAAAGCCAAATGAAAATAATGAACTTATCCAATCGGACATGCACAATCACCAATGAGTTAAGACAATTCAAAAACTTTTAACACGTGCTGATTAAACTTCATTGAGACCATTTTTTACATTTTCCAATGCATTAACACAAAAAATACGAATTAAATCATACTGTCCATGAACATTCTTAGGGAGAAAGCAGTAACCATAAAATACAAAAGAAATAATAAAATGTATGTAAAAATTCTGAGATTTTTTATGTGGATGGGAAAATGTGTCTTTGACAACTTTCATGTTTTACATTCTTATTGAAGAGACACTCATTTTCGTGTAGAAAATGGTCTTTCATGAGAGCTCAGCAGCAAACAAACAAATTTCACAGAACAGACATATTTCAGGATTAAGCTTAAATGGACACTCAAATCTCAAAATTAATGCACCAAACTTTCCAGTCTACTAAACAAGACCCCAATGAACAACTTTCATTTTTTGTGAAGTTTCAAAAGAAGACTCTAAACATAAGATAACTACAAATCAATATGACCACGCACAGAAAAACGCTCAGACTCAAGGACGCCAATAGAATTGCATGATTTCATTAAATGCATTAAAAATACAAAACGTGCATGAATATTTTTGTATTTTTTATATGTTATGAACTAAGATCTTATGAACAAATGTCATGAAGAGGTCTTTATGAAACAAAGTCTAGAATAACCCATGGAAAATCATTTAGCGTGAAAGGTCAGATCAGAAAAATTCCATCTCAGGTTCTGATCACCATATTTCCAGATTTCTGCTTTCAATTTCGGGACCCTTTTGACATAGCAAACGACGTCAATTTTCATGCCATAATATATCAAATCGAAGATCTCGAAGTCATCTACGAATGTTCAGTACATTTATTTTCGAGATTTCGTCATCTAAACACGAAAAATTGAGTTACCAGATAATTGCACATGCTGATGCGCCTAGAGCTCGTTGGAGATGAATCCGTCGCGTCGCCAAGGCTTGTTCCACGGCGGCGAATTTTTCTCTCTCAAAATTTTTTTCTCTTGAAATCTCTCCAAAAAAATTTTTTTCTCCAGTTTTTCTTCAATCTCCCAAAACTCTCTCAAACATCCAAAATTTTCTCTCCAAAAAATTTTTTCTCTCAAGCTCACTTCTTCCTCCTTTTATAAACCACTCATCTATCTCCCATTCTAATTTTTCCATTAACTCTATCTCCCATTCTAATTTCTCCACTAACTCTTCTTCATTTTCATCTTCCCTTCTCCATCTCTATCTCACATTCTAATTTCTCCACTAACTCTTCTTCATATTCATCTTCCCTTCTCCATATCTATCTCACATTCTACTAACTCTTCTTCATCTCCATCTTCCCTTCTCTATTCTCATCTTATTTTCTTTATCTTCTCTTCTCCATCTCCTCTTCTCCATCTTCCTATCTTCATCTCCTCTTCTCCATCTTCCCTTCTCTATTCTAATTTCTCCACTAACTCTTCTTTTTGTTATTTACAAAATAATCCCTCAAGTATTAGGTATTTGCACTCTAGTCCATGAGATTTTAAGTATTTGTAATTCAGTCCCTGGAGAAATATTTCTTTAAGTCCAAATCTCCTCACAATTTTCGACACACCTATCGCATGTTGAATTTAAGCTCATTTCTTGCTATTGAAAATAATGCAAAATTTAATTAAAGCCCTGTTTGTAAAATTGAGTCATTCTGGGTATAATTGGGCCAAGATGAAAATTTGGAATATTAAAGAACAATGTCACAACTCCTAAAAGTGAAAAATGAAAATAAATTGACTCAAATTGAATTTTTTTAGGCCCGATTCGAGATTATGCTCGTTAAGGAATACATGACCTCGAATTGGATTTTTTAAATTTGCGATGGCCAACATGAAAAGGGATTTAAAGGAAAAATATTGACTATTTTTATGTATTTTTGTGGCCTCAAATGCTATTATTTATTAAATATTTTCCTAATTTCTAAAAATTATATTTAAAAAAATACAAAAAATATGAAAAATTATTTTTTTACTCAAAAATGGTTGCCTAAGCTTGGCCAAGGCTTCCAAAGTTGATTTTGCAATTTTCTCATTTTTATAGATTTTCTATCAATTTTAGAAAATAAAAATACCGAAAAATACTGAAAATATGAAAAATCATTTTTTGGTCAAAATTGGTTCCCTAGGCTTGGCAAAGGTCTCCAAAGTTAATTTTTTCAAATTTATGAATTTTTATGGATTTTCTATTAATTTTAAAAAAGAAGAAAAGAAAAGGTGATTGAAAATCAGGTGTCAACAGCTGCCCCTCTTTGAAAGGAAGCTCGGTAGAGGTTCATTTCAAAGACGAGATAACACCTGAATCCTAATCGACTCAACACAATGAAATAAAAAGAGTCATGACATTCGATCTCCAATACCCCTTTTAGCAAATTTCGATCCAAACCCGGTTTGAGGAGGCTTTCATGCGATGAGGGAGAGACAAAGATGAGAATTTACCTGGCACTTACCTGCTCGTTGTATGGCGGTTGCCTGACATGAGTGCTCTGCTGAAAATGAGATGAGAACCTAAGGATTCGTTATAAGAAAACCTTAGGGTAGTGGAACTTGGACCCGTATGGTAGGTCACCCCATAGTAGATTCCTAATAAAAGGATTCTACTGATTAAAATCGGATTGAATTTTGACCCGTATGGTGGGTCACCCCATGGTAGATTCCTAGTAAAAGGATTCTATTGATTGGATTAAGATTTGACCTGTATGGTAGGTCACCCCATGGAAATGCCTGTAAGAAGGACTTTGGTGCCTGTAAGAAGGACTTTGGTGCCTGTAGAAAGGACTTTGTTTTGCCTATAAAAAGGACTTTGGTATGCCTGTAGAAAGGACTTTTGGTTGCCTATAGAAAGGACTTGGTGCCTGTAAGAAGGACTTTTGTGTGCCTGTAGAAAGGACTTTCGTCGCCTGTAGAAAGGACTTGATGCCTGTAAGAAGGACTTGTGCCTGTAGAAAGGACTTTGATGCCTGTAAAAAGGACTTGGTATGCCTGTAAGAAGGACTTGGTTTGCCTGTAAGAAGGACTTGGTTTCCTGTAGAAAGGACTTGGTCGCCTGTAGAAAGGACTTTGGTTGCCTGTAAAAAGGACTTTTGATTGCCTGTAGAAAGGACTTGCTCGCTTGTAGAAAGGGCTTTGGTCGCCTGTAAAAAGGACTTTGGAAATGGACCGTTCCGTATTGGGGTTTCCAATGGAAGGGCTCCGGAGATAATATACCCTAGATTTCACCTTTTTTGGGTAGACTGAAGAGGTATTGATTGAGAAAATGATTTTTGGGTATATCTGTGATCTAATGAGATCAAGAATCCTACAGACGCTCTAACCCAATTTAACTTAGCATGAAGGGTGCCATTCTGGGATCTGGGGAAACCAGGAATCTTCCAGACACTCAAACCCGATTTAACTTACCTTGAAGGGTGTCATTATGGGATCTAGGGAGACCAGGAATCCTCAAAATCCGACTTAACTTACCTTGAAGGGTGCCATTCTGGGATTTGGGGAAACCAGAAATCCTGCAGACGCTCAAATCCAATTTGACTTATCATGAAGGGTGCCATTCTGGGATCTGGGGAAACCAAAAATCCTGCAGAAGCTCAAACCTAATTTTTGTTGTCCCATCACTTTAGGAATAAACCGATGAGGCAAAGATCAAGAACACGAGAGTTGGTCAATCATGATTTGATAAAGCTTGAGAACACGAGATTATATCAATCGTGAGCTGATGAAGACTTCATGAGAGTATGTTGATCATGAGTTGCAAGGGTTCAGAAGACTTACCTGGATCTTCTGAGTTAATGATCGAGGCATAGACAAACCGATTGTATCGTGTCTGCTTGCTCACTGAATGACCTTATGTGCTGCAATGGATTTGAGCACCCAGACAATCATCAGAATTGAAAGGTTCAGGTTGAAGATATACTCACCTGAAAATGCTTGGCGAGCATTAGCCAATAGGGCTTGTTTGTTTAATAGCCTCTGGATGAATTTCGAGACCTCGGAGAGTAACTCGACTATTAGGAATGCACTACTTGTCAGACAGTGTCAGAGGTAACATGTGCAAGCATTTTTATCAATGAGTTCATCGGTTCATGCAAAACCATTCAGTTGAGTTTGCAATGATTAAAACCATATGTGTATGCTCATAATATGGATCATGCATGACTATTCTATCGAGTTTGCATTTCCAATTCTGTCCAGGGAGGTTATCATGTCATGAATACCTCGAATTGAACCTGAATAGGGACTTCAGTCCGAAAGGGCTTTCTCTCACTCTCGAGAAACGCTATTTATCCAGATTGCAGGATTTGAAAAGAAAGCACTCAACCTTACCATCATCGCATTCAGCGAGGGTCTGAGTAATCTCGCAATTGATACAATCAAGCCGATCTAGAGGTCTTGATTAGGACCGTAATGTGGGCTGGGTCAAAGGCTTATCAAAGGAGATTCATTTCGAGTCAGGGCCATTGACAAAAAAAGGTCTTCATCATCTGCTCCGGGTTTACAAGTCAAGAACCCTGCAAAATGAGAGAGAAATAATCTTGCTCGAACTTCTTCGAGCGATTCTTAAAGTCATTCAACTCTTACATTAATTTAGGTGCCCTAATCAGAAGAGACTTTCAAGGGTCGTAACGTAGGTCGGGATTTGGGTCTGAGAAACGAATGGCTCGTTTTGGCTCAGCAAAATATATGAGAAGGGCTTGGTGTTGGTGATCATTGCAGTCTTGTCACCGATCTTTGACCTTCCTGAATTTGTCTTTAATGAATACCATCATTGGCTGAGGGGTGGTAGTTCTTTTACACTTTGCAAACTGACTTCTTTGGGGATCCTTTTTCGGGAATTCTCAAAATGTATGTTCGAAGTCAGAAGTTCATTACAGATATATGGGCATTGGCCTTGCTTTTGATAGGCACTTTGCTCTTTCTGCCCGAGATTCTTTGGAGTAGCCTTTGCTTTTCTTACTCCCGACTCCCTTTTGTTTGGAAGCAGGCCCATTTTCTTTAGGCTACACTTGTCTCTCTCTTTTTTTTTGTTTAATAATCTTGTGATTTTGAATTTTAGCAACAAGATGATTTTCAACAAATGATACTAGACATTACATGAAAGTCTAGCATATGAAATGGGCTGATTCGAGAATTCTCTATTGCCCAATTTCTTCAATTCTGCTCTTTTGGGGGAAGGTGTCGTCATTACCTTGAAATGAGCAAGGATCACCAACATGGGCTTGAGAAATGAATTTGCAGGCTCAATTGGGTTATGCAAAGGATGAGTGTGTAGGATAGAGAAAATAAATGCTCTTCGTCATCCTAAAGCACTTGAATTAAAATTCGAGTATCATGCAAAGAAACACTCGAAGATTGATGTTAGTCCAAGCAAGAGAATTTCTAACCATTTATCTCCTGATATTGTTGGAATTACCTCTGTTTTGCCCCAGTGCGGGGTGGTTCTTGACAGGGTCATGAAATGAAATCACCGTTTAAATGGGTTGTCAATGGTTGCCTGAAGTGTTTGGAATGGAGAATGAATGCCTCCTTCACTTCGACTATCGTATCTTTTGCGAGAAAACCCATTGCCTTGGAGAATGCGGAATCTGTCTACCGCTCAACTCACTGTGGATTAAATATAGGACGTATGTGGAAATGGCTTGCCTTTCATCGTCCTGTCATGCCCCATTCTGTACATTCGATGCATCGTGTACAGTTTATACCCCCAGTCAAAATTGACAAATTGAACATGTAGAACAGTCATGCATAAATTATGGAATGTGTAAACATCATGCAAATATGGCAATACAAGTACAAGTATGGAAATTGCCCCTAGCTGTGTGGGCGGATCAGACACGTTGGGGGCCTATTCCCCGAGTCGAGGAGTAGCTTGTTTCTGGTTTTGCCTCTTTTCGATCTAGGGTTCGCCATTGATTTCCCTTATTTCATCAGACGGATCGCATCAGGCGATCATAACTTGGCCCCTTTGGGCTGTTTTCTTTGAAGTATTAGGTGTTAGTTTAACATTTCCTGTAACAAGGAAGGAGACCTGTTAGCCAGTATCAGAAATGATGAACTGGACAAGATACTGAGTTACTCTTGAGTGCTTCGCGCAACTCCTTTACCAGTTTTACCACTTGGGATTTTCTCCGTGGGTATGTCAAGTTAGACATTTCAACATTTCCATCCTCGAGGATCGAACGCGGGACGTCTCAGACCACTGTTATTCCCCATGCCATCTGGTCCACAAGACCGCAGGCCCTCATGGAGGTTCCTTTTAAGAGTCAATCCTTGAGATGACATGGTGTTGTTGTATTGTACTAGGTAATTCCAGGTCACTATATTTTTCGGGGCGATTTACAAACCCTGTTAAGAATGGAATAAAATAATTCAGAACACGAGACGAGTATGAGCAAATTAGAACGATACAGAATTACCCTTCTTTGAGATTGTTTAGGTCTTTCGTTCACATATTCCTCATTTGAAGCCGTCCATTCTGTGGCGATGTCCACGAATCTATTTGCCTAAAGTTTTTATTAATCGGGGAATTTCGTTTTTGGGTCAATTTGCAAATTCCTGTAAACAGAAGGGATCTAATTTAGAATCGGGACAATTTGAGGGTAAATTGAAACGATACTGCTTTACCCTTCTAATTCGCGCGACTTTTTACTCGCAATAAATTCACTACGAGTTTGGTGTGGTAACAGACTCGAGCATTTAATAGGAGAACAGGAAATTGCTGCTTCTTACTTTTGCGTTCATTCTGAACATCAATAAAAGTAGAAAACATCACATGCAAGGAAATGAAGCGTCTGCATTCGTTCAAGATCGATTTTGCTCCCTCAGCAGGCTCTCCCATGATCAGCTGGCTTCATTCTGGACCAGGTATGCATCGGCTATGTTGAAGGACCCGTGATCTCAGCTTCGAAATACAGACTCCCTGTGCATATTACAGTCCCCGTGCTTCATTAACATTAAACTGGTTGATCATGGCGGTGAGTTCATCGTCAATGCCGCTTGCCTGGTGGTGATACATCTCCCCTTCCCCGGGAGGTATTGATGCTGATCCAGTAGCATTAGTCTTTTTGTACCCTGCTCCAATAAACTGGTCTAACTCGCTTCTCAAACACGCATTTTCAATCCTCAGATCATGCATTTCATCGAAGGCGAGGAGGAGGCTGTTGCAGTTAGGGCAGGTGGCGGAGTCAAAAGCCTCTTTATACATCTTGTTTTCCGCTCGAAGGTTTTCATTTTCAACTCTTAGAAACTCGGCTTCGTTGTGCTCATGACGAGTCTTCATTCGGGTTCGCCTATTTTGAAACCAGAACTTGATTTGTGAAGGTTCAAGTCCTAGCTCTTGACTTAGTTCCATTTTCTGTTTGCCGTCTGGCATAGGACATGTTCTGAAGAAATCCTCAAGCCTTTGTACTTGCTCCTTAGTATGGCGATGGTAACGCTTCTTTTGACCCTTACCGTTGTTGTCCTTATCTTTACTGAGATCTTTGACGTCGTCGGCGGAAGGGCCAGGTTCCATAGGCTCGATCCCAAACATGGTTTCGAACTCTTCCTCGCCCATATTCAGCAGGCAATGATAGCTTTCGGAAGTATTGGGTTGAGACATCTTCGATTTGGTCGATGATTTCTCAAGGTTTACTATATCTTTCTGTATTTTCACTCTCTCTGAACCGTGTATGCTTTAAAACTCTCTTCAATGTATGAATAAAGATTATCAGGAGGATGTCTCTTTTAAAATTTGGCGTCGGCTTAGCATATGTATCGCTTCTCCCGAGATTTCTGTCTTTCTCAACCTTTCCTGCGTGTTTCTTGCTTGGCTCGTCTTTTCTCATCTCTTCATAGTGGTAGGGTCCCTATCAACGTCTCTACCGTCGATTTGCTGGCGTGTTCTCCTATAAAAACGAATCTCATTTTCCTTGTCTCCCACCCAAGTCACCTTTCTTTCTCCTTTTTCAAAGTTGTGTCATCCCGTCAAACTTTTGGCAGAGATGTCGGATTTGCTTGGCTCGAGATTGGAGACGAGTAGCGGAGGTGATGCTGATAGGGAATGGTAGACAGGAAAATCTGGCCAGTAGAGACTTTCACTGCAAAAATGAAAGGGAATGCGGCAGTATATGTTCTTCATATTCTAGAAAAATTGGAACGATACTGTTTTACCCTTGTATGTACTTCCATTGAATTTGAATTGAGGAAGTTCCTTCATTTGGATTGGATTGGATTGTATGTCCCGAGTTGCCCTTCACTTTGAGCTTGCCACATAAGTGCTTTGCTTAGTTGGGCCTTGTTTTCTTTCGGGTTGCTTTAGACCATCATCATTTTTTATGCCATCGGGTCCGTGGATCGGAGGGCTCCTTTAATTTAAAGGTTACCTTTAAGGCAAATGAATCCTATCGCATTCCATTGGGTCATTTCATTTTGCAACACTCTTGAGGCAATTTGCAATCCCCTGGAAGAGAATGGAACAAATCCAATTTAGCATTTTGCGACGATTGAAGGTAAATTGGAACGACACACAGTTACCCGTCTTCGAGCTCGCCTGGGCTTTTCACTTGAAATTTCCCTACGTGAGGTCATTCAACATTTCTCATTATGGCAGTCAGCGACGTTGCCACAAATTGATCCGCCCTGAGTCTAGCATAAAAAGGGATTCACGCATTCGACGGGATAAAAAACAAATTACCCCATGCCCCTGAATTAAATCTAGACACCTAGAAAGCTGGAAATATCACACGCAGGGGAATTAAGCATGAAATGAAAGGTGCACTTGTTCAAGGTCAGTTCTGCCTCTCCTGCGGCTCTTCGATAATCAGCTAGTCTCATGCTGGTTCAGGCATGGATGACCGATGTTTGAGAGTCCTTAATCACTGGCTTCCGATTATGGCTTCGGATGTCTGTCAACCTTAAACTGGTTGACCAGGGCAGTAAACTCATCATCTGGGTAATCTCTTGAACCTTCCAGCAACTGATGCTCGAATTGGGCATTATTGTTGGCAAATGCTGGCGGTAGATTTATCATTCTGTCCTTGCCATGAGTAATTTGACTTCTCGAGCTGAAGTCTTCATCATTACTCCAGAAAGTGTGGGGATCACCAACTGTCCTGCTGCCAAGAACTCCTTCCATTTGAGGATTAGAGAAGTGGAAGTGCTCAGGATAATTTCTTGTCTGATTCTCTGGCTGCGCAGGCGCGCTGATCATGGGATGAATTCTAGCCACGGGTTGGTGCTCAAACCAAGGAGTCTGAATACACTGCCCCTGCGGTCTATACTCTTGAAGAGCATTAGGGTGATTCTGGGGGATACTTTGATTAATGCCTGGGGGATTGATGGCACGGCTACTGGTTTGGTTGATGATGGGAAGTGGCTCGCCCCATGCTAACCTGTGGAACTTATAGTGGCGAGGAGACTCGACGTTCAGGCTTGGATCAGTCCCGCCTTGGTTTTCTTGATTCTGAGCTGCATTGTGTTCTCTCACCCTCTTTCTGTACTTCTGAAGATGACTCGAAACATTTGCTTTAGTGAGTCCCTATACCTTCATAATTTCCAATATATGTTGCGGCCGTGCCGAATCGATTCATAGTTGCTGAACTGCATTAACAAACATACGATGCAGCTCCGGAGACCAACTCATCTTCTTTCTCCAGTTGCTTGGAATAAAATTGAAGGCTTGATGCTTGTTCTCATGGTCGTGCAATTGCTTCCTTACCACGTGATGCCATATGTTTTGAAGCATCTTAACCCTAACTGGTTTCGTTACGACGTCTTGGGCCCCGTTTAAGACAGCCTTCATCATGGCTTGCTGATCATCACTTGCCGATATTACGAGGACTGGCATGTTTAATTTAGAATTGATGACTTCCAAGAGAGTGAAAACATCCATGTCAATCCCTACCATGGCGGTGACGACGATATCAAACTGGTCACTACTCCTCCTTAATATCTCTAAGGCCTCTGTCGCCTTTGCTTGAGCTACAACCTTATACCGGCATTTTCTTAATACGGTAACAAGGATTGACAGAGAGACTGGATTACCGTCAATGGCCATGACCAGTAGACCCTCAGGGTAAGGAACTTCATCAGCTTCGACTAGGGTTGAACATGCGCCCATTTCCCTAATGCTCAACATATTTCTGGATCTAGGACTGCCGATTCGAGACCGCCTCAGGATGTCTTCTCGGACTTGAGGGATCACGGGATCATTGATGGCTTCTCGTAACAGGCTTTGAAAGCCAATGCTTTGATGGTGAAGGTTTTGAATTCCTCTCCCACGAGAACTCCTTCCTCTCTATCTTTCTCCTGCGAGTTCGTGTAGATGAACCCTCACTATCAAATGAGGATAAATTCTCTCTCTGGCAATAGCAACGACTTCCCCCTTCACGGGCAGTGCTATTAGATTTACCGTGGGGAAAATCTGACATTCAACTTTTGATTAAAGGGGAAATCCTCGTTTATTGCTCAGTTTGTCTTCTTCTTTCTTTTCACGATAGAGGGCCCCTGTCAAGATTTCCACCGTCGATTTACTGGCGGGTCCTCCAATGAAGACGAGTGATATCTCTCTTTCTGCCGAAAATTTCTTTATCCCCCACTCAGCTCGTCTTTTCGTTCTTTCTTTTTTCAAAGCGGTGGAGTCCCGTCCAGCTTTTCCACAGAGACGTCAGGTTTGTTCGGCTCGAGGTTGCCACTTGACTGGAATTTGAGCCACCGGGGGTGTTGCCGACAGAGAATGGTAGATAGGAAAACCTATAAGGACTGCCCCTGTGAAATCAGTATTTAAATTAAAGTAGATTACCATCTTCGCATTCCGCTCATCTGCCTCATCTCTCTCCTTTATTTCGTATTCTGCTTTCAAAAATGGCCAATTCTCCTAACCACACCTTATCCGCCGAAGTCCTGGCTGGGTGGGAGAGTCTCTACAATCTTCTTGGTAGAGGTTACGCTCATATAGCCAAAAACTCTACCGTTGAGGTTGAAATCCTTGGTTTATTCAGGACTGTGGACGCTGCTTCTGTTGAGGGTACCCAACTGGGGAAGGAGTATCGGAACTTCTCGACCGTCTTCATCAATTTTCTGGCTGCCTATAACCGCGCTTATGAGACGGTCCTTGTGACCGCCGTCGTGAAAGCTCGTTACCGAGACCGGCACGAGCGTCTGGCAACAGTTACATTTGTGGCTGATAATCACAAAAAGGCCCTCAAGTTTGCCAACGATCAGCTTTCTTGGCTGGTTCGTGAGAGGGGAAAGCTGGTGGACCATCTGGCCTTGGTCCGAACTTACGCCGAACAGGAGCCAGGCAATATTGTGATGAGGTGCAAATGCGGTTGGCTGCAGGAGAGGCTTGATGACATTACGGCAGACATTGCTTTCGAGAGGGCGGCGATTCCGGACCTGGAGTTTGCCGTTGAGCGTTACGAGGCCACTATGGCCCAGGTTAAAGAGAAGTGCGATCGCCTCTTCTTTAGGCTCGCGTAGCTTGATCCCGAGAACGCCCGGTACACCCAGAGCATCAACTTTATGGAGAGCCAGCTGAGCTCCTTTGTGACGCTTATTAGGGCTCAATTTGATTTCACTTTTCCTCCTTAGTGAGTTGTTGTAAGGTTTGTTGGTGAATGGAATGAAGAGAAAGTTTCACGTGTTTGTGCTTTTCATTTTCCTGCCATTTCTTCGCCCATATAGCATGATAGGACGATTTACGGTACTGAAGACGTTGAGGCTTAACACTCTTCTCGGTGTTCTTGTTATCTGCTGCCGGCGATGATATCAAGGACATTGGCGAAGGGTTCGGTGGCGGCCCCTATCGGTCACAGCGCCGTGAGTCAGTCGTGTGAATTATTGCAAATCGACCACTCGATTAGTGCTCCAATAAACAAACCGGGCTGCCCGTTGCGTGCTCCACTTTACTCCTGCCTATCTCTTTCGGCGTCCACTTGAATGTGTCGGTCGCCTGTAGCGTTGGGAGAAATGATTGCGGGCCATGCTCGGTAATAAAATACTAGTCCTCCAAAATCTTTTATGTGTTTTGAATCCGAGGAAGGTAAAAAGGCAAGCCTTTGTTCAATTTAATTAGAAAGGCGTCGCAAGATCGGGTTCATAATCTTGCCCCATGGGTTTTGATTACACAGTCTCGACTTTCTCAACAAAAATACATGAACCCTTCTAATATATTAAAAATGTCCCCAGGCCCGATCTGGATGCATTCATTACCCCTCATCAAAATACATGGCCCATACGTGCTGACTTATTGACACGATTCTGTCTCCGGAAGAATTGGCCTCTTCATATGCCCCTAGGGTTAACGATATCTTCGCTTGCCCCCTTATTGTTATCACCAACGAGCCCGATTTTTCTCCACCCCAGGGTACCTATAATTCTCTGCAAAAGTAAAGAAAATAATCAGTATGTGATCCAATAGGGGTCGGCTCATGATTCATACATTAGTCCAATTTTATTTTTCAATTTTAGAGAAAAGTTTCTTAGAAAAACATGGGTGAATTTCTCAAAAAGAATTTTCTTGCAAATTTTTACAACTTGAAAAATGTGATAAAATATCTTAAAATTTAGCAAATTTCCCGAAGGGATTTTCCTTTTATCAGAATGAATTTTTAGGGATAAATTTGTCAAGAAAATCTCATTTCTATTGAAGTAGAAAAATGTAACAAAATCTTTTACTGGTCAACAAAATTTTCCTAAGGGATTTTTCACACTTATTTATTTATTTATTTATTTTTATTTTTTTCAAAAATGGGATACTAATTTGATTTTCATTTTCTTTTGAAAAATGACCTTGATGTTAAATTCAAAATTTGACCGACACCTAACATGGACCGACCAAAAATAAATACAAGATGAAGTTAGAAAACTTACTTTCACCGTCAAAAATACCATGTAAGTCGCATAGACATGCACATGAATCGTGAGTTTAAATCTTAGCCTATCTACTCTAAAGGCTGACAAATTGAAGCGAAAGACTTACGGCAAGGCGACAATCTCGCGCACATAATCAAGATTAGCCGTGACCCCTACGACGTAATCAGGATTAGCCGGGTCTCCCAACTTCGGCTCCTCGAGTCAAAAATTAAAACCACTGCTTTGGTAATCTTACCAAGCCTGAGGCCTAACTTTTAAAACTCATTTTTGAAAAGAGGTTCGGGATTGAATCTGGACGAACTTTCGACGTGATCTAACGCCGAACGCTAGAACCAAATCACAATACCATCCTAAAACTAGTGACCCAGGTCCGGTCACGGGACGTGTGTGATGTAGTGCTAAAAAAAATAATCATGCACAACAGTTAAATTCAAACACCGCTTCAAAATGTGCAAAAATTAAATTCCAATTTCCATACACCAAACCTGCAAAATAAGGGGTTAGCCAAACACTCCACCCCTTATAACTCTCATCTGCAAGACCATTTAACACCTAAAGATTAGAATTCAACCAATTGCCAAACCAAGTGAATATTCATGAAATTTTACTGGCCTAAGTCCTCTAAGTTCTTAAATTTTTCAAAAATTAAGAACAACTCCCCAGCGGAGTCGCCAAGCTGTCGCGACCTAAAATTCATTTTTAGGTTAATGGATTACCAGATTAATTAATTAAATTAACTAACCTAGTTCGAGCTCTCCCAAGCTCTACCAAATCGCAACTTTGATTTTTTTTCACATGATTTTAGAACTTGGAGTCGCCACTAATCATTTTTGGTAGGTTGATTAGAAACCTAAGTAACCTAGCGGGAGAACTAAATTATTCTTGCAAACCAGAGATTATGAGTTCGGGGACTTGGTTACACTAGTTAATTAAAACTAATGCCCTTTCGGTACCTTAATTCCATGGATATCCTATTTTGGCAACTCTCACTTGATTTATTCCTAATACCCTGGTAAGGTGTTCTTTTTATGTTTTCACTTTAAAATGAAATGCATAAAGGGTATGAACGCAAACGTTGACATACAAATACGACACACAAATACGGACATACCAATATGATATACGAATACGTAGATATGCGAATACGAATACGTGCGTGACGTGCGAATGACATACGTACATGACATGCGAACGACATACGTACATGACATGTGTATGAATACGATATGCATACGAGATAGATGAATACATATACGTGCGTTACATGCGAAGGATATACGTACGTGGACATGCGAATGATATGCGTACGTGACATGCGTATGAATACAACATGCATGCGGGGATAGACGAATACAAATACGTATGTGACATGCGTATGAAGACGCACGAATACGATATGTAACATGCATACATACACCATACAAATACGTGACATATATATGTGACATGCATAGTGATATGTGTATGTAAATACGTACATTTCGATTTTGCCCATAAAGGGCAAAGTCGTCATTTTGAAAAGATGGGATAAAACCCTCATTTTTGAAAAAGAGGGGATAAAACCCTTATTTTGAAATTTTTGATTTTTCTGAATGAATATGCATGGGTTAATAACATATCATAACAGACAAATGTGGATTTGCAAACGTCGCGTACGTGACGTGCATACGAGAACAAACAAATACGATATGTCTATACGAACATACGGATAACATAACAAACATACATGAGACATACTACATGAGATGCACATGAATGGCATTTTTTGTATTTTCAGATTTTTCTTTTTTTTTTGGTTTTTTGGATTTTCTACATTTTTTTTTTGTATTTTGGATGTATTATAAAAGAATGCAAAATCACCCAAAGCAAATGAAGATGTGAAGAGAGAGCAGGTAAAGTAAAACTACCCTAAGGACAGTGAAAATAAAACCCACAACTCGTCGGGTGAATAATTACAGACCAATTAAATAAAACCCGAGACATGATCGGGAATACAACAAAAATGGACCGGAATGGACATCGGTCAAACACCCGTCGCCAAGCCTCGTGGGTCGAGAGTACAACAAAATGGACCGGAATGGACATCGGTCATCCTCCAGTCTTCAAAGCATCGGGCCGAAAGCCAAATGAAAATAATGAACTTATCCAATCGGACATGCACAATCACCAATGAGTTAAGACAATTCAAAAACTTTTAACACGTGCTGATTAAACTTCATTGAGACCATTTTTTACATTTTCCAATGCATTAACACAAAAAATACGAATTAAATCATACTGTCCATGAACATTCTTAGGGAGAAAGCAGTAACCATAAAATACAAAAGAAATAATGAAATGTATGTAAAAATTCTGAGATTTTTTATGTGGATGGGAAAATGTGTCTTTGACAACTTTCATGTTTTACATTCTTATTGAAGAGACACTCATTTTCGTGTAGAAAATGGTCTTTCATGAGAGCTCAGCAGTAAACAAACAAATTTCACAGAATAGATATATTTCAGGATTAAGCTTAAATGGACACTCAAATCTCAAAATTAATGCACCAAACTTTCCAGTCTACTAAACAAGACCCCAATGAACAACTTTCATTTTTTGTGAAGTTTCAAAAGAAGACTCTAAACATAAGATAACTACAAATCAATATGACCACGCACAGAAAAACACTCAGACTCAAGGACGCCAACAGAATTGCATGATTTCATTAAATGCATTAAAAATACGAAACGTGCATGAATATTTTTGTATTTTTTATATGTTATGCATTAAGATCTTATGAACAAATGTCATGAAGAGGTCTTTATGAAACAAAGTCTAGAATAACCCATGGAAAATCATTTAGCGTGAAAGGTCAGATCAGAAAAATTCCATCTCAGGTTCTGATCACCATATTTCCAGATTTCTGCTTTCAATTTCGGGACCCTTTTGACATAGTAAACGACGTCAATTTTCGTGCCATAATATATCAAATCGAAGATCTCGAAGTCATCTACGAATGTTCAATACATTTATTTTCGATATTTCGTCATCTAAACACGAAAAATTGAGTTACCAGATAATTGCACATGCTGATGCGCCTAGAGCTCGTTGGAGATGAATCCGTCGCGTCGCCAAGGCTTGTTCCACGGCGGCGAATTTTTCTCTCTCAAAATTTTTTTCTCTTGAAATCTCTCCAAAAAAAATTTTTTCTCCAGTTTTTCTTCAATCTCCCAAAACTCTCTCAAACATCCAAAATTTTCTCTCCAAAAAAATTTTTCTCTCAAGCTCACTTCTTCCTCCTTTTATAAACCACTCATCTATCTCCCATTCTAATTTTTCCATTAACTCTATCTCCCATTCTAATTTCTCCACTAACTCTTCTTCATTTTCATCTTCCCTTCTCCATCTCTATCTCACATTCTAATTTCTCCACTAACTCTTCTTCATATTCATCTTCCCTTCTCCATATCTATCTCACATTCTACTAACTCTTCTTCATCTCCATCTTCCCTTCTCTATTCTCATCTCCTCTTCTCCATCTTCCCTTCTCCATCTCCTCTTCTCCATCTTCCTATCTTCATCTCCTCTTCTCCATCTTCCCTTCTCTATTCTAATTTCTCCACTAACTCTTCTTTTTGTTATTTACAAAATAATCCCTCAAGTATTAGGTATTTGCACTCTAGTCCATGAGATTTTAAGTATTTGTAATTCAGTCCCTGGAGAAATATTTCTTTAAGTCCAAATCTCCTCACAATTTTCGACACACCTATCGCATGTTGAATTTAAGCTCATTTCTTGCTATTGAAAATAATGCAAAATTTAATTAAAGCCCTGTTTGTAAAATTGAGTCATTCTGGGTATAATTGGGCCAAGATGAAAATTTGGAATATTAAAGAACAATGTCACAACTCCTAAAAGTGAAAAATGAAAATAAATTGACTCAAATTGAATTTTTTTAGGCCCGATTCGAGATTATGCTCGTTAAGGAATACACGACCTCGAATTGGATTTTTTAAATTTGCGATGGCCAACATGAAAAGGGATTTAAAGGAAAAATATTGACTATTTTTATGTATTTTTGTGGCCTCAAATGCTATTATTTATTAAATATTTGCCTAATTTCTAAAAATTATATTTAAAAAAATACAAAAAATATGAAAAATTATTTTTTTACTCAAAAATGGTTGCCTAAGCTTGGCCAAGGCTTCCAAAGTTGATTTTGCAATTTTCTCATTTTTATAGATTTTCTATCAATTTTAGAAAATAAAAATACCGAAAAATACTGAAAATATGAAAAATCATTTTTTGGTCAAAATTGGTTCCCTAGGCTTGGCAAAGGTCTCCAAAGTTAATTTTTTCAAATTTATGAATTTTTATGGATTTTCTATTAATTTTAAAAAAGAAGAAAAGAAAAGGTGATTGAAAATCAGGTGTCAACAATGCTCAATTTTCAAACTCATCAAGAACAAAAAGGATAATCTAAAAAAAAAATATGCAAGCTCTTAAGTCAACAATTCTTGTGAATCAAGCAATCGATCAAGGGCAAAAAACGAGCTTTTGACAAGAAATTTTTCATTTTTTATAGCACTAAAACGATAAATCGATCTTCAATTAATGAGAATTGACAGCATCAAGAGTTGAAAACGTTGTTACATAATTTGACAAGGTTTTCAAATTCATGTCTTCCAATCGGTCAAACCACGAATGATAAATTCAATGCCAAATGGATAGTAGCTAAATTATCACCAAAACAAAGGAGAAATGGGCAATAATCACCAACAGGAATCGTACAAACAACAACCTTGAACAACTAGAGGAGCTGCACTAATCAGTAACCAAAACCAAGATAGAACCATTAGTGAATGAACATCGTCCAGCCATTTTTGACCATCAAACACTGACTAGCAGGCCTTGTGACGTGCAGGAAAATTTACAAGGCACCAGAGAAGGAAATTATAAGGAAGAAAATGATAAAAAGTAAAGAAGACCAAGGATTTCCCACATTTTTATATCCTTTTCTTCACCCAATTGTCGAACACTAAGAACTTCAGCGGACTTGCTTCACAGGATTTGAGGAACTTCATGCCATGAGGGAAAAGCAATGATTGGTGGATAGCAATGTTGGTACCATGGTGGGGGATCACGATCGCGAGGGTTCACCATCATGAGGAGCTCGGCTGCTAAGTTTTCGTCCAATATCTCTCTCTATATATCTTTTGTTCTTGAAATTATAGAATAGCCCCCCTTTCACCCTAGGCATAAATTGCTATTTATATAATAAAGGCTTTACTAACCTAATAGGCGTAGGACTTGTTATTGACCGTAGGATTAGGAATGTAAGATTTAATACCGTCCATTAGATTAAAAATTCTGACCACTAAGAATCCTAATGGGTTAGGACGCTTAGGCTGCGTATGGTAACGATTCTGATTCCAAAAACTGATTCTGATTAAAATGACTTTTTTTGATTCTGTTCCTGGATGAGTTTTGGAGAACCAGAAATGCGTTTGATAACTGCACAAAATTTATATTTCGAAAAACTGTTTCTCTTTCTAATTTTTTTTAATTTAAGTCAAATAACTATGTAGTTATTTTGTAAAACTTAATCCTAAATGAAGGCTAATTTCCAATGCACACTAAAATAATTTGAAATACATTTATTTTTTTTAGCATGTCATAAATGAAACACAAATTTTAATACATGATGTCTGAAGTTCAATTGAAGTCCCAATTTATGAAAATGAGGTCAAACTAGCCTAATCTAAGTTTTTTTCTCTTTTTAGGAAATTTCTAAAATTTTTTTTGTGATTTTTTTAAAATTTTCCAATTTTTTTTAAAATTTTTTATTTTTATTTTTATTAGGTTGAGAGGAAAGTGATAAGAAAATGAAAGTGAAAAGTGAAAATGTGAGATTTCATTCTGTTTTGTGATTGTCAAAAGTGATTCTTTTTTCAGAACCAACTTTTTTTTTGTTTTGGATTTTACTCTAAAACTTATTCTGATTCTCTAAAACTGATTCTGGGAACAGAATCAGAATCAGAATTATTTGAGTTATCAAACATGATTCTCATTCTTTACTGTTCCAGGGAACAGAATCAGAGAATGAGAATGGTTACCATACGCAACCTTAATATACTTGGCCAAATGAGACAATCAGTGAGCCGGCCAAATTTTCCTTGCCTTCACGAGCTTATTTGCGCAAATTTGAGCTCAAAATGGGCTTTAATTAATTAAAGGGGTAATTAAATAAAAGCCTTATTATTTTAGTGAGCAAAAAGGGCTTTAATTCATTAAAAGGGTAATTAATTAAAAGCCTTATTATTTTGGTGAGAAAAAATGGGCTGATTAACATTTGAAAAAATGGGTCCAAGCCTGTCTTAATTTTCAACATTATTGATTCCAAATTGCCAAAAATTTCATGCTAATTTAAATCCATTCGCCTATTCAATCGGAATTCAAATCCTATGCCATTGGCCTAAAATGCATGATGCAATGCAAGAAAAAATTAAATATGCTACGCATGAAAATGAATTATTTTTTAAGATAATTAAAAGTAATTCTCATTTTTATGTGAATGAAATAAAAAAGGAAAAATAAAAATTTAGGTGTTGATAGAATGTAAAGCACTCAACATCATCTACTTTAGAAGCAATTCATACTGGCAAATACGTTGTGCAATTGGTGAGTACACATACACTTGGGAACTCAATTACGCACCTATTAGGAATACATAGTATCTACAACTCCAAGAGGAAAAACAATGTCTCCCAATTACCCAAATATATTTTATTACATCAGTCCAAGTATATTTATCCCTTAAAGGTTATACTTGACTATTCTTTACCCACTATGTATTTATAGTTATATTTGCACTCACAAAAGGCAATATAATTGGTTGATCAATAAATACATGTGTAGATATAAAACAACAAGTTTTCATTCGCACTCATGTCTCTCTCCATTTTAGAACAAATGGTTTTCTAGAAACGTCTCATAGAGCCATATTAATTTCATGACTGTTGGTAACATGCTAAAGTAGTAGCATTGATCCTTCATTTTGAGAACACAGTCAAAAGTAACATAGGGTGCAAAATGAGGCAATCAATTCATAAATTAGCTCAAGGACTCACACGATAGGTAAACAAGGATAATTATACTTATCTTTCTTATCAGTCATATATAGCACATGCAGTATGAATTACATACTAGAGCATATTTCTCTTTCCATAAGTGTGCATCTCATTTATCAAAACATTTCCACTATATGGATCTTAGCCTAAGAATAGTCACATGCTTCTTATGTACATACGTTTAGCCTAAGTGCTACATCAACTCGCTCTCAAGAGCGCCCAATTAAGCTTTCACGTCCGGCTTATACATGATTATGAGACTATCGTGTTTGGTCTTATAACATATTAGTCATAGACCTCATCTTGATTCCAACCAACTATTGGATGTAAATGTGGGTTTACTATGAAAGTTAATCCTAATGGTTCTCTTGCTCGCCTCAAGGCCAAATTGGTTGCTAAAAGTTATGTACATGTTTATGGGGTCGATTATGGTGACACTGTCTCTCTAGTGGCTAAGATTATCTCTGTCAATCTTTTACTTTCTTTAGTTACTTCTACTTGTTGGCCTATTTTTCAACTTGATGTTACAAGTGCCTTTCTTCATGGTGATTTGCATGAAGAGGTGCATATAGAGCAACCACTCGGGTTTGTTGCTCAGGGGGAGTCCAGTTATGTTTTCTATTTGAAGAAATCTTTATATAGTTTGCTTAGTCATGTTTTCTATTTGAAGAAATCTTTATATGGTTTGAAGCAATCTCCTAAAGCTTAGTCTAGGAGGTTTACTCGGGTAGTACTCCAGTTTGGACTAGTTAGATATAGTAGAGATCATTGTATGTTTTACCGTGTTTTTGGAGTTGGTCAAATATTTTTTTGCAGTTTATTTGGATGATATTGTCATAACTGGATATAATTCTACATGAATTGATAAGTTGAAATTGTATTTTCAAGCCAAGGATTTGGGATAACTTAGATATTCTTTTGGGTATTGAAGTGGCATAAGTGAAGAAAGGTATTCATATCTCACAATGCAAGTATGCTTTGGATTTGCTTATAGAGACAGGTATGCTAGGAGCTAAACAATTATATACACCAATTGCACTAGCTCGAAATTGATGGTGAAGGGTGATTAGTTATTATAAGACTTGTTGGAAAATTAAATTATCTAATCGACACTCGACTTGATATTTCCTTTCTTATGAGTGTTGTGAGTCTCTTTATGTCTTCTCCCCACATCTCTCATTGGTATGTAATGGTCAAAATTTTGAGATACTTGAAGAAAGCTCCAGGTCATGGTCTCTTCTATAAGGATCAGGGTCACAAAAGGGTAGAAGCATTTTCAGATACAGATGGAGCCAAGTCTCCTACAGATAGGGAGTCTACATTGGGTTATTGCACCTTTGTGGGAGGAAACCTAGTCCTTAGAAGTGTAAGAAGCAAAGTTTTGTGGCTAGATCCAATGCAGAATTAGAATACAAAGCTATGGCTCAAGCTACTTATGAGTTAGTCTGGATGCATCAGTTATTAGTTGAACTTAGATTCAAAGATCCTACACTAATGGAGTTGTGGTGTGATAATCAGATAGCTATCCATGTTGTTACAAATCCAATATTTCATGAGCGTACCAAGTATATTGAAGTTGATTGTCACTTTGTCTATGAGAAGCTTTAGCCTAGAATTATTTCTGCTAGTCATGTTAGGATGATAAACAATTAGAGAGTAGTATGATTGAGTATATTTGTAACAAGCTGGGCATGCTTAATATCTATACTCTAGCTTAAGGGGGAATGTTAAAGTGTGAGAGGGTTATTATGGTCATTGACTTTGAGAGGGTTATTATGGTCATTAAGTGTTATTTAATGCAAAAGTGAGAAGCATAAAACCCTAATTAGTTTTTACGGTCTCCTCCTTTGTTCTATATTCACTTTCCTCTTTTGTTCTATATCAATTTCTACACATTATATATTCAGATGCATTTTCTTGCCTATGACTTAGTAAAAATAGCATACACATAAGGTATGTCAGTAAACGGTCACCTCCGATAAGTACAGTCCCTCTTAAATAGAGCCACCACATGCTTTTTACCTTTATCCATTGTCACCATTCCATATATAAATTTGTAATAAGTTCCAGCAAGCCTATTTTCTTTCAAATTTTCCTTATTCTTGGACCACATGCTCTTTTTCACCTAGCACATCCATCCCTTTGAGTATATCCTTGTCATGATCATTATCCTAGTGTCCTTTAACATAATGAAAGTGGACTTGAAGCTAGCATCACTTATTCTTCCATTTAATGCCTCACATAAATTGTTGTTAAATATGTCGCATTTATTTGACAAAAAAAAATGTTACATTTAACATCACTAATGAAGCAAAACCACACTAGTGCTTTGGATTCGCTTCACCAAAGACGTGATATCAAGAAGAAGTGATTTTCTTCAATGCTTGAGAGTGTTCTTACTACTTTATCATAATATAGCTCTTCGCACACTACTAGAATAGTCTTTGCATTTGTAATCCCTTATATTTCTTGCCCAAGTAGCATAGATGTGTCTAGCACTTATTCTATACTCAGATCGAGGCAACAACATAGCCACAATGGTACAAGCCCCTACAAAAACCAAAAGATGACATCAATGCAAAGCATATGCATCTAAGATCATGTAAGAGGCATCATATTAAAAAATATATTTGGGAACTTACCTTACGCTTGTCACTTATTATGTCTCAACCTTCTCCATATATGTATAATGTTGAGGTCCCGCATCAAATTCATTAAGAACCAAGGCCTTATATGTTTTTAGTCTTAGCTCTGACAACTGCCCAAGCAATTAGAAATATCTGATTACTGGCATCCCTTCCAATAGCACAGAAGATCTCCCCTTTACAATGCACCTTCAAAAAGCAACCATCTAGCCTTGTAACTTTCTTACATTCAACAACCATCTAGCCCCGTAACTTTCTTACATCCGGCAAGGAAGACTACCTTACATGCATAAAACGTATATACATTCTATCAAACAATGGCTTAGATTGTATATTTTTGGCTTTTGAACCTTTAATATAACAATACTCTTTGACTTTCTCTTCCAAAGTGCCTTTGCATAATCTCACAACTTTGTATATTGCTCCATATAAATTCTCATTAAAACTTGGAATTCAAACAGTTTAGCCTTCATATACTAAGTCATGGTTACATCTAAGTCCAACAGGTCCTTGATAACCTCCTTAAAGAAGAGTTTTAATAGGTGGTATTGGTTTGATAAAGCCTATGAACTTATTTTTGAAGCTAATGCTATTGGTATGTTCTTCGCAATGGGTGTTCACATGGAATGATCCCATTCGAATATCAAAAGCTCTAGAAATCTTCCAAGTACAATTTTTAGGAACACGTTTTTTTTTTGGCGTATGACTTTTCATTCTTGTTGTGACCTTCCCTCCGATGAACCACCCATAGGTTGGCTATTGAATTACTAAGCTTAGAGTTAGTTTGAGTTCTCTTAAGCCCTTACTAATTCGTAACTTTTGATTCAAGTTCTTAACATGCAAATCCATTTCATTTTGGAGTTGCCACTTCAGTTTTTGGTGGGTCAATTGGAAACCAAAGTAAAGTGTGGAAATGCACTTTACTTCTACGGACCAGAGATTGAATAGATTGGGAGACTTGATAGCGACAGATTAATATGACATCCTTTCGGTACCTTTTCTCTTTTATTTTCAAAAATATTTTAGCAAGCAATTTGGATTAATTTTGAACATGTTCATTGACACGCAGTTGGTGATCATGCGAATGCACCACTAATAAAATAACAATCAATAGTCGAAATCAATGGATAAACTGCAAGGAAGAATGTAAAAATCAAACATCACTATTCCAACCTTCTGGAAATCGGAAGCTGGTGGATTGCTGGGTCTGAAAACTTAGCTTGGTCTCTTCAAGCCCTAACTATCGTAAATTGGGGTTATTTAACATGATAAATTCAATTCATTTAGAAGTTGGTACTAATCATTTTTTATAGATTGATTAAATACCTAAGTAAAGCATAAAAGTTTCCTTTACTTCTATGAACTAGAAATTATGCACATAGTAGCTTGATTATGCTAAATTACTCTAATGCCCTTTCAATACATTTTTTCTTTTATTTCAAAAATAATATTTTGCATGCAGTTTGGATTAATTTTAACCTAGCCACTAACATGTGAGGTGAGCAACACTCAAGAAAAACAAAGCAATAATGTTACGCCTCAAATCCACGAGCCATATATCATACCTGTATGATCGCTTGGTTAACAACCACGACGGCCCAGAAAACTCGTCGTAACCAAACGACCTCAGAGTTCCTATAACAATGGAAGCTCAAGTCTAACCCAAATAAAAACTCGCCATAAATGGCCATTTAAAAAAAACAGCTCAAGTCTAATCCAAGAGCATAAAACCAAAATATCACATAAAATAGTCAATCAACGGTTCGCAATAAATGACCAAGTTATAAAACAAACGAGTCCAATCCAGGACAATCAATGCAAATACATATGCATGCACGCTCAATCATGAGCCTCGGCTTAACAGCCAATTTGACTCGCGTCATATAGACGCATCAGGTTCGATCCATATCGTAGACACCTCAGGTTTGTGCCTCAACCCGTGTATGAGACGCCTCAGGTTAACACCTTATCGCTCTAGTTACCCTACGTGAAACGTTTCAGGGTGCACGAAGCTACATTTTCTACCTTTGAGGCTACGTTTTCTGCCTCTGTGGTTACATTTTACACCGAGTGACTTCATGGCTACATTTTACACCAAGTCATTATGATATGCAATCAAACATGCGAAAACCGTCGCATTCGCCTTTCATGCAGTAAAATCCTTTAAATTCATTTGGACAGAAATCATCGGCCAAGTACATTAGGCCACATTTCAAATACAAGTCTAAATATTCAATCCACATTTCCGGAAAAATAGCCAAGCCAATAAACTCATTTTTCGAACTCAAATTGTCACACTCACCTTTTAGGTAATAAAATCCTTTAAATTCATTTAGACAGAAATTATCAGCCAAGTACGTTAGCCCACATTTCAAATACGAGTCCAAATATTCAATTCACATTTTCGGCCAAATGGCTAAGCCAATTAATCTCTTTCACGTGCCCAATTTTATTAAAAATGCCCAATTTCCTACGTGAGACCCAAAATGATCAAATAATTAATTTCAAGTATAAGTGGGTAATCCTCAAATATTAATATGAGCACGGGCCCCAAATATTTGAAATAGTAACATAAAATATTGCTCGGGCTCGATTTTGCATAAAATGCACCAAAATATATTTTTCGGCATTCGAACCGCACGGGACCCACAAAACCTGTCACTTTCAAATCAAAATTAAATTGGGCAGCACGTGAGCAGTGTTTGGAGGTTCATGAACAGTAATTTCAAAATACTATTTGGCCTGTTTTTGCACTAAATCTCCCAAAATTCATTTTTCGGTACCCGAACCTCACGGGACCCACTCCAATCACCACAAACGGCCTATATCCAGTCAAGGCAGCAACATAGCAAGCCTAAATAATATACCACAGCCTCATAACAGAATTGATTTGCACAAATACACCAATTCTAGCAATTTTTCCTAAACCGATTTACTTCAAATCGGGCCCTAGAGCTAGTCCATGGCATGTACAATATTCTAATTGAGAAATAGAGGTATAACTTACCTAATCGAGGCTGAAACAGAGCTGAGAAAGCGGTGGAAGCGACAGCGACCGGAAAAGCATGACGAATTCCGGTGGATTTCGTTCAAACCGAGGTTGATCAAGGGCTGAACGGGATGGTTTTCAAGCTGAAAATCAATATTTCCACATGAAAATGAGCTCTAGGAGTCGCTGGGGTCAACATATATCAACATGAGCCCTAGATCAAATTCGGGTAGTAGAAAACTAGTTCGTCGATCGAAACGGCGAAGCAGATTTGGAAGGTTAAACGACCTTGGATTGAAGTGATTCAAAGTTCTATGAACTCACCTCAGGTAGGAGTACAACATATCCAAAAATCACAAAGCTCCAACGGTCGGATTTCCATCAGCGGCCAGTGGAAGTTGATGATAGAAAACTAGAATCCAGCAGAGAGAGGGAGAGAATCCGAAAATCAAGAGAGAGAGAGAGAGAGCGAGAGAGAGAGAGAGAGAGAGAGAGAGAGAGAGGTAGGAGATTCTGGTGATAAGAGAGAGAAAAAGAGAAGAGAGAGAGTGGATATTATCACTAGGGTTAATAATTAAAATTACTATTCATAGAAAGCAACTTAAAGCTGAACGAATTGACTGATTTTTAAGCTATCAGTGAAATTTGGACTGATAAAACTTGGGCTTCAATTGTTTTTGGTCAATGCTTATCAAATTGTTCAAAAAGACGACCGATGAGACATTTCTAGAAATTCGTGAAATTTTAGGACTGATAAGGGCTTAATCGGTGCTGATTTGGCTCAATCACGATTAGAAAATAACTCGGAATGCCACCAAACAAATTTTATAGTCTCGCTAAAATTACTAACACTCGCTAGCCATGGATTCTAGCACAAGACAAGGGTGAGATGGTAATTTTCAATTTTGCCCTTTTCTCTAGACATTCCAATGCCACGTTGCCAATTCACGCCTTTCGAGGCGACATCCGATTTCAACCTCTATAACACTCTTGAGAGTCGATTGTTCAATTCCAAAATTCAATTCGCGGCCTCATTTATAAAACGAAAATTTTAAATAAATTCTCAAACTAACGGGCTACTTTTAGAGTCACGCATATCGACCATTTGGTCCACGTGCTTATATTCCGAACTAGCTTTTCCCCTTTAGTTAGTCATCTTAGAGTGGCCAGCTCCAAGTGAGATTCATTTATAGTACCTCTATGAAATAACCATTCTGTATTCAAATTCCGAAAAATGGATCGAAACTCAGGATGTCACAAATAAATTGCTAGGATAGGGAAGAAATATACATACCTTGATGCAAGCACATTAATTCCCTAACAATCACAAAGAATTTATTTAAATTGCTTAGTTTAGACTAACATAAAATTCTATAGTCTAATTAACAAAAAATGAATCTTTTCTTTGTCTTTAAGAAAATAAAAATCATTGCATTGCATAGTAAGAGCAATATCCCTTTGCATGCTTACTCTCTTGGAGTATACATTGGCCATGTATATATAGAGGAATGCCGCATATGTAGATCGTAGAAAAGAAAAAGAATTGGTTCATGAGAAGATGACGGAGAGCATCAGACTAGCCCAAAGGAAACATAGTATCTAAGAAAGGAATTTCATTTCGAATAAGACCCTCAACTCTAATTATTTCTTTTTGGATTCTCTTTTATTTAAATGAAAACTAACTATATGCAATGCATGAATGGTGAACTTATTCTAAGTGCAGCTACATTAGCATGAATTGTGAAATAATTCTAAATGCAACTACATTAGTATGACATCAAAATGCTAATTACACTAACATGACATTTCAGACATTTATCTAAATGATCTAGGTGCAAATGAATTCAAATCTAGAATGACATGCAATTAAATGAACCTGACATGCAATCTAAATGGCATGAAAAATGACATGGCATGATATAGCGTGCATAATGACATGGCATTAATGCAACCTATACTATATGGTATGCATGCACAATTTTTTTTTTGTATTTTTCATTAAAATTAGTGAAATAAACACTACCCTAAGTGAAGGTTATCTTATCCATGCTAGGAGATAGTTTAGATGAAATCTTGAATCTATTAGAAAAACCATATCTTATTAACTAGATGCTATCTAAACATGCAAAGTCTATCTGTAGCAAGCAACATTATCTAATATGTCTATCTAATATGTTTAAGTCTAGAGATATTTCTTTGGTATTTTTTAAAAGGGCAACATCCAAATAGATAAAAAAAAAACATTTTCACCAAAAAAGAAGAAGATAAAAACATTCATGGCAACACATAATATCGAATTGGAAAAGATATGCATTGGATGATCTCACTCAATTCAAAATTTGGTGACGAATTACATCGACAATGGTATCCTACAACATGAGAATAGGATTTGCCGATTTTACGTGTGATCGCCAATCATATCTTGAGTGGGAGGTTGGACTGTTGACCTATGTGCGTGCAAATTAGAAATTTTTTTCTAATTTAAATGATCCTAAACAATCTCAAGATATGCCAATTAAATAACAATCATTCAAATTGGTTTACAATATCTAGAATTTAACGGGATAAGCATTGTTACCGATTTCGAGGATATGGTTTTCAATTCAAACCGAAGGCAACTCGAGCACGGTGGCTGGCGATGGCGCCTCGCGGTGGCCAACGAGTGGGAGCTGGGGTTTGAGGGGGGCAGCTTGCGGATGAAGCAGTAGCGACCGTCGGGGCTGCCACGTGCAGGGAACTCGATCGAGAAAGGACATCTGCAGAGAGCTTTTCTTCTCGCCCTCTCTGCATTTTTTTCACCCGAATGCTTTTTTTTTTCTCCGATCAGTGCATTGCCGACATCTAATTTGTCAAGACCTAATGACATTATGTAGTAGGCCTTCCTAATGTCGATCATAGGGGCTTAGGTATTGGCTTAATCTTTTTTTTTTGGTTGGGAGGGGGGGTCAAAGTTTTAGCTTTACTAACATAACAGGTTTTAGGCTCCCTTTTATTTCACGAAAAATACAAGATTTTCTGAAAATATTTTCCGAAAATTGATTTTTAGGGACAATGACATCATTTTCTTATGTTTAGCTAAACTATGAAAAAAAAACTGAAAAATGTTTTTCGTCAGTTTGGTATAGAAAATCGAATTTGATTTTTCTCCATGCACTCCTTTTAATAATTTTTTTTCTGTTTTTATTTCATTTTTATTTTTAAAAAAATTAAAATTTTTAATTATTTACTTTTTATTTTTTCTCTTTTGTTTTTTTTTTTAATTTCTCTTCTGGTTTCGGCTGGTCACTAACCACGACGACGGCCATCGATTGGCAGCAGGCGATCTCGAGCTTGCCGAACAAAATGATCGACGAACTGCCGGTTGGTAATGACGCTACACGCAGCGAAGGGAGGAGCAGGGACAACGTGGTGGAGTCGTACATGGTGGACGTGCCGAATGAGAACAACAAGGAGGAGACGTGTGTATTCATCGACACCATCGTCAACTGCAATCTTTAGTCCTTGGCTCAGATCGCCGACAACATGGCTCAGAATTTGTAAACGAGGAATTTGTAAACCACAACTTGTTTCGCTGATCAAAAGACCGAAGAAGTACCCAGGAAACCCAAAAAAGAAAGAAATAAAGAATTAGATCAATCATTTTGTCCTTCTATTTCTTTATTTCTCCTGACATTGAGCAGATCTTGAAAGGCCACGCTGGTGGTTCATCATTTTGATTAGCTCCTGTCGTCTTAGAGTAGCAACTGGGGAAGATGATGCAGTACATGCGTCATTTTGCGCATAAGATGATGAGTTTTATTTGAGATTGCTAGGACTAGCAGAGCCTTGAGCTGGCCGGCCCTTGTCATGTCCGATCGCTAGGCAGCCGGCTATCGTCGAGGTCCATGGTTGGCGGGAGAAGGAGGAGGAATAAGGAGAAAAAGAAAAAGAAATTAAAAAAAAGGAGAACAAATAAATAATGAAAAGAAAGTAAAAATTAATTCTAAAAAAAAAGAAGTACGAAGGAAAGGAGGAATGAAAGATGAGGAAAATGTCTTCCTACTCTCAAAAGGAGGAAAGGAAAACATTTTCATAGACTAACTTATTTTGGGGAGCCAAACACTGAAAAATTTGAAAAATATTTTTAGGAAATTCTTACGAAACAAATGGAGCCTTAAATCCTTTAGACTTTTCCTTAATTAAACCTTTAATAGGCTGGATTAAGCTTAAGTTAGGCCAATTGTGGCTATCCCTCTTGTAATTTTCAACCATCATGCCCCCATGGGCTGACCAAACTCTTCTAGTCTATGAAAATATTTGAATTTATGATCTTCTATTCTGATATTAAGTAAAATTTGGCAAGATTTATTTAATTTTTTTAAACGCTTAAACTGTTAAATAAATATGTAATTTATTATTTAATTATTCTATTACCGTTGAGAGAGAGAGATGCATGCTCCAAATAATTTTATCCTGTTTTAAGACGCAGTCGTGGGAATGCTGGTGGGGTCTAAAGGTAAACACGGGACACCAGAACACCTATCTCTCCGGGGCCTACCTAAGTAAACTAGCATTTGTACTGTACAATATGGGAAGTCCACGTTAGACTCAATAATTTCCAACGGCAGGCCTTTAAGTACATCTGTCATATCATGTCTGATAAGCAATCCAAAATAGTCCTTATTGTCCTTCCAGTGTGCCGGTTCATAATGCCATCAAACTCATCTGACTCAGCCAATAAAAAAGAAAAGAAAAGAAAGGAAAGGAAAGGAGCCGCGACAGGTCCGTAGTAAAAAGAACTTTGAAGATTCTAAGGGCGCGTATGGCAACACTTCAGAAGTGATTTCTGGCAGAGAAATCAACTTCTGACAGGAAAATCCGTTTGGTAAAATCACTTCTGAAGTAGAAATCCGTTTGATAAATTTTTTCACTCCCGGTAGACTTTTCTACTTCTGATTGGATTTTTTACTTCTAGTTGGATTTTTTGGCCAACTTGAGAAGTAAAAAAAATTACTTCTCAGTTTCAAAAATCACTTCTAATCTTCGCAGCTACCGCCAGTCGCCGGTCGCCGGTCGTCGCCGCCGCCGCCGCCGTCGGTCGCCGCCGGTCGCCGCCGAGCGCCGCCGCCGCCGATCGCCGGCAAAGAGAAGCGTTACCATGCGCGCTTCAAATGCATTTCTCTATCAAAAATCAACTTCTGATAGAGAAGTTGAAAAATCAACTTCTCTATCAGAAGTTAATTCTCATAGAGAAGTGTTACCATATGCGCCCTAACTGTCCAAGTGACGGTCTACATTGAACCTAGGCAGCACATAGAGTGAGAGATATCGGCATGCGCTTATTATTGTGTCTGTCGATCGACCGCCATAATTTTACGAGGGCAAATTAGTTTTGAGGAATGAAAGTATGCTTCTAACTACAAACTGCGTTTTATTATTTGCTTTCTTCCTTTTTCCTTTGTTCATCGATTATTTGAATTTGTTCCTATTGAAAGATGTAAATCTCAGGTATTATTATGAATTATGAACCGCATCTTTCTTTAAAAAAAAAAAAAGTGACTGTCAATCTGATTATCATTATATAATTGTCTGTTCAGGAAAACGATGTTCCCGTACAATCATAGAAGCCACTAGATTTGTCAAAAGCTTGTATGGTTAAAAGTGAGGATGATTTTTTATATTTAGGTGCTGTCCTCAAAATGATATTTGCGAATTTTCCAATGACAATTGTGCTCCGGGCACAAATTGATGTCTTTAAGTAGACACTTTCGACCAAATTGGCTATCCACCGATACTCGCACTCATAAATTTGCTGGCATTCACGGTGATAGATATGTGTCTTTGGCGAACAAGAAAAGAATGTGGAATCAGAATTTGAAAGAGGTTGTTATATACGTCGTACATCTCTCTCTAGTACAATACTAAATTGTAACACATATTCTACGTGTAATTAGATCAAATGTGTGAAAATTTATTCATCATGTGGTGCATGCCACACGATATACGATCAAATGATATCAAATGCATTTCGACATACATCGGTGTGATATTGCGCATGGTGGGAACTAAGTGCCACACCATGGGAGCCACATTTTTTTTTTTGGACAAAAGAAGTATTATTGAATTGAAGTGAAACTTAAACACCAGAGCCCAGAGTAGGGGCATAAAAACATAGAAGATCCCAAAGAAATTTGGGGGAATTAGTAATCCCAACAGGAAATAAAGATCTAGATCTATGGGCTTTACAGACCCAATCCGCTCCACAGTTAGCTTGCCTGGAGCAATGGACTAAAGAAAAGCTCTTAAGTCGGCCATAATGCTGGGCTTCGAGTTAGAGATTGCGTGAACTAAAGTCAGACAATCTGACTCTAGTTCAACCACTTCATACATTTTCACTTCGAGGGGAGAGAAGGTTCGAAGGAGAGCTAGGGTTTCACCTTGAAGAGCGGAAGACGCTGGAGCCGATTCAACCATTCCGTCCACCAGAGCTCCAGATGTGTCTCGGATGATACAGGCGACAGAGGCTAAGGACGAACCTTCGACAAAAGAGGCGTCAAAGTTGGCCTTTAAAGCTCATCCCTTTGGAGGGGTCCGAGCACCATGTGAATCCTCACGGGATGAGTCAAGATCTTGCCTCTTCACATTCTATTTACACCAATTCCTGAGTAGTTGGCATGCTGATTCCACGATGTTTGCTGGCTCAGGTTTACACCTTCGAAAAATGAGTTCATTCCTTGTTTTCCAAATACCCCACCTAACTACAGTTACTAATTCGAACGGTGTTTGGCTCGATTTTCTTTCGAATTTGAGTATCCATTCTTCAATTCTGGATAAACCCTTCTTGATATGTTGGTCCGTGGTGGAGGGTTGAACCAGACTTCAGATGTCCACGGACATAGCAGAAACATAAGTTCCACTACTGACTCTGGCCCTAGTTTGCATATTGGGCATATAGCTTTAGGTAAAAATTTCCTTCTGAACAAGTTCTCGCATGATGGAATTGCATTTTGACAGATATTCCATGTAAAAATTCTGATTATCGAGGGGGAATTCATATGACAAATTCTGTTCCATAACTTCGGGGGTGGCTGAAATAATGATGATGAATGAGTGTTGTTGAGAAAAATCCCTAAGTAGTTTTGAAGTTGACAAAACAACCCATAATCTCTTATATCTGGATTAATATGATGAAATATTTATATTGCAGATTATTCAAAGGTGTGGGATACACGGGATTGAATCTCGATGTTTTGAGGGGCTTAAACGATATTCTAAGGGACTCAGATGTTGGGCAATAAGCTCGGACATTGTGCTAGGAGCGCAGATGTTTAAGTAGGAAGGTCAAATGTTGTAACATAGCTCAATAATTGAGAAAATATTTCACATGCAACAATTAGATTATCAAGAGATCTATTTCAAGATAATTTAATTGACATATTACATTCATCACAATGGCTAGTAACCAAGCTGGATTCATGCTTGAAGATTCTCAATCATAAATATCAATCCAGGATGTGGATTAAGAGAGATGAGGATGTCTCTCTTAATGAAGTAATCAATCTATGAAAACCTAGGATCATGATTGTATGGGCAATTTGATCCAAAAGAGGATTCTTTCCTTTGTCAATCTCAACGGTTATAAAATCCTTTGTCTCGTCCAAATAGAATAGTTTGGAAAGCGATCCTTTGAAGATCTTATGACGAGAAGTTGGGATGGAGAAGTATAAAAGGAGACCTCAAGTATGAAGAGGTAATGGACGAGAGAATAGAATTCAAAATTCCAAGAACAAGAAAGCTTCACATTCTTTATATACTTTTGATCATACATTGTAATACTTAGAGGAGAACATATGAGTGTAAGAGTATTAGACAAGAAATCTATTCAACTACAGTAATCTCTGAGTTATTCACCAGTGGAATACAACCGATTGACTGCAAAAGTGAAGAAGTGGATGTAGGTTCAAACAAAGCCGAACCACTATAAATCCTCTATGTACATTATCTCTCTCCTAATCTCTCTCTCTCTCTCTCTCTCTCTATATATATATATATATAAAGGTGCATTTGAGAATCTCTCAAATCTTCTTAATAGCATCGTTTGAATGAAGTTCTGAGCATATTTGTTTAAATTCTGCATTAGACGACACTAATCCCATAGCTGCTCTATCTATAACTAAATTAGCAAAGAGAGATGCTTTAGATACTAAGGATATTTATTCTTGTTATAGTGTATTATGTCATAATGAATACATATATATTGCTAATTGACCCTCTGTAAAAACCATATGGGATAAGCTCCATGTTACTTATGAAGAAGTGAACAGAGTTAAGGAGACCAAAGTCAACATATTCCTCGGCCAGTATGAAGCCTTTAAAATGAAGTCCAATGAAACAATGAAAAAATGTTGAGCAGATTCACTGAGATAGTAAATGGCCTCACCTATCATGGGCAACCAGTGTCTGGTCTGATGAGAGTGAACAAACTTCTAAGAGCACTCACAAAAGAATGGGACAACATCAAAATATTCATTTAAGAGACTCAGAGGATCTCACCGCTATCAATGGTTGAACTCATTAGAGCTCTTCATCTTACAAGGATGAAAAAATCGATGAGGAAGCACAATCAAGAAGTAAGAAATTCATTGCTCTGAAAGCTAACGTTCATTCTAATGAATCAAATCAAGAAAATAAAGATGATGAGGAACTAGCACTCATGGTCAAAAAGATTAGAAGAATGGCTAATAAAACCAGAAATTTCAATGGGAAAAGAACATTCAAGCAACGTGATCTGAAACGATCATCTAATGATAAAGAAGATAGCAAAGATACAGTTTGCTATGAGTGCAAAAAGAGAGGACACATCAAGCTAAATTGTCCTTTTCTAAAGAAGAAAAGAAGAGATGATAAATCTAAGAAAGCTCTGAAAGCAGAAACCTAGAGTGACATAGAATGTGAAAGCGATGAATAGTATGCCAACATTTGTTTAATGACTAACTTGCATTCTGAGGATGGATACGACTTTAGCAAACGGTCTATTTTGATTTCTAAGAAAAATGAAATTTTGGTTTGGGAACGAATTTTTGAAAAAGAAAAATGAATCCCTGAAAAAGGAAAACATCTCCTTGAAAAAGGAAATCTCAGACATATACAAAAAATTTTCATTGGGTTCAAAAACACTACAGCACATTCTTTCCATACAAGTTCCCTATCATAATAAATTCAGACTTGGTTTTCAAAAGGAAAGTGATTTGGCAAAAAAATTTCCTAAACTCAAGGAAAGGCTTAGAAAAAAAAAACCTCCAAACATGCATATAAAAATCATTTTTATAAGTAGTTTGCATTTATAGGCAGTTTGTAAGATCTGAGGAATAGAATTTTTCTAAATGCTCAAAACGTAGTAATACGAAACACTCCAGAAGTTGTTGTTCTAAGATCTAGAGACCCACTCAAGATATCTTAAGATTTGCAAACTCTCTAGCCCAAAAGGACCCAAACAAATTTGGGTGCCAAAGAAAACTTAAATTCTTTTGATGTTTAAAGCTACCAATTAAAAGAAAAAACAAATGGTACATTGATAGTGGGTGTTCTAGATACATAACTAGAGATTCTAAAATATTTATCAATCTTTCTAATTTGATGGAGGAACTATCTCCTTCGGTAGAAATAATAAATGAACTATTATTGGCAAAAGAATCGTGAAGATGAGCAATTTCCTCATCAATAACGTCTCATTGGTTAACGGTTCGAATTTCAATCTCATAAGCACAAGTCAACTGTGTGATTATGGATATAAAATCTCTTTTGTAGAAGATAAATGTCTAGGTATTAGCTAGGACAACAAAGATTCTTTCACGAGACAAAGACATGAAAATATGTACCTTTTGGACACGTCATCTACGAACATTAAATGTCTTGTATCCCTCAAAGATGACTCAGAACTTTGGTATAAGAAGTTGGGATACATAAGTTTCAAATAAATATCAAAGCTTTCCTCAAAAAGGCTTGTGAGAGGACTCCCAGATGCTAAATTCAAGCAAGCAAAACTCTATAATGCTTGTGCACTTCGGAAACAATTAAGGAATTCTTACAAGTCAATAAATCAAGTTTCTACTAATCGTGCCCTGTAGCTTTTACACATGGATATCTTTGGGCCTACTCAAACTCAGAGCATTCGAGGTAAAAAGTATTGTTTTGTAATAGTAGATGATTAAACTGGATTTACTTGAGTTTCCCTCCTTACACACAAGACTGATGCATTTCCATATTTTGAAAGTTTTTCAAAGAAAGTTCAAAATGAGAAAGGTTATTCAATCTCTAGTTTCAAAACAGATCATGTGGGAAATTTGAAAATAAAATAATTGCAAACTTTTGTGATCAAAATTATTTTCAGCATAATTTTTTTTCACCTTATACTCCTTAACAAAACGGAGAAGTTAAAAGGAAAAATCGATCTCTACAAGAAATGGTACAAACTCTTTTGATAGAAAGCAAAGCTGCTCCCAACTTCTAGGAAAAAACTGTTTCTATTGCATGCTACATTATAAATCGTGTTTTTCTAATACCATTTCTTGAGAAAACTGCCTATAAACTTTACAAAGACAAGAAACCAAGCATATCATACTTTTATGTATTTGGATGTAAAGTTTTTGTCCTCAAAAATCCAAATGATCGTCTGGAAAAGTTTAATCAAAGATCAGATGAAGGATTATTTCTTCGATATTCCACCTCAAGTAAGGCATACAGAGTTTTTAGCAAGAGCTCAAGAATAGTTGAGGAGTCTATGAACATGAAGCTCGAAGATGGAAATGATACTTATAAGATAAGCGTTGAAATCACTACTTCATCTGAGAAGAATCCATCACCTGAAGTGACTCTATCATCTAAGGATAAAGTATCATCTGAAGCCACTCAGAATGATAACTATGCTTAAGCTACAACATCATTGGAAAATGCATATCAAGATCCTTTTACACAAGTTGAACAAGATAGAAGATACAACAAGAACTAAAAACACAAATCCAGTCATCTTACATAAATTATCATAGGAGATATAGAAGATGAATCAAAATCAGACCCAAAATCAAGGATAACATAATTGCATTTGCACTTATATCTAAAATAGAACCCAAAGAAATTGAATAGGCTCTTGTAGACAAAAGCTGGGTTGAGGCAATGCAACAAGAGCTACATCAATTTAAACTCAGTGAAGTTTGGGAACTTGTGCCTTAACACAAGGATCATCCAATTATTGGAACCAAATGGGTATTCAGAAACAAGTTGAATGACAAGGGCAAAGTTACCAAAAATAAGTCAAGATTCATAACCAATGGATACTCTCAAGAAGAGGGAATTGACTACGATGAAACATATGCTCCCGTAGCGAGATTGGAATCTATCATATTACTTAGCATTTGCATCCTACAATGACATCAAGCTATAGCAGATGGATGTCAAGAGTGCATTTCTGAATGGATACATCAAAGAAAAAGTGTAAGTGCAACAACTACCAAGGTTTGAAGATTCAAAGAGCTCAAATCATGTCTACGAATTTAACAAAACTCTTTATGGACTTAAATAAGCACCACGAGCTTGCTATGAAAGGTTAAGTAATTTCCTTATTAGTAAATTGTTTTTAAAAGGGTAAAGTAGACACAACTTTATTTATCAAAAAAGAAGATAAAGACATCTTGCTTATACAAATATATATTGATGACATTATATTCGGTTCTTCTAATGAAAAAATTTATAAGAATTTCTCTCGAATCATGCAAAGCAAGTTTGAAATGAGTATGCTAGGAGAGCTCACATTATTCCTTAGACTTCAAGTGAATCAAATAAGACAATAAACCTTCATGCATCAAGAAAAGTATGCGAAGGAAATTGTGAAGAAGTTTGGTCAAGAAAACTATAAGAAAACTAAATCACCAATGTCTTCTTCATCCAAGATTGACAAGGATGAATATAGCAAACAGGTTGATTAGAAACTATATAGAAGAATGATCGGTTCTCTATTATATCTTATTGCTTATAGACTTGATATTATCTTTAGCGTGTATATGTGCACCAGATTTCAATCAGTTCCTAAGAAATCACATTTCTCTAAAATAAAGAGGATCATAAAATATATTGAAACCAATCATAATATAGGATTATGATATCCAAAGACCTTAGACCTTATCTTACATAGCTACTCAGATGCTATCTCGCAGGTTGCAAATTAGACCAGAAAAATGGCTCATGAACATGTCAACTTTTGGGATTCATGCTAGTGTCTTAGTACTCAAAAAGATAAAACACTATAGCACTATCAACCTTAGATTTTGTGGATGAAGTAACAACTGAGGGATTTTGGTATTGAAGTTTCAAATATGGAAATCAGGTGTGATAACACTAGTGCAATCAACCTCAATAAGAATCTAATTCTGCACTCTTGAGCTAAGTATATTGAAATTAAGCATCATTTCATTCATGATCATGTGCATAATTGTGATATTAATATTCAATTTGTTGATTCGAAATATCAATTAATTAATATATTCACGAACCCTCTTGATAGGAGCACTTTTGAATATATTAGACAAGAATTGGGTATTACCATTATATCTATTTAAGTTATCTTTAAGATAAGTTAATCTGCTTCTGAGCACAACATTTGAGAAAGTTCCAAACTTAGTCTTAAAACCTGTTCAACATCTAAAAATGATATTCACTTCAAAAGGCCAAAGCGTCATCTGAACAAATATCATCTGAGAAACACAAATAGAATCTCTAGACTAAAAGAATCATTTGAGGAGGTTATCATCTGAGCAACACCTACATCAAATTTGGTCATTCAAACTTTTGGCCTGTAAATAGTTATTTTTAGCAATAATCAAGGTACGTATTATCTCAATATCTTTAATATTATGTGAAATATTGTGATTGTCATGTCTATTCTGATTGAAATGATTGAATATTGCGTTTTCAAAAATTGATTATTTTACATCTTTGCAAAATATTATACTTTTAGAAATCACATCTTAATTCCTTTAACTATCAAAAGCAGTTTCCTTTTTTATAAGAACAAAAATTATGGACTAAAGTGAAACCCTTGTCTTAAAAATCAATGTCACAAAACCCAACACTCGTCACTCAGAAACCTTCTCTCAAAGAAATTTTTTCCCAAATTTTCTTTGTGATTTCAACCTCTTTATTCATGCAATCCTCTCTAAGAATTCCTCTATCACAAAGAAATCCTCCATTAATTCTCATAGAACCAGTAGATTAGAGATGCAAGGGCCTAGGGCTTCTGTCCAACTCTCCAAATGAAGAAAGGGGAGATAAAAAAACATGAGGAGACAAGTAGTGCTCCTCATATTGAAACTACTGCTGCTAAAACCCCAAAAGCAAAAATCCCTGGAATGATAAGGGCCAAAAAGCTGAAGGAACTTCATGATTAGGTCTCCCAAATATTGGTAAGAATTGCTACCCAAAATGCTGCACTTCCTACGAATTCTAGAATCATGACAACTAGACACATTACAAATCTAATTAAGGGAATGAAGAAGCATGGTAGAGACGAGAAATAAATGAGAGACTTAGTGATTGAAAAAAGGTTCATTAACGAAGGACATACGTAACGATTTAGTGTGATGCTAACTCAAAAGGAAATTAGATAGGCTACAGAATTGGCTGACCAAATCAACTTAGGTAGATCATCTATGCCTTCTAGAAAGGGGAAGGGAAAAGTTGATGAACCTTCTAGGGCAAAGGAAGAACGATATGAGGGCGATAAGTGTACAGTCAAATCTAAAACTATACTGGCTATTGGTCATCTAAGAAAAGATGACTATGAGGTGATCTATGCTCACTTTAAGGGCATGATGATTAAGTTCCCAGTAAAAGAGAGTAAAGTAGACAAGATGTTCATATCCAAAGAGCATCGCAGTTATTTCAATTCTTCGCTTGCAAGAAATTCCATGGCCAAAGGCCAATTGACTTCGAGTACTTTAAGAGAAATGGTTTGCAGATCCTCAATTTACTTTTCAATCTATATTTGCAAACCCTATGCTTTATGAACACTCTTTGTTATCCTTCTTTGACTATATACTTTTACTTGAACTTCGTCCTAATCTCTCGAGATTATCGCGATCTGAAAGAAATTAATTTACGATTGATCGAGTGAACGGATTATCAAAATAATTAAATAGACTAACCTAACGCGGATCCTCCCAAGCCTTACCGAATCGTAACTTTAGTTTTTTTGTGTAAATGATTTTAAGATTTGGAGTCGCCACTAATCATTCTTGATAGGTCGATTAGAAACCTAAATAAATTAGCAGGAGAGCTAATTTATTTCTATGAACCAGAGATTATGAGTTCGGAGACTTAGTTACATTAGATTACTCTAATGCCCTTTCGGTACCAATTTCATGAAAAATCATTTAGCGTGACTCGGAAAGATTTGGATCAAATTGACCAGAAATGTAAAATGGCCAAATTTCAAGGATCGAAAAGTAAAAACAAGTCAAACCAGTTGAATGTGGTCATTCTTTATTTCCCATAATTTCTGAGATAATTTATCCATAAGGGGCAAAACCATCATTTTGAAAAGATTAGGAAAGGAAATCATCCAAAAATAGGATTGGCTAGTCGAAATGGCTCGTTTCCTAGTTTTTGAAATTTTTGAGAATTTTCTGGGATCTTTTAGGACAATTTGCCCATCAAGGGCAAAATCACCATTTTGAAAAAAAATGGGGAAGGCAAATCATCAAAAATAGGATTGTCTAGTCGAAATGGCCCGTTTCCTAATTTTTGAGACTTTTCTGAATTGTTCAGAATTTTTCGAGATAATTTACCGATAAGGAGCAAAATCGTCATTTAAAAAAAATAGAAAGGAAATTCATCAAAAATAAGATTGGCTAGTTGAAATGGCTCGTTTCCTAGTTTTTGGAATTTTTCTAAATTTTTCGAAATTTTTCATGACAATTTGCCTATGAGGGGGCAAAATCGTCATTTTTTAAGAGATCAGGAGATGAAGTCATCAAAAAAAAGGATTGGCCAGTTGAAATGGCTCGTTTCCTAGTTTCGGGATTTTTTCGATTTTTTCTTTGCATAAATATGCATGAATTAATGACAATACAAATAAGTATATGGCATGACAAAGTATGCATAAACTATACTATATGAAATGCACATGAATGAAATTTTTTTGATATTTTCAAATTAAATAAGACTGATGATGCAAAATATTCTGAATATAAACGCAATATTAGAAGATGCGATATAAACAGCAGTCTATGAAGATAAGCATTAAAAATTCCCTAACGCCGAAAGAAGGAGTGAGCTAACGACTTTCGTGCAATGTTACGACCTCCAACAGGTGACTCGGCCTACTCATTTTGGGGTTTGATAATATGGAAATTAAACCGTAGAAAATAAAGTATATAAAGCAGTAAATAAAAAACCTTCAGCATATGGCTTGGCCTACCAATTCTGGATCCAATGGTACAGGAATTAAACTGCAGAATGTAAAGTACATAAAGCAGTAAATAAAGGACCTCCAATAGGTGGTTTAGCCTACCAATTCTGGGATCCGATGGTGCAGAAATTAAACTGTTGAAAGTAGAGTATATAAAGCAGTAAATAAAGAACCTCCAGCATGTAGCTTAACCTACTCATTTTAGGGTTTAATGGTGCAGGAATTAAACTGCAAAATGTAAAGTACGGAAGTAGTAAATAAAAAACCTCTAGTAGGTAGCTCGGCCTACCAATTCTGGGATCCGATAGTGGAGAAATTAAACTGCTGAAAGTAGAGTATATAAAGCAGTAAATAAAGAACCTCTAGCATGCGGCTTAACCTACTCATTTTGGGATTTGACGATGCAGAAATTAAATTGCGAAAAATAAAATAAAGAAAGCAGGAAATAAAAAAAAACCCATAGTAGGTAGCTCGGCCTACCGATTCTGGGATTCGATGGTACAGAAATTAAACTACTGAAAGTAGAATACAGAAAGTAGTAAATAAAGAACCTCTAACAGGTGGCTTAACTTACTCATTCTGGGGTTTGATGGTGCAGAAATTAAATTTTAGAAAGTAGAACATAAGAGATCTTTATACCACTAAGCAGGGGAATTGATGATAGTAACGCCTAGCTTTAAACTCCCACCATCTTCAAGATTTTCTTTTGGAAGAGAATTCTCTCTCTCTTTTTTATTTCTCTTTTCTCTCTAATTTTTGTTCAATCTCTCAAAACTCTCTCAAACTTCTAAAATTTTTCTCTTCGCCCAAAATCCTCTCCTCCAAGCTCCCTTCATCCTCCTTTTATAGCTCACTCATTTATCTCCCATTCTCTATTTCATCCTCCATTCTCGATCTCCATCTCTCATTCTAATTTTTCCACTAACTCTTCTTCATCTCCATCTTCCTTTCTCTATGTCCATCTTATTTTCTCCATCTATTCTTCTCCATCTCCATTTCTCCATCTTCCCTTTTCCATCTCCTCTTCTCCATCTTCCATTCTCTATTCTAATTTCTCCACTAACTCTTTTTTTATTATTTACAAAATAATCCCTCAAGTGTTAGGTATCTGCACCCTAGTCCTTGAGATTTTAAGTATTTTCAATTCAGTCTTTGGAGAAATATTTCTTTATGTCCAATTCTCCTCATAATTTTTGACACACCTTCCATATGCTTGGTCCAAATTCACCTCATGTCTAGTTCAATCGCTTGTTAAATTTAAGCTCATTTCTTGTCGTTGAAAAAAATGCAAAATTCAAGTAAGACCCTTTTATAAAATTGAGTCATTCTAGGTACAATTGGGCCAAGATAAAATTGAGATTATTAGAAAACAACGTCACAACCCCTAAAAGTGAAAAATGAAAATAAATTGACTCAAATAGAATTTTTTTTAGGCTCGATTCAAGATTATACTCGTGAAGGAATACATGATTCCGAATTGGATTTTTCAAATTTGCAATGGCCAACATGAAAAGGGATTTAAAAGAAAAATATTGACTATTTTTATGTATTTGTTTGGTCTCAAATGTTATTTTCCCCTAATTTTCAAGTATTCTTTTATTTTTTGAAAAATATTAAAAAATACGAAAAATATGAAAAATTATTTTTGTTAAAAAATGATTCCCTAGGCTTGGCTAAGACGTCCATAGTTGATTTTTTTAGTTTCTCATTTTTTCTTGATTTTCTATGAATTTTCGAAAATAAAAATGCTGAAAAATATTGAAAATATGAAAAATCATTTTTTCATCAAAGTTGATTCCCTAAACTTGATCAAGGTCCCCAAAATTGATTTTTTAATTTTATGAATAGCTGATCCTCTTTAAAATGAAGCTCGGTAGAGGTTCATTTCAAAAATGAGATGATACTTGAATCCTAATCGACTTAACCTAAGGAAATAAAAATAGATGTAACATTCGATCTCCAATACCTTTCTATGTGAACTCTGATCCAGACCGAACTTGCGGAGGCTCTTATGAAGTGAAAGAGAGATAGATAGGAGGGCTTACCTAACGCTTACCTACTCATTGTATAACTATTGCCTGACATGAACGCTCTTTGAATAGGCACCCAAAGATTTATTCTAAGGATACTCTGGGGAAGCCAAGCTTTGACCCGTATGGTAGGTCAACCCATGGCAGAGTTCCCAATGAAAGGACACTGGTGGCAATCTATCCTATTTAGAGGATTCACCTGCATTTTGACTCGTATTGTGGATCACCCCATGGCAGACTCCTGATGAAAAGATTCTACTGAGCGGTTTACCCCATATTGGATTCACCAAAGAAAATGCTTGTATGAAGGATTTTGTGCCTGTAGGAAGGACTTTTTGCCTGTAATAAGGACTTTTGAGCCTGTAAGAAGGACTTTTATGTTTGTAGTAAGGACTTTTGAAAACGGACCGTTCTGTACTGGGGTTTCAAATGGACGGGCTCTAGAGACGGTATATCCTACCAAAATGGCTCGTCTATGTAGTACCTGCAACTCAGGACCTGAAGATGAACCGTTCCGTATTGGGGTTTCCAATGAAAGGGTTCCAGGGCTCGTCTATATGGTGCCTGCAACTCATGACTTGAAAATGAGCCATTCCGTATTGGGGTTTCCAATAGAAAGGCTCTAAAGACAGCATATCTTACCAAAATAGCTCATCTACATGGTGCCTGCAACTCAGAACTTGAAAATGGATCGTTCCGTATTGGCATTTCCAATAGAAGGCCTCCAGAGACGACATATCTTACCAAAATGGCTCGTCTACATGGTGCTTGCAACTCATGACTTGAAAATAGACTGTTCCGTATTGGGGTTTCCAATGGAAGGGCTCCAAAGACGGCACACCCTATAAAAAGGGCTCGCCTATATGGTGCCTACAACCCAAGCCTTGAAAATGGAGCGTTTTATATTGGGGTTTCAATGGAAAGGCTCCAAAGACGGCATTCCCTACAAAAAGGGCTCGCCTATGTGGTGCATGTAACTCAGGACTTGAGAATGGATCATTCTGTGTTAGAAGTCACCAATGATTACCTAAATGCCACCTTTTTTAAGTAGACAGGAGAGGTATTGACTGAAAAGATGATTTTTAGGTTCCCATCTAGGGATCTAGAGAGACCAAAAGCTCAAAACCCAATTATCTTACCATGAAGGGTACCATTCTAGGATCTGGGGAGACCAGAAATCCTGCAGAAACTTAAACTCGATTTTACTTACGATGAAGGGTGCCATTTTGGGATTTAAGGAGACCAGAAATCCTATAGAAGCTCAAACCCGATTTAATTTCTCTAGTCGCTTTAGGAATAAGCCAAAGAGGCAGAGATCAAGAACACGAGAGTGGGTCGATCGTGAACTAATGAAAGTCTCATGAGAACATATCGTTCACGAGTCAAAAGGGTTTGGAAGACTTACGTGGGTCTTCTGAGTTAATGATAAAGGCATAGACAGGTTGATTGTATCATGCCTGCTTGTTTATTGAACGACCATATGTGCCGCACTAGATTCGAGCGCCTTGACAATCGTCAGAATTCATTCTCTTGAAAGGTTTAGATTGAAGATATACTTACCTAAGGATTTTGAAGAAACGCCTGATGGTTTCTTGGCAATTAGGCTTGTTCATTCAATAATTGCCGAATAAATTTCGAGACCTTAGAAGGTAACTCGAACATCAGGAACGTGTTACCTGTCAGAGGTAACATATACAGGCATTTTCATCAATGAGTTCATCGGTTCATGCAAAACTATTCAGCGAAGTTACAATGATTAAAAGCAGTCTGTGTAATAACTCATGATACAATCAATCAAAATGTGGATCATGCATAACTATTCTGTCAAGTTTGTATTACCAATTTTGTTCAAAGGGGTTATCATAGTATGAATACCTCAAATATAATCTGAATGGGGACTTCAGTCCAAAAGGGCTTTCTCTCACTTTCGAGAAAGACTGTTTATCCTGATTGCAGGATTGAAAAGAAATCACTCAATCTTACCATCATCGCATTCAGCAAGGGTTTAAGTAATTTCGCAATTAGTATGATTAAGTCGATCTGGAGGTCTTGATTATGACCATAATGTAGGCTGGGTCAAAGACTTAACAAAGGAATCTCTTTTGAGCCAAGGCCATTGACAAAAAAGTCTTCATCATCTGCTCTAGGTTTACAAGTCAAGATCCCAGCAAAAATGAAAGAGAAATAGCCTTGCTTTTCCCTTTTCGAGCGATGCTTAAAATCATTCAACTCTATGTTAACTCAAGCGCCTTAATCAAAAAAGACTTTCACGGGTTGTAATATAGGTTAGGATTGGGGACCAAGGAAATAAAAGGCTTATTTTGGCCCAGAAAATATATGAGCTGGGTTTGACTTGGTGATCACTACATCTTCACCACCAATTTCTACCTTCTAGAATAGTCTTCAAAAGACACCATTGATGTATGAGGAAAGTGTCAACTTCTTCTGATACCGTCGTCGCTCTCCCACGGTGTAAACTTCAATTAATTATATTTCACAATTTGACTCCTTCGAAGAGTTTTCTTTCTCAACCAGATCCCATTGGGGATTTACAAAAGGAGACTATATGCCTTCACTGAGTTTACAAAATATACATGTAAAATTCAATGAACATTGATTTAAATAGGCATTGGCCTTACTTTTAACTAGCGTTTTACTTTTTTATGCTCAGGACTAGCTCTTTTGGTCCCGTTTTTACCTTTTTGTCTTTTCCGTTCTGTTTAGAAAAAGAATTTCCAAAGATTGTGGCGTATACATGTCAAAGATCTAGCATACTTGAAGAGTTGACTTGGGAACTCTACGTAGACCCACTTCTTCTGAATTCTTCTATTTTGAGGCAGTGCCATCTTCATCTTGAAATGAGCAATGAATACCAACAAGGTTTTAAGAAATGAATATGCAGGCTCAATTGAGTGATACAAAGGATAAAAGTGTATCGGATAGAGAAACAAACGCTTTTCGTCTTCCTAAGGAACTTGAGTTACCGTACGAGGCTGAAAGTAAAGGAACATTTGAAAATTGATGTTAGTTCCAGCAAGAAAATTTCTAACTATTTACCTCATACTATTTGCTAGGACTACTTCCATTTGGCCCAGATATGGGGTGGTTCTTGACAGGGGTTACGAAATGAAACCACCGCTCAAATGAGTTGTCTATGGTCACCTGTAATGTTTGGGATAAGAAATGATCGTCTCCTTCCCTTCGACTATCATACTTTTTGTGAGAAAACTCATTGCCTTGGGAAATACGGAACCTATTTAGCACACAACTCACTATGGATATAGGACGTGTATGGAAATGCGTTGCCTTTCATCATCCTGTCATGCCCCATTATACACATTCGATGCATCATGTGCAATTTATGCTCCAAGTTAAAATTGACAAAATCAAACATGCAGAAGGGTCATGCATGAATCATAGCCTGTGTAAACGCAATGCAGATGTGGCAATTTTTTAGCATCACGTATGTTTACAAGATATGCAAGTATGGAAAGAAATTCTCAAGGATGAGAGAATTTGAATTGCCCCAAGATATATGGGCGGATCGAGCAAATTGGGAGTTTACTCCTTAAATCGAGAAGTGACTTGTCTCTGATTTTGTCCCTACACAGTGAAAGACATAAGTGAAGGAGTCAAATGAAGATTTGAAGCCTTTGAGATTGTTAAATGTTGATAACGGTCATGGTCGTCGATCAATTGCCCCTGCAAGGAAGAAAGTAGAAAGGTGATTCTTGAAATCAAATGAGTTAAAGAAGACATACTTTCCTTTTTAATCCAAGGTCTTCCATCAATTTGTTCTATTTTCATCAAACTGGATCTCATTAGATGATCATAATTTTGTCGCTTGGAGTTATCTCCTTCGACATGTTAAATATTAGTGTAAATATTTCCCTTCATCTCGAATGCCTTGCACGATCCCTTTACCAGCTTTGCTAGATTGAACACTTCACCATCAGAGCCAAGGTTGTGGTAAAGTATTGACTTCGGTCTTGTTTATCAAGTATTCTCGTTTCTTTCTGTAAAAAGGATGTGCAAAAAAATTATTTTATTTATTTACAATACTTATAACATTCCCCATCCTTGGGGATCGAACTCGAACCGTTGCGGACCATCGTCATTCCACATGCCATCAAGCCCATTAGACCGTAGGCGTCTATAGAGGCTTTTCTTTAAGTGTTAATCCTCGAGATGATGCGGTCTTGTCGTATTGCATTAGGTGACTTCACATCACGGAACTTTTCGAGGCAATTTACAAACCCTGTTAAGAATGGAACAAAGTAATTCAAAACTCGAGACGATCATGGGTAAATTAGAACGATACAAAATTACCTCTCTTTGAGATTGCTCGGGTCTTTCGTTCATATTTTCCTTATTTGAAGCCTTCCATCCAGTGGTAATGTCCACAAATTGATTTGCCCCAAGTTTTGTTCAACTAGGGAATTTCATATTTGGGTATAACTATATTCTCGGGTTGATTTGCAAATTCCTGAAAACAGAAGGAATCCAATTTAAAACTGAACCAATTGAGAGTAAATTGAAACGATATGGAGTTATCCTTCGAATTTATGTGGATTTTACTTGCCATTAAGTTTTCTTCAAGTTTGGTGCAGTAACGGATCCGAGCATTTAATAAGGGGAAGGGCGATTACTACTTCTTGCTTTTGCATTAATTTCGGACATCAATAAAAGTAGAAAACATCACATGCAAGGAAATAAAGCATATGCATTCATTCAGGATCGGCTCTGCTTCTTTTGTAGGCTCTCCAGTAATCTGCTAGCTTTATTCCGAGTACTCATCGGCAATGTTGGAGGACCCGTGATCACCAGCTTCAAAATATAGGCTCCGTGTGCACATTACAGCCTCGGTGCTTCATTAACATCGAACTGGTTGATCATGGCGGTGAGCTCGTCGTCAATGCCACTTGCTTGGTGGTGATACATTTCCTCTTCTTCAGGAGGCATCAATGCTGACTCCATAGGATCGGTCTTCTCGTACATTCCTCTCACAGAACTTAGTTCTGTTGTGAACTGATATAACTCACCTCTTAAATTGACATTTTCGATCCTCAGATGCTGTCTTTCATCGAGGGTGAGGAGGCTATTGCAGTTAGGGCAGATGGCGAAGTCAAAAGCTTCCGTATACCTCTTATTCTCTACTCGGAGTTTTTCATTTTCAGCTCTTAGAAACTCGACCTCATGGCGCTCATATCGAGTCTTTACTCGGGTTCGCCTGTTTTGAACCAAAACTTGACTTGCGAAAGTTCCAGCTCTAACTCTTGGCTCAGTTCAATTCTTTGTCTGCTATCTGGCATAGGGCACTTCCTGAAGAAATCCTCGAGCCTTTGATCTGATGCTTAGTATGGCGACGGTAACGCTTCCTTTAACCCTTGTTGTTATTGTCCTTATCTTTATTGAAACCTTAAACGTTGTTGGCGGAAGGGCCAGGCTCCATGGTCTAAATTCCAAACATAGCCTCGAACTCTTCATCTCCCATATTCAACAAGTAACGTAGCTCTCAAGCGTGTTGGGTTGAGACATCCTCGATTGGTTAATGGTTCCTCAAGGTTTGCTACATCTTCCTGTATTTTCACTCTCTCTGAATTTTTTCTGAGCGACCGTGTATGTTTTAAAATTCTCTTCTGAGTATGGATGAAGATTACCAGGAAGACGTCTCTTTTTAAAAGCTGGGCGTGGGTTTAGAGACTATATTGCTTCTCTCGAGAGTTCTATCTTTCTCAACTTTTATTATCGTATCTCTCGCTCGGGTCGTCTTCTTTCATCTTTTCACGATAGAGGCCCTTGTCATTATCTCCACTGTTGATTTTACTGGTGAGTTCTCCCATAAAGACAAATCTTATCTTCCTTTTTGCTAAAAATTTTCTTTGTCTCCCACTTAGGTCGTCTTTTTCTTCTTCTTTTTCATAGCGGCGGCATCACCTCAAACCTTTTTTGCAAAGATCTTAGATTTGTTTGGCTCGAGATTGCAGACTGATAAGGGATTCGAGCCAATAAAGACGACACCGAAAGGAAATGACAGATAGGAAAATCTGACTAATAGATACTGCCACTGTGAAATCAATATTTAACGCGAAGCGGATCACCATCTTCGCATTCCGCCAGTCTACCCTGACTCTCTCCTCTAATACTTTCGTATTCCGCTCGTTTGCCTTGATTGTCTCCTCAATAATGGCTAATCTTTCTACACACATCTTCGCAGCTGGAGTTATATTCAAATGGGAAAGATTTTATCATCTTCTTGACTGAGGCTATATTTACTTAACCCATCATCCGAGTATCAAAACTGAGATCCTCGGTTTATTCGGGGAGATAAATGCTTCTTCTGTCGAAGGCACCAACTTGGGAGAGAATACAAGGCGTTCATACACGTCTTTATCAATTTTTTGGAAGCTTACCGGAATACTCAGGAAACGGTCACCTTAACTCGCATCGTGAAGGCTCGCTATCAGGATCGATCTGAACGTTTTGATCTGCAGAACACATGATTGCCCGGTACAAGAAGGCCGTCAAGTTTGCCGATGAATAGGCCTCGCTGTTGGTTCACGAAAGAGAGAAGTTGGTGGAGCACCTAACTTTGAACCAGACTTACTTTGAGCATGACCTGAGTGATATTGTGATGAAATTCCGATGTGAGTGGCTGAAGGAGAGGCTCGACGATCTAACGGCGGATATAGCATTCGAGAGAGACTTAATCGAGAATCTGAAATTCGCCGCGAACATCGCAAGGTCAATGCAGCTAGAAAAACGGAGAAATGCACATGTCTATTCTTCAAGCTTGCAGATATTGAATCTCAGATCGCCCGGTGCAAGCAGAGTATAAATTTCATGAAAAGTCAATTGAGCTCCTTTGTGATGCTCATTAGAGCTCAATTTGATTTTACTTTTCCACCTCAGTGACTGTTATATGGCTTGTTGATGTATGGAAAGAAGGGAATATTTTGCATGTTTGTAGTTTAAATTTCTTGCGATCCCTTCTCTTATTATAGCATGATGAAACGATTTAAGGTATTGAAGATGTTTAGGCTCAACATTCTTCTTGGTGTTCTTATTAGTTGCTCCATACGATGATATCAAGAACATTGAAGAAGGATTCAGTAGTGGCTCTCTACTGTCCGCCTTGAGACCCACGATCATTACAATTGTGATAACTCGATTAGTGTGCCAATAAATGAATCGGGCCACCTGTTGCGTGCCCCACTTCATTCATGCTTTGTCCCTTTCAATGTCCACTTATTCGTGTTGGTCTCCTGTAGCATCGAGAGAAATTGCCTGTGTGCTATACTCAATAATAAAGCACCGGTCTTCCATCTAATGTTTTGACTAATTTGGCCAAGAAAGCATTACAGGCCTACTTCTTGGGTTCTGATTATACAATCTATGTTTTTTTTTCAAAATAAGTACAGGAACCCCCCAATATATTAAGAATGTCCCCATACATGATCCGGATACATTCACTGCCCCATCATAATACATGGCCCATACGTGCTCATTAATTGACACGTTTCTAACTCCAGGAGGATCGACCTCTTCACTTGCCCCTAGGGTTAACGATCAAAGCATCGGCGTTTTTCATCCTTTCATATTCCTCATGATTATCTCTGGCATATTGTTGACCCTAATTTTGCTCCTGCTCGGAGTACCTGTGATTCCCTGCAAAAATAAAGAAAATAATTAGTATGCAATCCAAGTGACGTCGGTCCATGACTCCTATATTAGTTCAATTTTGTTTTTTTCCATTTTGTTGAGAAATCAAATGAAATTTTCTTAGAAGGACACAGGTGAATTTCTTAAAAGGAATTTTCTTACAGGTTTTTATAACTTGAAAAATGTGAAAAATCTCTTAACGTTTACCGAATTTTTCGAATGAATTTTCCTCTTTTATCAAAATGAATTTTTAGGGGTAAATTTGTCAAGAAAATCTCATTTCTATTGAAGCAGGACAGATGTGACAAAATCCTTTATTAATCAATAAAATTCCCTGAAGGGATTTTTCCACATTTTTTTTAGAAATGGGATGCCAATTTGAGTTTTATTTTCTTTTTAAAAAATGACCACAATGTTAAGTTCAAAATTTAACCAATATTTAATATGGACTTACCGAAAATAAACACAAGATAAAATTATAGAACTTACTTTTATCTTGAAGACATACCGATCACATAGACATACACATAAATCGTGAGTTTAAATCTTCGTCTAGCTATCCTAAAGACTTACAAATTGAAGTGAAAAACTTACGGCAATGCGACAATCTTGTGCACATAATCAAGATTAGCCGTGATCCCATGACGTAACTAGAATTAGTCGGGCCTTTCCACTTCGGTTGCTCAAGTCAAAAATTATAACCCCCGCATCGATAATCTTATCAAGCTTGAGGCGTAACTTTTAAAACTCATTTTGAAAAGAGGTTTGGGATTGAATCTGGACTAATTTTCGACGTAATCTCACGCTGAATGCTAGAACAATACCATCCTAAAACTAGTAGCCCGGGCTCGGCCATGGGACGTATGTGATGTAGTGCTAAAGAGATTAATCATGTACAACAGTTAAATGCAAACACCACTTCAATAGTTCAGAAATTAAATCACAACTTCCAAACACCAAACCTGCAAAATAAAGAGTTAGCCAAACACTCCACCCCTTATAACTCCCATCTATAAAACCATCTAACATCTAAAGGTCAGAATCTAACTAATTATCAAATCAAATGAATTTTCATGAACTTTTTCTGGCCCAAGTCCTCTAGGTTCATAGATTTTTTTCAAACATTAAGAACATATCCTTAGCGGAGTCGCCAAGCTGTCATGACTCGAAAGAAATTAATTTACGATCGATCGAGTAAACAGATTATCAGATTAATTAGATTGACTAACCTAACACGGACCCTCCCAAGCCTTACCAAATCGCAACTTTGGTTTTTCCATGTAAATGATTTTAAGATTTGGAGTCGCCACTAATCATTCTTGGTAGGTCGATTAGAAACCTAAATAAATTAGCGGGAAAACTAATTTATTTCTGTGAATTATAGATTATGAGTTCAGGGACTTGGTTACGTCAAATTAGTCTAACGCCCTTTCGGCACCAATTTCATGAAAAATAGTTTGGCGTGACTCAAAAAAATTTGGATCAAATTGATCAGAAGGGTAAAATGGTCATATTTGAAAGATCAGGAAGTGAAAACAGGTCAAAATAGTTGAATGTGGTCATTCCTTATTTCCCATAATTTCTGAGAATTTTTCGAAATTTTCTGAGATAATTTACCCACAAGGGACAAAATCGTCATTTTGAAAAGATTAGGAAGGGAAATCATCCAAAAATAGGATTGATCAGTCGAAACGGCCCGTTTCCTAGTTTTTGAAATTTTTGAGAATTTTCTCAAATCTTTCGGGACAATTTGCCCATCAAGGGAAAAATTATCATTTTGAAAATATCAGGAAGGCAAATAATCAAAAATAGGATTGGTTAGTCAAAATGGCCTGTTTCTTAATTTTTGAGATTTTTCCAAATTGTTCAGAATTTTTCGAGACAATTTACCCATAATGGGCAAAATCGTCATTTTGAAAAAATTAGGAAGGAAATTCATCATAAATAAGATTGGTCAGTTGAATGGCCCGTTTCCTAGTTTTTAAAATTTTTCTAAATTTTTCGAATTTTTTCAAAAAAATTTTCTTATGAGAGGCAAAATTGCCACTTTTGAAGAGATTAAGAAATGAAGTTATCAAAAATAGGATTGTCCAGTCAAAATGACCCGTTTTCTAGTTTTTGGGATTTTTTTGAATTTTTTGAAATTTTTCAAGACAATTTACTTATGAGGGGCAAAATCGTCATTTTTGAAGAGATTAGGAGATGAAGTCATCAAAAATAGGATTGGCCAATCGAAATGACCCGTTTCCTAGTTTTTGAGATTTTTTCGATTTTTTTTCATAAATATGCATGAATTAATGACAATATGAATATGTATGTGGCATGACAAAGTATGCATGAGTTCTATACTATATGAAATGCACATGAGTGAAATTTTTTTGATATTTTCAAATTAAATAAGACTAACAATGCAAAATATTCTGAATATAAACGCAATATTAGAAGATGCGATATAAACAGCAGTCTATGAAGATAAGCATTAAAAATTCCCTGAAGCTGAAAGAGGGAGTGAGCTAACTACTTCTGTGCAATATTATGACCTCCAGCAAGTGGCTCGGCCTACTTATTTTGGGGTTTAGTAATATGAAAATTAAACCACAGAAAATAGAGTACATGAAGCAGTAAATAAAAAACCTTCAATAGGTGGCTCAGCCTACCAATTGTGGGATCTAATGGTGTAGGAATTGAACTGCAGAATGTAAAGTACAGAAAGTAGTAAACAAAGATCCTCCAGTATGTGGCTTAGCCTACCAAATATGAGATCTGATCGTACAGAAATTAAACTACTGAAAATAGAGTATATAAAGAAGTAAATAAAGAACCTCTAGCATATAGCTTAACCTACTCATTCTGGGGTTTGATGGTGCAGGAATTAAACTGTAGAATGTAAAGTACGGAAAGTAGCAAATAAAGAACTTCCAGTAGGTGGCTTAGCTACCTATTATGGGATATGATAGAGTAGAAATTAAACTGCTGAAAGTAGAGTATATAAAGTAGTAAATAAAGAACCTCCAGCAAGTGGCTTAACCTACTCATTCTGGGATTTGATAGTGTAGAAATTAAATTGCGAAAAATAAAATATAGAAAGCAGGAAATAAAAAACTCTAGCAGGTAGTTCGACCTACCAATTCTGAGATTCGATGGTACAAAAATTAAACTGCAGAAAGTAGAGTACATAAAGTAGTAAATAAAGAATCTCGAGCAGGTAGCTTAACCTACTCATTCTGAGGTTTGATGGTGCAGAAATTAAATTTTAGAAAGTAGAACATAAGAGATCTTTATGCCACCAAGCAGGAGAATTGATAATGGTAACGCCTAACTTTAAATTCCCGCCATCTTCAAGATTTTCTTTTAGAAGAGAATTTTCTATCTCTTTTTGATGTCTTCTTTCTCTCTAATTTTTTTTCAATCTCCCAAAACTCTCTCAAACTTCTAAAATTTTTCTCTCCCCCCAAAATCCTCTCCTCCAAGCTCCCTTCATCCTCTTTTTATAGCTCACTAAACTATCTTCCATTCTCTATTTCATCCTCCATTCTCTATCTCCATCTCCTATTCTAATTTCTTTACTAACTCCTCTTCATCTCCATCTTCCCTTCTCTATTTCCATCATATTTTCTCCATCTATTTTTCTCCACATCTTCTTCTCCATCTTCCCTTCTCCATATCCTCTTCTCAATCTTCCCTTCTCTATTCTAATTTCTCCACTAACTCTTCTTTTTATTATTTACAAAACAATCCCTCAAATGTTAGGTATTTACACCATAGTCCCTGAGATTTTAAGTATTTACAATCTAGTCCCTGAAGAAATATTTCTTTATGTCCAACTTTCCTCACAATTTTCGACACACCTCCCATATGCTTAGTCAAAATTTACCTCATGTCTAGTTCAATCGCTTGTTAAATTTAAGCTCATTTCTTGCCGCTGAAAAAAATGCAAAATTCAAGTAAGGCCCTTTTGTAAAATTGAGTCATTTTGGGTACAATTAGGCTAAGATAAAAATTGAGATTATTCGAAAACAATGTCACAACTCCTAAAAGTGAAAAATAAAAATAAATTGACTTAAATTGAATTTTTTAGGCCCGATTCAAGATTATGCTCGTGAAGGAATATATGACCCCGAATTGAATTTTTCAAATTTGTAATGCCCAACATGAAAATAGATTTAAAAGAAAAATATTGACTATTTTCAAGTATTTTTGTATTTTTCGAAAAATATTAAAAATAAAAAAAATATGAAAAATTATTTTTTATTCAAAAATGGTTCCCTAGGCATGGCCAAGGCTTCCAAAGTTAATTTGTTTTTCCATTTTCTCATTATTTCTTGATTTTCTATGAATTTTTGAAAATAAAAATGCTGAAAAATATTGAAAATATGAAAAATTATTTTTGGTCAAAATTGGTTCCCTAAGCTTGGCCATGGTCCCTAAAATTGATTTTTTAATTTTATGAATTTTTATTTTTTTAAAAAAAATATGATTAAAAATTAGGTGTCAATAGAGATGTCATCATGTTTTCTTTCTTCAGATAGAACATCATTCTAAGTGCTTTAGAACTTGCTGATATTCTAAATTCTGAGCTGTCTACTTTCACTCCCATTCATATCTCAAAAGATGCTATCTCCAGAGTACTCTCTAGAAATCCAACCTCTCTAGAGTAAATAAAGCTCATGTTGAACATCACCACTTTCCCCTCAAAGCAATCATTGTGCATAAGGTAGTCATCAACTATCTTAGGCCCAAAGCTCTTCCAAAATAGATGTCTCTTGCTATGAGGCCAAAATTATTTGGGTAATTCTCAATGGAAAACCCTTCTATCTTCCATACATGATCTTCTACATATGCACATAATTGTCAAGAAGAACAAGGAATAGCTGCCATATGGCTCATTAATCACAAGCATTCTTAAGTATTTATAGATAGAAATTCCTCAAGACTTGAGAACTCTGGAGATACCACAACGCAACATTGGTGAATCCATGTTTATGAAGATGGGATATATGTTCACAAATGGTCAATGGAGGGACAGGAAGAAGAATGTGGTACTAATAGAACTTTCACAGATTTAGGTTGTAACAACAAAGGCTCCCCAAACTAAATCACCACCTACAAAGCAATCCCTAATAGAAGCTTTATTTGAGTAGACAACAAGTGCTTCACTTGGTGATCCATTCTCTGAATCCAATCGAAAGATGAAAATGAAGATATTAGCTCACAAGTCCACTAAGCCTGGATAAAAAAATGAAAAAACTTACTCATAAGTTGTTTATGAAAAAGATTGCATCTGAATCAGATCAACAAGGCTCTGATAGTTCACTGGCAAGTGACAGTGAGATTGAAGCAATCATCCAGCTAAATTGTGCAGACCACTATTGAGGATGAAAATGCAAGTTAGATAGAGGAGTAGGAGCAACAAAAGAAAGAAAAGGAAAAAAAAAAAGAGAAAGAAAGAGAGGAGACGGAGAAAGCTGAGGATGTCTTGATCAAGTTGGTTCCTAATTAAAGGATCATGGATTAGGCATCCATGAGTCGGTTGAGACCAGTGTGTTCGCAGCCTTACTATTGAGCATTAGATACCTAATAGGGATGACGAGTCATAAGTTATCGGATGTTAGACGTTTAAGTTGGAACATAGGTGTTCGTATCGAAATGAGATCGACCGAATCCACTGAACATGACAAAAGAGCGATTGACTAACATGGAAACTTCGTGCTTGGTCAATGTCTCAATCACTCTTGGCTTTGATGTGTTAATGGTCCTCAAACCTGAGCCACAATGCTGGCTTGTATATTAAATGGCTGTGGTTCACAGGTACAATATTAGCCGATCATTGATCCACCTCTGTATATGATGGTCACAGTTCTCCATATACGAAGTCACAGGTGTGGGCAACAATTGGGATCTGTCTTCTCATTAGATGAGATTGATATCCTATGCGATCTATGTGTGACGATGCATTAGAAAGTTCTTGGCCAAGGCAGAAGTCAAGAAGAGTCTCGCCGAATGCACGTTAGATAGATTTGTGCATATGATCAAATCTGTGGGTTTGACTCGGATATTCATGGCCCTCATTCGATCAGGACATGGTAAGACAATGACTGAATAACACCGAACCAAGGCTAACTAGTTCACTTCGTCCTCGTACTTCATTCTGATTGGGTAATCGTGATATGTTGCTAGATGTTACTCACGGTTTGTGAAATCTAAGGATTGATTTGGGACGATCAATTCCTTAAGGAATCTCATTGCCAGTTCAGGGATGCACCTAGGGATGTCACATGCCTTAACCGACATATGGCGACGTCCATAATAAAGACGGGATCGCGAGAATGCGATAGGACTATTTGGATAGTCAAAAGGAGTTGAAATGGATTGAATTCGTTTCCTTTTTCTAATGCTCACTAAAGGACGAAATAGATGACACAGGCATGACATCAGGATAATGTAATGGTTACATCATGCCTGCATCATCGTTGGATAAGGTTTAGGATAAGAAAGGTTATCCTAAAGAGAGGATAAGAAAGGTTATCCTCTAGAAAGTCAAAAGTATGATAATATTTTCTATCAGTTTAACAAAGACGTTTGACATATCAAACGACATGATTTGATCACAAAACTCAAGGGACTTGAAGTCTAGAATGTCTAGAGCCAATGGATGAGGATCGTCGCTGAAAACAATGCCATTTGGGCTGCCCAAATGGGCGCCCAAAATTGGCCGATGGACTAGTCAAAGGCGGCAATTGCGGCCTTTGACCACCGCCCAATAGGCGGGGCCCATGTGGTTGGTCAAAGGCGGTTTGACCACCTTTGACCAGCGTGCAACTGGCCATGTGGGCCAGCTGGAAACCCACATGGTGGCCTCCCATTGGCCACCACATGAGGCGGCTTAATGAGGGGCGGTTTGTACCGCCCCACCATCCTCATTCTCTCCCTCACTTGTCCTATATAAATAAAGATTGGGGCCTTAAGTTTAAGAGGTTAGAAACATGTGAAAGTCACTTATATACATGCCAAAGTGAGAAAGTGGCTCAAGAATCGACCAATTCGGATACATAAAGTTTGCGTTTCCATTGGTTGAAAATGAAGGATTCGGATTAAGACGCCGCAAGGATTACTAGCATAATCCGAGGGCCGTTTCTCCGAATCTCCGTCTTTAAGGTCAAACGGGTGTCAGGGTATGCCTGAGCTAAAGGCCCGACACCTCTTGAACTCGAGGACAAGGAAGCAGAGCTACATCCAACCTCTATTATCCAGGTATGTTTCTAAACTAGCATTAGAAAGTTCAATTTTCGATTAAGGTATATAAGGATTTCTAAGACGATCTAGGACGCCGTTTAAATTTTTTTTCTTTTGCTACGTGTATGATATATATTTATGTATTTAACGAGTGCCTGGGACCACCAGAATCCTACAAAAAGAGCTCTGCTAGGGCTCTTGTGACACCATAGCCGAAAGCTCAGGCTAAAACCTTTGGGGCTTTATTAGAGCAAAGAAAGAGGAATCGAGCTTTGAGAGTTTATCAGTGAGTATCGTGAGGTTACTGCGAGCATCTAAAACCCCCTCGTGTGCCATTTCATCGCCGAATAAGGTGAGCGCCATTTTTGAAGCTTCAAAGGTCTATCAATGGCGAATCTTCGATCGCTTGATTATTTTCCTTGAAACTAGTTCCAAACACCTAAAATTGCATCACTAAGGTTGTCCATACCAAATTTTTGCATTGATTTCACTCGAAACTCCATAACCAGTCATCTCGAGTTTGAGGTTTGGTTATGAGCACATGAGTATGTTTCGACTAGAAACAAAGCATAAGGACCTTCGGTAAGCTTTCTAAACATTCTTGTCTGCTTTTTGATTGATTTGTTTAGAAATCAAACGTCAAAAATTGCAGAACTCGCACTTCACCGGAGTCATGATTGGGAGGAATTGGTTAGGTGCTTTCAAGTTGTCCTTAAGAGCTAAAGTTGACAAAAGTTCATGTTTAGATAGCTAGGAGTGGATTCGTATGAAAATCGAGGGAAAATGCATGAGTTTAGGTGAAGTTTAGAGGTCTTCGGTGAGATTCCAAACATTATGGTTGCAATTACCACTACTGTGTGTCCACTATTCATCTTTTCCAGCAGTCTCTAACTTGGTTGGCTGAGCATTGACATGATCAATGCTTGCATGGCACCACATGATACACAGTGACGTCCATGTCAGATTACCAAAAATATACCATAAGTAATTTGGGTCTGAGTTAGGCATGGAAGACGATTTGATCAGGTCAAATCGTTAACCCTAACCGCACATGTCAACCATTGGTAGAGCGAATTAAAATCAATCATATGATTTTAGTGGTGCCACGTATCTTGATTGTGTTCAATCATAGCAAAATTTGATTAGGCAGTCCCTAGAGATCTACATGGCACGTTCATAGCCCTAAATTTCAAAAATTAATAAAAAAAATCATAAAGCCATTTAAAATAATTCATAAAATAATTTAAAAAATCAGAAAATAATAGAAAATCCAAAATGGAAAAAAAATTCATAAAAATTTCCAAAAATATCAAAATAATTCAAAAAAACTAAAAAATTCCCAAAAATCACAAAAAAGGAAAATGTCCACATTCCACTAGTTTGACCCATTTTTGTGGATTTTGGTTCCCAAACCTTCAAAAACTTGCCATCTTGCCCCTCTAGACATTTTGTCCCAAATTTTCCCAATGTACATTCTTCAAGCCATTAAAGCTTCACTAAGTCTACAATGCCTTGAATTTCATGCAATTTGTCTATATGATCTAATTCCTTAATTTGTGTATTTTCTATCATTGACTGTAATTAATAGGATAGTCATTCACATTTGCGTGAACCGTTTAGAAGTTAGAGCTTATCTCATCCCGAGACATTTGCATGAAATCCATAGTTAGGAAAATTGGTCAAGTTAGGTACCAAAAGAGCATCAATGAAAATGTCGATGTACCTAAATTGTTGAGCCCTATTCTCTGATTTTCACATAATCAAATGGTCTCTCCCAACCTCTTGATAGAGTTTTCAATCTACCGTCTAAAAGGGATTGGTGGTGATTCCAATAACATGTATACTTATCACATGTCACCCGACCACATTAAAGTCAATTTCGTTTTAATGAAATTCTCACCATTACAATTTGGTATGAGCTTAGGAGGTTGCACACCTCGATCTCACCATCCTATCGAGTGGATAAGAATGTGACAATCCATTAACCCCCTCAAAATTATAAATATTCTCGGAAGAGTCACAATAATTACACAACACTATTATAGCCAGCCACAGCTATACCAAATGGACTCTACCATGCATTATCCATAAAAATTGTCAATAAATGTAGGACATTTTTATAAGCGGTGGTTGTACTATTGTATTTATTCGAGCTTTTCAAACTCAAGCAGGTAAGTGGTCATGGATAAAATTATCTTATAATATCCATAATTTTCATGGACTAAAATCTCCAAAATTATAATTCCAAAATGGGTACTCATAAAATAAAAGAAAATAAAATTATCATGTAATAAACTAATTGGAAATCCAATTTGAGCTTAATCGTATAAAAAAAAAAAGCCACATAGCGCTTGACTCAATTATCATTTTTGCTCTTGCTGTTGCAGTTGTTATTTATTTCCATGTCTACCAATTTTTTAGATGGGATTTAAGAAATTAACTATGTAATAGTATAACGGTGTAATCTCAACCACAAGTGTTTTGAATGGCAAAAAATATATACCAATCATGATAGAACCCACCTCTGATCTTATACCTGGCATCAGACCGTCATATTATCACACTATCATGTTGGTGGGATCCTTTGGAGACTCTAGGTATCAAATTCCTCACCTACCTATTCCAATTGGGAAAAGGCACTGGGCCATCAACTCAGAGTTGTGCTTTGTCCCCATGTCTCTAAAGCTCCAAGTACTTATGGAGATGTTGGGCCTATCAAATAAGAATGACAACATGATGAGGGAATTTGTTCAATCTTCTCCCAAAATTCATTTGGTGCAAAACATATTTGAAAACATGATATGTTTTTTAATACGCAAGGACATATGTAAATGTTCTTCGGTTAGGTAAGGTTAGTGTCACAAGAATCAGCCTTGATTACCCTCTTCTTTTAAAAGTAAAAAAGGGGCATGACTACTTCCTTCAGACATTACTATACTCTATGCCTTGTCATAGAATGATAGAATATTTAGCTTGGGAGTTCGCCAAGTTGAATCATCTCCACCGAACCACTGTGGGATGGGTTTCCCATCACATGAGCATGCTATAGTGTCAAATGAATTGAAGTCCCTTTCGATATTGTAAATCTGCTCAATGTGCATAAAAACGTTAGAGGTAGAACTTCACTCTACAATAATATTAGACCTTCTCAAGTGTTTTGCCGTAATTTCTTTTGGAATTAAATACTTTCTACCAAAAGTCATACTTCAGCTTTTAATTAAGAAAGATAAGGTCCATGGGCCAACTCTGCACAGGAAGTATCACAAGCAAACGAACAACAACCAACTCAATTGGGACAGGAGAATATACCAACACGAATCTTGCCAAAATTTAATTGAAGATAGGACCTAGTAGTACAAATTCGATAAAGTAACCATACATTCACAAAATATGTCAGAATTTAATCGACGACACAACTTGAGAACGTGAGAGTATTATGCTGGGATTTTATGAATGGCATAATACTCAACATAGAGATACACGTTGAAATTTAATCAACAATATAGACCTACAAGGTATAGCTATGAAAGATTAGGTCAATATAGGAAAGTCAAGATAAAATAAATATGTTTGATTTGTATGAGGGGCCTTCAAAGAGTACGATGTGGCTATTTAAAGTCTACAATCGACAAGTCATCAATGGATGTTACAAAGAGAGGCTACAAGCAGAGGTTACAAATAGAGGTTTCAAATGGAAGTTATAAGCAGATATTACAAAGAGAAGTTACCAATGGGGGTTACAAATGGTTATCAATGATTACTTCAATTCTAGCACCCTGATGGTTTCCTTAACTCCACTATCTTGACAGTTACTTTATTCCATTACGTTGGCGGTAGCTTCTTTAATGGTTGCATCGATTCCTTCAAGTTGTCAATTCATCATGTTGTCAATAATTCTATTTATACATGATGAAATTTTGATGTTATCAACTAAGTTTATCACATATCGATAACAACTAAAAATCGGTCAAGTTTTTATACAAACAAATGCACCCTTAAGAGAATGGAATAATTCAACGATTATTCGAGTTTTGAAATTAGATAATCAAGAGTTATCATGTGTCCTTTTGTCATCGGCAAATTTGATTTTTTTTTTGTCAAATTTTATCTTGGCCAGATTCATCATAAGGCACATTTTTACATAAAGTCTTCATGTGGTCCTCTATCTCTGTCCTTAAATAAGTGCTCATACTTAGTGTGGCAACCTAGGCTCACCACTAGATTACTTTCTATGCTTTCTGCTTTAATATGATATTACAGCTATTAGAGGGCACATGCAGAAACTGAATCCAACTAAAAAAACAAGCCATGGACCACACCAAAACAAGACAAGTGCATGAGTCGGGGTAGGCATGCCTAAAGGGTACAGGCTCTTCAAGTTCATTACCGCTTACATTACGTAGTAGAAACGCAAGGCCAACTAGAAAATAGTTCATTTTATATATAGTAAGTGCTATGTACATCCATTATTACATTCAAAGAAAACAATTACAAGGAGACGATAAAAAAGGTACAGCTCCATATAGTGTACTCCACTGATGTCCTGACTTTAACTCACGACCACATCAAAAAGTCATTGCCGTGTCATCCTTACTCAAAACCCTACTTTTATAATCACACCATTTATCAATACTCCAATACTTACTCTTTGTCCTCATCACCATTGCCGCTGTCATTGGCTCTAGATGATGAGTAAGGCAAGGTCCAAAGAGTTGACCTGATACTAACACATAAATGGACACGAAATGGAGGGGAATCAGCTCATTGTACAAACCTACATCCACTAACATCACCATCACTCGCTTGAGAAAGTAAACGGAGAGATATTCAGGCAACTTGTGCTCCTCCTAGAAGATTGAATAACTCAGAGGAGTATCATAGCGAGTGGGTGGGGCCATAAGGGAGATAAGCATAGCTAAAGTCTAAAAAATAGCCCAACAACAAGAGTTACTTAAAGCTTAGCAAATAGACTACTAATCTAAACAACTAAATCTTCCACTTTCACATGAAAACGGAGAGATCTAATATCAACAAGCATCTAATCGTATCAAGCTAAATGCAGCATTTCTTTCTATTCACGTGTTCATTCCATAGCATGAATCTCCACTCACAGTTCTCAAAGCATCAAATACAAATCAGACACAATGAGAATGTGACTACACATACTCCCTTGAACTTCCAAGACCTCACAGCCAAAAGCATATATGGCCATACTTTCTCACTGGCTCATCTCACTCACTTTTGGAATGAACCATACTTGATTCCAATGCGGCCACACCTCCTCGACAGTGGATCTAGCTAAAAATCATCGAACAGGCCATCACCTCACTTCACCATGCCTTTAAAGCTCACAACCACCCGTTCTAAATCCATTCCTAATCCAAATAGTTTCCTTTCGTCGATGTACATGACGATCAACCTTCAGATCCAAACCACCCACATTAACAAGGTTCCAAATGTCCAAACAAACTCAACATACAACATAGTTAATTTAAATATGCACGGACCTTACCAACTCATCATTACCTTAGTTCATATGATATCATCTGACACAATTCAGTAATTATAGAGAGTTTCGTGGTAAAGGTTAGTAATCTACTTACCTAGATTGACATTTGATAAAGACGGGGCAAAAACCAGCCACAAATGAGCGACGTTAGGTGAACTTGAGGGAGGGAAAGCAAGTTGGGGCGAGATCTAGGCTAAGGAGTTACATCACTATTGTTGTTGTCAATAGAGGTGAGCTTGACTGACCAAGAGGGACGGAATGGATCAAGGCTCTCGAACGAAGCCAATGAGGTAAGATGGGGGGTATGACGGCCGAAGTTTCTGCCTCAATTGAATTAACAAGTAAGAATGATGAGTGTCGACTTAAGAGTATTTTTGTTGGTGACCTCAGGGTCAAGTAACTAGTGCGGGTGGATAAATGGAGTGACGGGTCTGAATGAGATTGAAATTTTAATGGAGGGATGATTGGCATAAAGTTAGACCTTGGCATAAAGTATTGGCATTGAAAATTTGAATCACAATTTGAGTACTACTTCTTTAAGACAACTAACCCTCTTCTATATAAATTCCCCCCTCCTATCAAAAAATCTCTCTCTCTTCTCATCCACACGACTAGGCCTCCCTTTGTAAACTTTACCCAACTCCTCTCTCTCTCTCTCTCTCTCTCTCTCTCTCTCTCTCTCTCTCTCTCTTAGCTTCAACCATATAATGCCTCCTCTCTCTTCCTCATTCACTCAAGCACAGTGATAATCGCATCCAGTAGTAGGCCCTCAACCTCTTGGTGTGCCTCTCTAGCCTTGCCTCATTGACTAGCCGTTGCATACCCACACTCTGATCCATGTGACCCACGAGCAAGGAAAAGAAGCTTGAGTTCATTCATGGCTGGTTTTTGTCCTCATTTTTGTGGAGCTCCAATCTAAGGCAAGTGGACTCCTAAACTCATTCCTAGATGATATAATCTACATTAAAATGGTGCGAGAGGTTCAATCTTGAGAATGGGTATGTTGAATGGAGATGTACGTGCATGGTAGGAGAGATGATGTTGGATGCTTGATCGATCGCTTGCAATGTGACCTCTAATTCATGGGCAACTTGAAAGAGTGGATGGACTGCTTGGTATATCATTAGATTGCTAAGTGATATGTTCACCTTCAAAATGTCACTATTTTCAGTTGACAAGTATGCCTATCTCACCCGTGGCCCCTTAAACCTATTACGGTACTCCATTGAGCTATTCAATCTTCTAGGAGGAACACGAGCTACCTAACTATTCTTCCATCCACTTCCTAATTAAGTGATGGCAATGTTAGTGGACATAGATTTGTACAATGAGATGATTTCACTTCATTGTGTCCATTTATATAGTATTATCAGGCTAGCTCTTTAGTCCATTATCTTTCATTATTTAGAGCCAATGAGAGTGGTAGTAATGATGGTGGTGAGGAGTAGTTGATAGTACTGGTTAAATGGGCAGATGTACATGTAGGCTTTTGAGCAAGAACAGCACGGTAACTACTTTTTGATGTGGCTATGAGATGATATCAGGATGTTAGCGAAATACACCATCAGGAGCCCAATACCTTTTTGATTGCATCCTAGTAGCTAGCTTTCTTTTGATGTAAAAGGGACATACTAAGTTTTTTATTCACATGCACTTGTCTTTATTTTGGGTGGCTCACTACTTGTTTTTAGATGGATTAGCTTCTGCATGCACCATCTATTATCTATACATATTATAAGATTAAAGAAGAAATCGTAGAAAGTAAAATAGGTGACAAGCTTGGGTCGTCATAAGGGGGTCTTGCGCATGAGAGAGAGGAAATAGGGAAGAGAGAGAGAGAGGGAGGGATTTATAGGGGAGAGACAGTGAGTGATTTATAAGGCAGAGAGAGGGTGAGTGGCCGATGGGGCTTTCGTGGGTAAGCCTCGTGTGTCGATTGCAAACCAATATTCCAACATCAGGACCAGCTTGAAAATTATTTGCTCAAATAAATACTAACGGTCGCCCTTAAGATTGCCATGCCTAATATCCTAATGTCGTACTCACACAATCTAGTGCCTACAATTTAATCCCCCAAGTTCACATTTGATATAACCGAGCCCAATATTTACTATTCCCCTCATTAATTCGTTTGTCAATAAAATCAAGCTATCACACTTAGACACTCTCATTGTCAATTGAAATAAATTAGCAAAATTATCACTTCCAATTTTTCTCTAAGATTGAATTTCATTCCATTGAAAGTAAAAATTGTGAACTCTTTCTCAAAGAGTGAAGTAAGGCATCTATTTCTAGCCCCCTTGAATCGAGCAACAAATTGATCAATTGACTCATTATCATATCGATATAATCTAGCCAAATCAACAATTAATACTTCAGGTATCATTCTAAAAAATTAAGAATGAAATTATCTCTCCATCTCAGCCCATGTATGGATAAGAATTAGGATATAAATTCATATATTAAGTAACTGCAGTTTTTGATAAATACAAAGGAAACAACCTAATTATTAGTAGATAGGTGTGATAGTGGCTATCATTCCAATCATGTGAATTATTTTAATCAATTCCATATTTCCTTTTGAGAGAAATCTGGTTTAAAACTCTCTATTGGACCTCCTTTGGTCAAATAATAGTGTTTAACTTTTATTTCACCAAAAGAAAACATAGAATTGAAGGGCTCATACATATATAGCATTCTTGTATGATCCATAGTAGCTGGTTAAAGTCGTTCATGTTTTCTAAATTTAAGGAAATATTAGATATTCGAATTATTCCTGTTCCTAGTAAACGGCTTCAATTTAGATGTCCTATATTCTATTGAATTTAGGACACATTGAAATTGTACTTGGAATTGCCCAAAAACAGTTATCATGAATTATATCCCTTTCAATGGTATGATTCTTATGAAAAATATCGGTAAGAGCTTTTCACGAAAGGCTGGAACTCGTGTAAGGATTTTTTTTTTTTTTGGTAAGGCGTGTAAGGATTTTATCTCTATTAATCATGAGAAAGCATAAAATTGACAGAATTTATGCTTTCTTTTTAACTTCTCCCTCCTAATATTGTTCTTATAATGAACAGGTGATCTTTAATCATAAGGATACCTGTCATAGCTCGTTTACAAATTATAATGGAACAAGAAAATCTGGGACTGCGTGTATTTGATTTGGAACCCCAAATGGGCTACATAAACGCAATGTTGTCTAATATGAAAGCCACAATAGCTGATCAACAAGGGAAGTATCAAATTAGAGATAATGTTAATAAAGATTCTCAACCAAGTTCCTCTAATGACTCATATATAAACTAAATTCGTCATGTGGAACAAACTTAGAATAACGAAGTGCCGCCCAAACCTGCACCCGTGGTGGTAGACTTGGAGAAAGAAAAGAAAAGTAAGCTCGCTCCCAAAGTTGAGGAGGGTACGAGGAGGCTAGCCAAAATTAAAGAGTGCTTGAGCAGCCAAGGACACAATTTGACTATATTCGATAAGATCACTCCATTTGCAAAGATAGATATCCCTGCTAACTTTAAAAAGCCCCACTTCATGAGGAAATATGATGAGACTAGATATCCCAAGGCCTATCTTAGGTACTACCTGTGCAAGATAACACATTACTCAAACCACATTCCACTACTACTCATGAACACCTTTTAGGAGAGTTTGGTGGGCACCGCTATGTCTTGGTTTATCGAGTTGGACCTTGACGACTATGATGGTTGAGAGGATCTAGTTGAAAATTTTCTACATCAGTATAAATTCAATACTGCGACAGCTCCTACTAGAAATGATCTTCTCAGAGAGAGCAAAAGAGAGGACAAGAGTATTCAAGTCTATGCGCAACGTTGGAAAGCTATGGCAATGCAAGTTAAGCCCTTTATCCTAGAAGATGTACTTACAGAGTTTTTTCTGAGAGCGTTCCCATTTGAACTATTTGGCAAACTAAACACTTCTGAGTGTCTGACCTTTACCCATCTTGTGAAAGTGGGAGAATGCGAAGAATAGGTCATGAAGGAAAGAAAAGCACATGAAGTACCATCAAGGCAACAATATCCAAAAAATGAGGATAATGAACCTTTAATTAATGACGCATTTATGTCAGATCCTCCTAAATAGAATAATTTTTTGGAATCAAATCTCACTTAGGGAAACACCTCTTGGGAAACACAGAGAGCTTTCGAGTCAATGAAAAGATCATTGATGCATTTTACACCACTTCCCATGCCACTCTCAAAGCTACTCCTGGTACTCTTGGAAAGGGGAATAGTAGCTAAGGAAGTATCGAGATACAATCCTTACAAGTTTAAGGGTTACGATGAGACCAAATCATGCACTTACCATATGGGAGAAAGGGGGCACGGTACATATAATTGTATCCGACTCAAGATTAAGGTTTAGAAACTTATCGACCACGATATATTGGACTTCAAGGAGTAAGAGTCTAACTTTCACCAAAATCCCTAGCACATTATCAAGGAATTAACGTGGTATATGGAAATGGCAATAAAGATAAGATCTTTCTTCCTCCCTCCTTATTACATTTAGCGCGTTGCGTTTCATTTTATCACAATTTCAATTCCTTCGTGGCATTTACAATTTTTTTAGTTGTGTCTCATCTTGTAAAGGATAAACACCTTTGGATCTTAGGTCATTAATCCAAGTGGCATACCTTGTAATACGGCCTCATCATTTGAATTTCAAAAGGATGCATATGTATGTTTTATTAGAGACATGCGGGAATACTTCAAACCAGCCCAATGATGACACTTATCTTCAATTTTCGAAGCTTGAGACCTAGGTTCCCACACGCTTCCTAGTTTTCAAATGAAATTTAAAGGGACGAGGATATCCAAAGATATGAGGATTAGTTCATCTTCCTTAAATTCCTTTCAAATGACTATCTTTCATACTTAATCCTCATTTCTTTTAACAAAAATATCTTTGAAATGAATTTTCTTAAAATTGCATGTATATACGTTGATTCTACTAACATGATGATTTGTGCAGAAAACCATGAGGAATGATGCTTCAAGAAGGTAAATGTGATCGTTCTAATGAAAATGCCTCATATATAGTCTAACCTGTCAACATATTCCTCTTGACTTAGGTTGAAGATGACTAACTGCTCAAGATGATGGAAAAGATATTCAAAAATCAATAAAGAGAATCTACTTGAAGCAAGTCTCCCCAATTTTACCAAAGAAGTATATTGGGACGACGAATAGGGGAAGTCATTCAAGCACAATTGTACTACCAACCAAGAAAAAGGATGAGATCGATTCATCCATTTTGGTGAAGAGACGTATCATTCCTAAGTAACTTTCAATCAAATCAGAAAAACACTGTTACTTATCTTTTTCTTCACAAGCAATAAATGGAGGCATGGCACATGAGAAATAATGCTACCAAATGACAAAATAAGAAACATCAAATTCTTCAAAGGCGAATACTGGGATTCCAAGAAAAGGGTGAAAGTGTACTGAGCTATTTAGTTGAGGCAAGTATTGGGGCAAATACCACCTGATTAGTGTGATCGAGAGTTCGCTCATGAATGACGCATTCCAAGTCAAATGAAAGAGGGCCTCAACACTACAATGGGTTACAAATCCTCAAAATACATGTGATCGCATCCAAATTAGAACACATAATCAATGATGAAGTTGTATCATTCCAAATGGCTTCAAATTTGAGAATATACACTAACTTTTAATCATTTTGTTTCCTCATGGAGCTTCAACCACGACAGATAGGTAAATATCTCTTACTCTGAAAATTTCTAATTCTATCCTAGTCATAAGACTGATTGCTCAAACTGCTGACAAAAACTTTTAAAATTCTCAAAATCACTTGCATTCTCATTCAGAAAACTTTGAGGTTATCCAAAATATGTTTCAAATATACATGCATCATGATCCCCCATGATGATTGAATTTTGATGAAATTGAAATAAATTCTCAAATGAGGGCGTTTAGGTATCAAATCGAGTATCTCAGAAGATGAGAGGCAAACCATATCCAAACATGTCCCTACACACTTGAGTGATGAGTAAAAGAGTAAGACAAGCAAAAACCTTATCTATAAATAGAAGGACCATTTGCAATGATTACATAGACTAAAATGATGAAAGGCATATTCGTTTCTTTATCCTAAATACACGATAATCCTTTGCAAACCCATTAAAGCCTATAAAGGGAGAGTTCCTAAAACAACCCTGTCAAGAATCACCCCACACTGGGGCAATTTGGAGGTTCATTGATTGATTTCTTAGAGAAAAGATCAAGGTAAGACTTTATTATACTAACTTGCATCAATCTTTTTGTGATAGCTTCAGGTGGTATCTCATGGAGGCTTGAAATATCAAAGTGAGGGAGAGCAATTCATTTCTCCATTCTACGTGCTTTATCCTTTGATGAGCCAACTTGAGCCTTTAAATCTTTATTTCTAAGCTCAGTTGGTGATCACCTCCCTACATTGGGGGAATGCATATGATTTATCAACAAAAGAGCAAGGTCATGAATAAAATAATCTTTCATGCTTAAAAAGATCTTTCAGGCTAACAAAAGCAAAGCGCCTGGTAAAAGCAAGGCTAAAGCGCATTATTAAAAAAGCCACAATATTTGAAAACTAATTGAGGAGAAATACAATGGACAAGTTAAAAGGCAATATGGCTAACAAAAGTAAGGTGCCTGATAAAAGCAAGGCCGAAGCCCTTCATAGAAACAAAAGCTATTATACTCAGGATATAAGTAAAGTATAATAAAAGTGTCAAAAGGGGAATCCGTTAAAAGAATGTAACGAAAGTAAATGATGTATAAAGCTTAGCCGAAAATAAGCATCTGGAAAACTTTTGGGATTCAAAGAGATAGATCTATCTCTAGTGGATATTACAATTGGTAATTATGCAAAGGTGATCACCAACCTTACATTACCCCTTTATTCTAAAAATGTAGCCTTTTTGAGCCTACCTTGAACCAATATTACAAACTATCCCGAAACCTCTACTGATTTAGACGTTTCAATTCACCATGGGATTTCACACAAGAAGCTGCTGCCTAAAGGAGTAAGTACAATCTTGTCTTATCTAATTTTCAAGGTTTTTGACTTGTAAACCCAAAGAAGATACTTTTAAAATTTGATTCATTTTTAAGCCGCAAAGCGCATATCCATTGCATAAGTTTTTGACCAAACCTACATTACGCTCCCTTAAAAGACCTTCTCTGATCAATTAGATGTATACACAGCAAATAGTCTCGGAATTCTTGAAATAGGTTTCGAATGATAGTTTGAGTATTTTTAGAAATCTTTCCTAGCAAGAAAGAAAAATCGTTCAGAAATTGATATTGTGAGAAGCCCTCTCTGATGAGTATACTCCAATTAATATTCTAATCAAACTCATTTGGCAATTTCAAATCATTTGATTCAAAATCATCCTCATAAGGGATTTTTTTTTATCATACTTGTCATGTGGCAAGATGTTTTTCATAACCTCCGACATCACATTGCATTCTTTGAAAAATTCTACATAACTCCTAAATGACGATCATAGGAGAATAACCCATCTTGAAGACTTGAGATATTTGAAATGTTTGAAATAATCTAAATCTCTACTTCTTTTGGTAAGAAAAATCAGGTTTGAACTTCTGTAGGATTCTTAATCTCCCTAGATCCCAGAATGGCGCCCTCTTTGGTAAGATAATTCAGGATTAAAAATTCCTATATAACTCTTGATTTTTTCAGTTTTTAGTATAGCACCCAAAATCGAATCCAATGGTAAACACCACCTAAAGGATCAACTCAACGGTAGATATCACCTAAAGGATCAATCCAACGGTAAACACCGCCTAAAAAATCATCTCAAAGATAGACACTACTTAAAGGATCAGCTCAACAGTAGATATCGCCTAAAGGATCAACATAACGATAGACAATGCCTAAAGGATTAGCTCAACCGTAGACACCACCTAAAGGGTTAGCTCAACGGTAGATACAACCTAAAGGATCATCTCAGAGGTAGACATCGCCTAAAGGATCAGCTTAATGGTAGACACCGCCTAAAGGATCATCTCAAAAATAGACACCGCCTAAAGGATCAACCCAATGGTAAACATCGCCTAAAGGATCATCTCAAAGGTAGACACCGCCTAAAGGATTAGCTCAATGGTAGATACGGCCTAAATGATCAACCTAATGATAGACACAGCCTAAAGGATCAGCTCAACGATAGACACTGCCTAAAGGATCAACCCAATGGTAGACACCACCTAAAAGATCATCTTAAAGGTAGACACTGCCTAAAAGATTAGCTCAAAAGTAGACACTGCCTAAAAGATCAGCCCAATGGTAGACACCATGTAAAGAATCATCTAAAGGTAGACACCACATAAAAGATAAGCTCAACGATAGATATCGCCTAAAGGATAAACCCAAAGGTAGGCACCGCCTAAACGATCAGCTTAACATTCTAATCACTCTTTCGCAAGATTGGAAGGCCCGGCTCGTCTCAATCATTTTTGCAAGATCAGAAAATTTAATCACTTTGACCCTCTTTTATAAGGACCAGAAGATTTTTCACTCATTATCCTCTTTTATGAGGACATCGCCCATAAGTCTTTTTTTCCATGAGCACAGGTATGTGATCGGAGCCTAACAGCCATCAAAGAACCTAAAGAATGATTTCATTATTATCAAAGATAGGCATCAAGTGAGCCATCAAAGAACCTAAAGAATGATTCAATAGATCCCACATCAAGTGAGCTATTTTCCAAGTCTTTCCTACAAGCATAAAGTCATTGTTACAGGCATTCCTTCGATAATCTCATATCATGTAAACCGCCTCCAAAGTCCTTCTTACATGCATCCCTTTAGTAGATCCCATATCACGTGAAATATTTTCAAAGTCCTTCCTACAGATATTAAATCCTTCTTATAGGCACTTCTTTGATGAACCTTACACCGGATAAACTGCTTAGTAGAATTCTTTCATTAGGAATCTACCATGGGGTGACCTACCATACGAGTCAAATTTTAATCAATTTTAATCAGTAAAATCCTTTCATTAGAAATATACCATGGAATAACCTACCATATGAGTAAAATCTTAATTAGTAGAATCCTTTCATTAAAAATCTGCCATGGGTTGACCTACCATATGAGCTCAAATTTAATCCCCCTATGGCATTCTTATAATGAATTCTTAGGTTCTCATTCCATCATCAGTAAATCAGTCGGCCACATCTATATGACGAGTAGGTAAGCTTCAAGTAAGTCTCTGGACTCTTCTTTTTCTCCCTCTCTATAACATCCCAAATTTCTGACGTTTATAAGTTGATATAATATTAGATTTTTAATGATTAAGAGACAGAAATTGGACATCGCCTTGAAATACTCAAAAATTAACCGATTGGTTTCGGAGTGCCGAGAAGAAAGGCAAAATATTAAAAGTGACTGAATTACCCCTGGTTTGCTTTAGACTCCCTAAATTTATGGTGATAGTAACTTTAGCACGATTAAAAAATCTGAAGTAGTGTTATATCAAATTCCATTTGCGCTTGAGCCTAGATCAGTCCCGTTTGAGCCCCAATCGGACCCGAATCGGCACGAATTCTAAAAGATTCTCGTCGGTCTTCTTTTTGACCAATTTGACCATTTGATCGAAATTATTGAGGCCCAATCCCCTATCAATCCAAAAATTCAATGATAATTCAAAAATCAGTCAATTCGTTCAGCTTTATGTTGTTTTCGATGAATAGTAACTTTAATAATTGAGTTTTGATATTATAAATATCTAAGACTACTTTCTATCTCTCTCTCCTCTATCTTTGACCAGATTTTTCTCTCTCTAAACCCTCTAAAAACCGACCACTATTCTCGGATCTCTCTCTCTCAGCTCCAGGATTCTACTGTCAATTTTAATTGGCCGCCGATGGAAATTCGAATTTTGGATTTTTGTGATTTTTGGATATGTCATAGTCCTATTCGAGATGAGTTCACAGAACTTTGAATCACTTCGATTTGAGGTCATTTGTCCTTTCAAATCTACTTTTTTGTTTCAGTCGATGAACTAGTTTTATGTTACTTGAATTTGACATATAGCTCATGTTGTTATATGTTAATCCCAGCGACCCCTAGAGCTCATTTTCATATGAAAATATTAATTTTCAACTCGTGAACCATCCCATTTAGCCCTTGATCAGCTTCAATTTTGATTAAATCCATTGAAATCCGTCGTGCTTTGTCGATCGCCACCATGCGTTGCCATTTTCGTTCGCTTCCTCAACTTTGTGTCAGCCTCGATTATCGATTAGAATATTGTATATGCCATGGACTAGCTCTAGAGCCCGATTCAAGGTAGATCGGTTTAGAAAAAATCGCCGGAATCGGAGTTAATTGAGCATATGAATTCTGTGGAGGTTGAGATATGCCGTGGATTTGAGATATGTTGCTGCCATGTTGAAATAATGGCTTTTTGTGGTGATTGGAGTGGGCCCCGCGAGATTCGATTATCGTAAAATGGATTTTTGGGACTTTTATTCAAAAACGGGCTAAATAGTATTTTGAAAGTCACTATTCACGAACCTCTTAACACTGTTCATGTTCTGACCAATTTAATTTTGGTTAGAAAATGATAAGTTTTGCGGGTCCCGTGTAGTTCGAATACCAAAAAATATATTTTGGAGAATTTTATGCAAAATCGGGCTTGAGCAATATTTTATATTACTATTTCAAATATTTGGGGCCCGTATTCATATTCAAAATGATATTTGAGGATATCCACGTATGCTTGAAATTAATTATTTGATCATTTTAGGTCCCATGTGAGAAATTTGGCACGTGTAACAAATTGATTGGTTTGACCATTATGTCGGCCATGTGGATTGAAATATTTAGGCACGTGTTTTGAAAGATGGCCTAACGTACCTGGCTAACGATTTTGCCCAAATGAATTTGATTGATTTTATTACTTGGGTGGTGTGTGCGACAGTTTTCACACGGGTAAAATGAGCTAATTGGCTTAGCCATTTGGTCAAATATATGAATTGAATACTTGGACTACATATGTATTTGCATTGATTGCCCTGGATTGGACCTATTTTTAAATTGAAAGTTTAAGTACCTTTACTGAGCCATTAACTGGTTGTGTTAGTTTTAGGTTATCTGGGTTTGTGTGGTCCTGGATTGGACCTGTTATAAACGGTTTAGATGCTTGGCCACTCTATGATGAGTTTTCTAAATTTGAATTGTTTTGAGATAACCGAGTTGAGACATGAGAGTTTGGTCTAGATTTGTTTGGTATTCTGAGAAGAGATTTAGAGGTTAGCTTACTGAGATTTGTTCTCAATCATTATTATCCTTATTTTTTAGACCCCCGTCCCCAGTAGTGAATGTAATACGGGCAAGATAGGGGATCCCAAAGAAAATTGATCTAGAGACTCAGTCTTTCCCTAGACCAAATGGTGGAACAGATGATAATGAGTAAGGTTGAGATAGAAGCCCCTTAAACGAAATTTGTATGGTTTGCTCGTCATTGGAATTGAGAAACTTACCGAGCTAGAGCCTTTTATTGTAAAGGTCAACAATGGGTTGTCATGAGATGGTGAAAGTTTTGAATTGTGTAATATGTGATTGAGATTATGTATATAAATGAGGTGTTACGATTGCGCTAGTCCTTGCTCATTCGCTGTCAGGGGTAATGTATCGCTTCCGTTAGCGTTTATTTGGATATTAAGGTTTTTGGGTCGGTGACAGTCTTGGGATGTCGCATGTATTGACCATCGTTGTGCAGATGTCAAATGTTCATGAAGGTTCAGGGCGTGACATCTAATTATGGTATCAGAGCTAGGTTTCGACCTTGGGACTTATGGGTTATGGGCCCACCACGCTTCCGCTGTGTTTATTTAGATATTAAGGTTTCTAGGTCAGCAACAGTCCTGAGATATCGTATGTATCGACCGTCATTGTGAAGATATCACGCGCTCGTGGAAGTTCAGGGCGTGACACTCTTTCTCATATCAAGAGAAGCAGAAGGAACTTTAGACTTCGGATTTCATAGTAGGAATTAGGGTCGAATGTCGTGACTTTTATTTTTCCCAATACAGTCGGTTGGAGCTCAAGTGTCATTTTGTCTTTAAGAGCAATCTCTCACAAGGTCTCTCTCAAAGAAGGGCAGCTGTTGACACTTGATTTCTAGTCATTTTTATTTTTAGAAAATTTTAAAAAATTTGTAAAAATTTATAAATTTAAAAATTGACTTTGGGGACCTTGGCCAAGCCTATAGAACCATTTTTGAACAAAAAATGATTTTTCATATTTTTGTTTTTTTTAGCATTTTATTCTTAAAAATTCATAGAAAATCATGAAAAAAATAAAAAATTTAAAAATCAACTTTATGAACCTTGGTCAAGCCTAGGAAACCATTTTTGAACAAAAAAAAATTTATATTTTCTTTTCATTTTTTAGTATTTTCAGAAAATAGAAAAATACTTGAAAATTCACAAAACTAGCACTTGAGGCCACAAAAATATTGAACAAAATTCAGTATTTTCATTTTGATTTTCCATTCACTCTGGCTAAAACATTTCAAAAAAATTAATTCAAAATTTTGGTTTACCTAGTTAATCACTTTTTTGGATTAATTACCAAAAGTTATGGAGATTTCATTTCAGCGCTGTATTCTTTTTTTTTTTTACATTTTTTAGAGTTGTGACATTGTCCTCTAATACCTCAAATTTTATTTTGGTCCAATAAATTTCACAGATTGAGCAATAAAAAAATGACAATAATATTTTCAATCTAGTCCCTCATTTTCTAGTTAAATGCAATTGGGCATTCTCGAGCCATTTTCATTCGGACTTTAAAAAAAATTCTACCCCTATGTTTTTCATCATTCCAAGACTACTAGTGGGTTTGGTTCCATTCAATTCGATCATTAAGTGCTTCAATTTGGTAAAAGATTTGGGGTTTTGTTGAGGAAGGTCTAATGGACATTAAAATGACCTGAAAATGTGAAACTTGATCAATTGGTTAGCCAAGCAAGTCAAGAATGGTAGTCTTCTTTTTCTCCAGTCTGCTCACACTTCACCAAATGGAGACTCTCTACCCATTCAGTTGTTGACCAACTTACAGAATCAATTTTGGTTCTTCTCGGCTCACACACCCGCAGGAATTTTAAAGGCGAAGATGCCAAATTAAGGAGAAAGACAGATACCTAGCCCTCAAGCTAGGGTGGATCCCTCAACCACACGAGTTTGGGAAATTTCTAGGCAAGGACACATTACTCACGTGTGAAACGACCAAAACAAAATTCTAGCGTATGAATTGACGTCTGTTAGAGCTCATCCAATTAAGAGGACAAGAAGCTCATTTTCCAATTGGGGGGGGGGATTCCTTTGATTCAGTTGGAAAATAGAACTTCAAGAGGGGGAACTTAGAACAGAATAAAGAGAGAAAAATGGAGAGGGAAAGGTTTTCGGAGCTCACGGGCGGCCATGGGAAGAGTTCGGCCAAAAGCTTCTAGAGCTCGGTCATCACATTAGAGACTACACCAAGCCTTGCTGATCATCTAGGAAGCTTCATATCATCTCAAGGAGGCTCTTGAGCTTGGTGGCGCGTCATTTCATCATCGAACTAGGTAAACGCCATTGATGAGTTCTTAAGGGTGCTTTAATGGTAACTCTTTGATTTGAATATCATTCTTAGTGATTCTTGTTCAGTTTGAGTCCTAGACCTCACCTAAACCCATTCCACTCGTTATTTTGTATTGGTTTTGCTCGAAACACCACAGCCAACCATCCCGAGCTCAAGGTTCAATCGCGAGCTCGTGAACGCTTTCTGGCTAAACCCGAACGTAGCGACTTCGAGGTAAGTTTACTAAACCTCCTCTCGTGCTTCATAATTGTTTAGGTTGGAGATCGAGTGTAGAAAATTATGGAAATCTCGTTCGCCGGATTCTGCATTTTTCGTACACTGTGGACACGTACTCGGGGGTTTAGCCATAGCTTGTTTTAGTCGATTTTTGATCTAGTAGGATAGGTTAGACATTTTAAATAGATTCAGATGAGAAAATAGTGAGTTTTGACCCATTTTTAGTGATTTTCCAACGAGAACACCGGAATATTCGCTAGAACAGTGACTCCGTCGAGTCACTGTTCCTCTTCCATAGTAAATAGCTGACTGGTCAACTCATGTTAACCAATCAATCTTCCACGTGGCATTGACGTGGCACGCACGTCATGCACACGTGTGCCCCATTTTTTTAGCAAGATAAAAAAAGAAATAAAAAATGATGATAATCAGAAAAAAAAAATAATTAAAAAAATAATTAGACGGTGGAAATCGTGCCACGTGTCTCGATCTTGGAACTTTTGGAAATAAAAGTGCATTTTCTGATTATAAAAATCATTTTTGAAATTAAAAAAGAAATCCGATCGGATGGTCATAGATTAGACAGGCCGTCCAATCTAGTTCGTTGGTTTCAAAGCTTTATCAAACTCTTGTGGCTAGACACGTGGCGAGTAGTTGGCCGTAGGATTAGAAAAAGTAGGAAATTTGGGAATAAAAAAATTCAAAAATAATAATCCAAAACTACATCGCTTTGGCGTCAAGTGGGTCCATGCGAGCCTTGGGTTAGATTTAGGTCGTGGACCGAGTCGATTCGACCCGAAAGACCAATAATGTGCCCTTTTTTTAGAATCCGGTTTAAATCCGTGGGGGTATGGGCCCGATTCTCGGGCTTATGAGTCGGATCAACCCGACCAAATCCAGAAAATTAAATAAAAATAATTTAAAATTTTAAAAAGATTCAGAAAATGTAATAAAAATCCAAAAAAAATTGGAAAAATTCATAAAAATCACAAAAAGAAAATTCTAAAATATTCTAGAAAAATTAGGAAAAATTCTAAAAAATTCTCAAAATTTGTGAAAAAAAAGGAAATGATCACATTTAACTGGTTTGATCTATTTTCACAACTTTGACCTCTCAATACTAAAAAATGATCATTTTGCCATTCTAGTCAATTTGACCTAAACCTTTTCGATTCATCTTTGAAGCCATTTGATGCATTCTCTAAGTCCTTAGGGCTTTACTAGGCTTGCCATGTGATTACTTGAGTGTTGTTTTGATGTGATTTATCTACATACATTGATTCCTTGATTTGCGCACTTTCAATTACTGATTGTATATGATAGGTTAACTTATCCTATCTGCATGACCCCTTTAGATCTTTTAGGACTTACCCTATCCGAAAGCACCTGTATAAATTTCCTAGATTACGAAATCACTCAACTTAGATACTGAAAGGGTGTCGACCAATGAGTCGACGTAACTAAGTCCTCGAATCCATTTCTCTGGTTCCCGCAGAATCGAACGATTTCTCCCAATCGCTCGATAGGATTTCCAATCATGCCCTCCAAAATATGATTGATAGCGAGTCTTATGATATTTACACAGAGCACATATCACCCGACCACACTAAAGTCGTTCTTGATTTTAAAATTCTCCCTGATGCAATTTGATATAGGGTACGAAGGGCTCGCACTAAGCCCCGATCTTAATACAAGCTTAGTAATCCATTAGCACACTTCACCTCCCGCCATCCGTGCGAGTAGAAAGGGTCATGACAAAGGACTAAAGTCCTTATAAGAATGCTTGATATATATGTGCTGTGTCAATCGAAATGACACAGAATATTAGTTGCCATCACCAATGGAGCGAGAGAAAGCCTAGTTATGCCGAAAGAGCACCAACTGTCTAGTATGCTAGGCACCAATTGTCTAATGTGCCAGGGCCGAGTGACCGTTAATAACAAAAAATCGCATCTTACATAATTTCTGAGAGTTTGGTATGTCTGTTCTAGTTATTCCATTTATTTGGAATGTGATCTAATTGTCATATAAATTATTGTACTGCATGGACTATGGCGAGGTAAGTTGCATGTGATTGACAGTTGGATTATTTTTATGTTGTCATGCCTGTTTAGATTGTCTAAGTGAATTAATGCCCTAATTAGACTTAGCCATTAACTCACAGAGATATTTATATATCACTCATCATTAATAAATATTTTTCAGGGCTGTAGTATGGAAATACATCATGTGAGGTTTAGAGTGCCCATGGACCAGTCATTCAAATTCTTTTGCAAATTCTGGTTGTTGAATGTTGGTTTACCTGATTTTCTGCTACTATCCCTTTTGTTATATTGTTGTTTGGGGAATTTTTACGTTCCGTGTACGCTCAATTATAAGATAAAAATAAATAGGTCCATAACGTGCCTGGTGTCGTGACACTAAAAAATTTCCAATTTGGTGAACGGATTATTAGGTTAATTAAATTAACTAACCTAATACAAACCCTCCCAAGTCCTACCGAATTGCAACTTTGATTTTTGTTCAAATGATTTTAAAATTTGGAGTCGCCACTAATCATTTTTGGTAGGTTGATTAGAGACCTAAGTAAATTAGCGAGAGAACTAAATTACTTCTACGAACTAGAGATTATGAGTTCGGGGATTTGGTTACACTAGTTAATTAAAACTAATGCCCTTTCAGTACCTTAATTTGGCAACTCATGCTTAGTTTATTCCTAATATTCTAATGAGGTGTTCTCTTTTTGGTATTTTCACTTTTTAAATGGAATGTATGTGAGTGACATTTTTTGGTATTTTCAAAGTATTAAAGATTCCCTGAAACCGAAAGAGGGAGTGTGTTAACGACTTCTGTGTAGTGTTACGACCTCCAACAGGTGGCTCAGGCTACTCATTCAAGGGTCTGGTGATTTAAAAATTAAATTGCACAAAGTAAATAACAATAGATAAAGACCATCAATGGATGGCTCAGCCTTGGCTTGACCCTCTCTTTTGGGGTTTAATGATGCGGAAATTAAATTGCAGTCCTTACCCAAAAAAAATTAAATTGCAGGAGTTTAAATGACAGTAAGTAAAAACTTCCAATGGGCGGCCTAGTATTGGCTTGGCTCTTCCCTTTGGGGTTTAATGGTACTGGAATTAAATTACAGGAATTTAAATAACAGTAAGTAAAAACCTCCAATGGGCGGCCTATCATCAGCTTGGCTCTTTTCTTTGGGGTTTAATGGTGCAAGAATTAAATTGCAAAAATTTAAATGACAGTAAGTAAAGACCTCCAATGGACGGCCCAGCCTTAGCTTGGCCCTCTCTTTTGGGGTTTAAGGTGCAGGAATTTAAATTGACAATAAATAGAAACCTTCAATGGGCGGCCTAGCATTAGTTTGGCTCTTTCCTTTGGGGTTTAATGGTGCATAAATTAAATTGCAGAAATTTAAATGACAATAAGCAAAAACCTCCAATGGGCGACCTAACATTGGCTTGGCTCTTCCCTTTTGGGTTTAATGGTGTAGGAATTAAATTGCAGGAATTTAAATGACGGTAAGTAAAAACCTCTAATGGGCGGCCTAACATTGGCTTGGCTCTTCCCTTTAGGGTTTAATGGTGCGGGAATTAAATTGCGAGAAGTAAACGACCTCCAGTGGGTGGGCTCTGCCCTTCACATTCTAGGGTTTGAATTCAATAAAATAAAATACAATGAATTGATTCACCAATTCGAATCAAAATCCATCCATGGGTTGGCTGAAATTTTGACGGACATTTTGGACTGTTTGGGCCAATTTTGCTTGCACCTTCATGAAATTACCATTGGTATAGAGTCGTTATTACTTGACATAAAATATGGGGAAATGGAAGATGGAGAAAGTGTATATAATTTGTGCTAATTTGCGACTAAAACTAGAAATAAATGAATAAATAAAAACACTTAGTTTGAATTTACTTGCTCGTTGACGAGGATGAACTCTTGATTTATGTTGATCGATGAAGGAATTGGTGATGATAACCCCTATTTTTAAACTTCCATCATCTTCAAAATTCTCTCTCGCTTTTTGATATTTTCTTTTTCTCAAATTTTTCTTCAATCTCCCAAAACCCTCTCAAACATCCAAAATTTTCTCTCCAAAAAATCCCCCCCAAGCTTATTTCTTCCTCCTTTTATAACTCACTCATCTATCTCCCATTCTAATTTTTTCACTAACTCTATCTTCAATTCTAATTTCTCTACTAACTCTTCTTCATTTTCCATCTTCCCTTCTCTATCTCTATCTCATATTCTAATCTCTCCACTAACTCTTCTTCATCTTCATCTTCCCTTCTCCATATTTATCTCCCATTCTAATTTCTCTATTAACTTTTCTTCTCCTCCATATTCCCTTCTTTATTCTTATCTTCTTTTCTCCATCCATTCTTCTCCATCTTCTCTTCTCCATCTCCTCTTCTCCATCTTCCCTTCTCTATTTTATTTTTTCCACTAACTCTTCTTTTTATTATTTGCAAAATAAACCCTCAAGAGTTAGGTATTTGCACTCTAGACCCTAAGCTTTTAAGTATTTGCAATTCAGTCCTTGAAAAAATATTTTTTTAAGTCTAAATCTCCTCACAATTTTCGACGCACCTCCCTTATGCTTAGTCGAAATTCAACTCATGTCAAATTTAAGCTCCTTTCCTGCCGCAGAACATAATGCAAAATTTAATTAAAGCCCTTTTGCAAAATTGAGTCATTCTGGATATAATTGGGCAAAGATGAAAATTTGAAATATTAGAGAATTATGTCACAACTCCTAAAAGTGAAAAATGAAAATAAATTGACTCAACTTGAATTTTTTTGCCCGATTCGAGATTATGCTCATGAAGAAATACCCGATCCCGAATTGGATTTTTTAAATTTTCAATGGCCAACATGAAAAGGAATTTAAAATAAAAATATTGACTATTTTTATGTATTTTTGTGGCCTCAAATGCTATTATTTATTAAATATTTTCCTAGTTTCTAAAAAATATATAAAAATATTAAAAAAAACGTGAAAATTATTTTTTTGTTCAAAAATGATTGCCTAACCTTGGCCAAGGCCTCCAAAGTTGGTTTTGCAATTTTCTCAATTTTTCTTCATTTTTTATGAATTTTTGAAAATACAAATATCCAAAAATACTAAAAATATGTAAAATCATTTTTTGGTCAAAATTGGTTCCCTAGGCTTGTCCAAGGTCCCCAAAATTGATTTTTTAATTTTATGAATTTTTATATATTTTCTATTAATTTTCTAAAATAAAAATGTCGAAAAATACTGAAAATATGAAAAATCATTTTTTGGTCAAAATCGGTTCCTTATGCTTGGCCAAGGTCCCCAAATTTGATTTTTTTTATTTTATGAATTTTAAAAGAGAAAAGATGATTAAAAATCACGTGTCAACAGCTGCCCCTCTTTGAAAAGAAGCTCAGTAGAGGTTCATTTCAAAGACGAGATGACACCCGAATCCTAATTGACTCAACACAATGAAATGAAAAAGAAGTCGTGGCATTTGATCTCTAATAGCCCTCTTTGCAAGTTTTGATCCAAATCTGGCTTGAAAAAGCTTCTATGAAGTGAGGGAGAAATAGAGAGGCCTGCGACTTGCATACTCGTTGTATGGCTGTTGCCTGACATGAATACTCTACTGAAAGTGAAATGAGAACCTAAGGATTCGTTATAAGAAAACCTTAGGGTGGTTGAACTTGAACCCGTATGGTAGGTTAACCCATGGTAGATTCCTAACGAAAGGATTCTACTAATTAAAATTTGACCCGTATAGTGGGTCACCCCATGGTAGATTCCTAATGAAAGGATTCTACTGATTAAAATTGGATTAAGATTTGACCCGTATGGTGGGTCACCCCATGGAAATGCCTGTAAGAAGGACTTTGTATCTATAGAAAGGACTTAGTACCTGTAGAAAGGACTTTTGTGCCTGTAAGAAGGACTTTTGTGCGCCTGTAGAAAGGACTTTGGGTGCATGTAGAAAGGACTTTGTGCTTGTAAGAAAGACTTTTGTGTGCTTGTAGAAAGGACTTTGGGTGCATGTAGAAAGGACTTAGGTGCCTGTAAGAAGGACTTTAGGTGCCTGTAGAAAGGACTTTGGGTGCTTGTAGAAAGAACTTGGGTGCCTGTAAGAAGGACTTTGGTGTGCCTATAGAAAGGACTTTGGGTACCTGTAGAAAGGACTTGGTATGTGCCTGTAGAAAGGACTTTTGATGCCTGTAGAAAGGACTTTTGTGTGCCTGTAGAAAGGACGTTGGGTGCCTGTAAAAAGGACTTGGTGTGTTTCGAAGGGTGCTATTCTGGGATCTGGGAATACTAGAAATCCTGCAGAAGTTCGAACCTAATTTCTGTTCTCCCATCACTTTAGGAATAAACCGATGAGGCAGACATTCAATTATCTCAAATTTTTCATTTTCGAGACAAATCATATTTCATTGAAGAAGGTAAATACCTGTATGTGCCGCAATGGATTCGAATGCCTTGGCAATCGTTAGAACTCATTTTCCTAAAAGGTTCAGGTTGAAAATATACTTACCTGAGAATTTGAAAGACTGCTTAGTAATTTCTTAACAGTTAGGCTTGTTCTCTTAACAATTGTCGTCTGAATTTCGAAACATTGGAATGTAACTCGAACATCAGGAATGTATTACCCATCGGTAGTGTTAGAGGTAACATGCACAAGCATTTTCATCAATAAGTTCACATCACCATTAATCAATGTGTGGAACATGCATAACTATTCTGTCAAGTTTGCATTACCAATTCTGTTCAAGGAGGTTATCATGTTATGATCACCTCGAATGTGATTTGAATGGGGGACTTTAGTCCGAAAATGGCTTTCTCTCACTCTCGAGAAAGGTTATTTATCATGATTACTCAATCTCACCATCATCGCATTCAGGAAGGCCTGAGTAATCTCACAATTGGTATGATCAAGCCGATCTGGAGGTCTTGATTTGGACCATAATGTAGGCTGGGTCAAAGGCTTAACAAAGGGGACTCTTTTGAGTCAAGGCCATCAACAAGAAAGTCTTTATCATCTGTTTCGGGTTTACAAGTCAAGAACCCTGCAAAAATGAGAGAGAAATAGACTTGCTCGTACCTTTTCGAGCGATACCTGAAATCATTCAACTCTACGTTAATTCCAATGCCTTAATCAAAAAGACTTTCACGGGTTGTAATGTAGGATGGACCAAGGAAGTGAAAGGCTTTTTTTTCCTAGAAAATATATGACGTGGGTTGGATGTTAGTGATCATTTTATCTTTACCACCAGTTTCGAGCTTCTTAAAATAGACTTCAAAAAACACCACCGTTGTATGAGGAAGGCGTCAACTTCTGCTAATACCGTCGTCGTTCTCGGACGGTGTAAATTTCAACCGTACATTTTACAATTTGACTCCTTCAAAGAATTTTCTTTCGCAATCAGATCCTATTGGGGATTTATTGAAGGAGATAATATGTTTTCACTGAATTTCCAAAGGCATTCACAAATGAATATTGATTTGAATGGGCATTAGCCTTGCTTTTAACTAGCACTTTACTTTTTCATGCCCAGGGACCGGCTTTTCTTCTTTTAGTCCCGCTTTTTTCCTTTTTTCCTTTTCTGTCCCGTTTAGAATAAAGGATTTCCAAGGTTTGTGCTGTATACACATGCATATCAAAGATCTAGTATACTTGAAGAGCTAACTCGGGAATTCTATGTAGGCCTACTTCTTATGAGCTCTTCTACTTTGAGGTGATGCTATCTTCATCTTAGAATGAGCAATGATCACCAACGAGGTTTTAAGAAACGAATATGCATGCTCAATTGGGCGATGCAAAGGATATAAGTGTAACGGGTAGTATTAAATGTTAGTATTAATGCTTCCTGTCAAAAGAAAAGGAGACATGTTAGCTAGTATTAGAAGGGATAAATTAGAAACGATATTAGTTTACCCTTTATCTTGAATGTTTTGCATGATCCCTTTATCGGGTCTACTAGGTCGAGCTTCTCTCCAGTTTCCGTTAAACACTTTATCATTAGGGCCAAGGCTGTGGCAAAGCATGGGCCTTGATTTTGCTTGTCGAGTATCTTGATTTCTTTCGCTTCGGACCACTGTCATTCCTCATGCCTACGGGGCCGTAGGCATCCATAGAGGTTTTCCTTTAAATGTTAATCCTCGAGATGATGTGGTCTTGCACTAGGCAATTTCACGCCGCGGTTCTTTTCAAGGCAATTTTCAATCCCTGTTAAAACGGAGGAAAGTAATTTAGAATTCGAGATGATCCTGAATAAATTGGAGCGATACAAAATTACCCTTCTTTGAAATTGCTTGGGTTTTTCGCATTTTTCTTGTTTTGAATCCGATCATCCACCAGCAATATGAGAACTTCGCATTTGGATATGATTGTATTCTTGGGGCAGTTTGCAAATTCCTGAAAATAGAAGGGATCTAATTTAAAACCGGAGCAATTCGAGGGTAAATTGAAACGATACGGAGTTACCCTTCAGGTTTACGCGGATTTTTACTCGCAATTAATTTTTCCGAGTTTGGTGCGGTAACGGTTCCGAGCATTTAATAGGGGGAAGGCAGATTATTACTTCTTGCCTTTACATAAATTACGGACACCTTTAAAAGCATAAAAAACATATACACTTATTCAGGATTGGTTCTGCTTCCTCCGCAGGCTTTCCCATGATAAGTTGGCTTCATTCCAAATCAAGTACACATCGACCATGTTGAAGGACCCATGATCACCAGCTTTGAAATACAGGCTTCATGTGCACATTACAGCCCTAGTGCTTCATCAACATTAAACTGTTTGATCATGGCGGTGAGTTCGTCGTCAATGCCACTTGCCTGGTAGTGATACATCTCTTTTTCCCCGGAAGGCATTAATGCTGACCCCATAGGCCCGGTCTTTTCGTGCTTTCCCCTAACAGAACTTGATCCTATCATAAACTGGTCTAACTCACCTCTTAAACGAGCATTTTCGATCCTTAGATAATGCCTTTCATCGAGAGTGAGGAGGATATTGTAGTTGGGGCAGGTGGCAGAGTTAAAAGCCTCTTTATACATCTTATTCTCTGCTCGGAGGTTTTCATTTTCAACTCTTAGAAACTCGGCTTCGTGGCACTCATGACGAGTTTTTACTCGGGTTCGCCTATTCTGAAACCAGAACTTGATTTATGAAAGTTCCATTCTTAGTTCTTGACTCAGCTCCATTCTTTGTTTGCCATCTGGCATGGGGCGCGTCCTGAAGAAATCCTCAAGCCTTTGTTTTTGCTCCTCGATATGGCGACGGTAATGCTTCCTTTGACCCTTATTATAGTTCTTCTTATCTTTACTGAGATCTTGGACATCGTCGATGGAAGGGCCAAGCTCTTTGGTTTAAATCCCAAACATAGCATCGAACTCTTCCTCTCCCATGTTCAGCAAATAACAATAGCTCTCAAGGGTGTTGGGTTGAGACATCTTCGATTTGGTTAATGATCTCTCAAGGTTTACTGCCTCTTCTTGTATTTTCACTATCTCTAAACTTTTCTGAACGAATGTGTACACTTCGAAACCCTCTTTAGAGTTTTAGATGAAGATTATCAAAAGGACGCCTCCTTTTAAAATTTAGACGTGGGTTTAGAAAACTGCATTGTTTCCCCTGAGCGTTATGTCTTTCTCAACCTTTTTCATTGTATCTCTCGCCCAACTCGTCTTCTATCATCCTTTCACGGTAAGGGAGGGCCCTGTCATTATCTCCACCATTGATTTGCTGGCGAGCCCTCCAATAGAGACGAGTTGTATCTCCCTTTCTGCCAAAAATTTCATTGTCGCCCACTCAGCTCGTCTTTTCGTTCTTTCTTTTTCAAAGCGGTGGCGTTCCGTCCAACTTTTCCGCAGAGACATTGGATTTGCTTGGCTCGAGATTGCAGACGAGCAGTGAATTCGAGCCAACAAGGGTGACACCGACAGGGAATAGCAGATAGCAAAGTCTGACTAGTTGATACTGTCACTACAAAATCAATATTTACTTCAAAGCAAATTATATTCCGCTAGCCTGCCCTGACTCTCTTCTCCAATACTCTCGTGTTTCATCCGTCTGCCTTGATTTTCTCCTCAATAATGGCCAATCTTCCTACACACATCTTCTCGGCTGACGTTATGTTCAAATGGGAGATGCTCTATCATCTTCTTGGCAGAGGTTATATTTACATAGCCTATCATCTGAGTGTCAAAGCTGAGATTTTCGATTTGTTAGGGGAGGTAAATGCTTCTTCAACCGAAGGCACCAACTTGGAGAGGGAATACAAGGCGTTCCCATACATCTTCATTAATTTTTTAGAGGCTTGCCGAAACACCTAAGAGACGGTCACCTTAGCCCGCGTCGTGAAGGCCGACTACCAGGATCGATCTGAGTTCCTGGAGTTTGCAGAACGCTTAGTTGCTCGATATAAGGAGGCTGTCAAGTCTGCTGATGAGTGGGTCTCGCTGTTGGTTCACGAGAGAGAGAGGAACTGGTGGAGCGCCTAGCTTTGAATCAAACTTACTTTGAGCATGACCCGAGGGATATTGTGATGAAGTTCAGATGTGAGTGGTTGGAGGAGAGGCTTGATGATCTAACAGCAGATATAGCTTTCGAGAGAGACCTGATCCACAATCTGAAACTCACCGTTGAACACCATCAGATTAATGTAGCCAGGTACAAGGAGAAATGTACTCACCTGTTCTTCAAGCTTACAGATCTCGAATCCTAGATAGCTCAGTGCAGACAGAGCATTAATTTCATGGAGAGTCAGTTGAACTCTTTTGTAATGTTTATCAGGGCTCAATTCGACATTACTTTTCCTCCCCAGTGAATTGTTGTAAAAATGGAATGAAAGGAAAGTTTTGCATGTTTATACTTTAATTTCCCGGCTATCTCTTCTTCCGTATATCACAATAGATTGATTCAAGGCACAGGAAATACCGAGGCTTAACATTTTTTTCAATATTAGCTACTTCATATGATAATATCAAGAACATTGAATCAACTTTCGTCAACGGACTCCACTAGCCACTTTGAGGCCCGTGAGCTGATCTCGTGAATTATGACAACTCAGTTAGTGCGCCAATAAATGAATTAGGCCACCTGTTGCGTGCCCCTACTTTGATCATGCTCTCTTTCAGCATCCACTTGCTCGTGTTGGCCGAAATGTAGGCAGAAATGTCTATGGACCATGTCCATTAATCAAACACCGGTCCTCCAAAGATCTTCACATGGTTCGAGTCCGAGGAAATTCAAAAGCAGGCCTTTGGTTAATTTAATCAGGGAGGCAGTGTAAGATCGATTCTGATTACACAGTCTATGTTTTTTCTTTCAACAAAATACAAGAATCTCTCTCAATACATTAAAAATGCCCCCATGCTTGATCTATATAAATCCATCGTCGTATCAAAATACACAACTCATACAAGTTCAATGATTGACACAACTGTCTTTCAAAGATGGACTTCTTCGCTTGTCTCCCAAATTAACGGTTAAAGCCTCAGTGTATTCTTGAACTTAGATTTTTTACTCCCGCCTAGGGTACCTATAATCCCCTGCAAAAGTAAAAGCCATAATTAGTATGCGATGCAAGAGAGGTCAGTCCATGATTCCCATATTAATCCAATTTTATTTTTTTTCTTGAGAAATTAGAGAGGATTTTCTTAGAAAAGAATAGGTGAATTTGTTCAGAAAGAATTTTCTTGCAGGTTTTAATAACTTAAAAAATGTAATAAAATCTATTGACTAAATTTTCCGAAGGAATTTTTTCCTTTTTATCAAAATGACTTTTCAAAAGTAAATCTTTCGGGAAAATTTTACTTCTATTAAAGCAGGAAAGATGTGTCAAAAAAATTTTATTGGTCAACAAAACTTCCCGAAGGAATTTTTCACATTCATTTTTTTAAATGGGATGCCAATTTGATTTTTTATTTTCTTTTGAAAAATGATTGTGATGTTAAGTTCAAAATCCGACTGACACCTAGCATGGACCGACCAAAAATAAATAAATAAATATAAGATGAAGTTAGAAAACTTACTTTCACCGTGAAGACATACCCATGACATATATATGCACATGAATCGTGAGTTTAAATCTTAGTCTATCTACTCTAAGACTGACAAATTGAAGTGAAAGACTTACGGCAAGGCGACAATCTCGCGCACATAATCAAGATTAGCCGTAATTTCACAACGTAACCAGAATTAGCCGGGCCTTTCCACTTCGGCTGCTCGAGTCAAAAATTATAACCCCCACTTCTGTAATGTTACCAAACCTGAGGCCTAACTTTTAAAACTCATTTTTTAAAAGAGGTTCGGGATTGAATCTAGACTAACTTTTGACGTAATTTCACGCAGAACGTTAGAACCAAATCACAGTACCATCCTAAAACTAGTGGCCCAGGTTCGACCATAGGACGTATGTGATGTAGTGCTAAAGCGATTAAACACGCACAGAGTTAAATTTAAACACCGCTTCAAAAATACACGAAATTAAATTTCAATTCCCACACACCCAACCTACAAAACAAAGGGTTAGTCAAACACTCTACCCCTTATTACTCCCATCTGCAAAAACATTTAACACCTAAAGAATAAGTTCCAAACAAGATCGTCGAAAGCGAGATATCCATGAAATTTTCATTAGCCTAAGTCCACTAAGGCTTTTGAAATTTCGAAAAGATTCAAGTACTCCAATTGGTACCTTCTTTTTTTTCGAAAATTCAAAATCCCGTCCCCAGCGGAGTCGCCAAGCTGTCGTGACCCTAAAAAATTTCCAATTATGTGAATGGATTATCAGGTTAATTAAATTAACTAACCTAATACGAACCCTACCAAGTCCTACCAAATCGCAACTTTGATTTTTATTCAAATGATTTTAAAATTTGGAGTCGTCACTAATCATTTTTGGTAGGTTGATTAGTGACCTAAGCAAATTAACGGGAGAACTAAGTTACTTCTACGAATCAGAGATTATGAGTTCGGGGACTTGGTTACACTAGTTAATTAAAACTAATGCCCTTTCGGTACCTTAATTTCATGGATATCCTAATTTGGCAACTCATGCTTGGTTTATTCCTAATATTCTAATGGGGTGTTCTCTTTTTAGTATTTTCACTTTTTAAATGGAATGTATTTGAGTGACATTTTTTGGTATTTTCAAAGTATTAAAGATTCCCTGAAACCGAAAGAGGGAGTGTGTTAACGACTTTTATGTAGTGTTGCGACCTCCAACAGGTGGCTCAGCCTACTCATTCAGGGGTCTGGTGATTCAAAAATTAAATTGCAGAAAGTAAATGACAATAGATAAAGACCACCAATGGATGGCTCAGCCTTAGCTTGACCCTCTCTTTTGGGGTTTAATGATGCGGATATTAAATTGCAGGAGTTTAAATGACAGTAAGTAAAAATCTCCAATGGGTGGCCTAGCATTGGCTTGGCTCTTCCCTTTGGAGTTTAATGGTACTGGAATTAAATTACAGGAATTTAAATAACAGTAAGTAAAAACCTTCAATGGGCAGCTTAGCATCGGCTTGCCTTTCCCTTTGGGATTTAATGGTGCAATAATTAAATTGCAGAAATTTAAATGACAGTAAGTAAAGACCTCCAATGGACGGCCCAGCCTTGGCTTAGCCCTCTCTTTTGGGGTTTAAGGTGCAGGAATTTAAATTGACAATCAGTAAAAACCTCCAATGGGCGGCTTAACATTGGCTTAGCTCTTCTCTTTGGGGTTTAATGGTGCATGAATTAAATTGCAGGAATTTAAATGACATTAAGTAAAAACTTCCAATGGGCAGTCTAACATTGGCTTAGCTCTTCCCTTTGGGGTTTAATGGTGCGGGAATTAAATTGCGAGAATTTAAATGACAGTAAGTAAAAACCTCCAATGGGCGGCCTAACATTGGCTTGGCTCTTCCCTTTGGGGTTTAATGGTGCGGGAATTAAATTGCGAGAAGTAATTGACCTCCAGTGAGTGGACTTTGCCCTTCACATTCTGGGGTTTGAATTCAATAAAATAAAATACAATGAATTGATTCAACAATTCGAATCAAAATCTATCCATGGGTCGGCTGAAAATTTGGCGGACGTTTTAGACTGTATGGGCCAATTTTGCTTGCACCTTCATGAAATTACCATTGGTATAGAGTTGTTATTACCTGACATAAAATATGAGAAAATGGAAGATGGAGAAAGTGTATACAATTTATGCTAATTTGCGACTAAAACCACAAATAAATGAATAAATAAAAACACGTAACTCGAATTTGCTTGCTCGTTGACGAGGATGAACTCTTGATTTATGTTGATCGATGAAGGAATTGGTGATGATAACCCCTAGTTTTAAACTCCCATCATCTTCAAAATTCTCTCTCTCTTTTTGGTATTTTCTTTCTCACAAATTTTTCTTCAATCTCTCAAAACCCTCTGAAACATCCAAAATTTTCTCTCCAAAAAATCCCCCCAAGCTTATTTCTTCCTCCTTTTATAACCCACTCATCCATCTCCCATTCTAATTTTTCCACTAACTATATCTCCCATTCTAATTTCTCTACTAACTCTTCTTCATTTTCCATCTTCCCTTCTCTATCTTTATCTCACATTATAATCTCTCCACTAACTCTTCTTCATCTTCCCTTCTTCATATTTATCTCTCATTCTAATTTCTCCACTAACTCTTCTTCACCTCCATCTTCCCTTCTCTATTCTTATCTTCTTTTCTCCATCTTCACTTCTTCATCTCCTCTTCTCCATTTTCCCTTCTCTATTCTTATCTTATTTTCTCTATCCATTCCTTTCAATCTTCCCTTCTCTATTCTATTTTCTCCACTAACTCTTCTTTTTATTATTTGCAAAATAATCCCTCAAGAGTTAGGTACTTACACTCTAGTCCCTAAGATTTTAAGTATTTGCAATTTAGTCCCTGAAAAAATATTTCTTTAAGTCCAAATCTCCTCACAATTTTCAACGTACCTCCCCTATGCTTAGTCGAAATTCACCTCATTCCCTACCGCTGAAGATAATATAAAATTTAATTAAAGCCCTTTTGCAAAATTGAGTCATTTTGGGTATAATTGGGCCAAGATGAAAATTTGAAATATTAGAGAATTATGTCACAACTCCTAAAAGTGAAAATTGAAAATAAATTAACTTAACTTGAATTTTTTTTGCCCGACTCAAGATTATGCTCGTGAAGAAATACACAACCCTGTATTGAATTTTTTAAATTTACAATGGCCAACATGAAAAGGAATTTAAAATAAAAATATTGACTATTTTTATGTATTTTTTGGCCTTTAATGCTATTATTTATTAAATATTTTCCTAATTTCTAAAAAATATAAAAATATATATTAAAAAAATGTGAAAATTATTTTTTTTTTGTTCAAAAATGGTTGCCTAAGCTTGGCCTATGTTCGCTCGTGGGTCTGTGTTCGCTCGTGGCGATCGATGAGCGCAAGGCTGGGTCGCTAAGGCTCTGGGTTTTCCACGTTGTATCTTTGCTCTGTCTCCATTTGCACGTTGTTAGCGTTAGCTCGTTTCGCTCTGTGTACTAGTTTGGCCAGGGCTCATTTCATGGGTTCTAATCAATAAGCGAGCTGTGCCAGCCACAAATTTAGACTCGGTGGTTTTCCTCTTTGCCACTTGAGAGAGAGGATTAATTTACTCTCAGAATAGAAGGATCAAGCTAAAAATCCCTGTTGGTTTTTCACTTGTGCAGCTTCATCACCGCAATTTCTTATCTTGGTGTGTTCTATCGCGCTGCAAATTGCCTGTGTAGATCCATTGTTTGCAAGTAATTTCCAGCTGACTCGTTGACATATGTTATTAAAATTGGCGAGTATGTTTTTTGGCTTGTAGCCTGCATCAGGAAGAATGTTTTTTTTGGCTTCAGATCAGGATAGAAAACATTAGCTACAAAGCAAACAAATGCATCAGAGCAATTATATAGACAGAGAACAGTTTAGATTGCTGATGCAACAATGCCATAGCTCCCGTTGTTGATTACTTCCTGAATTTCATACTGACTTGCCCCTCTGAATCTCGTGAAGAATTATTCCTTATCCATCATTATCTAGTCAAACTCTCCTTTGCATGTTATTGAACTTGGTTTCATTTTTCTTTAGCTTGAAAACTAATCATCTCTCTTTTGCTTCCTAGGTATGATCAAATTCGTTTGATGTGATTTTCTTTTTATAAATTTGTTAACTTGTTTCTTTTGCATATCGTGAAAATATTAAAAGTTACAGTCGTCTTTTTTTCCCCCAATTCTAAGCAAACTAAAACTAAAAAATTTAATTTGGTCTTACCAAAGGGCTTCCCAACTTATGTTTACAAAACAGTGTTTACCAAACAATCTTGCATTTCCCAAAAGCTCTTTACACTAAAGGTATTTGGACTTGGCTAAAGGTTTTCTCCAAATACCGAACCAAATGCACCCATTATCCCTCCATGTAAACTTGTTGATTTTCAATCCATGAAAAAAAAATTGTTCATTAATTACTTTGCCGCCATCCAAATACCATAAAGTAGAAAAACAATTTTCCGAAAATAGATTTTCTTCGAATGAACGTATCCTATGCCTGCAATCTTCCCATCACAGAAAAAAGTAGCCCTTTGGGCTTTTGTCATTAGAACCCTCGGATAGTTAAGTGGGCCGATATTTATGGTGATGGACGAAAGAAAGGAAAAGAGTGGAACTTCGTCGAACATACCTCTACTGTGGTCCATAGACCATCGGTTTGGTTAATGGGCCTTATAATGGGCTTACTATTGAATGAATATAACGTGGCATGATGGGCCTAGATATTTTTACAATCCAAGCCCAAGTTCTAATCTAACAAAATGGGCTGGTGGTGTAGCTACAAGTTCTACTGGTTTTATAGACTAGCCGTGAGCCTACGCGCATCAGAAGCCCTATGGAAGACGTCACTCTAGAACTTATAATAGAACCCTCGGAGATACAACTTTTCCCATCGCCTTTTAAATCTAGGCTAGGCTAAACCTTTGCAAAAGCAGAAGCACGCTCATCGAAGGGAGGCCCGGTCTTTGAAAATAGAATGAAGTCCAAAATCTAGGAGTGTTGTTTCGGCAATCTCGAATTCCAATTATACAAGACATGTCAACTCCGCAGGCATTAACTCATTTCGAGACTCGTGATTAACATGCACTTTGTCGAACTGTGATGCACTTAGCTCCGCTTGTTTCACAGAAAATTATTTAACGTAAATTATTTTTCTTATTTCTACCGTTTGGATTGCTTAGGAAAATGAGTCAACGTGAAATACTTTCATAGCCAACAGAAAATCTACGCTTAAAATTAAAATGATTCTCTTGTTAAAATTTTAAAAAAAAATCATTGTCCAAAATATGACTAGACATTAGGACTTGATGCTTGGGTATGAAATCCCTAATGCCCGTGCTTCGATCCCCGACAGCTAGGCTCGAGACCCTAGCGTCCATGCCCAAGTCCTAGGAGGCCTTGCTTCAGTATCCAGCTCCCGAGCTTAAATCCATCAATGCTGGGACTAGTTCCTCAGTGACCAAGCTTGGGTCCACAAAGGCTAGGCTTAGTCCCTCAAGGGCAAGCCCAAAGCCCCAACGATCCTGCTCGAGAGCCCAGCGATAATGCCTAGGTACTGACCCTTGTGCCCAAGTCCACAAGGGCCAAGTCTGGGTACCTAGCAACCATGCCGGGGTACTGTTGACACCTAATTTTTAATCATCTTTTCTCTTTTAAAATTAATAAAAAAAAATTATAAAAATTAATAAAATTTAAAAAAATCAATTTTTGGGACCTTAGCCAAGCCTAGAGAACCAATTTTGATCAAAAAAATGATTTTTCATATTTTCGACATTTTTATTTTCAAAAATTCATAGAAAATAAAAAAAAATGAGAAAATTGTAAAATCAACTTTGGAAACCTTGGCCAACCCCAGGCAACTATTTTTGAACAAAAAACATTTCATATTTTTCTCATTTTTTAATTTTCTTAGGAATTAGGAAAATATTTTAAAAAATATTATTTGAGGCCACAAAAATATGAAAAAAAAAGAGTCGGTATTTTTCTTTTAATTTTCTCTTCATTTTAGCCAAAGAAAATCTGCAAAAATTAATTTGAAATTGGGAATTACTTTGTTAATCTCATTTTAGATTAATTGAAAATAATAATAAAATAATTATTATTAGCTCTGTAATTTTTAGTTTTCGCATTTCTAGAATCGTGACATTGTACTCTAATAGTCTAAATTTTCATCTTGACCGCATTGTATCCGGAATGACTCAATTTTGCAAAAGAGGCCATTGAAGTTAAGAAAGTATCCAAAATATGGATGCCTTGCAAGTTTTGCCGTTGTCCAAACTGTGTACGAGTCCCTTGAATTTTAACCTGCAGATTGGTGTTTCAGCTGGGGCCAATTGTAAGGCTACGTTGCAGGAAATAAATCAATTCGTCGAGCAATGACTTGCATCAGATGGAAAAGCACGAGTGGGAGACAACATGATGATGGTAGAATGGACCTTGAAGCATTGAGGCGGTGTATGGGTTTTGGATTTTCAAATAAAAAAAAAGAAACATATCAAGAGGCCACTCACTTTCAGTGATAAAATAGAATAAACAAAAAAAACCATCATTGAGGAGACTAATGATCGTGGGCAACACCGAAAGAAGGAGCAAAGTGTCTCCACTATGATGACTCCACTCACCAAAAGGGATAGTATGCATCGGCATGGGTAAGAGAGAGAGGTCCACGAGTAGAAAGGTGAAATAACGCACAAAAGAAAGGAGGAGGGGGGCGATCACCTTGGCAAAAAGGGCCCTATCATCTCGAATCTCGAACTCTCTCCTACATAACGTTCCCATTTCTCTCAACACCAATCACATGGGGGGTGAGCAACAAAATCACAGCACGGCTAAACTTCATAGCGCTCCTCAGCTCAATGGCCATAAAGGGTGCTGGCATCTGGCTTTCCTCAAAGGAAGACAACCAGTGCACCCACTACTTCAGATGGCCAGTCCTCATCCTGGACAGCCAGCTTTTGCTAATCTCTCTCTGTGGTTTCATTAGCGCTTTCCGGCAACTCGTCTCTCTCTTTCTCTCATATGAAGATAACTCCTCCCTTCTTTGTCCCCCTCTTACTCACTTTCTCCCTCTAGTCTTTCTCTCTCCTCTTGTTGCTGCAAGCGCGCACCATCTCTCTCTTCTCTCGATCGTAGAACATGGAGAACAAACACAACTTCTTCTCGTCCCTCAAGCAAGAAGTGATCTGGACCCTGTCCCCGTCCCGTTCCCATTCCCCAGAATGAGTCTCCCATGTCGGGCCTTCTTTGTTGCAAGAAGAGCGGCGGCGCCCTCACATCCCCACCCAACCTGATGGTTTGGAGATCTGAGAGCTTGAGGCCGGTAGGCGAGGCACTGGTACTACTGATGGAGGGATTGAATCCAAATGGGGGTGAGACGGGCGACCCGAGGAGGAACAACGGCTCGACCTTGGGCTAGTAGGTGAAATGTCAGCTTTACAAAGCGCTGTCAATGAGCTCTACAGCATGCCAGAAGTTTGATCTAAGGGTGTTGCTGGGGGTGCTCGGCGCGCCTCTCGCGCCAGTTCACGTCAGCTCTCTCGACCCTCTGCCTCTCTTTAGTATCAAGGATACTCCCATTGAAACTTCTTCTGCTCAATGCATACTACAACAGTACATGGCTGCTTCTTGCAGGCAGATGCTCCAGAACTCTGTTAAAAATGCCTATGCAATGGGAAAGGTGAGGATGACCACTTCGGAGTTTGAAACTGATGGATATATTTTTAATATATATAATCCAAATAATATGTTCACATACAAGATCAATAGGTGAAAGCGTGTTTATGGGCTGGAGCTCAATAACTCGCATATAAACTCCAGGGTTTCCTACGCTAGAGGTAATACTATTGAGCATTTCAAACTTGATGTCTCTTGGTGTAATACTTCAAGCAACCCAAAAGTCATCTTCTCTCAAACTCTTCATCTTCTCTCTCAAAACCAGTAACCTCCAACAATCTTGAAGTATTAGAATTGTATGTCGGATTTGAGCGAGTAAGGTGTCTACTTGAAGATCTCATCACGACGAACTCGCAGGTGAAATTTACTTTCGATTTCGACGGTCGGATTGGCCGAGATCTGGGTTTGATTTAGGGGGCCGAAATCTTTCATTCAAAAGCCCAAAACTTTTAGCCAATTTTAGAGGGTGAAGCCACTTGGATCTTGTTCTACTCGTCGATACGAACGTTTTGAGTGGTCACTCGTGTTAAACGGAGGCCGGACGGCGGAGATACGGCAATCGGAAATTCCCAGTGAATTTCTGACGACGAGGGCAATTCATCTTAAGGTTTTTGGGCGCTACGGATTCATTTTTTGGGGTCTGTTTGGTAAATTCCATCTCTACATAGCAGTTTGATTCAAGTCGAGGGTTTTGTTCGACTCTGTGAGCTTTGAGGATTCCAAAGTGCACTCTTTCTGACACTTTGCTCTGATTAAATGGCAAAGCATAGTTCCTATGATATTATAAAGCTGCAATCATTTGATGTCACTGAATTTCATGGTTGGAAATTACATGTTCAATTTGGCATGAAAGAACGTGAAATATTCTATACTGTTTTGAGTGATTTTGCATCTACCGTCGAAGATGTGGACGAATATCAATAGAACAAAGATGAAGATTTTTGTAGAGATTACTTGTTGAACTCTTTAAATCCTCATCTAGCTATGACTTATAGTGAGTATAAGACGGCGAAAGAGATATGGGATCACTTGAATGCTCAGTTCCAAAAACAAAAGGGGCTCTTTAAAACCCTCTTAGCAGAGAAATTCTTTGACTTTAAGTTCAATATGAATTCAAGTGTCACTTCTCAGTTAATTGAACTTGAGAACATGAGGAACAAGCTGAAAGATGATAAATCTGATATGTCCGATAATCTCTTTGTCGGTCTTGTATTGAGTAAGTTACTTGTTGAATGGAGTTCTTTCAAGACTGAAATGCACAGACTGAAAGAACAAATGGGATTGGATGAATTAAAGAGGTATATTTACATTGAGAATCAAAACGGTTCTAGAAAAAGTTTGGAACAAGTAAGGAAACAAAAGTCAGTTGCCAACTTAATTTCACATTCCAATAAACCTCAAAAAACATCCAAGTCACCAAAAGGTGAATCCTCTTCACAGTTAGAGGCCAAGAAGACTATCTTCAAAAAGAAGAAGAAAGGAAAGTGCCATAATTGTGGAAAGTGGGGTCACTGGGCAGTAGAGTGTAAACTACTAAGGAAGCCAAAGAACAACACACCACAAAATGAGGCTAATATGCTAACTAATAAGTCCAGCCTCAAGCCTTCATTGGAATGATGAAAAATGGGAAGGCTAGTATCTCTTCTGAGTGATGGTTGGATAATGGCGCTACTTGTCATGCTGCAAATGACAAGCACCTACTCACTGAAGTCACAAAATTGAAAGACACCGTGAAAAATTACAATGGTGGTGAGGCAGAAGTGACTCATACTGGAACTGCAAATTTTGTCTTTCTTCAGGTAAATTACTAACTCTGAAACATGTTAGAGTAGTACCTTTACTTGAAAAGAATTTAATATCTATGAGCTTACTTGATAAAGCTGGTATGTCATTTTCAACTATGAATGGTAGAGTAACGTTATCTGTTAACTCATGTTATTTCGGTTGTGCATTCATGGTTAATGGTATGTATAGGTTGAGTTTAGATTCTGATAGCATAAACCATGTGAGTTCTACTCTGATTGATCCAAAGTTATTACACAATAGACTTGGACATGTGAACTACAGGAAAATGCAACATTTAGTTAAAACTTACAACATTACATTGGATACTTCTATTCGATTTGACAAATGTGAAGTGTGTGCACAGACTAAAATCACTAGAAAACATTTTAAGTCTGTTTCTAAAAGCACACAACTTCTTGAGCTAATACATTCTGACCTTTGTGATTTTAGAAATTACGTCACTAGAGGAGGTCGGAAGTATCTGATAACATTCATAGACAATTTTTCTAGATATTGTCATATCTATTTGTTGAAATCAAAAGATGAGGCTTTTGAAAAGTTTAAGATTTTCAAGTCCAGAGTAGAAAATCAACTCAACTTGAAAATTAAGAGGTTTAGGAGTGATAAAGGATGAGAATATACAATGACATGGTTCAAAGAATTTTGTGCTTCAGAAGGCATAATACTTGAAACCACTGCTCCTTACTCACTCCAATCAAATGGTATTGCTGAGCATAATAATAGAACGTTAACTGAAATGTTAAATTCTATGTTACTTACAGCTGACATGCCTTCCTCCTACTGGGGAGAAGCAGTTCTAACTGCTAATCATATCCTGAACAGGTTGCCACACTCTAAGTTGTCCATGACACCTTATGAGATATGGCATAAACATCCTTGTAGTTACGATACTCTCAAGACTTGGGGCTGTATTGCTTATGTAAGAATACAAGATCCAAAGAGACCTAAGGTGGGACCTAAAACCATTACTTGTGTATATCTAGGTAGTGTAGAAGATAGTGCTGCAGATATGTTTTGGATCTATCTATTAACACAGTGATAGAATCTAGAAATGTAGAATTCTTCGAGAATAAATTTCTCAGAAATCATGGCTTGAATGTTTCTAGATCTACAGATATGATTTCAGAATCTCCTGTAAAATCTAAAGCAGGCCCTTCTGACACCAATCCCACAAAGCTAGCTGTTGAATCAGTTCCAGTTAGAGTATCTATAAGAGAAAGAGTTCCCAAAATATTTGGTGAGAACTTTGTTACTTACCATCTAGAGGATGATCCATTTTCTTATCAAGAAGCAATGAGATCTAGGGAATCTCTACTGTAGGCAGAAGCCATAGATGATGAAATGAGCTCTCTGTTGCAAAATCACACTTGGCAGCTAGTCAATTTGCCAAAAGGGGCTAAGGCTATAGGCTGTAAATGGGTATTGAAAAAGAAACTGGATAGTGATGGATCAATAACTAGATACAAAGCACGTTTAGTAGCTAAAGGCTATAAACAACAGAGTGGAATAGACTATTTTGATGTCTATTCACCTGTGTGTCATCTATCAACTATAAGAATTCTTCTTGCTTTGGTATCTATTGAACACTTTGTAGTGCATCAAATGGATATAAAAACAGCTTTCCTAAATGGAGAGTTAAATAAGGAAATCTACATGGTACAACCGGAAGGGTATGTCATGAAAGGTCTTGAGAACAAAGTTTGTAAATTGAATAAATCTTTGTATGGTCTTAAACAAACACCTAAGATGTAGCATCTTAAAATTGATAAAGTGGTAAAGAGTTATGGCTTTCAGTCTAGTTATTCAGATAAATGCCTTTACCATCGTTCTATGTCAAATAAAATAGTCATTATTTGCTTGTATGTTAATGACATGTTAATTATTGGCTCCGATCATTCTGTAGTGAGTGACGTGAAAGCTACTCTAGCTAAAGAATTTGACATGAAAGATCTTGGTATTGTTAATACCATTCTTGGTATAAAAGTAAGCTTTGAAAGGCAAGTCATCTCCCTTAACCAAACTCATTATAATGAGTAGCTACTTTTTACCTAGGGATACAGTAAGTGTAAACCGAGTGAGACACCATGTGATTATAATAAAAGATTGAGTCCTAATGAAGGGACCAGTGTGGATCAATTAAAGTACTCGAAATTAATCGGTAGTCTCATGTATGCTACGAGTTGTACTAGACCTGACATTACCTTTACAGTTGACATGCTGAGTCGTTCCACTAGTAATCCCAGTAAAGAGCAATGGGATGCCCTTAGTAGGCTGATGAGATACCTTAAATGTACGAAAGATTATGTTCTATGTTATTATGGTTATCCTCCAACTCTGGATGGATATTCTGATGCCTCGTGGTACTTAGAAATTGGAAATAGTAAGTCCACAAGTGGATATATATTCACTTTAGGTGGAGCTGTTATTACTTAGAAATCCAAAAGACAGACTTGTATTGCCTTGTCGTCTATGGAATCGGAACTTTTTACCTTAGCTTCCGCTGGCGAAGAAGCAAAATGGATAAAGAATCTAATTTTGGATATTCCTTTGACTCGAATACAAATTAATTCTTTAAGTCTGTTCTGTGATAATCAAGCAACTGTCCAAGTCGTCAAAAATGCTCTCTTTAATTCAAAGAAAAGACATGTGAAACTGAGACATGCGTTGTTGAATTATCTGAGAGAACAAGGAGATATCACCTTGATCGATGTGAGATCGAAGGATAACATAGCCGATACTCTCACAAAATGTATGACCAAAGATCGATTATTCAAAACAGTGGGGGAAATGGGGTTAAAGACTTTGTAGACTAGTCTTAATTACCATTTACTTACCTTCTAATTGTACGTTTTGAATTATCGAATCTTCCTTTGTCGATCGAGCACAAATTATATGGTTCATCGATGTTCATGGTTGCTTACTCATTTGAAAAGGGTAAGTTGTCTCATTCTAAACTTGATGAAGATAACTTTAACCTAGTTCAAAGTTCTACCTGAAAACTTGTGTCCTTCCAAACTTGATGATACAATCCAACTAGGTTAGATTGTCTTTTTCTTGATTAAATGATCTCATTCCAAACTTGATGTTAGATTATTTGACTTTAAGGAATTTAGTAATTGCGACATTCCAAATTGAAACGTAGAAATAGCTGTCTGCATAAGAAATCTATCGGTCTTCTTCATAATTTATGAAACTGGCTTGATGTTTTATGATATTAATATGTGTTATTCACTGCCTGATGTTATGGTGCTAAGTTCTTTTAGTAAAACTAGACACTTTTAGTAGATTATTCAAATGATTGAATTCATGATAATATGAAATTCATATTTGACATTCTACAGATGATGGCAGAGATAGAGGAGAATTTAATGAGTGGGATCCTGATCAAGATGATCTACTTGATGAATAAATATATATAATTTAAAGTCTGTGGGGACTTGACAGTTCACTTGCTATTACCTATGTTGATGAAGTCCATTTACTTGAGACTTATCTTTTGCAATCTCTATTTTGTGAATATTATTATGCTTGTTTCCTGTATTTGTGAGGCCTTGGACTACTTTGACTGGCCTATTATATCTGACTGTTATGCATATGTTGGTTGTGAACTGCTTTTGAGATTTATTTTTGGTATGCTGATCGCATTACAGATTCATGATAATGATGGTTTACTCATTTTGATTGCAAATGATGATTGAATTTGAATCCGAGTTAATTATCTTGGATCGAATGTGGATGATTCATATTTGTTTGAACATTACACTGATCACCTTATTAGATTGTGCTGTATGGTGAACATAGGAAGAGATTGTTGGATATATTATAAATATATATAATCCAAATAATATGTTCACATACAAGCCCAATAGGTGAAAGCGTATTTATATGCTGGAGCCCAATAACTCGCATATAAACTCTAGGGTTTCCTACACTGGAGGTAACACTGTTGAGCATTCCAAACTTGATGTCTCTTGGTGTAATACTTCAAGCAACCCAAAAGTCATCTTCTCTCAAACTCTTCATCTTCTCTCTCAAAACCAATAACCTTCAACAGAAACTACTTCGAAGGTGATCAAGAATAGGAATTCTGCACATGCTGGTGGTTTGTGCCATGGCAAATGGATCCAGATATATGGTATGTGGAGCTTGCAGTGGGAGTTACTCCGTGCCTAAGAGAGGGTTTAAAGAGTATAGGCTAGTTGGGTTCTCTTCTTGGTTGAGGGACCATGTGACAAATTCTGGGAATTTGGGGAGGATCACGAGGTGTGTTGCTGAGTCTGATGTTTATGTGAAGTTGGATCAGAAGTATGTAACTACTGATCAATTCTTTGCCGCGCATATCTCCATAATTCAGTCAAGGTGTTGCAAGCCACCAATAGCGTGCGGCTACACGTACATGAACCCGACAATGTGGTAGAACCCAGTGAACCCCAATGCAGACCCAGATTGCTACCTGTGAAGCATCAACCAAACCCAACTCTGCTACAACTGTAACTCATGCAAGGCTGGTCTCTTGGGCAACTTGAGGAGTGACTGGAGGAGGGCCAACGTTATCCTGATCGTGGTCGCGGTTATCCTCATCTAGATTTACATCATCGCCTATTGCGCCCTCCGGAACGTACATACTGAAGAGCTCTTCCGCCGCTACAAGCGGGGTTGGGTCTGATCTACTACGCCTGTTTTTGATCACCACACCCCGATTTACTTCTCTTTATTTCAATCTCTCCACTTTTCCCCCACTTTTTTCTGAGAGGAAAGCCTAGTTGCTTATGGGGTGTTGTATTGTATAGTGTGGCTTCTTTTCTCTCTTGGAAGTATACAAGCCAAAGTAGAAAATAAGCCGAGGGATAGATTTCGACCAAGTCTGAATTTTGTCCTGAATAATGCGAAGCAAGAAATGGAGCGGCATGCCAATTGTGCAAGCTCTTAGTTTACGTGACCAATCCACTGGAGAGCCCAATACTCGAAAGTTTCTTGTTTGAGGTCGCACGAGTGCAAAGTTTTAGAAACTTTAAGTTAAAAGACATGAAGGTCGAAAGAGCTCGAGCTAAGTCGTATGTTCTCGATCATAAAGGAGCTGGAGGAAGCAGTGGATAGGTGCTGAGCTGGCGAAGGGTGTTGGATTATTATCAGAGGGAGATTCTCATTACCAGCACCATCAGTTCCTCATAATCATTATCGATGAGCTTCAGCCGGTCGAGCCTTCCCCAAACTTAAACCCCTCTCAGTCACCCCGCACTCGAGAGCTCGTTTCATGCGAAACTGAGTATTGAAGACATCTAGGTAACTCATTTCATACTCCTTAGAAGCTATTGGGTTTTTTATGCGGCTTGTTTAGCATAGGAATGGTTGGTCTAATTATTCGCCGGGAAAATGGGTCTCGGTCAGTATTGTTCAGGATAGCTTTAGGCTCTGTTAATAGTTGAAAATGATAAATATGGATGTTGGAATATCTTTAGAGTTGGGTCTGGTTCTTTGGGGGGGTTCGGGCGAAAGAATGAAAAATGGTAAGAGAGAACTCTCGGTTTTGAAGGCCCTGATTAAGACCAAAAGAAAAGAGCGTATGAGAGTAAAAAAAATAAAGAGAGAACAAAAAGAGAATAAAAAATAATAAAAACAAAATAAAAACAAAAAGCAAAGCAAAGAAAGAAAAGTCAAAAAAGAATAAAAAAGGGGACAAAGGGCAAAAGAAGTTCTACCTTCATATGTAATCATGGAAAGTGAAAAACCTAAAAAAACCAAAAAAAAAAAAGTTTGGCTAGCTTAAAAGGGTTGGGTTAGCTTAAAAGGGGTAGGCCTTGTTTTAGACCAACTCGGGCCCTGTCTTAGACCAACTCGAGCCCTTAAGGCCCGCCAGCCCGAGTTGGGCGCCTGTAGCGCGGGTCAAGCCCATCCGACCAGATCCGAATCATTCATTTTTTCAAAATAACAAAAATAGATAAAAATTCGAAAAAAATGCAATACAAAAAAATAAAATATATATAATAAAAAAATTCATAAAAATCATATTAAAAAAATTTCAAAAAATTCAGAAAAACCCCAAAAAAATAGAAAACGAGCCATTTCGATTAACCAATCCTATTTTTGTTGATTTCCCTCTCTAATCTTTCTGAAATGACGATTTTACCTCTTATGGGCAAACTGTCTTTAAAAAATCCAAAAAATTTAGAAAAATCTCAAAAATTAAGAAATAGACCATTTCAACTGGTCAATCTAATTTTCGATGATTTCCCTCTCTAATCTTCTCAAAATAATGATTATGCCCTCTCATGGGCAAATTGTCTCAAAAAATTACAAAAAATTCTCAAAAATTGCAAAAAATGAGAATGGTCAATTTTGAATGGCCAGACCCATTTTTTGTGACCTTGACTCTCATTTCTTCATGAAATGACAGTTTTGCCACTCATGGGCAAATTTTCTCTAGAAAATTAAAAAAAAATTCTCAGAAATTGTAGGAAATACGAGACAATCACATTCAGTTGGTTTAACCTATTTTCACAATTTTCACTTCCTGAGCCTTGAAAAATAACAATTTTTTCCTTCTAGTTAGTTTGACCAAACCTTTTCAAATCACCTCAAATGGTTTTTCATGAAATAAAATGATACCGAAAGGGCGTTAGAGTAATCTAGCGTAATCAAGTCCCCGTACTCTGAATCTCTGGTTCGTAGAAGTAATTTAGTTCTCCTGCTAATTTAGTTATGTTTCTAATCGACCTATCAAGAACAATTAATGGCGACTCCAAATTCTAAAATCATTTGAACAAAAATCAAAGTTGCGATTTGGCAGGACTTGGGAGGGTTTGGATTAGGTTAATCATTCTAGTTAATCTGATAATCCATTCACCCAATCAAAAATAAATTTCTTTCGGGCCGTGACAAGTACCTAGCACCCATGTCCAAGCCATTGGTGCGCCAGCCCAAGTTCCTGGTGGCCATGCTCGAATATTCAACCCCCACGCCCAAGTCACCAATGCTTGGGCTTCAATCCATTGAAACCATGCCTCGGTCACTAAGGCTGAGCCCAAAACCTTAGTGCCCATGCCCGAGTCCATGGTGGCCATGCTTACATACTAGGCTCTTGCAATCAAGTTGCTAGCGCCAAGCCAGAGTCCATTAAGTCCAAGCTCAGGCTAGGCTTAACTCCATCGAGGCCAAGCCTAAGACCTTAAGTCCTTGACAATCATCCCTAAGTAGTTGACTCTTGCTCCCAAGCCATAGGTGTCCACACCTAGGATCCTAGTGTCCGTGCCTTAGCTCTCGGCAATCATTCCCGGGACCTTGATGCTTGAGTGTAATTTCCCAATGCCATGCCCGAGCACTTGACTACTACATCCAAGTTAGGGCTCAAGCCTCATTGGGCCAAGTGAAACAACCTCGTGCCCTTGCCTTGGTTCATGATAGCCATGCCTCAATACCCAGGTCTCGCACCAAAATCACTAGTTCCAGCCCCATCCTCAACTATCTTAGGTCCACAAAGGCCAAGCCCAAGTCCAAGAACTTGATTCCTTGTGCCTAATTCCCTAGTGGCCAAGTCTAGTACTTGGTTCCCGACCCAAATGACCAACACTCAAGCTTGATTACCTAGCACCTACGCTTGGGTTCCTCGCGGCTAGACTTGAGAAACCCTGGCTCTTGTGACAGGACCCTAGCGGCTAAGGACCTCTTGTCATATGAGTAGCGCATGTCATTTTAGGAAAATAAATTCAAGTTTTTCCAAATGACGTAAAATGATTTATAATTCATCTTTACATTTTTTCCTAACATTGAAAAATATTATCATTTTCCTTGAAAATGACTTCATGAAAAATATTTTACAGAAATGTCTAATTTTTCATCAAACAAATGGAATCTTAAAATATTACTCCAAATATCAAAAGAAGTTCCACCTCCTCGATCAAACACTCTCTTTCCTTCGGCGTCTCCTTCTGTTTCACCATTTACCTTTAGGGAGCAACCGGGGCCTTATAAGAGCGATATTCCGTTGAGAATATCATATTTAAGGCTTTTTGTTGAGCAATCAAATTGTGCAAAGTACCCTATATTTCCACACAATACAAAGAGGTCACAAGAAACAATCCATGTACATGTCCTCGTATGAGGTCACACGTCATGTAAAAATATCTCCTCCCATTACTAATTCTAGAGAGATGTCTATTTCCAAAGTACAAATAAACATATGGCATGACATATATTATAGTGAAACAGTCTGTAAGATGCATATCCCTGATGATACGAGGAGTTACGAAGAAGCATTATGGGATCACTAAAGGTTTGTGACCATGTCGAAGACAAGATTAAGAAAGTGCTCCTAGAAATATTAATGCCTGGTAAGCGTATTTATCCTTTGTCCAAAATAATCATTTATATTGCTTACAAAAGTGAATGAGGAAAAAAAATTCATTGCCCATAATTATTTAGACATAAATTATTGCCAATAATGAGACATTTTTTTGTTGACTAATTATTTTAAGCAATAAAAGCAATCATTTTAAGAAAAATATTTTCTCAATCCTCCATTTTCCACGAGACGCATGGGACTCTATTATAATTGTGATTTTCCCTATTCGAAAAAGACAACCCAATCCTGTTGGGAGCTCGGGAGAGGCGCTGCAGCAAAAGATTCTAGTTATTTTTATTTTTATTTTTCTATGTGGAAAATAAACTACTTAATCCCTATTTTGATTTTTTTCTTCACAAGAGGATGATTCTTCTCCCTTTTTAGCTCAATATTTTCATCCACAAGCCAATATTTTACATCTTAAATCTTTCATGTACCATAAGCTTAATTATATTTGCAGTTGAAGTGTTGAATTGGGCAAGCTTGCATACTAAATTAGTTATTATAACTAAAATTGTTCTTTTACCAGATAATGGGGTTTTTTCCCTCACATAGGAAAATTCTCTATACCCTGCTTATCTCATTTATTGGTGGCAAATTTATAATATTAGAAACGAAGGTGGCCTTGGTGAAGTTAAGCTAACGTTTTTGTTCGTTTCGGATGTTTGTGGGCCGTCGGCATTTCAATCATCACTTCTAAATCCACAAATCTCTCTCTCAAAGAATGATCCTTTGCCCTTATTTTAGCTCAAAAAATACCTTCCTCAAGCCAATTATGTACATCTCAATATATCATTTTACCATAACCCTAAGGAAGTTTCCAATTGAAGTGTTGAATTTGGCATATCGATGTGAAAACTAGTTATCTTATTTCTTACGGAAAATAGAGTTTTTTTTTTTCCATTGTACAAGAAATGTGAAATTTCTCCACCAGTAAACTACCACGTTCGAATCGAACACTTAATGAGTTAGTGAACTCATTTGGTGGTTAAAAATTACCATTTTATCAATATATAGTATGTGAAGGAAAAGTTATCATGATCAAATACACTATATAAGTTTAAAAAAAATGAACCATAATTATTTCTTGTATACTTAGACTTAAGACGACGAGCTATAGAACGTAGCTTAAAGCATGGTTGGGCCAATCGGTGGTGAACATCTTATAGAACATGAGTACGGCAATTACCATGGCGTGACCTGTCTGTATCGGGTGGACATACCTCTCAGTGAAAACTCGCGAGAAAATTGGAAGGGCCTTCTTTCAAAAGCAACTCGTGCTGCGGATGGTGTAGATGGTTGATATACGAGCCTCTATAATCCTGGAGAGAAAACCCCATACTGTTTAGCAATTTGATTCAAATTCAAATTGGCGCCATAGTTTTGCTAATTCTGTGAAGGATGTCAAGCAGATTGCAGAAACACAGTCATTCTGCGTGCACAAAAAGCAGCTCTAATAGTCGAGGAGATCATAGCAACAGCACTTCGATTGAGATAGCTTCTAACGGACACCTTTGGAGATTGAACTCTTTTTAAACCGAAGCAATGTGTATAAGCAACACTTTCTGCAACCCTCAAAGTCTCAAGTATTACGTTAATGGACTGCAGCCTTACTGGAACTATAAGAGCTGAAAGAGTGGAGTTGGCTAAGTGCAAGGCCGAACAAACGCAATCTTATTTGCATCAGTTCTGTCTCTGTCACTGCTTCGACTTACGTTTCATAAAGATAAAGTTTACGCATAATGTGTTCTCATTTCAGCAACACATTCCACACGTCTTTCACAGAAAAGTTTTAATTTTCACAGAATAACCTCCTCTCCATTGTTTTGCCTTGTCATCTCGTAAATATGCATATACGACATCGCAATGTGGCCAATTCGGCTGGGGGCATGGCACATACATCACCTTGCTTGTGCTTACGAAATAAAATTTACAACGTGCTGCAAATTCAAGTAAAAGAATGACGAACAAACAAGACAAAGTCTTCTCAACCCTTGTAGTTTTTTTTCCCCGTGCATAAGCGTCTTCAATTCGAGTTGCTCGAGCTTAACAAGGTACTTTTTCAAACGTCGGTAATGTTCTTCATAATCTCTGACCAAAGAAAAAAAAAATCTTCTTCATAATCGCCTTCGCGATCCTTTCTTTCCTCGTGAGTAAATTTTGTATAGTACTCGTTCACACAAAATAGATATTTCCCAAAAATACTGCAATCATTCACCAGATTCCATGAACAAAATCCGCGATTGAAGTCATCTTCCATATCTTAATTTCGGTGCTCATGAACATAGCAGATGTCACAAAATGTTATGAAACACTAGAGCAGAAATATGAAACATTACTCGTTAGTAGGTTTGTTGGAGATATACCGGGATATCGAAGATACAATTAAATCAATCTAGGATTTGGGTTAATTGATTGAATCAATTTGTGATTACAATCAATAGTGTATCTTTGATTATTTCTTTTTATTGCTCCTACATTGTACTATAAGTACATGTAAAGAATGTAATCATATCATTAAGTGAGAATACAAAGAAATTCACTCCTTCGATTCATTTCTTCCACACTTCATGTTATGGTATCAGAGCACTCGGTTCTGGTGTAGCTTCCGCAAACCCTTTGTTTGGTTGCCTCCCATCTTTCCTATCCTTGTCGTAGGAAAAATACTAATCTGCAAAACAAGGGTAGCAATCTGGTGTGGGAATCAAATTTTTGAGCAGAATTCAGGAAAAAAAACATTATTTTCTTGCTGATACCATGCCGAAGAGAGACTCATCAAGGTCTGAGGAAAATCAAACTCCAGAAGACAATCAGGAGGGCACACCCCATTTGGCTTCGCATATGGAGCCAATGTTGGAGAATCCTTCCGAAGTAATTCTAGGTCAGGAATCTATTGTACAGATTCAGTCCAACCGAGCGCAAACCATTCCGGACCAGCCCATCCAGTGGCTGTCTGTACATGGTCCATTCAACCCATTTTGGTATGGACAGAATACATGGTGCAATCTCCGGGTCCAGCGTGTCAAGGCCATGGAGAACACACTCCAGGGAGCCCACCAGCCAATATTGGGGCAAGCTCAACTTCTGGGCCCGGGATGCATTATCCGGGTCAAGTATCACAGCCGGGGATCTCAGGTATGGGTACAAATCCCTACCTGATTACTTAATCTAGTTTCATGTCGTTCCCTTTCCTTTCCACCAATGGTCGCCCTGAGCCTAGTAACCCGCTATACATTTACGTCGCTGGTGGTCCGAAGCTGCGACTCATTATGGAGCAACCGTTCAGCCTCAAAAACTACTGTCAGTTGTCCAAGAGTTTCGACGAGCTTTCATAACGAAAGACAAGGATGGTTTCTTGATGAAACCGTCCCGATTCCCTCCGACGAGCTTCTGGCGCGACACTAGAGGAAGTGCAATCAACTTGTCTGTACATGAATTAGAAACTGTATCTCTCCAGAAGTCGCGGCCGGACTTCCCCTAACGGAGGATTCGAAAAGCATTTGGGAAAATATCAAAGAAATGTATGGCAAATTAGATTGTACCAAAAAAAAAAAATCTCTCATGCAGGCACTAACTGAATTGAAGCAAGGAAACATGATTGTGACTGCTTGTTTCACCAAGCTTTCAACACTCTGGAAAGAGCTGGAAGCAGCCGAAGAAAAGCTTGAAGGACCTAGACCTAAATCCGACCCTATTATAATCGGTTTTCAATTTTTGGAACCGAGACCCTACTATATTTTTCTTGGTCCTGTATTTGAACCGACTCTATCTTTTTGTCCGATTTCAAGGTCTACCCGGTTTCCTTTTTTAGTCATCCCCCAAAAAAAAACAAAGCTAATGGTTCCAAGGTCTACTCAATTTTCCTATTTTTAGTCATCCCTAAAAGAAAACAAAGCTAACGATATAAAAAATATATTCACTTCACTTAGATTGCGGTAAAGACTAGGTGGCACCACCAAAGGTGAGTGTGCTGCGAGTGCATGAGGCAAGGCTGTGGCGAAAACTTAGTCACTTTCACTTATGATTTTTTTTAAAAAAAAATATCATGTAAAACCAGTTCTATAAACCGGTCCGGATGGATTTTTACCTAGACCGGTTTCCGGACCGGTTTTAACAGGTTCTCAAAAATTGAAATCAGTTCCTAGACAGGTTTGAAAGGAAATCGATTCCCGACCTAGTTTTTCGGGTGCTTCGATGCACCGGATAAAGCCGGTTTGGTTGCACTTCCTATCTACCAGCTCGTTGTCCAAGAAGAGAGCTAGTGCGTCGCCTTGTCAGAGTATGTCAAAGTTGGAGAAACCATCCTCCTCGCGACTCAAGCAAAACCCCAATACAAAGGGTTCGTCTCGCTGATAGAGACAAACAGAAGGCCATTAAAGGAATGGATGGCCACGATTCAACAGCACAATTGGACGGCTCTTGATCATCATTTCCAACACCTTCGATGAGGCCACGTCAGCACCGTTTTTTAAATATTGGATTTTTAGGATTGCAATAAATGGGAATGGTTGATTTGGAGACAAATCCTCTTTAGATAAAAATCAACAATAATTAGTCGATGACCCAAAATATTTAGTCGCTTCATCTTGAAAAGGAAATACATTTTCATGAAATATAACATCCCTGCTTACGAAGAAATTCTCTATGAATGGTTCAAAGGCATGATAACCTTCTAAAGAGTCGGATAGCCCATGAAGATGGATCAATAGGCACGGGGACTCATTTTGTCCCGAGGCCCCATAGTAGTAATATAGCATAAAGCAACCAAACACTCTCAAATGATGAATCTCAGTTTCGCTGGCCGATAGAAAGGGTTGTTCAGGAGGACAAACCCTAAAACTTGGAGACCACTCGCAGTGTTAGGTTTCGCTGATAAAGACAACCAGAAGACCATTAAAGGAATGGATGGCCACGATTCGACAACACGATTGAACAGCTCACAATCATCATTTCCAGTGCCTGGACCAACACCTCCTATGAGGCCACGTCAGCACCTTTTTTAAATATCGGATTTTCAGGATGGACAATAAATGGGAATTGTTGATTTGGAGACAAATCCTTTTCTGATAAAAATCGACGATGATTAGTCGAGGACCCAAAATAATCGGTCGAGGTTGCTTCGTCTTGAAAAGGAAATACATTTTCACTGAATATAACATCCCTACTTACGATGAAATTCCTTACGAATAGTTTGAAGACATAATAACCTTTCTAAAGAGTCGGATAGCCCATGAAGATGCATTGACGGGCATAGGGACCCATTTTGTCCCGAGGGCCTATAGCAATAACATAGAATAAGCAACCAAACACTCTCAAATGATGAATCCCAAGTTTCCTCACAAAAAGCAATTCGAAAGGAGTCCGCTCGCCAAGAATCCAAGTCGGCATGCAATTGACCAAGTAAGCTATTGTGACCATACAATCTCCTCAAAAGTTTTCTACAATAAAATCTTGGAACTTAAGGGCACGTGCAACTTATAAGAGGTGACGATATTTATGTTCAACAAACCCATTTTTTTGTAAAGTGTAAGGGCCTGTTTGGTAACGTTTCTGTTCCAAAAAAGTGATTTTGATTAAAAACACTTTTTTTATTCTGTTCTTTTAGAGAATCAGAATACGTTTGGTAACTATATAAAATTTTTGATTTTTTGTCCAAAAGCGATCCTAAAAAAGTGTTAGTCAAGAAGGAACTTGACTTTTGGATTACATGAAAAGGGATGCACATTCATTATTGAGAATTCTCTTCCATTGTCAATGCGAATGCTCTGAACAGAAGTTCCAAATTGGTTTTTTAATTGGGAGAGAAAAGTTGTTAGTCAAGAAGGAACTTGACTTTTGGATTACATGAGGAAAACCCATGTCGCACAAGAAAAATCATCCACGATAGTGAGAAAGAAACAAGATCCATCTTGATGTGGGTTGTGATAAGGTCCCTAAATATCAATGTGAATGAGTAAAAAGATTTTGTTAGCACGTGATTGTTTTGCCAAGGGACAAATTTGACATTGAGGGTATGAAAAAGAAGCACTATGACCCAGTCTTTGATGAGAAATGAACACCTGTATCATTGGAAGTAGCATTACATAATGACCAAACACAGCATGCAAACACAGACATGCGGATGCGACATACGAACGTGAATGCGACTGTTGACACCTGATTTTTAATCATTTTTTCTATTGCTAAAGTAATAAAAAATCCATAAAAATTCATAAAATTGAAAAATCAACTTTGGGACCTTAGCCAAGCCTAGGGAACCAATTTTGACCAAAAAATGATTTTTCATATTTTCAGTATTTTTACGTATTTTGTATTTATTTATTTTCGAAAATTAATAGAAAATCCATAAAAATTCATAAAATTGAAAAATCAACTTTGGGAACCTTAGCCAAGCCTAGGGAACAAATTTTGACCAAAAAATAATTTTTCATATTATATATATTTTAATTTTTTAAAAAAAAAATACAAAAATATTTGAAAATTTTGGAAAAATAACATTTGAGGCCAAAAAATACACAAAGATAGTTAATATTTTTATTTTAAATCTATTTTCATATTGGCCATCGCAAATTCAGAAAAATCCAATTCGAGTCACGTGTTCCTTCACGAGTATAATCTCGAATCGGGCCTAAAAAAAATTTAATTTGAGTCAACTTATTTTTAACTTTCACTTTTTATGAGTTGTGACATTGTCTTCTAATATTTTAAATTTTCATCTTGGCCCAATTATACCCAGAATGACTTAATTTTGCAAAAGGGCTTTAATTAAATTATGCATTATTTTCAGCGACAAGAAATGAGCTTAAATTTAACATGTGGTAAATTTTGGTGTGTCAAAAATTGTGAGGAGATTTGGACTTAAAGAAATATATTTTTTTCAGGGACTGAATTGTAAATACTTAAAATTCAAGGACTAGAGTGCAAATACCTAACTCTTGAAGGATTATTTTACAAATAATAAAAAGAAGAGTTAGTGGATAAATTAGAATAGAGAAGGGAAGATGAAGAAGAGGAGATGAAGAAGAGAAGTTGGAGAAGAATGGATGGAGAAAATAAGATAAGAATAGAGAAGGGAAGATGGAGATGAAGAAGAGTTAGTAGAGAAATTAGAATGGAAGATAAGAATAGAGAAGGGAAGATGGAGATTAAGAAGAGTTAGTGGAGAAATTAGAATGGGAGATAAATATGGAGAAGGGAAGATGAAGATGAAGAAGAGTTAGTGGAGAGATTAGAATGTGAGATAGAGATGGAGAATGGAAGATGAAAATGAAGAAGAGTTAGTGGAGAAATTAGAATGGGAGATAGAGTTAGTGGAAAAATTAGAATGGGAGATAGATAAGTAGGTTATAAAAGGAGGAAGAAGTGAGCTTGAGAGAAGGATTCTTGGGAGAGAAAATTTGAAGTGTTTGGGAGAATTTTTTGGAGAGAAAATTTTGGATGTTTGAGAGAGTTTTGGGAGATTGAAGAAAAATTTGAGAGAAAGAAAATACCAAAAGAGAGAGAATTTTGAAGATGATGGAGTTTAAAGCTAGGGGTTATCATCACAAATTCCTTCATCGATCAATATAAATCAAGAGTTCATCATCGTCAACGAGCAAACAAATTCAAGTTAAGTGTTTTTATTTATTCATTTATTTATGGTTTTACTCGCAAATTAGCACAAATTGTATACACTTTCTCCATCTCCTTTTTCTTCCATATTTTATGTCAGGAGAAGGATATCTCTACGTCAACAGCAAAAATCTCGTCGAGATACAAAAATCGGCCCAGACAAGCTCCTAAGCTGTCCACCGATTTCTCAACTGATCTGTGACTAAAAGTCCCTCTTAATTCAAAAGAAACTCTCTATATTGGGAACATAGAGAGCGAAAATCAATTATAGAAATCCCTCCCAAAAAAATGGGAGATAAGTACTCTTTCTACTCTTCTGGTTTTAGATGCAGATTAGCACATATTTTGTATACTAACACTTCACTCTATTTTATGTCAGGAAGTCGCAGCTCTATATCAATGGTCAATCCTATGGAAGCACAAAATCGGCTTGGAGGAGTCCTCAAGCGTGCACAAATTTCAAATTGTTGAATCAATTCGTTGTATTTCATTTTAAAAAATTCATACCCCAAAATGGAGAGGACAAAGTCCATCCGCAATTTAAATACCTGCACCATAAATCCCAAAGGGAAGAGCCAAGCCAATGCTTAGCCTCCCATTGGAGGTTTTTACTTATAGTAGTTAAATACCTGCAACTTAAATACCTGCACCTTAAATCCCAAAGGGAAGAGCCAAGCCAATGCTTAGCCTCCCATTGGAGGTTTTTACTTACAGTAGTTAAATACCTGCACCTTAAATCCCAAAGGGAAGAGCCAAGCCAATGCTTAGCCTCCCATTGGAGGTTTTTACTTACAGTAGTTAAATACCTGCAACTTAAATACCTGTACCTTAAATCCCAAAGGGAAGAGCCAAGTCAATGCTTAGCCTCCCATTGGAGGTTTTTACTTACAGTAGTTAAATACCTGCAACTTAAATACCTGTACCTTAAATCCCAAAGGGAAGAGCCAAGCCAATGCTTAGCCTCCCATTGGAGGTTTTTACTTACAGTAGTTTAAATACTTGCAACTTAAATACCTGTACCTTAAATCCCAAAGGGAAGAGCCAAGCCAATGCTAGGCCTCCCATTGGAGGTGTTTATTCACTGTCATGTACTTCCTATAATTTAATTTTTGAATCATCAGACCCAAAAGATGAGTAGGTCGTAATACTGCACAGAAGTCGTTAACACACTCCCTCTTTCGGTTTCAGGGAATCTTTAACACTTAAAAAAATATAACAAATAAAAATATATACCATCCATGCATCCTATTTAAAAAGTGAAAACACAAAAGAGAATACCCTACTAGAGCTTTAGGAATAAACCAAGCCTGAATTGCCGGATTAGGATATCCATGAAATTAAGGTACCGAAAGGGCATTAGTTTTAATTAACTAGTGTAACCAAGTCCCCGAGCTCATAATCTCTGGTTCGCAGGAATAAATTAGTTCTCCCGCTAATTTATTTAGGTTTCTAATCGACCTACCAAGAACGATTAGTGGCGACTCCAAATTTCAAAATCATTTAAACAAAAACCAAAGTTGCGATTCGGTAGGGCTTGGGAGGGTCCGCATTAGGTTAGTCAAATCTAATTAACCTAATAATCCGTTAACCCCTTTTAAAATTTAAATTTTTTTTTTAGAGGGTCGCGACAGCGACATATGAACGCGGACAGGCAAACGCAATATACATACATGGACATGCATATGTAGGTATACAAATACAGACAAGCGGATATGAAGACATACGCATAAGATTATATGGATACGAAGACGCATGAATACGACATGCAGATATAAAGACACATGAATATGACATGCGAACGCGACATACGTACGTGGACATGCAATCATGACATGGATGGTAATGGATGCATGGATAAGCAAAATGTAAATAGACAAATATAGACACGTAAACGTATACATGTGAACGTGGACATGCAAGCATGGATATACAAATATGACATGCAAACGTGAACGTACGTCACATACGAACGTGAACATGCAAATACGACATACAAACATGGATATACAAATACAGTATACGAACGCAGACATGCGGATGCGACATACAAACGTGAATGCAACATATGAACGCGGACAGGCAGACGCGATGTACGTACATGGACATGCGTATGTACGTATACAAATACAGACAGGCGAATATGAAGACATACGAATAAGATTATATGGATACGAAGACGCATGAATACGACATACAGATACAAAGACACATGAATACGATATGCGAACGCGACATACGTACGTGACATGCAAACGCGACATGCGTACATGGATATGCATATGTAACATGTGTACACGAATCATGCATGCATGGACATGCGTACATGACATGTGAGTGTGAACATACAGACGTGACACACGAATAAATCATCAAAAATAAGATTGGGCAATCAAAATGGCTCGTTTCCTTGTTTTTGGGATTTTTCTAAATTTTTTAGAATTTTTAAAGACAATTTACCTATAAGGGGCAAAATCATCATTTTTTAAAAGATCAGGAAGGGAAATGATAATAAAAAAAATCCAGTCGAAATGGTCCGTTTTCTAGTTTTTGGGATTTTTCTGAATTTTCTGAAATTTTTTAAGACAATATACCTATAAGGGGCAAAATCGTCATTTTTGAAAAGATCCGGAAGGGAAATCATCAAAAATAGGATTGGATAGTCGAAATGGCATGTTTCCTAGTTTTCAGGATTTTTTTGAATTTTCTAAAATTTTTCAAGACATTTTACCTATAAGGGTTAAAATCATCATTTTAAAAAGATTATGAATGGAATCATCAAAAATAAAATTGGCCAATCAAAATGACCCGTTTCCTAGTCTTTGAGATTTTTTCTTTTGAATTTTTTTTGCATGAATATGCATGAATCAATGACTATACAAATACGTATGCGGCATGGCAAAGTATGCATGAGCTATACTATATGAAATGCACATGAATGAGATTTGTTGGTATTTTTGAATTAAATAAGATTAACGATGCAAAATATTCTGAATATAAACGCAATATTAGAAAATACGATATAAACAGCAGTATATGAAGATGAGCAATAAAAATTTCCTAAAGCCGAAAGAGGGAGTGAGTTAATGACTTTTGTATAATGTTACGACCTCTAGTAGATGGCTCGACCTATTCATTCTGGGGTTTGATAATATAGAAATTAAACTGTAGAAAATAGAATACAAAAAAAGTCAATAAAAGAACCTTCAACGAGTGGTCCGGCCTTCTCATTCCGGGATTTGATAATATAGAAATTAAACTGCATAAAATAGAGTTCAGAAAGTAGTAAATAAAGAACCTTCAATAGGTGGCTTGGCCTTCCCATTTTGGGGCTTGACAATGTAGAAATTAAACTGCATAAAATAGAGTACAGAAAGCAGTAAATAAAAAACATCTACCATGTGGCTCGGTCTACCCATTCTGGGGCTTGACAAGGTAGAAATTAAACTGCATAAAATAGAGTACAGAAAGCAGTAAATAAAAAACCTCTACTGGGTGGCTGGACCTATCCATTCTGGAGTTTCATAATGTAGAAAATTGTAGTATGAATACGACATGTGAATACGAAGACATATAAGTACGACATAACATAATCGAAATTTAAATCAATCCATTTAGGCAACGAAATCCTAGAAGATTTTAATGGTTATAATCGTTACTTAATTTAACGGATTTGATTACCGAATTCGGACCTCGTATCACCTTGTGGATCAAAATTGCAGCTCGAACGACAGGGATGAACTCCTGATTTGTGTTGATTGATAGAAGAATTGATGATGATAACTCCTAACTTTAAACTCCTACCATCTTCAAAATTTTATTTTGAAAAAGGATTCTCTCTCTTTTTTATTTTTTTTTTCTCTCCAATTTTTCTTCAATCTCCCAAAACCCTCTCAAACATCCAAAATTTTCTCTCCCCAAAAAAATCCCCTTTCTTCAAGCTCCCTTCATTCTCTTTTTATAGCTCACTTATTTATCTCCCATTCTAATTTCTTCGGCAACTCTATCTCTCATTCTAATTTCTCCACTGACTCTTCTTCATTTCCATCTTCCCTTCTTCATCTTTATTTCCCATTTTAATTTCTCCACTAACTCTTCTTCATTTCCATCTTTCTTTCTTTATTCCCATTTTATTTTCTCCATCTATTCTTCTCTATTCTAATTTCTCCAGTAACTCTTCTTTTAGTTATTTATAAAATAATCCCTCAAGTGATAGGTATTTACAATTCAGTCCTTGGAGAAATATTTCTTTAAGTCCTAATCTCCACACAATTTTTGGTACACCTCCCTTATGCTTCGTTGAAATTAAAAGAAAAATATTGACTATTTCTGTATATTTTTGTGGCCTCAAATGCTTTTTTTTTATAAATTTTTAAATATTTTTGTAACAATTGAAAAATATTAAAAAATTTACGAAAAATATGAAAAAATATTTTTTGTTCAAAAATGATTACTTAGGATTGGCCAAGGTTCCAAAGTTAATTTTGCAATTTTCTCATTTCTTCTTGATTTTCTATGAATTTTTAAAAATAAAATATAGGAAAATACTGAAAATATGAAAATTTATTTTTAGTCAAAATTGATTCCCTATGCTTGACCAAGGTCCCCAAAGTTGATTTTTTTTAATTATATGAATTTTTATGAATTTTTTATGAATTTTTTAAAGAGAAAAGGTGATTAAAAATCAGGTATCAACAAACATGATTATACACTCTTCACATGGACAAAAGGTGCATCTTCTATCTAGTTATTGATATATGTTGATAAATACTCATTAGGGGATGTGATGGATCTGCGATCAAGAATCTCAAAGAATATATGCATTCTTCTTTTCATATTAAAGATCTTGGACCTCCCAAATATTTTCTTGGTATTGAAATTGCCCGAAAAAACCAAGCCAAGGAATCTCTCTTAGCCAATGAAAATTTATCTTAGAGTTTATATCGTAAGCAGGTCTATCAAGATGTAGGCTAGTAGCTATTCATATCAAGTAGAATACCAAGTTAACCGCAGTCGATCATGATGTGAGATTATTGTCTCAAAGTATTGACCCATTGTCTCAGAGTGATGACCCATTGCTCAAAGACCCATTGAGCTATTAGAAGCTCATAGGGAAGTTTATCTACCTTACTATGATAAGACCTGACATACATTATGCAATGTAAACACTCATATGAATGTAGCAACGAAAGTCATGAAATATTTGAAGAAATGTCCAGGACTTGGAATACTTTTCTCTCGAAAATGCAACATGGAGATAATAGCCTACTATGACATGGGCTATGCTACCTGCCCTAGGACTAGAAGATCCATTGCGGGATTCTATCAAGTTTGGAAAGTTGTTTCTGTCATGAAAGATGAAGAAGCAATCGGTTGTATCATTGTCATTGGCTGAAGCCGAATACCAAACTATGGCCAAGATTGTTTGTGAGATAATTTGGATGTGAGGACTACTTCTAGACTTGAGCGTGCGGGTTAAATAAATACACTGTTTTGCAATAATGATGCAACACTAAAACTTGTAACAAATCCTATAGTTCATGAAAAGACAAAGCATATAGAAGTTGACTATCGTTTCACTCGAGATAAGATCCAAAAAGAGAAAATAAAGACAAAGGAATCGAAACATCGGAACAACCTCTGAATATTTGCACCAAACCCTTATGTCAGAGACAATACACATATCTCCTAGAGAAACTAGGCATCATGGACATATGCAAAGTCACCAGCTTGAGGGGGAGTGTTGGAGATATGCCTAGATACCGAATAGACAATTAAATCAATCTAGGATTTGGATTGATTGATTGAATCAATTTATGATTACAATCTAGGATTAGGATTGATTGATTGATTGAAGTTGTTATTAAAATCAATAGTGTATCTTTGATTATTTCTTTTTATTGCTCCTACATTATACTATAAGTACATATAAGGAATGTAACATATCATTAAGTGGGAATAAAAAGAAATTCTCTTTTTCAATTCGTTTCTTCCGCACTTCGTGTCAAAGTTTTCGTCCAAATTCTTAGCTCATAATACTGGGATGGAAAGGAGATCTCTTAACAGCTAGAGATACCCAAGTAAATTGCCACGGTATTCTCACTCCAAAGGAGGATGCTTACTTCCACCTCTCGAGAGACTTGCAAGTCGCATCGAAAAAACCCTAAAACAAAGTTTATTGTCTAATCGGGATTACATTAGAGAACCCTTTCAAGGTTCAATATAATTATACAGTACAGGAAGACGAAATAATCCTCGGGATGCGACGTCCAAACATGTCCAGACATCTACCAGAAGAGCTCTGAACCACGCAAGGCGTCAAGACGTGCAGGTGGTCAGAAAGGCAGCTCGAAGCAGAGCCTGTCCTTATGTGTTGCATGCATGTCACGCAGATCATTTTTAAGGTTTTGTTTATTACAACAGTGAAGAAAGCTGCTCCTGCAAACTGAGACCAACAAATGCTTTTTTGCTTTGCTTACCTGAATTGTCATGTCACTGTCCCAAGATAAGGGATTGCTGGAGGGTCGAGATTTGCTTGAAAGGAGTCCAATGCATGTTCCTCCAGTTGTCAAAGATAGCCTGACTGCGATAGGTCATTTCCAAGCTATCAAGTGCATGAACATCAGATTTCTAGAGAGAGAGAGAGAGCAGACAGAGTGCATAATATGGGGGATTTGGCTCCTCTATCGTGTCGGACGCTTACCATGCAAGAGCTCAAAAATATGCACACCACAACAAAATTTAAGAAATGGCAGTTCCTCAGCCAGTATATCCCACAGCTCTCTCTCTCTCTCTCTCTCTCTCTCTCTCTCTCTCTGAGCCCAACATTCAAAGCTGGACCACATTAAAAGAACGAGAGCTCGACACGACTCTGTTAATACTGCAATATAAATAATTCTTATGTCTAAACTTGGTCGCCTGCTCAGTGTTTTCCCATTTAACTCTACTTTGTTATCCGACTTGCCACACGTATCGGTTTTTTCACTTGAGCATAGAGAAAGTTTCAGAAGAGTAAAAGAATATCACTGTGGTGTCTCGTTCTTGTTCTTATGTCTTCTGCCCTAACAAGTTTTGGTCCTCAACAACACTAATTCTACAATAACTAATGTGTTGTGTGAAATGTTAAGTACAAACCCACATCAATTAAGGATGTGGTTATAATGTCTATCATATGCATATCATCTCTCTCCACTTATTGATTTAAATTTTAAGTTGGACATACTAACATTGTATCAAAGCACGTATCAAGAGCACTCCATTTCAAATTTATTACTCTTAGTACGTTCACGATAATAGGTTCACATGATATGAGTCGTGGCCATTTCCCAATACTTTGAGCCGAGTCAAGCACGTATGAATGAGTGACTGGCACTACCTACAAATTTAATCTTTTATATCGGCTATTCTGACAAAAATGACGTGAGTGATTGAAGCTTACTTGTTAATAATTTGGCAAAGCTAGATAGACGTACCCCCATTTAAATAATTGCAAGGAAGAAGCTGCTCATTCTTTCCATCTTGGTAGATTTAATTAGCTTCATTTTCATTAAGATTCATGGTATGGTTCAATAGGTTCATGTCAAACTAGAGGGTTGATGATCATGGTGGTGGTGGTGGTCTCGGTGGTGGTGGTGGAGATATTCATGATGGTGGTGAGTTTTCCTAAGTGCTCAAAGAGGAGAATATGGCAGTTTTTTTACTCTAAAGATTACAAAGTTTTATGCCCAGATTGACTTTACATTCATTAGTTCATGTACAATCTTTCCAAGAGCACTTACGTGCTTAAGAACCTAGCAATAAAATTAATGTGAAATACAAAAATTTCGAGCAAGTCGTGGAGGTTAATATAGGTCTTCCTAGGTCATTATGCTTTGGCCCACGGTTCGGCCTATTCTATCTGTTAGACCGACCCGAAAAAAGCGTAACGAGAAGGGAACAAGGGTCTGATTCTGGGGTCACCCATTCGAATTAAAATAACCATTTTTGTCGGGTCATTTGAAGGTCTCGATGCCCTAAAGACATAAAGTCCAGGTTGAGCCTGTCCAAGTCATGGGGTCACCTTGAATTTTCCCTCGACCTCAATAACACCGAGAATCAAAACAAAATAACACACACAAAAAAAAAAAAAGAAGAAGGCAAAATTGAGAGTGTGAAAAGGCCATTTTAATCCATTAAAACCCAACTAATCCCAATCTTTCACTCCTCGAGCCACACCATACACTCAATCTCCTTTACTTCTTTTTGGGTCAACTTGCTCAAAACCATACTTTCAAATTCTCCCAATAATTAAAACGCCCACCATCAACAAACCCTTTTTTTAGGGTTAATCTACGAAAAATCCTAAACTAATATATTTATGATAAATTTATCTTAAAGTATTTTTTTTAACCATCGAAAACCCTAAATTGTACACATTTGACAAATTTATCCCAAATTGATGCGCCAATTTTAAATTTATCCTTCATTAATTTTCATTAAATTTTATCATGAAATTGCTGATTTGGGTAACACGTGACAATTACTGAATATAAACGTTATGATTTTTATCTTCTATTTGTCATATATGTATCAATTTAGATTTTTCGTGGTGTTAATATAATTTAGAGAAAATTAACAGAGAGTAAATTTATCACATGTATACTAGTTGGAGATTTTTATAGTCAGAATAATTAATTTATGATAAATTTGTCACAAATATACTAGTTTGAGATTTTTGGTGGTCGAAAAAATGGTTTAAGATAAATTTATCACATGTATACTAGTTTGAAGTTTTTTGTAATCAAAAAATTAATTTATAGTAAATTTATCACGTGTGTACCACTTTAGGGTTTTTTTATATTAATTTTTTTTAATTATACGTTAATTTTGCCCTCAGATCACCCAAGAGCAATTTACAACATCTTCGTGGACATGTTTGCCCTGCTTGCCATTTGTTATGGCCCCCCCATGTTGGTCCGTCGCGCATGGTAAGGATTTCCGCCCAAAGCACAAGCGTGAACCTCGATTCGAAAAGCGACACGGTGAGCACCATCATTCAATGTAGACGAACTTAACTCCATGGTGCTCAATACGTCACTAAGTTCTCCATGTTTCCCGATGGCCGGTTGGTCCCGAACGGTAATTTTGAAGCCTAAGCATAACGTGCGTCACTAGTGATTTCGCAACGTGGACATCTAAGGCGAGACATGGCCTCATATGGGGACTAAACATGGTTTCGCACCGGCCCTACAACGTTGGGCTGTGTGCTTCACGAAAAACACGCCAGTCGTTGGAGAACCATCATCATGTGGGGATCGAAAGGCAGCGGTACGGATGGCCTCGAGCTAGATTACAGCCGAGGGAACATGATCCCCACAACGATCCTTCCCCCATGCATCTGTCTAGGGTTTTGTCTCTTACTGTTCTCTGTTCTCAAATCGCCCCAGCCAGCACGACACATTAACATGGTACGTGACACGTGTCGCCCACCAAATTCCCCCTCTCTGTCGCTCGACCAGGAAAAGTATAATAATCTCACAAATTACGTCATTAGAAGTATGGCCAGCGCATCGATTCGGGAGTGCGTTGCGTCGGGAACGAAGGGGGTGGTCCAGCTTCGGCCATTTCTTTACTCCAACTTTGATCTTAGTTTAACGCGCTTGATTGGACAGATTGGAACAATTAACATCGAAATTAGATGTTGCGTTGGTTATGTGTGATCCATCATCGACGTAATCGACCTTCTTTTTAAATATGGATTACTTATTAACTGGAGCTAATTAAGAATGGTGAGCCGAAACCCGAAAACTGTGCGAGAATCATGTGTTTCGATTATGATTATCGTGCTAAAGTATGAGCATATTAATCTAATGCTTAGTCGCGTTAATAATTGCGATCAATGCATAGTTAATTAGATTATTCCAGCCCATTTGTCCTATATATCTTAGAACATAATCTCTGGCGGATGAATTCACCAGTCAACAAATGATGGTGTGAAAACCTTTTTTTTTTTTTTCTAAAAGACAATTTGGATAGAGATCGACCCCAGATATCTTCTCTGATTCCAAATCGGGGGGGTCTCGACAATCGTCCAGCCACGGAATAATTTTGTTTGTGGATTCTCAGGATCACCTTAGGCGAATAAAACTTAGTTATTACTTGTGAACAAGAATAATTTAAATGTTTATTACTTATGTCGCCATCACTTTATTCTAATCCTCCCCTCCTTTTCTTTCCCACAAAGAGCCACGAATATCACATTTAAAGTATGCTTCTTCTTTTTTGACTATCAAATGATCGCCTGATGATTAAAAAAAAAACAGAAAGAAAAACAAAAGGATTGCCACTTTTAAAGCCCGCGGAATTTCATATTCCTCTAAAGCTAAATTGGAAAATTCCCTAGAATTTTTTGTGGATGACATAAGATATGACTGGTGGGTCTCTTGATTTAATGATGATTATCACCCCCATTGTCATCAGCCACCGTCACTTTCTTGAAAAATCACCATTTGATGGACATATGCATTTCCTAATCTCTTTTAGCCCCCATGGCCACCTGCCATTTTTTCCCAACGTTGTCCGGTTTGATTCGAAAGTCAGATGGATTCGACCTGGATTGACCGGTTCGAGACCAATTCTAAGAAGAGCTAGTTTGCGAGTCTAAAATAAAAAAAGTCGCAAAAAGAAAAGTCTTAAAATATGTTATACTTGTGCCAATTCAGTCCTAAACATTTCAATTTGGCCAATTTAATCCTAAACATTTTGACAATTTATCAATATAGTTCATCCGATCACTTTTGGCTAGAAATTCGAGTGAGATTACCTCGCCTAGAGCAGATGGGGCCACGAGGGCCTTTGCGCCCTCACCGGTGAAAGTGAAGGGAAAAAGACGACGACGACGACGACGACAACAACAACAACAAGAATAATAATAACAATAATAAATAAATAAATAAATCAATTTTCTTAAGAAATGCAGGATGATCGGTATCTATATTAGCGATTTTTGAGTAAAATTGGTCAAATAGACTAAATCATGACAAATATAAAAAGTTTAGTATTAAATTAGTTCAATTAAAAGATTTTGGACAAAATAGACCTCAATACAATAGGTTTTAGATTTTTTTAATATTTTTCCCTTTATTTTGGCAATTAAACCTTTGGTCACTAGAATTTTAGTCGAGACTAACTTTTCAAATTGTTCAAAAAAAAAAAGGCTCAACACTCCTAGCAACTAGTATCCAACCTTATATGTTTTTCAATTCTCATCCTATAAGACCCATTCTAAAATTTTTAATTCTCATCCAGGACAAGATAAAGGGGGATATAGCCTAGATAAAAATATCCTGAAAGAGGGGTAGGATAAATCTGGATAGGATTTCTCAAGAGAGAAGACACAAGGAGAAACAAGTTTATTCCACAACCACCACCTCTTCTCTGTGCCAGGCCATATCTCCACTATGCCGAGCCTCCTCTCAAGCAAGGGGCCGCCTCTTCGACGGCAGCAACTATCAAGTGTGGCCGCCTCTAAGGCGGCGCCAAGCTGGCTCTGGTGGCAAGGATGAATATCTCCACAATCTCGTTCTTTAATTGATAAATTTGCATGACATGCATATTTACAACACTCAAAAGGGGTCTTGACATGTTGGAAAAAAAAAACTCGAGGTTAATCATCAACTTTCAATGTAACTCTCTTATATGACCTAGAAGAGTATGCCTTCAACTTTTGTAAAGAGGCTAAATAATTCTATTGCTCAACACTGTTTACTTACTCCACAATCTCGTTCTTTAATTGATAAATTTGCATGACATGAGATCACGTCTCTCGTTCTTCAATCACTTGCATATTTTCAACACTCAAAAGGGGTCTTGACATGTTGGAAAAAAAAAACTCGAGGTTAATCATCAACTTTCAATGTAACTCTCTTATATAACCTAGAAGAGTATGCCTTCAACTTTTGTAAAGAGGCTAAATGATTCTATTGCTCAACACTGTTTACTTACTCGACAAGACAATAAGTAAGGCCAACAAGTCATTTTTAAAAGATTCGACTCCAAATCAAAAACCATAATTTACTGGGTTTGCTCAATTGGTATCGTGCCCAAATTTAAATGGCACAAACCTTTGCTCAATAATAACTCATTCATCAGAACTCATCATTGAATAATTTCTAAAGAATTCTGATGTTTCAGCAAAACAGGGTCCATCTTAGCTGTTTTGGCTCTACTTATCCGACATTATATCTACAGTTCACCAAACAATGGATAGAATATAATAAAATTCTTGAATTTCTTATTATATCATATCCATTTATATCCTGATTAGAAATCCAGACGATCAAACGCAGCCTTAGTGTATTACATTATTCTTGTTTTCGCGAGAGAGAGAGAGAGAGAGAGAGAGAGAGAGAGAGAGAGAGAGAGAGAGAGAGAGAGACCGTGGTTAGTGATGGATGGCGAAGGAAAAAATTGTTCAAGAAGTCCTAAACTTGTTGTACTGAAAAGGCCGGTCCATAATAGGTTTAAGACTTTTTGGACAATTGTTCCGAACGTAAAGGATAGACGATAAGAGGGTCGCAAATAATCAGCACGGTGATTTATTATGAGGAAGAGGGAAAACGCTATCCTAATCATGATTTTCCTACCCCCATAGGGAAGGAAGAAGGATAAAGTGAGAGAACATACATAGATAATAAAAGAAAAGGAAGAAAGGAAAATAGCACATTTTAGTAAGTCGAAACTACCAGTGGTCACGGGTTTTCCTCTTAAGGATATATGTTTAGAATGTAAATTGACCCCGCTAAATTTCAAAAAGATGCCTACTCCTATTTTATGCAGGATTACATCTTCACTATAAATTCCAACATTTTCTTTTCCGGGCATTCAGGAACAAAATGATTTTCTATGTCTAACGTGCACACATTCTACTCAGATTTCAAGAGTGATGCTGCCTAATTTGGTGCCATCATTGTGCTATTTTAATTGTTGGAGCGACCCTATTAACAGAAGAATAATAGTAAACATTGGAAGACTCCCTCCAGATGGGAGAGGAATCCCAGGATTAATTGGAGTTTGGACAAAACATTTTGTTTTGGGGTGGTTTCGTGCCATTCGGCTACAGTGTGTTGTTGGATCCTGGTCTGATCCGATTTCGCGAATCAATGGGCAGCTCGCGCGATAGCAGGAACTTCGACCGGCAAATACATGGTCCTTCCAGTGACTTCTAACGTGTTGCTTCGACAAATTATAGAAACTCTTTTTAAAATATAAAGTTAAGATCATCAATTTTTGGACATTGAATCCACTAGTTATACCTTTTTGTCTTTACTAATTGGGTGTTCACACTTTATGATCTGTGCAATGACTTGCATAATTTGTGTAATTTTAAAAGCGTATAGATTTTATATTAACAATTGAGACACGGCGCATCTCGGGAACAATCCTAAATGCCTTCAAGGCTCCGTTTGTTTTCCTTTTGAATAAATAATTCAAAAAATATTTTCAAAAAAATGAGAGCTCATATTATTTACGAAAATGAATGAACGAAAAAAAAATCCATCTCCCATGAAAATTGTTAGAGATATTTTAAATATCTTCTAGAGATATTTAGGCTATTTCATCAGATTTTCTATATATTTTTTTATTATGCATATCCAATTTGAATCTTCTAATAAAGTCTATAAATAGGCTCTTTATGTACACTTTTCTATACGTCGAAATATATAGAAATTCCTCCACAAATGTGTCTTTCACATTGTTTTGAGTTGGTCAAAGCCTCATTTCCCAAGGCAACCCTAGTGCATTGCACCGGGTGCACTTCCCACCCTTGATCCCATGCACCTATAACAAAATAAATCCACCCCCATCTCTCAATAGTGTTCATCATTGTGCTTCATTCTTGCATGAGTAAGTGCAACGGCGGTTGTGTTACAATGTTAGTGACACATCGCCTTGTTGAGCCTTTTTCACGAAGGTGGCTCTTCTTTCGATGCTAGTCACACTAGCCGCTTCACTCATTAACTATTTTCCCATGCTAGCCATATAGGCTCTTGATGCTACAATGCTAGCTGCATTGCCCAATTAATGTTTCGCAAGCCAACCACATCGCCTGCTTGTTATTTCCCCTTTAAATCTCGACTTTTCACTTCTCATTTCAATAAGCCAAAACCACCACCAAACTCATCGCCTTCAGCCCAGCCAAACGTAGTAGACTCCACCTCACATGCCACCATGTTGTGAATCCACCAAGCTTGATGTCGCACAGCTTGTTGGAGCATAATATTGATTCAAACTTGAGGTGACTTTGGAGTTTGAGGGAGGATATTAGAGATATTTTAGATATCTTCTAGAGATGTTTATAATATTTTGTTTGATTTTCTATATCTATTTTGATTTTGCATATCAGATTTTATTTCTTTTCTTTTTTTGGATCAAAGATTTGATTTCTTAGATAGTCTTCTAATTTCCAATAAAGCCTATAAATAGGTTCTTCACTTACACTTTTCTTTCACAATCCTCTATTCTGCTTCATTATTCTTAACTTAGTATGAGAGCCTATTTATAGAAAAGTGCACATGGAGAAAATATACAAGAGAGAGGATTGTGAAAATATCTATAAAATTCAATGTATAAGTGTACATGGAGAGCCTATAAACATCGCCTAAGGAAATCAAATCTAATGTGCATAATTAAAATAAATATAGAAAATCAAAGGAAATATCCTAAATATCTCGAGAAGATATCTAAGATATCTCTAATATCCCCCTCAAAGTCTCTATGAATTTGAATCAATGTCGAACAGTGCTCCAACAAGCTATGTGACATCAGGCTTGGTGGATCTGCAACGGGGCGATGTGTGGTGGTGTATGCTTCTCAAAGCAAAAAAGTGAACAATTAAGAATCTAAGGGGAAACGGCAAATGGCCGATGTGGGTTGGTTTCCAAAATAGTAACTGAGAAATACTAACTAAAAGACACAACCTATATGGCTGGCATGGTTACAGCAAGTGGAATAAGCTATGTACTCAATTTGAGTTTGAGAGAGAATGTTATAGATAGTTATCTTGATTCTGTGTATCTCTCAAGATTGCATGTAAATCTCCCATTGATTGTGTGTATCTTAAGCAAGCCTATAAATAGACTAATGTAATTTTCATTGTCATATATTGAAATATACAAAAATTCCCTTATTCTCGTCTTCCGTATTCTTCTTAACTAAAACATTTAGATATAATTATGGTTGTTAAGTAAATATCTTTCATTGACCAATAATTTTAATAGATACAAGCGATTATTATCTGGAAAAAAAATTCAAATTATTCTTTTTAGTGAAATTAACTGAGCCTTAAGATTGATTTGAGAATTACCTAGAATAGTCAAATTGGCAAAGTGGAACCTTTGAACCCACCTCAAAATTTCATTTAAGCTCCTCTGACTCATGTAAGCTCAAATTGCGGCTCAATGGAGACTTTAAATGGACCCCGCATAAATAAAACAAAATAGATGGCTACTTAATAATTGCAAAATGTTTTTACTTTTCCTAATGCAATTCACATTCTGGAGAAATTACTCAGTTTCCCTATATTTTGCTTCTTATTTTTTCATTTTGAAACCAAATCAACGTATTGATGTCATCCTTTCGATTTGCCGTTTCTTTTATTGCTCCACCATTGACAAAATATCCTAGAGCCGCCACTGCCTAGGAAAGCTCTACAGTTCCTCCTCCCCACTCTCACACGGATGTCGTTGGTCAATGGTCGACTTTTCTTCATTAATGTAGTTGAATGAGTCCTAACGCCATCCTTGATTGAAAAATTTCTCCCGTAGTAACTGTAATAGGTGGATCGCGACTTTGCGAGTTTAAAAACGTCATCCACATGCATTTTTATATGGTCATCACGTCACAGCCAATAAAAATGTCTCCCTGCCAGCCATTCACTTTAAGGTAAAACAAGTAACGGATTGGATTTGTAAATTAGGTCATTAAACTTATTTTCCGATCGTACAATGGAGGTTTTGAACTTTTATAGGCAATGGACTTTGATCGGAATCCAACCTGTAACAACCCGATCCAATGAGGGTGGAGAGTGATCGCTGGGACATAAAAACTTAGACAATGTCGCGACCCTCTAAAAAAATTTTAAATTTTAAGGGGGGTTAACGGATTATTAGGTTAATTAGATTTGACTAACCTAACGCGGACCCTCCCAAGCCCTACCGAATCGCAACTTTGGTTTTTGTTTAAATGATTTTAAAATTTGGAGTCGCCACTAATCGTTCTTGGTAGGTCGATTAGAAACCTAAATAAATTAGCGGGAGAACTAATTTATTCCTGCGAACCAGAGATTAGGAGCTCGGGGACTTGGTTACACTAGTTAATTAAAACTAATGCCCATTCGGTACCTTAATTTCATGGATATCCTAATTCGGCAACTCAGGCTTGGTTTATTCCTAAGGCTATAGTAGGGTATTCTCTTTTGTGTTTTCACTTTTTAAATAGGATGCATGGATGGTATATATTTTTATTTGTTATATTTTTTTAAGTGTTAAAGATTCCCTGAAGCCGAAAGAAGGAGTGTGTTAACGACTTCTGTGCAGTATTACAACCTACTTATCTTTTGGGTCTGATGATTCAAAAATTAAATTATAGGAAGTACATGACAGTGAATAAACACCTCCAATGGGAGGCCTAGCATTGGCTTGGCTCTTCCCTTTGGGATTTAAGGTACAGGTATTTAAGTTGCAAGTATTTAAACTACTGTAAGTAAAAACCTCCAATGGGAGGCTAAGCATTGGCTTGGCTCTTCCCTTTGGGATTTAAGGTACATGTATTTAAGTTGCAGGTATTTAACTACTGTAAGTAAAAACCTCCAATGGGAGGCTAAGCATTGGCTTGGCTCTTCCCTTTGGGATTTAAGGTACATGTATTTAAGTTGCAAGTATTTAACTACTGTAAGTAAAAACCTCCAATGGGAGGCTAAGCATTGGCTTGGCTCTTCCCTTTGGGATTTAAGGTATAGGTATTTAAGTTGCAGGTATTTAACTACTGTAAGTAAAAACCTCCAATGGGAGGCTAAGCATTGGCTTGGCTCTTCCCTTTGGGATTTAAGGTACAGGTATTTAAGTTGCAGGTATTTAACTACTGTAAGTAAAAACCTCCAATGGGAGGCTAAGCATTGGCTTGGCTCTTCCCTTTGGGATTTATGGTGCAGGTATTTAAATTGCGGATGGACTTTGTCCTCTCCATTCTGGGGTATGAATTCTTTAAAATAAAATACAACGAATTGATTCAACAATTTGAAATTTGTGCGCGCTTGAGGACTCCTCCAAGCCGATTTTGTGCTTCCATAGGGTTGACCATTGATATAAAGTTGCGGCTTCCTGACATAAAATAGAGTAAAATGTCAGTATACAAAATATGTGCTAATCTGCACCTAAAACCAGAAGAGTGGAAAGAGTACTTATCTCCCATTTTTTTGGGAGGGATTTCTATAATTGATTTTCGCTCTCTATGTTCCCAATATAGAGAGTTTCTTTTGAATTAAGAGGGACTTTTAGTCACAGATCAGTTGAGAAATCGGTGGACAGCTTAGGAGCTTGTCTGGGCCGATTTTTGCATATCTACGAGATTTTTGCTGTTGACGTAGAGATATCATTCTCCTGACATAAAATATGGAAAAAAAAAAGAGGAGATGGAGAAAGTGTATACAATTTGTGCTAATTTGCAAGTAAAACCATAAACAAATGAATAAATAAAAACACTTAGCTCGAATTTGCTTGCTCGTTGACGAGGATGAACTCTTGATTTATATTGATCGATGAAGGAATTTGTGATGATAATCCCTAGCTTTGAACTCCCATCATCTTCAAAATTCTCTCTCTTTTGGTATTTTCTTTCTCTCAAATTTTTCTTCAATCTCCCAAAACTCTCTCAAACATCCAAAATTTTCTCCCCAAAAAAATCCCTCGCAAACACTTCAAATTTTCTCTCCAAAAAAAATCTCTCTCAAATACTTCAAATTTTCTCTCCAAAAAAATCTCTCGCAAACACTTCAAATTTTCTCTCCAAAAAAATCTCTCTCAAACACTTCAAATTTTCTCTCCAAAAAAATCTCCCCCTCAAGCTCACTTCTTCCTCCTTTTATAATCTACTCATCTATCTCCCATTCTAATTTTTCCACTAACTCTATCTCCCATTCTAATTTCTCCACTAACTCTTCTTCATTTTCATCTTCCATTCTCCATCTCTATCTCACATTCTAATCTCTCCACTAACTCTTCTTCATCTTCATCTTCCCTTCTCCATATTTATCTCCCATTCTAATTTCTCCACTAACTCTTCTTCATCTCCATCTTCCCTTCTCTATTCTTATCTTCCATTCTAATTTCTCTACTAACTCTTCTCCATCTTCCATTCTCTATTCTTATCTTATTTTCTCCATCCATTCTTCTCCAACTTCTCTTCTTCATCTCCTCTTCTCCATCTTCCCTTCTCTATTCTAATTTATCCACTAACTCTTCTTTTTGTTATTTGTAAAATAATCCTTCAAGAGTTAAGTATTTGCACTCTAGTCCTTGAATTTTAAGTATTTACAATTTCGTCCCTGAAAAAATATATTTCTTTAAGTCCAAATCTCCTCACAATTTTTGACACACCAAAATTTACCACATGTCAAATTTAAGCTCATTTCTTGCCGTTGAAAATAATGCAGAATTTAATTAAAGCCCTTTTGCAAAATTAAGTCATTCTGGGTATAATTGGGCAAAGATGAAAATTTAAAATATTAGAAGACAATGTCACAACTCATAAAAAGTGAAAATTAAAAATAAGTTGACTCAAATTAAATTTTTTTAGGCCCGATTCAAGATTATACTCGTGAAGGAACACGTGACTCGAATTGGATTTTTCTGAATTTGTGATGGCCAATATGAAAATAGATTTAAAATAAAAATATTAACTATCTTTGTGTATTTTTTTGGCCTCAAATGTTATTTTTCCAAAATTTTCAAGTATTTTTGTATTTTTTAAAAAAAAATTAAAAATATATATATAATATGAAATTTTATTTTTTGTTCAAAAATGGTTGCCTAGGCTTGGCCGAGGCTTCCAAAGTTGATTTTTCAATTTTCTCATTTTTTCTTCATTTTTTGTTTTATGAATTTTCGAAAATAAAAATACCGAAAAATACGGAAAATATGAAAAATCATTTTTTGGTCAAAATTGGTTCCCTAGGCTTGGCTAAGGTCCCCAAAGTTGATTTTTCAATTTTATGAATTTTTATGGATTTTTTATTACTTTAGCAATAGAAAAAATGATTAAAAATCAGGTGTCAACAGACAAGAAACGGCTTCTGGTAAGTTTTTAGGATAACGAATGGGGTATGAGTAAATTGAACTGTGCACTTAACAGGAAGAGAGTGATTATGAAATATACACATATGTGCACACACATATTATATGATGAAATTGGAATTACGGATCCTTTTGACGTAATGGCAAGTAAAGCGTGCTCAAGCTAGAGTATTACATCCTAGGTTGTCACCGTACTAAGTACTTGCTCTTCAGTATGTGTGATTTGAGAATGAACCATGTGAAAACTGATAGGCTTGTAACGACCCTGTATGATAAGGACGTCGAACGATCACCGGGGCATTAGAGCTTGACTAAGGAATGACTCCTAGCGGGGCCTCTAGGATAACGAAGGAAGCAAGAATGAATCGAATTACGTAAAGAATACGATGTCTCGGAACATCACACGCGAGATGTGTCCTTTCCAGTTATACTTCATCATTATATTAGCATGTGGAATCACAACAAATTTTTCACAAAATCCCAAACAAGATATCGCACGAGTATAATTACTATACATATGCTTCTTTATAATGACACCACTAGTTACCATTTTTATACAGTATTCAGACAAATATAATACATTACAAAAGTCTTGGGAATGGTCAGGGTTAGGGTCAACTATCATCGACACTCCATTCTCATGCCCCAAAACTCACATCTTCCAAGGTCATATACTAAACCACGGATCGACAACCTTGCCCATCGTCACTACTGAAGCACCTCAACGGTCTAGATAACTCGCCATCAATTCAATTTTTAGCACATCTTGGTATTCACAATCAAAATACATGGGAGTGTTGAAAAGCAGTGGTGGTAGGGGAACCATCCTACCTATTTGAAAAATAAAGAAGTGAACCGAGCTTAAAGGCTCGGTGAATGAAATCTTTAAGTGTAAGGTAGGATATCATCTTATTACTCAATTTGTTATCAACAATAACATGAATTCAACACTAATACAAAATAATTATAAGAGCATTTGAATGAATAAATGCACTATTCTATCATATCATGACATGCCGATGAAATACCATTAACAATAACAGCATTGCATAAGATCGAACACTCCTGTGCCAATGCACCAATACCACATAGTAGCTCACAGACTGATTCTTTTCCATAAAAAAATCCTTCCGAGTTCATAGTTGTCTCTAGTTAGGACCATCGTGATTCATAAGGCATCTTGACTAACGAGACATCGTCACCATCAACTCATGAGGGACAAAATTATTCATACCCTTTGCGCCTTTTAGCCCATTCATCAAGTGCCATCTACATCAACAGGGATAAATACACCATCGTGCATTGACATGATGATGGCCATTTCTTAACATCAAACCATAGCTACATAGGTCATGTCATGCCATGAATACACATGTCATGTCATCATAGGATTTCATATCATCTCAGTCTTACGAAGAATCGTATCAAATGGTAAAATATCTAGCTAAAGCCAAAGTCTCATCCACCTATTCATATAAGAGAATTAGCTCAATGGCGAATAGGTCGTGGCAAAGGTCTTAATCACACGACATCAAAGACATGCACGTCATTATATCACAAGAGTTGCCTTATGCATCATGATAATTTGGCATTTCTAATCCAATTAGTGATGATCAAATAACTACATGCACTTCACCATATATATATCCTCACTCTTTCCATGTTAAGCCATCATCATTAATCAGAAGCCATAGATAGGTAATCAATAACTTAGAAAACAATGCTCGTTCAAGAATTATTTTTGATCCAATACTTAAGTATTCATACATCTCAAATAACGATATCAATCATTGTTCGATATCCTCCACTATACTCATCAAGCATAGTATCGAGTATATGATTTTAGAAATAGACACCAATTATTTTAAAAGGAAGAACCACCTTACTCTTAGAATAGGGAAATTCTCACACAACATGAATATATAATTAAAAAAAAAACACATATATACACATAGATGAACTAATGTTGGTATATTCTGAAAGATACCCTATTCAATGGGAAAAAAATAAACAGCTCTGCGAATTTAATAAAGAGGTAACGTCCTCACCATTTGCGTCAACCTGAGTGATGAAGTCATCAACACCATTTCCTAGATAAAGCCGGAGAATTTTATTTTCTCAAATTCATACATTAATCTAATTTAATTCGTGTTGGACCCCAAAATTTAACATTTCCTGCGCGTAGACACTTCGACACGACCGGTCAAGTCATGGGACCCATCGATCCTCTGCTTGTCGGCCAAGGTTTCCCAATTAAACTATCTTCTTGTTTACCATTCCACTTTAAACTAATACGAATATATTGGAGATTCTTGGAGAGGTGCCCAGGAATTTCTTATATGGAGTTGGTAATTATAAACCAAGTCTTTTGTTTGCTATTATATCGTTTTCAAAGGAAGGAAACTTCAGTTATAACTTCACGTAACATGTCATTGGCTTTCCTTTCATTTTCCTCTGGCCCTAGTCTTAATTTTTAATAATGCACAATTATTTGGGTGTCTTTTCCGAAATGGGAATATAAGAAGAAAGATTGATGCATTGATCGGTCTTTCGGCCCCCACGCGCACCATCACTCGATCTCAAACCCATACCAAGTCTATGTGGAAATGATTAGATGATTAGTTTGTCAATTTGGAGCATAACTCAAGATGGCGTGTCGATTTTCTTGAAAGCTCAATCATTTGATCATGTCGTTATAAGCTCCGAATTGATTGAAAAATTACCCACGGGCCATGGTTCTATTTGCACGGACATTAAGGCTACGCATGATAACGATTCTGATCCCAAAAACTAATTCTAATTAAAATAACTTTTTCTGATTCTGTTCCTGGATGAGATTTTGAAAATCAGAACGCGTTTGATAACTACACAAAATTTCTATTCCTAGTACAGAAACGCGTTTGGTAATTATATAAATTTCTAATTCTATTCCTCATTTTTTGTCATTTAAATCAAATAATTACGTAGTTACTTTTTGGTTCTAGGAAATGAAATGTCATTTTTATTTCATCAAAAACTTAAAAATAAACATTGTCCTCACTCATGACCCAACAAAAAATATTGATGTTGTATTCACGCTTGTTATTTTTGTCTTTTTTCAAAATTTTCTAAAATTAGACTAAGTCTAAAGTATATAAAACTAGGCAAATCACAACCAATAAAATCAATGCACAATTAAAGATCACGGCATTGATAAATTGCATCATAAAATTTAAACAAAGCCCTAAGAACTTAGAGAATGTGATTTAGGTTTAATTTCAGAGGTATTTATGAGTTTCCTAAAAAGTACAAAATCTGTGAAATCTAAGAAATATATATATATATATAAAGAAGGTCAAACTAGCCTACTTTAAGCTTCTTCTATTTTTAGGGATTTTTTTGAAATTTTTCTGATTTTTTAGAAAATTTTTCAATTTTTTTATTTTCCATTTTATTTTATTTTATTTTTATTATCTTAAATTTTTTTTTTGAAAATGAGACCTTATTCTATTTTAGGTCAAGGAAAAAGTGACAAGAGAACTGAAAGAGAAAAGTGAAAAATGTAATACTTCATTCTATTTTGTGATTCTGAAAAGTGGTTCTTTTTTTAGAAATAACCTTTTTTGTTTTTGTTTTTGCTCCAAAACTGTTTCTGGAAACAGAATTAGAATCAGAATTGTTTACGTTACCAAAAAGGATTCTGATCTTTTTTTTTGTTTCAGGGAACAGAATCACAAAACCAGAATAGTTACCATACGCAGACGAAAGTCACTTGCCATGGTTGTTTTCGCATGAAATATCCGCGTGCACATCTTTGAAATAACTAAGAAATGTCCTAGGTTGTAGCAAATGTCGCCACCGAGCAAATAATGTTTAGTTTACATAATGCGGCATTGACAAGGATATTTAAAAACCGATACTAGTGGTTACTGCAGATATAATTTTCCTAAAATAAAAAAAAATTGGAATATTTGAGGAAGGAATGAAAAGATTTAGATCTCTTGAAAGTATGAAATCCTCTTTATTTGACACAAGGATACAAATAAAAATATTGGCGTTTTTTTCAAAGCCTTTTTTTTTTACAGTTTTATTTATCATCATCTTAGCGTTGATCCACTGCAGTGTAAGAAATTCCCCATTAGATGAGCGATATGTGTGTTTAGAGTTTTTTTTTTTATAACTGAAATTTTTTTCATTTGTTAACTTAAGCAACGGTGAATATGTAAATTATTTCTCGCACCGGTAATGAGCCTAATAAAAGCTCTTGTTTTAATCTCAGGTGCACATTGAAATAAATAAGTTCTTACTTGTATTAAAGCTATAAAGGCATGGCTGAATTAGGGTAGCAATGGCCAACGATGCCCGGCATGGGAAATGGTCCGGCACGATTGGCCCGTGCTTGGGCGAGGGCTCGGGCGGCCATTGCTCGAGCATTGGCTCCAACGTATTTTTTTTAATTATTTAAGTTGAGCTTAATGAATCGTGTGGCTTAAAAGAATCACGATGGGATCGAGACCTTCGAGGACCCAATGTTCATAGGGTCAGTGATCGCTTGGTGGTCCCGTGGTGGTCGTCCAACCAACTTATGGTTTAACAAGAGTCGTACATAACCTTTTACATTTCAGTCAAAATTTAAAACATTATATTAAGCTTAAAAATTTATGAATATTATATAAGAATTTAGGCAAAAAATTTATATACAGACAAAGTCTCTCTCTCTCTCTCTCTTTCCGTACAATTTTGTGGTAGATCCTCTTCTTCGTACGTTTGGACCGAGTAGCTGCAAATGGGAATCAAATCAAGCAAAACTTGCGAACTCCGGGGAAGGAAATGGTGAGCACATAGAATTAAAACACAGACAGGGGGCCCCAATTCTGTCCGAATCTCATGATGAAGCGAAATCTGGACCGTACATGTGGACCGAGGAGGTAAGAGCAGCAGTAAATAATCAGTAAATTGCAGTAATCACTAATTACACGTCATCAACGGCCGAAATACCTGGGAGTTGCCTCCCGCAACCGACGGTCTCCTTTTGGCCACGTAGGCCCCGCTTGCTTCCCCATTAACTAATGGGACGAAAAGAGAGAGGGTAATATTTTTATTTATTGTATTTGAAAAAGAAGAAGAGCAAACTTTACTGAATATTCCGAAAAAGACAAGAACCTTTTCACAATATCATCATGGGTCTTGTCCAAATTGATTTGATCAACGGATTGGAGTTAGCACAGAGTCTGGCATGATTAACTTTAATTTATGTACAGTGGATATTCCATATTATTCAATTCATTTTTCAGAATATAAATTACTCAAACATATTTAAAATCCAAAAAAGGAATTATTTTTTTTTCGATGATTGCACTGAATTTTCCAAATGAATATAACCCCGCAGTCTCTATAAAATCGCTTAAGGCACAGTCCATTTTTCTTGAAGTAATTAAGTAAGTACATTCCTCGTCCATGTGGCATATGCGTTGCGTTCGTTTACATCGATCATGCCTTAGGCACGTGATTTCAACGAAGGCGGGTTCAACCGATCCACGAGAGTGACCACAAGAGTAAGGAATTTGGCTTCTTCACTTCAACTAATTAATGAATATAAAAGAGTTTCAAATTGTTCGTGGCAATAACGACCAGCAAAATCCATAAAACTGGTAAAATTAATACGCTTAACTTGTGTGGGGAGACCATAACCTAAAGTAATTTGCATGCACTTGATAATATTTGAACAGCTAATCTATAACTTCTAAACTGAAAAACTCCGGCAGTTCCAACCAATCATGCCATCAAAAGTTGTATGATGCTATTAGATGTCATTTTAAGAAAAACCACGATACATATGACTAAGGATTAATACAATCTAGTCTCACTAAATTTCTTTCATTAGGGTTAATCATCATGAGATGGAGGTTTCTAGAGGCATAAAAGTATAGCAATCTTGACCACTCAAATCAACCGTCGAGCGTTGAGTTTAATATTTTGACAGAAAATTAGGAAATCATTAATTTTATGTGTGCAGAATATTTAAGCGAATGAAGATGCCGACTCTAGGAGAATGTAATTTTATCCTTGATTAGATAGATATCAAACGAACAACGTATAATTGGAAGATTTATTCCCAAATTATTGCAACCGGCATAAGAACTATCTATCTCTAATATTAAAATGGAAAACATCCATCTCCATATAAAATAGAAACAAACACCCACTGAGAATTACTCAAATCTAATTTGCGAACCAATATACGAATAAATCTATTTTAATGGGATAAATACTACCAAATAATAAAGGAAAAAGAAATCCAGGTTCCTTTTTAAAAGTTGAAATCCATGAGTTTTCTTTTGGTTCAGAAAGGGACATGGATGGTTGCATGTTCATGGTGAGATGATGATGATGATGGGTGATGATGATCATGATGGGTGTGAAACGGGGAAGGACGTGGACGGTGGTAGAAGTGGGATGGTGGTAATGATTACAAATGGGGTCATGATGGGGGCATCTCTCTCCCCTCCTCTCTCTCCCCTCCTCTCTTTACAAAAGATATTAATGGCGAACCAAAAAACAATTAAAGAAAAAGTAGGAGAAAAAAAATGAAAAGGAAAATGCCGGCGAGACTGCGCAGCCACAGCCGCCATTTCCTCTTCCCAGCCCCCTTACCTTTTCTTGGTGATGATGATGATTATGATCATTAAGTTCCCCTCCTCCCCCATTAAATTAATAAAAAAAAAAGGGGAGAAGGAGAAACTTTCCAATTAAATCTTTCGAAACAAGTGCTGCTAATTACTCATTTGATTACTGGCCCAGCAAACGCTGAACAGAGACAGATTCAGCGACAGAGAAATTGGAAAAAAAATTGGAAATCCAAAAGGACAGAGAGGGAAGGGAGAGAAAGAGATTGGGGAGGGGGGGACTCGAAAGAGCACGGAATTTTAATCTCAGAGAGAGAGAGAGAGATTTAAGAGGTGCGCCATTGTAGTAGGGGATCGTACCTTTCTGATGACCACACACCCCACCCAGTGCAAACGAGAAGCGGGAGGAGAAGAAGCAGCAGCTCGAACATCTGTCTTTTCTCTTTTCATTTTTTTTCTTTTTCTTTCTTTGCTCTGTTTCATCTTGTCAGCCGACGACGACTCGTATCGTCATCGCCATTTTTAATCCCCCTCTCGTTTCTTTGCTTACAACACACGTTATACAGTCTACCTTCCCTTCGACCAGCTCTCTCTCCTCCGCCTATATAAACGCGAGCGCACCCACCTCCTCCTATCCATCCGTTCACACAGAGTGACGGCCCAACTTCAGTGCTCAAGAAGAGAGAGAGAGAGAGAGAGAGAGAGAGAGACGCGCATTGATTGGGATGGCGACGGTGGTGGTGGTGAGAGAGTACGACCCGGAAAAGGACCGGGCGAAGGTGGACGCCGTGGAGAGGGAATGCGAGGTCGGGCCCAGCGGGGAGCTCTCTCTCTACACCGACCACATGGGCGACCCGATTTGCAGGGTCCGAAACTGTCCTGCCTTCCTCATGCTGGTACTCTCTCTCTCTCTCTCTCTCTCTCTCTCGGCTTCTCTCTCTGTTACGTGTGTGTACGTTACGTGAGTTCTGTTCGTTATGAATGTGCCTGTGGATGATATCGTTTCATGGGGGTCGTGGGATTTTCATCTGGGTCTCTCTTCTTTTCTTGGATTAGGTGGCGGAGATGGGCGAGGAAAAAGAAATAGTGGGGATGATCAGGGGTTGCATCAAGACCGTTACATGCGGCAAGAGGCTCTCCAGAAGTAGCAAAAGCGCCATCACCAACTACACTTCCGCCGCCGCAGCTTCGCTCCACTCCTGTACACCCACCAAACAAGTCCCTGTGTACACCAAGGTCGGCTACATACTGGGCCTCCGTGTCCCTTCTCCTCACAGGTGCACCCCCACCCAAAAGAAAAAAAACTCCTCTCTGTCGATTTAAATATCTGAAGCCGTACACGCAGTGCATGATGATCTTTACCAAAAATGGTCTGCGTATGGAAACTAAAGCCGCGCGACCCTCCCAATTATTAGTTAGCTCTCTCTCTCTCTCTCTCTCTCCCTCCCTCTCTCTAGAAAATGAAGAAGACATACGCATTCTCTCTCGCCCACCCAATCTACATGCGAGAACTTATATCCTTTTTGGGTAATGCGTGATGTACAGGAGGATGGGAATAGCGTCGAAGCTGGTCGACAGAATGGAGGAGTGGGTGAGGGAGAGCGGCGGCGAGTACTGCTACATGGCCACCGAGAACGACAACCTCGCCTCCGTCAACCTCTTCACCTCCAAATGCGGCTACTCCAAGTTCCGCACCCCCTCCATCCTCGTCAACCCGGTCTTCGCCCACCGCCTCCGCGTCCCCCGGCGGGCCGCCATCCTCAAGCTCTGCCCCCGCGACGCCGAGCTCCTCTACCGCCTCCGCTTCTCCACGTCCGAGTTCTTCCCACGTGACATCGACGCGGTTCTCAACAACAACCTCAGCCTCGGCACCTTCCTCGCCGTCCCCGGGGGCGGCGCCGGCGACCGGCCTTGGGGCGGTGCCGCCGAGTTCCTGGCCGACCCGCCGGAGTCGTGGGCGGTGGTGAGCGTGTGGAACCTGCAGGAAGTGTACAAGCTGGAGGTGCGGGGAGCGCCGCCGGCCAAGCGGGCGCTGGCGAGGGCGTCGCGGGCGGTGGACGGGGCGCTGCCGTGGCTGGGGCTGCCGTCGTTCCCGGAGCTGTTCAGGCCGTTCGGGGCCCACTTCCTGTACGGGCTGGGCGGGGAGGGGCCGCGCGCGGGGGAGATGGTGAGGGCGCTGTGCGCGCACGCGCACAACCTGGCGAAGGAGCACGGCTGCGCGGTGGTGGCGACGGAGGTGGCGAGGCGGGAGCAGCTCGCGTCGGCGATCCCGCACTGGAAGAGGCTGTCGTGCGAGGACTTGTGGTGCGTCAAGAGGCTCGGGGAGGACTACAGCGACGGGGCCGTCGGTGACTGGACCAAGTCACCGCCTGGGCTTACCATTTTTGTTGACCCCAGGGAGGTCTAAACCAGCCGAAGACCGAAGACTAGCAAGACTTCAAGACCACCTCTTTTTTAATTTCTCTCTCTTTTTTATTTTCCCTTAAATTAGGAGGAGAAAAAGAGCAATATTAGAGGAGAGATAAAAAGGAAACCCTTTTTTATTCCTTTTTTTTAAAGATATTTTTGTGTTTTTTCTTTTCCAACCCAGCGTAGCCTTTTTTTTTTTCCGTGTAAATGAGGCCGAAGAAGAATATCCTAATTCCTACTATTGTTATGATCTTTACTTTGATTTTGGATATATGGCTTTTGAAGATCCTCCGGCCAAGCGCCGCCTCGTGTGTACCAAGAATATGAATATCCCTCCCAATCCAATTCCCAACCCAATGCGTATCTCTTTCGAGCTTTGAAGAGTTTTTGATGATTTGTGCGAGAGAAGAGAAGAAAAAAAAAAAACTTTCGAGTGCCCTCCCCCTTTTGGGCATATCATATGTTCTTGATTATATTCCATGGGGTGGGAGGGATGACCATATCTTTTTGCTCCACTCTCTTAAAAATCTCCCCTTTGGTTCGTATCTTTTGGTTGATGTTGGGGGGGAGGGGCTTCTTTATCTTGGGATCTTTCTAATTAGGGACGGTGCGTCGCCGGTAATGATTCCTCGCAAGTCCGACCGCCGGCCCCATCTTAGGACCACATGAGAACCGCCCCCAAGAGAATTTCTTTTGCTTGGGTGGTTAAAAAGTAGATTCTAACGTATATGTACCGGACGCTTTTATGGTTAAATCGGCTGGAGATTCGGGCTTTCTCGCGCTTCCTCGCCTTTGAAAATTCAAGTGTATCACGAGTGGTCCGGATGCGGCGATGATCGGTACAATAAAGAGTCGATACCATCTCGGTATGTCATACGGTGTCTCGGTATTTTCCTCTTTATTTTCATAGTAGGGATTTGCGATTGTTAAGAGAGCATGAATTTATTGAGAGAACTCGTATATAGCATGGCATTGTCGCATTTCCATCGATTCCCATATAAAAAAAAAATCTCTCTCAAGGTCATGCGATAAAAACTCAAAACTAACAATTTTTCAAACCTAACACAAGAGCACGAATTCATTTCTCCACCGAAGGGTATAGACGGGGAAGGAAGATACGAGTGGCATATTGTGATTTGCTACCACGTCCTTTTTTCAATAAAAGCAATTTGATTTTCATAGGTCGAGTTGTTTTTTTTTTATATCTGTCTTATCCCTAACCGTCTTTTCTTCATCTTTACATATCGCTGGAATCGATCCCTACACCTATAACACGAGTATTTCCATCTCCTAATTCCTTTATCGGTAGGATCCCATGTCTTATTGGTTGGGATTTGCTTTTGAAGACTGATTTTTTTTTCCTATTACGACAGGGTTGGAGTTTTTTTTTTCTAATTATATGTTTGTTGATTCTTTTTAATTAGGGACAAATACAGGACAAGATGTCCTGTGATGGCGACCAAACATTGGAGGCTTTTGGAGCAGAAAGGGAAGGAAAGAAAATTACAAGTGTCCTTCTAAAAGCGTGATAGATAGCTCCTGCTCGAGCTTCTGTCATTGATCACACCATCCAATTTGAAATGTGGCTCGTGTTTTTCCAACTTTTCATGGGTCCCCACCCCCCCTATTTTTTTGAGCCGATGTGATCACGGTACGGATCCCAAAGAAGAGGGGGTGGAAATTGTAATTACCCCCAAAAAAAAAATGGTATCGGACGTTATAGAAAAAAAATTAAGTGACTTGACATTTCGTAGTTTTGTTTATTCTTAGATGTTTGACATTTAATAATCATTGAATTTCAATGCCAGCAAGAAGATTTAAAAAAAAATGGAATGGAAAAGGGCAAGTCACATCATGTTTGTTTTTTTTGGGTCGGAAAATCATGTTTGTTTTGGTTGTGCTTTTCCCAAGGACCATTTGCTTTGGAAAAACGGGTTTTCAAAAAGTTTTTTTCACTTTAAAAAAAAGTCTAATAAAAAAAGGGGGGTTTTGAAAGAAGGGTTTTTTTTTTGTCAAAAGAAAAAAAAAAGGGTTGGAACGTCCTAACATTAGAGATTTTGCATAATAACCATGTATGATGCTCATATGTCGGAACAATTTTAGGTGTTTCGTATCAACAAAAAATCAAATTGTCAAATTCATGAGGTTTGAATGAAAAATAACTGTTAGGGATTACCCCAATGGCCACCATTCTCACTTGAGAAGAATTAATGGCAGGGATTCGTGAGTCAAAGAGCAGGGTTTTGCAACTTATAATTATTAGAATTTTCTTTTTAGAGAGTTTTTTTTTTCGGCAAGCGCAAATAGAAGAAAATATATTTTTTGATATAAAAAGGGCAAGGTAAGCGGTGGGAGAAATTAAAGTTGCGTATGATAATATTTCTATTCTCAAAACAACTTTTGGAACAGAAATACTTTTTTTCGTTTCTGTTCTTAGCAATGATTTCTAAGAACAGAAATACGTTTGGTAACTGTATAAAATTTCTGTTCTCGAAACAAAAAAAAAACAGAAACACATTTGATAATTATAAAAAAAAATTATGTTTCTAATTTTACTCTTTGTAAATAATTCGATTTCTCAATTAATTTTTTTATTTCAAATTTTATTTTTATTTTTTATTTTAATTACTTTCTTTAATTTTAATTATTTCTATTTTAATTATTTTATTTTATTTATTATTTCAAAAAAATTTATTTATTTTATTTTAAATTATTTTATTATTTCGAAAAAATTATTTTATTTTATTTTTATTTTTTATTTATTATTTTTTTGAAAAAATATTTTTGTTCTTTAATTATTTTTATTTTTAATTACTTCAAGAAAGTGTTCCCAATTGTTTCTAAAAAAATACTTCAAATGTGTTTCTAGAAAGTATTTCGAGATCACAGAATCACGTTTTTTTTTCTTATTTCTTCTCTAAAAGTGTTTTTATTTGTTAAAAGTATTCACATAGCACATTAGGAACACTTTTTAACCATACACGTTTTTGTCCTAAAATATTCTTGGAATATTTTTAAAATAAAAATATATTTTTTTTGTATCGTTACCATAGGTATCCTAAAAATCACGGACCAAAGGCAAAAACAAAGAAGCCAAGTTTTGAATTTTTTTGGCAAAGAGAAAGAAGCAATGTTAGGATTAGCTTCACGGGGAGTTGCACCGGTTCATCGTGTTATTCATGAGGACAAAGGCCGAATTCAGTGAATGCAATCAATGCTTTTCCGTTGCACCGCCTGCCTATTTACCCATTTCCTTATCCCACCGGAACATCGGACACATGTTTTTCCTTAGCATGCATTGTCACATTAACATTAAATGCTAACTGATTACGTGCGCCACGTGCCCACCCGATTTAATGTTTCATATGAAATAGGTTGCTTGATAGTAGGTCGCTCGACAGTCAAGGTACAATAAAACTTATCATATCCTGTATTTGATTCTTACTTAATATATAACAAAGTCAGATATTGTGCAATTTTTATGTTCATTTACACCAGAATAAAATGTGATGTGAAAATATCCTGTTGCGATTCACCAAATAGTGAATATGGTATGGTAAAATTCAAAGATTTCATATTTTATTCTATTCAGTCCTATTATGAGTGCATACATTATTGTTATGTTACAACTTTTAATGTCAGGCCCATGGGGAAGTAATATGATTGTACGAAACGACACTACTGTTCTGTGATCTCATTAGATTAAACACTTTTTTTTTCCTTGGCATATATAATAAGGATCAACAGGATTATTGCAGTTACACGACAAATTCGAGCCCCAGTGACTGGAGCTTCATTTGATTTGAAGTGTACGAGAGCAAGATGAGGCATATTTGTATCGACTTTTAACTTTTGTCTTCTGGTTAATCCAAATCACGCGGCTCATAAATTTTGACTTTTTCTATTTTTCTGGATAGGTCCGAAAGTTTCAAAACGAAATTCTTTATTCTTGTATGACTTTCTCAAAAATTGGTTATTGCTTTAGCCTCTGTTCGTTTCACATTGATTCTTTTGAAAAATGATAATATTTTTTGATATTTCGACTTAAATCTGAAAATAAATTGAAAAATATTTATGCCAATTGATATGGAAAATTTGACTTCATTTTCTTTATCCACTCCATTTAATTATTTGATTATTATTATTTTTTATTTTTTTTTAAAAATTAAAATGTTTGTTGACACTGTCAAAGTCAAGGGAAACCTCTGAAATTATTTCAATATTAGATTTATTTTTAATTTTTTTTTTGTCTTTTTCTTCCTTCTTCGACTGGTCGTCGTCGATGGTTGACGAGCGATGAGCTTGCCCTAGGCCGATGAGGCTTGCGCTCGTGCTATGGCCAGTCACTGTGGCCAACGACCGGCTGATGGAAAGACAAAATAAAACAACTAAAAATTTGATTTTTTAAAAAGAAAATAAATGATAAAAAGTATTCAATTAAAAATGATGAATAAGGAGTGCATCGAGGAGAACGTGCTTGGTTTGGGTGAAAGAAAGAGGAGGGAAAATAATTTTCTCTCTTCAAAAAGAGAAAATCATTTTCCCCACTTTTAAAGGTGTTTTTTTTTTCATTGGTGAAAAATATTTTCCTAGAAATTAATTTTTGCGAAACAAATGGAGATATATGCATAATCAAGGAAGATAGGGTATAACGCGCTTGCCACAATGAAGAGTAAAGAGTACATAAGGTATTTACAAACTCTATAAGATGAGGTATTTATATGATAACTAGTTAAGTCAATAGTGAGATATGAATAACAATAAAAAAAACAATCAATCAAGAATACACACAATTAATGGAGATATATGCATAATCAAGGAAGATATGGGTAATTAAGTAAACTATGGATAATCCATCTTAAACTCAAGATGACGTAGAAGAAGTCACATGCAACTCCAAGAAAAGTTTAAACCCATAACTGTGGGAAGAATAATATATTAAAGATCATATATACATTAGTAGCCACTCTTAAGTGCAAGTTAGATTAGAAATGACACATGAAATTTAATAAATGGTGACCTGCACATGCGAAATAAACTATGGCAGAAGGGTGCCAAGATAAGAATATGCCTAAAAGAATTCTATAATTTTTGTGTATATCATAATTATACGTACAGGAGATGTTTATAAGTTTTATAAGATGACTATTGTAAGTAACAAGTTATTGTGATATCAATTACAATACACTGCCATTAATTTAGAATATTAACATATGCTTAATCAAAGGAGTATGGAGAATCAAGTAAGATACTCAAAGTAACTTAGAAGAGATTAACTGGAGCATCGAGAAAAGTTTTAGCCCATACGTGGCAAGAAATCACATGTATATAAAGAGAAAAACCTCGTGGGCAAAGCGATTTGATATATTTTAACATCCACTCTTATATGCGAGCTGAATAAGGACCAACACATGGAGTTTGACGAATCGTGGCCTGCACATGCGAGACAAACAAAGGCAAAATGGCACCAAGATAAGAATATGTGGAATAAAATTGTATAATTATTGTGTATATCATAATGACAAGTACATGTAATACTTATAGGTTTTATAAAGATAACAAGATGTGATAATACCATGGGAAAAATCTACAAAAAAAAAATCCATAAACTAAGATCATTATGACATATTTACCTTAAAAAAATTTTAGTGGCACCAAAACTTCCAGACTTGAATCCGCGTGACATATTTACTCATATCTTTTTTTTTTTGTGATACCAAAAATCCCAAACTTTCATCAAACTTTCATCCATGTGACATATTTACCCCAATTTTGTTGACACAAAAAAACCTTAAACTTGTAGGTGTGTAGCACATTTACGTACAAGTACAAGTTTGGGATAAATATGTCGTGCACAAGTATAAGTTTGGATTTATGATGTCACAAAAAAAAGGTTGAAGTAAATGCATTACACAGATATAAATTTGGGGATTTTGGTGGCTTTTACCCTAATATAAGTTATAAACAAGTACGACTAATTAAGAATACCCGCAATCAAAGGAGGTATGGCGAACCAAAGAGCGCATGGAGAATCTCGTAATTATCCCTAACTTTAAGGATTGACACCGAACACTGAATAGCAAATGAGGATTCTATCAATGACATTCTAACCAATAGTAAAGAGACGAGAATAATGGAAGCTGTCACGCCGCGTCAATTGCTAGTGACCTTTGGTTTTCAGGACCAGAAACACTTTGAATACTAGAAACAAATTGGGGACATGGACACGTTGAGAGGTCCCACCATACATCGAACTAACACCTTACAAAGAAAGCTACTTTTGCCGGATGACCCGAAAGGAATCTCTTTGCGAACGGATTTATCGGCACTTCTCCAAATCATTATGCTAGAAAAGCCATTCTTAGTCCGAAGATTAACTACGCCGCCGGATTGACAAGGATTGAATGATTTCCGATGTGGTCGGGCCCAAGATTGTGCCATTGCCGGCTCCGGGGCGCCTTGAACATTCCATGGAATGGGACGTGGCGAAACAGTGCGACGGAAAAAACCTAAGTCGATAATCCCGAATATCATCTTGGCCCGAAAAGATTCACAAATAATATGGTCATTTCCATTGTTGTAAGAAAGAAGATACCCATGCGACATGATCTTTCATTTCATTGGGAATCTCACTTTCCTCCTCCTAATCTTTTTGCCTCCTCCGAATCAGCCTGGCTGGTCGAATAAATTTGATCATTGCATGCCCTTACATCGTGAACGTGGGGATATACACGATGATGTGATCACAAAGCAGTTGATTGAAGAAAGAGAGATTATAGGAGGAGGTTGATGAAGGTCCGGAGGCTTTGGTGGTATTTTGTTCTCCTTGATCACGTTGTACTATAGCTTCCCAAGAACGAGTATATTGTCGGGTGATGATCACTCGCATTACTAGCTCCAAAAATATATCGATTTCTGCCAAAAACTAAGTTAGAAAATGGGGGAGGGAGAGCATATATGTTCACACCAGAATATTGTCATTTTATTAAGTCGGGTCAGGTCGACCCAACAAGGGTGTCTCACCTAAATATTAGCCATGTCGAACATATTGGTAGGGACGAATTAACGACGTCCAATCTTTACTTGGATGGCTTACCGACTTTTAATTAAACTTGATATTTTGCAAAGTTTCAATTTCCCCGTCCATCGCAAAGGAAACGAGAATTTCGTATGTACCCTTAGGTTCCGCCTTATGGAAGGAGCGATCTCGAAGTACCTCAATCAAAATCAGAACATGAAGGATGCGGGTGAGCATTCCACTGAAGTACAACCTCGGATTTAGGTATTAAATGTTCAATTGCAATAAACTGAGGGCTTTCTACAGAGTACTAGTTGCTATTAGCGTGTGACTTTCTCGGAATATATGCTGATGTTACAAGGGAGAAATCCCATGCGTCTTAGCTTTGACTTCCATCCGTGATTGCTTGTAAAAAAGCTCTTGACGTGAAGCGAAGTACCCTTTTCTAATCCGAATCCAATAATGAGAACGCGGATATAATATATTCAGCAAACAAGGTTCCGTTCAAAGGAAGGTGCCAAATTGACTTGGGATGGGCCTATATTGAAGCATGCCGATGGTGTGGCTGGTACGTTGGAGCTTTCACCGTCAAAGTTCCTTCGGATTCTAGAATTCTATAAAAAGGGTTTCGACAGGAGTTTATTAAAAAAAACGTTTGTGTTGTCTGGTCTCCAGAGCCGATTCGGCAACGACACTCGACAGCATGCCCTCATAAAAACAAAAAAACAAAAAAAACAAACAAAGTACCAAGATCGAGAGTTTGTGATCTAATACCGTGTGTTAGGCAAGCTTTGACCGCCGTTTCTTGCTTTTTCCCCTAATCATGCTTAAACTAAACTTGTTGCACCATTATTTGGCTTTAACGTGGGGTTTTCAAATTGGGAGAATTACTAAAAAGCCATAAACATACTGTAGTTGTGCTAATTCAATCCTAAATTATTTTTTTAACCAATTGAGTCTTAAAGTTTTTGTATTTGTGCTAACTCAGTTTATTCCATCAACTTTAGTTGGCCAGTATTGACATGGCTCTATCGGTGCTGATGTGACAATTTTTAATAATATTTTAATATTTTTTGAATTTTTTAATAGTTTTTTCTTTATCCTTTTTTTTCCCTTACACTTCATTGTTTGGAGCCGGCATCTAGGTCGGCGTCGTCCATCCCAAGTTGGTCAAATGAGATGAATTGATGCAAATACAAAAGATTTATGGTTGAATTTGCAAAAAAAAAAAAAAGATTAAGACTGAATCGGTACAATTGCAATAGATTTATGACTGTTTTGATAATTTTCCCATTTCAAATAGATGGTAGACTAAAATTTTTGGGTGGTTTCGCGGAAAGATGGCAGTGAAGAGATTTAAAGATAGGGTTTCTAGTCAAATTTGGCTGGCACTTTGCTTCCTTGTGGATGAAGTGATGTTAGGTATTGTGTGAAGTGTGGATGTGTGTCATCGATACAATCAATGGATGGACTTTGGTAAAGAAGTCATCTTAGGAGAAAAAAGGCGCTATCTCTAACGATATGGGGCCTTTTCCTTTGGAATTTGGGTAGGAGTCCGGGTGAATGAGAACTACCCACATTGACTCGAAACCGAGAACTACCCACATTGACTCGAAACCAACTTCAATCCACCAAATCATGTGAAAGGCTCGAGGAATCCTATATTATTATAAGCTGGCTTGCAACCGAGTCTATTGGGTGTTCAATGGACAAATTTACATCTAGTCAAGGTCAATTTGAGTGCGGTTCAAAAGCCGGAAATAGCCAAGAAGATGCAGGTGTAGGCGTCATTCTATAATCTAGGACTTGATAGTTGCTTTCTCCTTTTCTAGATAATGAAAGAGATGGGTGGCTAACGAAGTTCTCGGCACGCTCATTTTCATCCACATAATCATTTGCAATTTTCCACACACGTCGGTTTTGTCCGCGCATTTGGCGGTCGTGTACCAGAATGCAGTGAGGTCCAAGCCACCAAGAACGTAAACTAAAAGTCTACGGAGGAGCTCGAGTCAGGCGATTCTCAAATGTCTCCAGTCTAATGGTGCTGGCCAGACCCACTCATATTAAAATGTCGGGCTGAATTCGGGATGAAGTTAGGTCAATATGGCCGCCTTTCCGGCGATCATATCTGTTCATGCTAAGATCAATTAGTCACTTCGATGTAACTACGGCACACGGTGCATCGACAAGGCATATGTATCTTATCCAATTTTTGTTTGGTGTAACCTTTTGGAGTTAAATCATGAGCCAGTAATTATATGGTTATATCATTAACCCAAGGACAAGCACATCGAGGAGTCAAGCCGGGGTGCCGGTTACTTGGGCGCGGGAACCAAGTAAGTAGTGGACAAGGCCATTAGGGAATTAGGCACGAGCATCAAGGTCTTAGGCTCGGCCTTTGTGGACTTGGGATAGTCGAGGACGAGGCTGAAACTAGTGATTTGGGCATGAAACCTCGATACCCAGGCATGTCTAATATGGACCGAGGCAAGGGCACAGGGTTCTTGCCCCTGGCTCGGCAAGGTTCAAACCCTAACTTAGGTGCTGTGGTCGAGCACTAGGGCATGGCACTAAGAAATTGGACTCAAGCATTGAGGTCTTGGGAATGACTGCTAAGAACTAAGGCATGGACACCAGGGTCCTAAGCATGGACGCCTATGGCTTGGACACGAGAGCCGACTACTTAGGCACGACTATCGAGCACTAAGGTCTTGGGCTTGGCCTCGATGGAGCTAAGCCCGCCTCAAGCTTGGACTTGATGGACTCCAACTCGGCACTAGCAACTTGATTGTGGGAGCCTAGTACCTAGGCATGGCCGCCATGGGCTTAGGGATGGGCATTCAGGTTTTGGGCTTGGCCTTAGTGACCTAGGCACAACCTCGATGGATTAAAGCCCAAGCACTAGTGACTTTGGCGTGGGATTCGAATATTCAGGTATGGCCACTGGGGACTCAAGCCAACGCGCTAATGACTGGGGCATGGGTGTCAAGTACCCAAGCATGGCCGCTAGGTGCCTAGGCACAATACCTAAACCCTGAGCATGACCATCGAGGACCCAGACCTGGCCTCTGTAAACTTAGGCACAAGGGTCAGGTACTTGGGCATTATCACTGGGTCTCCAGCACGAGCATTGGGGTCTTAGGTCCGACCTTGAGGGACCAAGCCTAGCCTTTTGCGGACCCAAGCTTTGTCACTTAGGAACTAGTCCCAACATTACTGGACTCAAGCCTAGGAGTTGGATACTACAGCAAGGCCTCCCATGACCTAGGCATGGGCATTGGGGTCTCGAGCCTGGCTGCCAAAGACCCAAGCAAGCTCGGGATTGAAGCATTGGCGTCGGGGATCTCATGCCCAAGCACTGAGCCCTAATGTTTAGTCATATTTCGAACAATGATTTTTCTTAAAAAAAAGAGAATCATTTTAATTTTAAGTGTAGAATTTTCCGTTGACTATAAAAGTATTCCATGTCGACTCATTTTTCTAAGCAATTCAAACGGCGGAAACGAGGAAAACACTTTACGACAAATAATTTTTGTGTGAAACGAACAGAGCCAATTGTGCTACAGTTCGACACAGCGCATGTTAATCATGAGTCTCATAATGAGTTAATGCGTGGCAGAGTTAACATGTCTTGTATTAATTGGAATTCGATATTGCGGAAATAACACTCCCTAGATTTTGGAGTTTTGCTTGAGCGTTGCTTCTGCTTTTGCGAAGGTTCAGCCCAGCCTAGAGTTAAACAGCGATGGGAAGTGTTTGATATCTCCGAGCGTCCTATTGTAAGTTCTAGAGGGTGATGTTTTCCGTAGATGGCTTCTGATGCGCTTAGGCTTAGGCCTAGCCTTTCGAACCAGCGGAGGCTGTTGCTGCATCACCGGCCCATTTTGTTGGATTAGACTTGGGCTCGAATTCCGCCGTGGCCGGATCCGTCGGGTCTAGGCACAAGTTCTCATACTTCAATTTAAGCGTGTGTTCAGCAGGTTGATTATCAACAGTTGCTTCAACAAGTTCACAGCTTCAAGAGAGTTCGAAGCTATTTAAGGATAGATATTCAGAATCATCCAATTGAGTCTTAACTAGTTTCCTCAAACTTCGCATTCATTGATGATTCTTCCGCGGAGAAAAATTTGCAACCAAATATATGAAAATATTAAATATTTGATTTTCTATTTTTGAAATAGCCAGATTGATATTGCTTCTGTCCATAAATATGATGGATATTTGCTTTCAACCGGAAGAGTGTCGATTATGAAATTCTCTCTCGTGATTGGCTTTAGTGCGTAAAATAATATAACCTTTTTCATTTGGAAAAAAAAGGAGAAAAATATTAAACGAAATGAATATAATAAAATAAAAGTGACATTGGTCTTAAAAAGAAAAAAAAAGGAATGCAAAAAGGGCTTGCTTTTTATCTCTCCTCTAATATTGCTCTTTTTCTCCTCCTAATTTAAGGGAAAAAAAAATAAAAAGAGAGAGAGAAATTAAAAAAGAGGGGGCCTTGAAGTCTTGCTAGTCTTCGGCCTTTGGCTGGTTAGACCTCTCTGGGGTCAACAAAAATGGAAAGCCCAGGCGGTGACTTGGTCCAGTCACCGACGGCCCCGTCGCTGTAGTCCTCCCCGAGCCTCTTGACGCACCACAAGTCCTCGAACGACAGCCTCTTCCAGTGCGGGATCGCCGACGCGAGCGGCTCCCGCCTCGCCACCTCCGTCGCCACCACCGCGCAGCCGTGCTCCTTCGCCAGGTTGTGCGCGTTCGCGCACAGCGCCCTCACCATCTCCCCCGCTAGCGGCCCCTCCCCGCCCAGCCCGTACAGGAAGTGGGCCCCGAACGGCCTGAACAGCTCCGGGAACGACGGCAGCCCCAGCCACGGCAGCGCCCCGTCCACCGCCCGCGACGCCCTAGCGAGCGCCCTCTTGGCCGGCGGCACTCCCCGCACCTCCAGCTTGTACACTTCCTGCAGGTTCCACACGCTCACCACCGCCCACGACTCCGGCGGGTCGGCCAGGAACTCGGCGGCACCGCCCCAAGGCCTGTCGCCGGCGCCGCCGCGGGGGACGGCGAGGAAGGTGCCGAGGCTGAGGTTGTTGTTGAGAACCGCGTCGATGTCACGTGGGAAGAACTCGGACGTGGAGAAGCGGAGGCGGTAGAGGAGCTCGGCGTCGCGGGGGCAGAGCTTGAGGATGGTGGCCCGGCGGGGGAGGCGGACGCGGTGGGCGAAGACGGGGTTGACGAGGATGGAGGGGGTGCGGAACTTGGAGTAGCCGCATTTGGAGGTGAAGAGGCTGACGGAGGCGAGGTTGTCGTTTTCGGTAGCCATGTAGCAGTACTCGCCGCCGCTCTCCCTCACCCACTCCTCCATTCTGTCGACCAGCTTCGACGCTATTCCCATCCTCCTGTACATCACGCATTACCCGAAAAGGATATAAGTTCTCGTATGTAGATGGGGCGGGCGAGAGAGAATGCGTATATCTTCTTCATTTTCTAGAGAGAGAAAGCGAGCTAATAATTGGGAGGGTCAAGGGACAAGCGATAAAGGGATCGCACGGCTTTCATTTCCATAAACGGACCGACATGCACTGAGTGTACGGCTGCAGATATTTAAATCGACAGAGGAGTTTGTTTTTTTTTGGGGTCGGTGTGTACCTGTGAGGCGGAGGGACGCGGAGGCCCAATATGTAGCCGACCTTAGTGTACACCGGCACTTGCTTGGTGGGCATACGGTAGTCGACCGAAGAGGCGGCAGCGGCGGCGGCGTCGTTGTTGATGGCGGTTTTGGTATTTCGGGAGAGCCTCTTGCCGCATGTAACGGTCTTGATGCAACCCCTGATCATGCCTACTATCTCTTTCTCCTCGCCCATCTCCGCCACCTAATCCAAGAAAAGAAGAGAGACCCAGATGAAAATACGACGACTCCCATGAGATTATATCATCCACAGGCACATTCCTAACAAACAGCAACAGAGAGAGAGAGAGAGAGAGAGAGAGAGAGAGAGTTTACCAGCATGAGGAAGGCAGGACAGTTCCGGACCCTGCAAATCGGGTCGCCCATGTGGTCAGTGAAGAAGGAGATCTCCCTGCAGGGCCCGACCTCGCATTCCCTCTCCACTGCGTCCACCTTCGCCCGGTCCCTTTCTGGGTCGTACTCTCTCACCACCACCACCGTCGCCATCCCAATCAATGCGCGTCTCTCTTTCTCTCTGTCTCTCTCTCCCCCTCTCTTCTTGAGCACTGAAGTTGGGCCGTCGCTGGCTGTGAACGGTCAAGAGAAGGTGGGTGCGCTCGCTTTTATATAGGAGGGGGAGCGAAGAGAGGTGCTCAAAGACTTGTGTAACGTGTGTTGAAAGCAAAAAAAAAGGGAGATTAAAAATTGCCTACTGCTCACGCTTCGAAGCTAGAGAGAGAGAGAGAGAGAGAAACAGGTCATAACAATGACGATACGAGTCGTCGGCTGAGCAGATGAAACGGGCCCGATTAAATTGAGCAAAAAGGAAAAAGAAGAAATGTCGGAGCTGCTGCTGCTTCTTCTTCTTCCTGCTGAGTGTGTGCTCATCATAAAGGTACGAAGCCCAGTTCCAATGGCGCCTAAGTGCATACCGTAACGTTCCAGAAAAAATATTTTTATTTTTAAAATAATTTCGAAATATTTTGAGAATAGAAACACGTATGATAAAAAAGTGATTCAAAAGTATTTCAAGAACACTTTTGATAAATAAAAATACTTTTAGAGCAAAAATAAGAAAAAAACTTGTTTTTGTGTTTTCGGAACACTTTTTAAAAACACATTTGGAACATTTTTGAAAACAATTAGGAACATTTTCTTGAAAGTAATTAAAAATAAAAATAATTAAAATAAAAATATTTTTTTCGAAAAATAAAAAATAAGAAAGATTAAAAATCGAAATAATAAAAATAAATAATCAAATAAATTAATTTAAAATAAAATTATTAAAAATAAAAAAAAATAATTTTTTCAAAATAATAAAAATAAAAATAAACAATTGAAATAATTAAAGAATAAAAAATAATTTTTTGAAAAATAAAAAATTAAAAAGGTTAAAAATCCAAATAATTAAAATAAATAATAAAAAAATTTAATTTAAAATAAAATGATTAAAAACAAAAATATTTTTTTGAAATAGTAAAAATAAAATAAAATAATAAAAATTAATTAATTAAAAATAAAAATATAAAAAAATAATTTTTTCGAAAAAATAAATAATAAATTTAATTTTTTTGAAAAAATAAATAATAAAAAATATTTTTTAAAAAAATTAAATAATAAAAATAAAAAATAAATTTTCCAAAAAATTAAAAAATAATTTTTTCCAAAAAATAATAATTAAAAATAAAATAATTAAAAAATCAAAAAATATTCTAAATAATAAAAATTAATTGAGAAATTGAATTATTTACAAAGGATTTTTTTTTAATTAAACGGCATTTACGTCAAAGTTGTATCCAAATATACTTTTCCAATTACAGTTTATCAAACAATATTTGCATTCAATTATGTAATTATATGTTTATCTACTTGGAATCATTTATGTATGACTCATAATTGTAATTTTTCCTATCTATGGAAGACATATTTCATGTTCTCATTGCTCAATTCTAATTTGTCTTCGTTTTTATTTTTTTTTATTGTTAATCTCATCCATATTGAAAAAATTAAAAATAGAATTAAATGGAAAAATTAGAAATATAATTTTTTTGCAATTAATAAATGCGTTTTTGTTCTTTTTTTTGTTCCGAGCACAAAAATTTTATGCAATTACCAAATGCGTTTCTATTCCTTTTTTGTTCCGAGAACAGAAACTTTTGCAGTTACCAAACGCGTTTCTGTTTCCATAAATCGTTGTTGGGAACAGAAACATAAAAAAGTATTTCTGTTCTAAAAGTTGTCGTTACCATACGCACTCTTAAAATTCCATTCTCTTTTGAATCCCTCTTTATAGCGCGCGCTCTCTCTCTCTCCCCTCTTTTGTCCTTCCCGATTTCCATTTTTCCAATCTTTCTCTGTTTAACCAATAATCAAAATGACCCTCGATAAGTAATTAGCGGCACTTGTTTCAAAATATGGAAAGTTTCTTTCTTTTTTTTTTAATTTAATGGAGAAAATTTTAATGATCATAATCATCATCACAAAGAAAAGGCAAAAGGAAAGAGGAAATGGCGGCGGGCATTTTCCTTTTCATTTTTGCTCTTTACTTTTTCTTAAATTTTTATTTTTTGTTTGTCATTAATATCTTTTGTAAGAGAGGGAGAGAGAGACAGTTGCCATTATCATGACCCCATTTGCAATCATTACCACTATCCCACTTCTCCCACCGTCCACATTCTTCCCGTTTCACATCCATTCTCATCATAACCATCATCATCCTCTCACCATGGACATGCATCCATCCATGTCCCTTTTCTGAACCAAAAAGAATACTCAATGGATTTCAACTTTTAGAAAGGACCCTGGATTTTTTTATTATTATTTGGTAGTATTTATCCCATTAAAATAGATTTATTTGTATATTGATTCACTAATTAGATTTGAGTAATTCTTACTGAGTGTTTCGATTTCATATGGAGATGGATGTTTTCCATTTGAATATTAGAGTTAGAGTTCTTATGCCGGTGGCAATAATTTGGAAATAAATCTTCCAATTATAACTTGTTCATTTAGAATAATATACATCCTTAATCAAGGACAAAATTACATTCTCCTATAGTATGGCATCTTCATTCACTTAAAATTCTGTACATATGAAATTAATAATTTCCTAATTTTCTGTCAAAATATTAAACTTCACACTCGATAGTTGATGTGAGTAGATCTGGATCCCCTGACATACTGCAACTATGTCATGGGTGACATAATAGATCTGGGCCGTCCAATTTAAAAATGGACGGCTCAGATTGATCAATTCAAAATCTTAAAATTTTCGCCAAATTTTTTTTTTCTTTTACAAAGATGATGTGGATTAATCTGGGCCATCCATTTTGAATTGGATGACCAAGATTGGATAATGTCACCCCTAATATTATGTTAGGGGATCCAAATACGATGTGAGTGGTCTAGATTGCTATACTTTTATGCCCCTAGAAACCTCCATCTCATGATGGTTAACACTAACGAAAGAAATTTAATGAGAGTTAATTGTATGAACCCTTAGTTGGGCGTATTGTGGTTTTTCTTAAAATGACATTTAATAGCACCAAGCAACCTTTGACGGCATAGCTGGTTGGGATGTTGGGAGTTTTTTCAATTCAGAAAATAGAAATTAGTTATTCGAAATGTACTAAGTGCGTGCAAATTGCTTTAGGTTAGGGTCTTTCCACACAAGTCAAGCGTGTAAATTTAATCCGCCTATGGATTTTGTTGGGTGTGGTTGACATGAATAATTGAGAACTCCTTTTATATTCATTAATGAATTGCAATGGATGAGCCGAAATTCTTACTCTTAAGTTCACTTTCATGGAGCGGTTGAAGCAACCTTTGAGAAAATCATGTGCCAAAGGGATGCTATGTGACAACCCAAAATTCGGACATTTATAAGATAAATAATATTGAATTTTCAAGGTTTCAAGAACAATAGTTGGATACGATTGTATTTAGCATGAAAAATGATTTGGAAAATCCTGATATGTCAGGTAGAGGAAATCGAGCCGTTAAATTGAAGCGTCGATACCATTTGCGCCCAATCCTAACCTTGAACGTAATTGCTTTGGTAGGCTACATCTAACGTCTAACCAGTCCAAAAATTCTAAATGACCAAAATGCCCCTGGATATTCATATAAGTCAAATATCATTAATATTGACTTGATCATGGGTCTCATTTCATTAATGCACATCAACTCAAATTCAATCCATCAAATTAAGTCAACCACTCTTCAACCACCATCCACCACCCCACTACATCATTATTCATGAATAGTCCAAGACTTCCAAAGGAAGTTTCATCTTATCAAAGGCCAAGACTCCCTCTTCACTCTTCACTCTCACTCTCTCGGCTTCCTCTCTTCCTCATTTTTCTCTTCATTTTCGTGGACAACTTCCCCATCCTGAGCTCCCTCTCTTTCTCTATTTTATGCGCGTACCCGAGAAGAAATCGCTCGTTTGAGCTCATTCGGAGGGTGAATTGAGCTACATTTTCTCCTATGTGATCGTAAGATCGAGGGATATTCAAATATGAAGGCTGATCATCAAAGAAACTTCTAAATTTTTTTGGATTTTGGCAGAACAGAAGTTAGTCAATAGAGACCTTCAGTTTATCTGCGCGCGATTCAGACGTTGTTCCTCTTCGTATGTATTCCTAAGGCAAGTAACTCTTCTACCATGACCACTAGCTTTTTCAATTTTCAGTCGTTGGAGTGATTTATGTCTTTTTTGAGAATATGTATGAATTGGAAGAGTTTTGGATTTATGGAAGGTAAACACTATTATACGATTGATCCATCGCTTGCGTTATTACCTTTGGACTATGGAAAGTTGAAATATGTGACTAGATTGTTTGGACTATAGCTGATTTGGGTAGAATTGAATTTGGGACCTATAAGCGGATGTTTCAGTTGTGAGCTTAAGATGGAAGGATATTCAATTGCCTCATTTGTTCTGCTTAATTAGTCTTGTTTGTACAAGTATATTGTTGTGGCCCCGGAGGACTAAAAATTTTAGACAAAGTACTTGACTCGTTGTCGATAAGAACGTGAGATAAGGATTGAACAAAGGTGGAGGTCTTCTGTGAATCTTGAAAGGGGGTGATTAGTGAAGTTTGATAGTTTAAATGTCGACTTTAAGACGGTCCTAACTAACCAAAACCTTTATAGGTGTGCTTTTGATTTGAGTTGGTGGTGTAAGCTGCTTTCCATCAATAGTAATCGATGCTCACTTTAATGTCATCGTTGTTTTTTTACTATTTTGCTCGAATGAATGGTGGATTAGATGGTTTAGTTGTTTGATCAGAAGTTTTACCTATTGAGCCGTGTTAGATCACTCCCATTTAGGGTCTTATCTTTTCAGATACTCAGGTAAGGAGTGGGACTAAGCCCTGAAGACGGTGGTGAAGGCCAAGCTCGTGGATTGTGTCGATAGGATGAAAGTAGTCGTCCTACTTATTAACATTTGAACTTTTATAAAAGAACCTTCCAAATAGTATATGTATATATATATATATATAAACCCATTCTCTCCTAAGTCCATTGCTTGTTGATTGTATGTTTTAACAGGGTTATGAAACCTATGAGTAAAACCAAGCCTTTAAGTATTGTGCCTGTCGTATGTTCTCTATGCACTTGTTTTATGTTTAATCTTCCGCATACGCTATCTATAACTCTAAAAGATTGAAAAGAGAGCGAGCATTGAGTAAGTTTTGAAGTAGCGTTCCGGGACGCTACAGGCTCGATATTAATGAACTCACTACACGCAACATGCCACATGTGCGAGGAATGTACTCATCTTATTACTTCAAGAAAATGGATCGTGCTTTAGCTAACTTTGAAGAGATTGCGTGATTATAGTTATTTGAAAATTGGAAGCGATCGTTGGGAAAATAATTCTTTTTTTTATTTTAATGTGTTGAGTAATTTATATTCTGAAAAATAAATGAATATTACCACTGTACAAAATTGAAGTAAATCATGAAGACTCTATGCTAAATCCAATCCAAAAAATGGACCCATTCATTGATGAAGTCTATTTAGTTAAGACTCGTCATGATATTTTAATATATTGCACAAAATTTAGTAGGGGGATCAGTTCCAAGTCCAATTTGGTTCCCTTCAAGAACCGGGAACCGGACCGGTGATCTCGATTTTTAATTTGTCAGAATTACGAATTGGACCAAAAAAAAATGTAGCCCAAATAATGATGAATCGGTTGACTAATCCCCAAGATCTCTCTCTCTCTATGATTTCAACCAACCTTAGCTAAAGACAAGTCCAACCAACCAGAAACGAAGAATTTGAATGGTCTTCTTGCTTCCAAATCTCGAAGAAATTATGATAAACTAGGGTCAAGATTACATTCCTTACATTTTGAATCTGTTTTCCCAATCTTTATGTCTCCAAACCCGCAATCATAAAGTGTCGTCTCCCATTCATGCCCTTCTACTTCTTCACATTCTTGCCTCTCGTCCCTCACTCTACAATCCTTAATAACCCTAATTTATGTCCTTTTAAAAAATTAAAAAAAAGATCGGTTCCATCCAGGCAGTCCGGTCTGGTCTTATGTCTCTGGAATTAAGAATCGGCCCGCCCGATCACCGATTTTTATTTTTGGAACCGAGAACCAGATCAGACCCCTCTAGAATCAGGAACCGGACTACTGACCTCGATCTGGTCTGAGCAGTCCTAATTTGATCGGTCTAATTTGCTCATCCCTAGAATCTAGTCATTGTGAAAAGTTCATGTTTTTTTGGAATATTCAGTAAAGTTCATTCTTCTTCTTTTTCAATATAATCAAGGATAAAAGCCACCAAAAATCCTAAACTATACACATTATGACACATTTACCCCAAACTTATACCCATGTGACACATCCAAAACTTGCATCAGTGTGATACATTTATTCTAATTTTTTTCTTGCATCATCAAAAGTCCTAAACTTTTATTAGTGTAACACATTTAGCTCGAACTTTAAGGTTAATTTGTTGCAAGCCTAAATTTTTGGAGTTTTTTATGTCATAAAAAAATAATTTAGAATAAATATGTCACAGTAGGTATAATTTAGGATTTTTAATGTCATCAAAATTTTTTTGGGGGTAAATATATCACAACAATCGTAGTTTAGAGTTTTTGATGTCACAAAAAAATTTGAGATAAATGTGTGAAAGAGAAAATAGTTTAGATGTTTTGGTGGCTTTTTTTATAATAAAAAAAAGTTACTCATTTTTTGTCCACTAGTTAATCGGGAAGCAAGTCCTGGCTACGTGGCCAAAACGAGACCGTCGGTTCCGGGAGGCAACTCCCGGGAATTTCGGCCGTTGATGATGTGTAATTAGTAATTACTGCAATTCACTGGTTTTACTCTTTCCTTTTCAGCCACTGACAGCGGCGGATGGTGGCGTCGCATCATGCTGACCGTCGTCGTTCTCGTTCCGTACAGATTTCGCTTGATCATGAGATCCAGACAGAATTCGAGCCCTTCGTCTACGTTTTTATTTTATGGATTCGTGCTGCTGCTCGGTCCAAACGTATAAAAACGGCGATCTACCACAAAATTTAAGAAAAAAATGGGAGCAAAGGGAGGCGAAAAGAACTTTCGAAAATAGGATATTCGAAATCCTCGTCTCAGCGCGGGGCTGGTATTAACCTTGCCCACCCTCGCGAATCAACCATGTTTGCGTAGTTTTAAAATAAGCAAGCTCTTATTTGTTCCAGAGGCTCATTGCCGGTGTGAGAAATAATTTGTATACCCGTCATTGGATGAGTTAACAACATAAAAAGTCCAGTTATAAAAAATAACTCTGAATGCATGTTTCACTCGTCTTATGATGAATTTCTTATGCTATGCGTGGACAAATGCCAATGATGATAAATAAAACTATGAAAACAAAAGAATCTAAAAACAATCACTTCGCCTTGCAATATGCAAGTTTGAATGTTCTCTTGGCAAAAGAGGAAAAAGAAAATGTGGGACAATTGTTTTGTACATTTTGCAAATTAAACCTTACTTGTTCAGTGGTGATGTTGCTACAACCTTTCATTGCAATTCCAAAAATGGGCACACAGATTTTTCATGCTTAAAACAACCACGGCATGCGACTTTTTGAATGTCACTGCATACAGTACCGTGGCCCGTGGGTAGCTCTCCAAGGGGATTGAATAACTTTAGAAGCTTAAATAAAAAAAAATGTTTCTTTTCAATCAATTTGGAGGTTATAAAGATTAAAACAAATTACTGGGCTTTCAAGAAAACCGACACATCAACTTGAGTTAGGCTCCTAATTAACAAACCAATCATCTATTCATTTCCATGTAAACTTAGTATGTATTTGAGAATGCGTGATGGTACGCGCGGGGGCGGAAAGACCGATCAGTACATTAATTTTCTTATTATATTCCCATTTCGAAAAAGACCCTCGATTAATTGTTTGTTATTAAAAATTAGGACTAGGGTTAGAAGATGTTGGGAAAAAATGGGCACCACTTCCTCTAAAATTAAATCGACTTAATCTATCAACAATAAATATAAATATAAATATATATAACAACCTCAAGAAAAGTGAATATGATAGCGAGTGATAATGAGACAATATACCAAGATTTATGTGGAAAATCCAACATTAGAAAAATCATGGACGACAAAAAAATTTCCACTAATCATAAAAAATAGTAGGACATACAAAACGATTTCTTTCTAGTCACACGCTAGAGGCTCAATATAAAGAGTATAAGAATATTTCCTTATCACAATTGTGGAACAATACAAAATGGGATAAGAAAACCCTAATCGCAATTGGAGAATTCAGAGATGAATCTCAACGTACGAAACTGATCAACTCTCAGTGCTTGGTCTTGAAAATAATATACTTAAATTTGAGCAAATTCCGTCAACGTTTGGCTGCACCCTTTTTTTTTTTCCCTTCTCACTCGATTTCTCTCTTCGCTAGGCCAATTCTTCTTTCTCCCCCCCTCCCCCCCTTTTTTTTTCACACTATTAGGCATTTACTAGTCACACACGAACAAAAAAAATAGCCTATCTCCTTTTGTTTTGTTTTTTTTTTTCACTTTTTGAATTTTCTTTGTTTTCTTCTTTATTTTGTTTTCTTTTACTAAGTTAGCTGGGCCCCACATAAAAGGTGGTGCCAACAAATCTCCTCCTCCGCCTCATGTGGAGAGTTCCATCATGCCCGCGTCACTTTACAAGAGTCAACTTTCACATAGGCAAGGCTTTGGTCATCATGTCGGATCTGTTATTGTCGGTATGGACTTTCTCAAGAGGAAAGAGCTTTTACTCTAATTCTCTTAGACCCAATAATAACTCACATCAATATGCTTCGATCTTGAATGCAACGCCGGATTTTACTAAGACAGAAAGTACTCATGCTATTTCGATGTAGAATAAACTTCTCTTACTTCAAGCTCAACTATTGTAGGAATTTTTGTATTCACAAGAGTTCCTTACCTTCTTCAGTGATAGTGATATACTTCGCTTTGGTCGTAGACAAAGCAACATTTTTGCAATCTTAATTGCTATGCAACTGCTCCCCCCACAAAGGTCATCATATAACTCAATGTGGACTTTCGGAAAGCTTTGCCATTGACATAATCGAAATCTGAATAGCCACTCAGTACAGGCTTTCCATTTTTATAACACAAGTAAAATCTAGAAGTGCCTTTACGATACCTCAAAATCCATTCAACAGCCTTCTAATGCTCTTTACTTAGATTTGAGAGAAATTTACTCATAACACCAACTGCATAATCAATATTTGGTCTTCTACAAATCATGACATACATCAAACTACCAACGGCAAATGCATAAGGAATTTTCATCATATATTCATTCTCTTTCTCGCTCGTAGAACACTCATTACTACTCAGCTTAAAGTAACCAACAAGTATGACTACTTACTGATTTACATATACTCATATTGAATCTTTCCAATACCTTTTCAATGCACTTCTCCTGAGATAGCTAAAGTTTCTTATTTTTCCTATCACAAGTAATCTTCATGTGAAGGATTTGCTTAGCCGACCCTAAGATCCTTTATCGTATGAGCTTTATTCAACTCATTTTTCAAGTTCTTGATTTTGTCAGCATCATACTCAACTGTCAACATGTCATCCGCATAGAGTAGGAAAATAATAAAATCATCATTCGAGAATCTTTTTCATAAAAACACAAGAGTCAGACCTGGTCTTACCTGATCCATGATCTTGCATGATATGATTCAAACTTCATGTACCATTACCTTGGCGCTTGCTTGAGACCATATAGACTCTTCCTCAACTTGCATATAAGATGCTTCTTGCCTTCCACTTTAAAACCCTCAATTTGCTCTATGTATATTTTTTCTTCTAAGTCTCCATGAAGAAAAACTATCTTTACATCAAGATGTTCGATTTCTAAATCCAAACTAACGGCCAATCCAAGAATAACTCTAATAGAAGTATTTTTTTTTTATAATCGGTGAAAAATCTCTTCAAAGTTAATTCCTTTTGTTTGACGAAAGTCCTTCACAATAAACCTAGTTTGAATCTTAGTTTCAATTTTTTTTTCATTTTAAACTTATACAAGCACTTATTTGTGAGTGTTTTCTTGTCCTTAAACAACTTCATCAATTTAAATATGTGGCTTTTAAACAAAGATTTAACCTCCTCTTGCATGGCTTTATGTCACTCATTCTTTTGATCACATGACATAACATCTTCATAAGTTCTGACTCCTCGGCATCAGTGCATAACACATACTCATGCGATTGATATCTTTATGAGGGTCTACATTCTCTTTCTAATCTTCTAACTTGAGGTAGGACTGGTTGTCCTTGCTCAACTGGCTTAATTGATTGCTCTTACTTAACTGATTCATCTATTTCAAGTGAAGAATCAACAATCTGTGACGATTCACTCTCTTCATGATTTTCATGCATTTCTTCCCCATGATTTTTATCCAATACGGTAGGAGGATTTGGGTTGAAACTAACAAAGTGTTGAGCTACATTATTTGGCTTACTTGGCTTATCGATGTCTTCTTTGTAGTTGGATCCAATAAGCCATATCCAAACTCTTCATGTCCATAAGCCAATAAGATACATTATTTAGACTTGTCATTAAGCTCGGACCTTTGATCTCTTGTAACATGTATGCATGCCTAGAAATCGAACACTTTCAGGTAACTGCAAAAACATCTTTCCCACTCCAAACTTTTTGCGGAACATCTCCTTAAGAGGAACTGATGGAAAAAGATTTATCAAGTCCACGATCGTTCTTATCACTTCACCCTAAAATGATTTAGCCAACTTCGCATGAGATAGCATACGCCAAATCTAATCATTAATCATTTTATTCATTCTCTCCACTACCTCTTTACGTTGTGGTGTCTTCAAGATAGTCTTCTCAAGTTTGATATCATAATCCATATAGTAATTCTTAAACGGGTTTCTATATTCACCATCATTGTCAGTTTAAACACATTTTAGCTTCTTCTTGATTTTTCTTTCCACATTGACATGAAATTATTTGAAAATTGCAAGTACCTAGTCTTTAGATTTCAAAGCAATAGCCCACGCTTTTCTAGAGCAATCATAGATAAATGTCGCAAAGTATAATGCACCATCAGATGTTCTAGTATCCATGCAACTGTTAGGGATATGCCCTTGTTGCAACGCGAAAGAAATTTTCATCAGTCGATTGGGTGAACGGATTATCAGATTAATCAGATTTACTAACCTAACGTGGACCCTTCCAAGCTCTACCGAATCGCGACTTTGGGTTTTGTTTAAATGATTTTAGAGTTTGGAGTCGCCACTAATCATTTTATGGTAGGCTGATTAGACACCCAAATAAAGTCTCGAAAGAAATAATTTATTCCTGCGAACCAGAGATTATGAGTTCGGGGACTTGGTTACGCTAGATTACTCTAACGCCCTTTTGGTACCATTTTATTTCATGAAAGATCATTTGGGATGATTGGAAAAAGTTTGGGTCAAACTGATCAAAAGGGAAAAATGGTCATTTTCAAAGCTCGGGGAGTGAAATCTTCAAAAATAAGATTAGTTAGTCGAAATGGCCAGATTTCGAATTTTTGGGATTTTTCTGGATTTTTTTTAAACAATTTTCCCATAAGGGCCAAAATCATCATTTTGAAAAGATCGAGAAGGAAATTAATCAAAAATAGGATTGACCAATCGAAATGGCCCGTTTCCTAATTTTTGAAATTTTTCTGAATTTTTCGAGATAATTTACCCATAAGGGGCAAACTCATCATTTTGGAAAATTTAGGAAGGAATTTCATCAAAAACAGGATTGGCCAGTCAAAATGACCCATTTCCTAATTTTTCAGATTTTCTAAATTTTTCTAGACAATTTATTCATAATGGGAAAAATTGTCATTTTAAAAAGATCAGGAAGGAAATTCATCAAAAATAGGATTGGCCAGTCGAAATGACCCATTTCCTAATTCTTGAGATTTTTCTGAATTTTTCTGAATTTTTCGAAACAATTCACCTGTGAGGGAAAAAATCGTCATTTTGAAAAGATCATGAAAAAAATTCATCGAAAATAGGATTGGCCAGTCGAAATGACCAATTTCCTAATTCTTGAGATTTTTCTGAATTTTTCTGAATTTTTCGAGACAATTCACCTGTGAGGGATAAAATCGTCATTTTGAAAAGATCATGAAGAAAATTCATCCAATAATAGGATTGACCAGTCGAAATGACCTGTTTCCTAATTTTTGAAAATTTGGAGAACTTTCTGGAATTTTTCAAGATAATTTGTCCATAATGGGCAAAATCATCATTTTAGAAAAATCAGGAAGGGAATTCATCAAAAATAGGATTGGCCAGTCGAAATGGCCCGTTTCCCAATTTTTGAAATTTTTTCCGAATTTTTTCCGAATTTTTTAAGAATATTTTTCTAATTTTTTAAAGGATTTTGTAGGAATTTTTAATTAATCATTTTTTATATCATTTTTAATATTGTTTGTTCCGAAAATTGCGATCTAGGCTGGGCTTCTAAGCCCAACTCCTCTAAAGCAACGAAATAAGAAAGGGCTTAGAACCCAAACGAAACTCAACTTGATTTAAACCCAACTTGATTTAAACCTAGACCTGGCCCAATTCGGATGAACAAGGCCCACTGGTTGAGCTGGCCCAATTTATGACAACCTTGGAGGTTGTATATATCGTGTCAATGCTTTTATAGGAAAGAATCTCCCATGTAAAGCACTTAGGTCTCAAATTAAGACCATTTTCCATACATAAGGCCACCCAATTAATGACAACCTTAGGAAATAAAAGGAAAAGCTAAGACGTGCTTGCCAATCACATTCAAACTGAAAATCTCTTATTTTAGGAGGACAAGCTTCTTATTGGGCTCCAACAGCATAAAATGCACTTCCTATAAAGTCTTCCTAACACACGAACAAAGCCAAAGTAAAAGCAGATAAAAAACAAAACAACATTTGATTTTCTAGAGAAGAGTGAAGTGCATTTTCTTATAGCCTTCTCGATTATTCTGCAGTCCGAAGAAACCATAAATCAAACTCCAATCTACAAACCCATAAAATGCTCAAATCTTGACCAAATTCGAGACTCTTGCACTCAATCAATGAAGCATAAATGAACCATGACAGTGAATCATGGATGACAAATCCCATATTATTTGCTCTACAACACAACAAAAGCAACACCCAAAGATAGAAGATGAAAAGTAGGTCTTAAGAAGCAGAGAGAGAGAGAGAGAGAGAGAGAGAGAGAGAGAGAGAGAGAGAGAGAGAGAGAGAGAGAGAGAGAGAGAGAGAGAGAGAGAGAGAGAGAGAGAGAGAGGAAATGAACCTTGAAAGGTGACACCTCAATGCGATAATGTTGCGTGCTTTTGGGAAAGCCATTAGCAATGGTGCTAACTCCATAAGTTCTAACCTACGTGTGCTAAGTGAGGATAATCCATTTGAGAAGGGAAAGCATGAATCTTGGAAATTGCAAAGCTTTTATCTCCTCCATGCATGCTAAGCGAGCATCTTGAAGATTGCGGGGTCTTTTTCTCCGCAGCATCCTGATTATCTTTGCACTTCTTTTGTTGAGCGAGGAGGAGTGGCATTTATGTAAATCAGGACTTTGATTGGCAATGACATGAGCTGGAGAAGATAGAACGGAAGGAGAAGAACGAAAATGGGGGAGGAGGCTGTTATTTAGAAGAAAGGAGCTGTCGCGATCCTCTAAAAAAAATTTTAGTTTAAAGGGTTAACAGATTATTAGGTTAATTAGATTTGACTAACCTAACGCGGACCCTCCCAAGCCCTACCGAATCGTGACTTTGGATTTTTATTTTAAATGATTTTGAAATTTGGAGTCGCCACTAATCATTCTTGGTAGGTTGATTAGGAACCTAAATAAATTAGCGGGAGAACTAATTTATTCCTGCGAACCAGAGATTATGAGCTCGGGGACTTGGTTACACAAGTTAATTAAAACTAATGCCCTTTCGGTACCTTAATTTCATGGATATCCTAATTCGGCAACTCAGGCTTGGTTTATTCCTAAGGCTCTAGTAGGGTATTCTCCTTTGTATTTTCACTTTTTAAATAGGATGCATGGATGGTATATATTTTTATTTGTTATATTTTTTAAGTGTTAAAGATTCCCTGAAGTCGAAAGAGGGAGTGTGTTAACGACTTCTGTGCAGTATTACGACCTACTCATCTTTTGGGTCTGATGATTCAAAAATTAAATTATAGGAAGTACATGACAGTGAATAAACACCTCCAATGGGAGGCCTAGTACTGGCTTGGCTCTTTCCTTTGGGATTTAAGGTACAGGTATTTAAGCTGCAGGTATTTAAACTACTGTAAGTAAAAACCTCCAATGGGAGGCTAAGCATTGGCTTGGCTCTTCCCTTTGGGATTTAAGGTACAGGTATTTAAGTTGTAGGTATTTAACTACTGTAAGTAAAAATCTCCAATGGGAGGCTGAGCATTGGCTTGGCTCTTCCCTTTGGGATTTAAGGTACAGGTATTTAAGTTGCAAGTATTTAACTACTGTAAGTAAAAACCTTCAATGGGAGGCTAAGCATTGGCTTGGCTCTTCCCTTTGGGATTTAAGGTACAGGTATTTAAGTTGCAGGTATTTAACTATTGTAAGTAAAAACCTCTAATGGGAGGCTAAGCAATGGCTTGGCTCTTCCCTTTGGGATTTAAGGTATATGTATTTAAGTTGCAGGTATTTAACTACTGTAAGTAAAAACCTCCAATGGGAGGCTAAGCATTGGCTTGGCTCTTCCCTTTGGGATTTATGGTGCAAGAATTAAATTGCAGAAATTTATAGTATGAATGCGACATGTAGATATGGAAACATATGAGTATGACATGACATAATCGAAATTTAGATTAATTTATTTGGGCAAGGAAATTCTTGAAGATTTTAATAGTTAGGATTGTTACCTGATTTAACAGATTTGATTGCCGAATTCGGATCTCGTGTCACCTTATAGATCAAGATTGCGACTCGAACGATGGAGATGCACTTGTGACTTGCGTTAATCGGTAGAGGAATTGGTGATGGTAACACCTAGATTTAAACTCTCACCATCTTCAAGACTCTCTTTTGGAAAAAAGAATTCTCTCTCTTTTTTTTTTATTTTTTTTCTTTCTCTCTAATTTCTTTCAATTTCTCAAAATTCTCTCAAGCATCCAAGATTTTCTCTCCCCCAAAAAAATCCTCTTCCCAAGCTCACTTCTTCCTCTTTTTATAATCTACTCATCCATCTTCCATTCTAAATTTTCCACTAACTCTTCTTCATCTCATCTTCCCTTCTCTACTCTTATCTTATTTTCTTCATCTTCTCTTCTCCATCTCCTCTTCTTCAACTTCTCTTCTCTATCTCCTCTTCTCTATCTTCCCTTCTCCATCTCCTCTTCTCCATCTTCCCTTCTCTATTCTAATTTCTCCACCAACTCTTCTTTTTGTTATTTACAAAATAATCCCTCAAGTGATAGGTATTTGCATCATAGTTCTTGAGATTTTAAGTATTTGCAATTTAGTTCATGAAAAAATATATTTCTTTAAGTCCAAATCTCCTCACAATTTTTGACACACCAAAATTTACAACATGTCAAATTTAAGCTCATTTCTTGCCGCTGAAAATAATGCAGAATTTAATTAAAGCCTTTTTGCAAAATTGAGTCATTCTGGGTATAATTGAGCTAAGATGAAAATTTAAAATATTATAAGACAATGTCACAACTCATAAAAAGTGAAAATTAAAAATAACTTGACTCAAATTAAATTTTTTTAGGCCCGATTCGAGATTATACTCGTGAAGGAACACGTGACTCGAATTGGATTTTTCTGAATTTGCGATGGCCAATATGAAAATAGATTTAAAATAAAAATATTAACTATCTTTGTGTATTTTTTTTGGCCTCAAATGTTATTTTTCCAAAATTTTCAAGTATTTTTGTATTTTTTTTTTAAAAATTAATATATATATAATATGAAAATTTATTTTTTGTTCAAAAATGGTTGCCTAGGCTTGGCCAAGGCTTCCAAAGTTGATTTTGCAATTTTCTCATTTTTTCTTTATTTTTCATGAATTTTCGAAAATAAAAATACTAAAAAATACTGAAAATATGAAAAATCATTTTTTGGCCAAAATTAGTTCTCTAGGCTTGGCCAAGATCCCCAAAGTTAATTGTTCAATTTTATGAATTTTTATGGATTTTTTAAAAAATAAAAATGCCGAAAAATACTGAAAATTTTTAAAAGAGAAAAGATGATTATAAATCAGGTGTCAACAGCTGCCCCTCTTTGAAAGGAAGCTCGGCAGATGTTCATTTCAAAGACGAGATGACACCTGAATCCTAATCAACTCAACACAATGAAATAAAAAAAGTAGTGACATGAATGTTCCACTGAAAATGAAATGAGAAGCTAAGGATTCGTTATAAGAAAACCTTAGGGTGGTTGAATTTGAACCCGTATGGTGGGTCAACCCATGATAGATTCCTAATGAAAGGATTCTACTGAATAAATTTTGACCCGTATGGTAGGTCACCCCATGGTAGATTCCTAATGAAAGGATTCTACTAATTACAATTTGATTGAAATTTGACCTGTATGGTAGGTCAACCCATGGTAGATTCCTAATGAAAGGATTCTACTTATTAAATTTTGACCCGTATGGTGGGTCGTACCATGGTAGATTCCTAATAAAAGGATTCCACTGATTTAAAAATTGAATTAAAATTTGACCCGTATGGTGGGTCGTACCATTTGATCCGTACGGTGGGTCGTACCATGGTAGATTCCCAATAAAAGGATTCTACTAATTAAATTTCATTGAGATTTGACCCGTATGGTAGGTCACCCCATGAAACTGCCTGTAAGAAGGACTTTGTGCATGTAGAAAGGACTTGGTGCCTGTAGAAAGGACTTTGGTTCCTGTAAAAAGGACTTGGTGCCTATAGAAAGGACTTGATGCATGTAAAAAGGACTTTGTGCATGTAGAAAGGAATTTGGTGCTTGTAGAAAGGACTTGATGCCTATAAAAAGGACTTTGTGCCTGTACAAAGGACTTGTGCCTGTAAAAAGGACTTGCTGCCTGTAAAAAGGACTTGGTGCCTGTAGAAAGGACTTGGTGCCTGTAGAAAGGACTTGATGTCTGTAGAAAGGACTTAATGCCTGTAAAAAGGACTTCATGCCTATAAAAAGGACTTAATGCCTGTAAGAAGGACTTTATGCCTGTAAGAAGGACTTGGTTTGCCTGTAAAAAGGATTTGATTTGCCTGTAAGAAGGACTTTATGCCTGTAAGAAGGACTTGATTTGCCTGTAAGAAGGACTTTGTGCCTGTAAGAAGGACTTGGTTTGCCTGTAAAAAGGACTTGATTTGCCTGTAAGAAGGACTTGGTTTGTCTGTAAGAAGGACTTGGTTTGTCTGTAAGAAGGACTTTATGCCTGTAAGAAGGACTTGATTTTCCTGTAGGAAGGACTTTGTGCCTGTAGGAAGGACTTGATTTGCCTGTAAGAAGGACTTGGTTTGCCTGTAAGAAGGACTTAATTTACCTCAAAGGGTACCATTTTGGAATCTAGGGAGACCAGGAATCCTGCAGAAGCTCAAACCCAATTTAACCTACCATGAAGGGTGCATGTATATACTGCTCTGGATTCGAGCACCATGAGAATCGTCAGAATTCATTCTCTTGAAAGGTTCAGGGCGAAGATATATTTACTTGAGGATTTGGAAGGAACACCTAGTGGTTTCTAGATAACTAGGCTTGTTCATTCAACTCGAACATTGGGAATGTGTCACCCCAGACATGTGGACGGGTCGAGTAAATTGGGGAGTCTACTCCTTACGTCAATGAATGGCTTATCTCGGACTTTGCCCCTGCACAATAAAGTGCAAGGGTGAAAGGGTCGAGTGAATTTTAAAGGATTTGGGCTTGTTTAATGTTGACAACTGTCATAGTCGTCGATCGAATGTCCCTGCAAGAAGGAAATCAGAAGGGTTATCTTTAAAACCAAATGAGTTAAGGAAGATATACTCTCCTTTTCAATTCAGGTTTTCCATCAATTTGCCCCATTTTCATCAGGACGGATCTCATCAGATGATCACCATTTTTCCTTTTGGGGTTGTCTCCCTTTACCAGCTTCGCTGGGTTGATTTTCCGTCGACCTTTGTTGGACAATTTGATCTTGTTCGTCGACTATTCTGCAAAAAGTAATTTAAAAAAATTTGTCTTATTTATTTACAATATTCACAACATTTCCTAACCTTGGAGATCGAACTCGGGGCGTTTCGGATCACTGTCATTCCCTCATGCTATGAAGGCTCTCTTTTAATGCAAGAGCCAATTTTTGCTGACATAATCTTATCATGTTGCATCGGATAAACTCCCTTTTACGACGCCATCTGACAATTTCCTTTGGCTGGAAAATGAGTATGCTAACAGGTAACTCAGTTCGTAGACTCCCTTTCTTCGTAATCTTCTAGCCTGGATAATGTTATTTAGGTTTTTTTCTCCATCTGGGTGTTCCTCTTAAACCTGCAATATAGAGAAAGTGATGCAAGTGTATACATGTATGCATGGAATATATGTAGTGGCCTTTAATGTGGCTCAGACACCTATGAGATATGAAGACTGATCCGATCTTTATCTTATTCAAGGGTAATATTTCTTGACAGCATCTGCATTTACAGGACTTGCCAATTCATCTTCATCCATATTTATGAGAATTAAAGCACCGCCGGGTAGAACTTTCTGTACTACATATGGACCCTCATAATTTGGTGCGAACTTGCCCCCGGGATGAGGAGCATTAGGGAGCGTCTTCTTCATAACTAAATCCCCGACGGTAAAGTTTCTGAGTTTCACTTTGCGATTAAATGACTTTGCTACCCGCTTTTGATACGCCTGTCCATAACAGATAGCCTTTACTGGTTTCTCATTAACCAGATTCAATTGCTCATGCCTCTGCCGGATCCATTCGGCCTCTGAAAGTTTCGCTTGGGCTAATATTTGTAAGGAATGGATCTCAACTTCCACAGGAAGGACGGCCTCCATGCCATATACTAAAGAGTAAGGCGTTGCCCCGGTTGAAGTCTGAATTGAAGTTTGGTATGCCATTAACGCGTATGGCAATCTCTCGTGCCAATCCCGAAAGTTCTCTGCAGTCTTAGCCAAGATTTTCTTAATATTCATATTCGCCGCTTCCACAGCTCCATTCATTTGTGGGCGGTAGGGAGAAGAATTAAGGTGTCTGATCTTGAATCGATCTAAAAGATCATCCACCACCTTGTTATTCAGGTTGGATCCATTGTCTGTAATAATGGCTTGGGGCGTCCCATACCTCGCAATGATGTCCCGCTTGATGAACTTTGCAACATTATGCTGTAACGTTCGCATACGAATTGGCTTCGATCCATTTGGTGAAGTAATCGATTGCCACCAAGATAAAACGGTGTCCGTTTGAAGCTTTAGGGTTAATCGGCCCGATCATATCGATTCCCCACATTGAAAACGGCCAAGCCTCAGACATTTGATGTAGTTCATTTGGGGGAGCATTGATCCTGTCCCCATACACCTGACACTGATGACAAGATCTCACGTGTCGGTTTCAATCTGACTCCATGGTCATCCAATAGTAACCGAGTCTCATGATCTTCTTGGCGAGGAGATGGCCATTCATGTGCGGTCCGCACTCTCCTTCATGAATCTCCTGCATGAGTAAATTTGCTTCCTTAGCGTCTACGCACCTTAATAGGACCAAATCGAATGACTTCTTGTACAGCGTCTGACCACTAAGAAAGAACTTCGTAGCCATCTTGGTTATGTACTTTCTATCCCCCATTTGGCTCCCTAGAGGATATTCTCCATTCAGCAAGTAATTCTTAATGTTCTGATACCAGGGTTGGCCATCAAACCCTTCTTCGATCACCATGCAGTAAGCCGGTTGTTTAATAATGTCGACCCTCAATGGCTCGATGTCTAAGCCTTCCGTTACTTGCAGCATGGACGATAGGGTAGCCAAGGCGTCTGCAAAATGATTTTGGGTTCTCGGTAGGTATCCAAAATCGATCTCCTCAAACTCCTCAATCATTTCCTCTAAGAACCTGTGATAAGGGATGAGCTTAAAATCTTTAGTTCTCCATTCGCCTTGGGTCTGCAGGATGATTAGCATGGAGTCCCCATATACTTGCAGCTTCTTTACTTTCATGGTGAGAGCTAGCTGCAGCCCTAGGATGCAGGCTTCGTACTCAGAAATATTGTTGGTGCATGAAAATGTCAGCTTTGCAGCGACTGGATAATGTTGTTCCTCAGGGGATATTAAAATTGCCCCAGTTCCAGACCCTGCGAGGTTTACAGCACCGTCAAAATACATTGTCCATTTATCCTCGGACAAGTTTGAAATGTGATCCTCTGACTTCTCGTCACTTGGGATACTAAGCCCCTGGGCATTTTCAGCTAACATATCTGCTATGGCTCGTCCCTTAACGGATTTCTGAGTTGAACTCCTAACGTCGAATTCTGATAGGAGGACCTGCCATTTAGCCAGTTTCCCAATTAAGGCTGGCTTTTCTAGGAGATATTTTATCGGGTCGTTCTCTGTGACCAGCTGTATGTGGTGATGAAGGGTATATTGCTTCAACCTGTGTAGCACCCATACCAACGCAACATAAGCCTTCTCGATGGTGGGGTAATTCATCTCCGATGTAGTGAATTTCTTGCTCAGATAATAAATTGCCCGCTCCTTGCCATATTCAGGGTTTGTTTGGGCCAACAGAGCCCCTAGGGATTCTTGATGGACAGTATGATACAGGGTTAACGGAAAACCTGACATGGGAGGCACCAAAACTGGTGGCGAGACGAGGTAACTTTTGATCTTTTCCAGAGCTTGGTGACACTCAGAATCCCATTTCACCTTGGCACCTTTCTTTAGCAGCTTAAAGAATGGTTTTGCAACTTCAGATAGTTGACAAATAAACCTGGCGATGTAGTTCAGCCGCCCCAGCAAACTCCTCACTTCCTTAACTGTCGTAGGGACCTCGAGGTCTAATATCGCTTTGACTTTAGAAGGGTCTATTTCAACTCCTCGGTTGCTCACCATGAACCCAAGAAGCTTTCCTGATCGTGTCCTAAATATGCATTTGGTGGGGTTTAGCTTCAATTTATATTTTCGAAGTCGTTCGAACAGCTTTCTTAGTATTTGGATGTGATCATATCCGGGTTTAGACTTCGCGATCATATCGTTGACGTATACCTCTATCTCCTTATGCATCATATCGTGGAACAAAGCTACCATGGCCCTTTGGTAGGTTGCCCCTGCATTTTTCAAGTCGAAAGGCATAACTTTATAACAGAAGGTGCCCCATGGCGTTATGAACGAGGTCTTAGCCTTATCTTCTTCCATCAAAAGAATCTGGTTGTACCCAGAGAATCCATCCATGAACGAGAACATATCAAAACCGGCGGTGCTATCGACCAAGACATCGATGTGTGGGAGAGGAAAGTCATCTTGTGGGCTTGCCTTATTCAGGTCGCGATAATCTACGCAGACTCTGACTCTCCCGTCCTTCTTCATCACCGGGACAATATTAGCAACCCATTCGGGATAAGCGATAACCTCAATAAATCCCACCTTAAGCAGTTTCATCACTTCTTCTTCGATCTTTTTGGATAACTCCGGTTTTGTGCGTCGAAGTTTTTGCTTCTTAGAGGGAACATTCGGATCTGTTGGGAGCGAGTGTTCAACGATGCTTGGATCCAATCCCGACATATCTGCATAGGACCAGGCGAACACATCCTGATATTCCCTGAGGAGATCAATAAACCGAGACACTTCTGACGAAGACAGTCTTCCTCCGATTTTTACTTCTTTCAAGTTCTCAGAATCCCCCAGGTTGACTGTAATGGTTTCCTCTGTTGTTAAGGGTTTATGTTCCTCATATCTGCTCCAATCCCTTCTGACATAACTGGTATCGTCATCACATTCCTCCTCAATTCCGTAGGAGAAGTCATCGATACGGTCTGAGCTACATAATAACCTGTTATGCATATGAGGGATGGTATGCCTGAAATGTCACAAGCATGGTCAGTATTTTGCTGGTACTAATAAAGATGCATGAATTTTTGAAAACACTTTGAAAAATGAAGAAAAAGGAGGGGGAACTGGTCGTCGTCTCATTGGACGTCCTCACTCTCCTAAAAGATTTTTCAAGAAAACATGGATCATATGGCAAATCAGCCCTCAAACTTCAAAGATTTGAAGTCAAGTATCATCATCGGGCCAATTTATCGTTCCACATGTCCTTAACAAAACTCATGGGACTTTTATTAGATGGGAAATGGACCGCGTTACAGCTTACACTACTTAGACCGACGGTCGGAGATCCAAGGGTGGTTTTCAGAAAAGGAAAATGCATTGCTGAGGAATAAAAACATTATGCAGAAATCTAAATGCAGGAATTGAAATGCATCAAGGGAAATGGAAAGAGAAGGCTTCTTTACACAGGCTGGCTGGAGTCCTCATCAAGCCGTTCGATGATGACGTTGACGATGTCTTCTAGAAATGGGTTAGACAGATCAGGCTCAGCTGCGTTTTGAACAGTTTCATCTGCCAGCATCTTAGGATTCTTAGAGAAATACCGGGCCAGCGGACTGCCGATCACGCTAGCTCTTCCCTTCCAAGGTCCGGAGCCAATGAACGAGCCAACTCTGTCTCCTTGGCTTCCACGGCCTCGATACTAGCCTCAGCCTCGGCGTCCACGATAGCCTGTCGAAATGAAGCTACTACTGAATCCACCAGTATATCCTAGGCCTGATCGGTGCTCGTTCGTGTCTAACTGCAATGGTGACCGGATCCCTTGACCATTCTTCCCCAGCCCGCATCCAGGGATAAATCCGTATGCCAATAACATCTTCCCTGGGGCTAGAGTGTATTGGGAAGGTGTAGGAACTCGCTTCCTAGTCCCAGGAGGTGCGTGCGTAACTGCCACTAATTCGAGAGAGTGGTAGCTTGCTTCCTCCTTGCGTTCCGGCTTTATATAGGGGATCGCGCTCTTCTGGTATGTAGCAAAATCCATCTCTCCATGCACGGTTACCACTTTCCCGTCAACCACGAATCGAACCTTCTGGTGTAGGCTAGAAGGCACTGCGCCTGCCGTATGAATCCAGGGCCTACCCAAAAGCAGCCCGAAGGCACTCGGAAGATCCATAAACTGGAACCCGATAGAGAACTCCACGGGTCCAATGAAAATGTCCAGCTCGATTTCGCCAACCACATCTTTCCACATTCCGTCGAAGGCTCTGATGGTGGCCTTAGAAGTGCGGATGAGCTCCTCGTTTATACCCAAATTTTTGAGTGTGGCTAACGGGCATATGTTGAATGCAGACCCGTTATCAATCAGCACATGGGAGATCTGTTTGCCATGGCTCCTTACCGATATGTACAAAGCCTTGTTGTGGGCCCAGCCATCAATAGGAACATCCTCATCTGAGAAGGATATCTGGTCTCTCAGTAGTATGGTCCCCATGAAGTCCTCCAACTGCACCTCGTTGATAGTTTCTGTTACGTGCACTTCATTCAGTACCTTCATCAGTGCATTCTTGTGCTTCTCCGAGTTGGTAAAAAGATCCAGTAGTGATATCTGGGCTGGCATTTTCCTCAATTGTTCTATGACTTCGAATTCACTTGTCCTGACAATGGACAGTGCCTTCTCTGCATCTTCTCTCGTCACTTCTCTCCTTTCAGGTTCCCTTTCCCTCGGTGCGTAGCACCTACCGGACCTCATGACTGCGTCTATCTCGCTTGTTCCGTAGTCCCAAGGGACAGCTCTAGGGTTGTAATCTGCCGGTGGAGGGACCTTTATCACGATTTTTTCAACTTTTCCATCGTGCTGTGCCTTCCTGTCCTCCAGCTTAAAACCAGATAGGGAGATGACCGTGCGTTCAGATGAACTACTCTTAGTGTCCCCCCATTTGCCCACCTCATCTAGCCTAATTACAAAGGGGGCCTTTGACTTTACTACTGCAACTAGATCATCTTCATTGGTCGTGCAAGGTGGTTCCTCGGCCATTAATTCCAACTCGTCCATGTCATTCTCATCCCATATAGCGTTCACTTTCTCATGATCCGGTAGGGGATTTTGTTGCACATTTGGTCCCGTCTTATCAAACTCCAATACTCCTCCATCTATTAATGCCTGCACATTGTATTTGAGCACGAGACAGTTATCTACGTTGTGCCCTTTTTCGCCCATGTGATAGGCACACGACTGGGCCTCGTTGAACCCAGGGAATCTTGGCAGATTCGGTCTCGGGGGTTCCTTGGCGACTAGGCGCCCTTCCAGCAGCATCGGTAACAGATTCGATAGCGGACGAGGTAATGGAGTAAAAGACGGTGCGGTTCTTCTCTTAGCCTCGAACTTCTTTGGAGCCGGTCTTGATGAGCCACCTTGGGTAGGGGTGGATTCTGAAAACTTCTTTGGTCTCGGTGGGTTTGGCACAAAAGCGACATCGCCTGCATTCTCCCTTTCTCTCTTGGCTGGATATGGCCGCTTGAATGATGGCTCTGGTACACGTTTCTCCCTTAGAGCCCACTCATGACGCTCAGCTACCCTGATAAGATGTGCGACAGTTTGACAACCTGAGGTATTAAGCTTCTCGAAGTACTCGAGCGGTAGTGTCTTCAAAAACAAATCCACCAACTCCTCCTCCGGGATGGCTGATTTGACTTGGGTAGCTATCGCTCGCCACCTTTGGGTAAAAGTACGTATAGACTCATTCCTTCCTTTCAAGGTTCTTGATAGGTCTTCTCTGGTAGGAGCTGTAGCCGTGTTGAACTTGTATTGGTGAAGGAATTCCTCAGCCAGGTCCTCCCAACTGTCATACTCTTCCATGTCGAGCTCGATAAACCATGCTAGTGCAGCGCCGGATAGACTCTCTTAGAATGTGTTCATCAGCAGCGGGACATAATTAGAATAATGTGCCATTTTACGCAAGTTGTATTTCAAATGAGCTCGGGGACAGCCTGTCCCGTCGTATTTTCTCACAAACTTAGGTTCCTTGTACCCAGCTGGAACTTCTATCTTAGCAAACGGTGTGATTTTGTCAAATCGAGCCAACTCGTATCCTTGGTTACTAAGACATTCTTCGATCTTTGCTAGCCTCCTCACGTCTTCTTCCGTCTTGGCCGAGGGTTTCTCTTTCTTTTCCTTCTCCAAATCAACTACGACTGGAAGGGCCCTAGGGGGTGCTTCCCTCTCGGGCTCTGTGCTAGCGGTTTGATTGATGTATGAGCCAGTAGAAGTATTGGGATTTACAAACGGATTAGCCTTAAGAGCGTTGGAGGACTTCACCTGCGTAGCGGTCATCATTGCCTTTATCTCCGCCATCATGGCGGCTATCATATTTATCTGGTTTTCAAGATTGGCCACTCTGGGAGTCAGTTCTTCGTGCTCCATTCTTAGTTTTCTCGTTTTGCTACGAGTCCTTGTGACTATAAATTATCACCTAATTTAAGATAGGAAGTCAGAAACTCGCAAGTAAAGAGAGAAAGTTCAGAAATCTAAAACCTCCTTAATATTATGTTCATACTTGATTAATGGGAGGAAAGACTCAATCATGAGCCTTAGCCTCATGTAAACAGTCTTTCTACTCATTAAACATGAATGACATACTATTAAGAAGGCGAATAACCCGTGATAATTCTTTACTTAAGAAGATCATGATGAATGATCATATATGCAAATGTTACAAGCTTATTACAGATGAAGATAACATCAAAATTAAAAAGGGGAAATCGTCTATGCAGTTCGGAGGCGCTTGGAGGCTAAGGCATCCTTGACAATCTCTGATCCACCCAAATCCCACACATGCAGGTCTTCGTCCTCCTCGGCTGGCGGCGGTCCCATGTCTTCTGGTATATACGGCTCCACTCCGGGCAGGTACGTGACGATGTAGTCAGGTACGTATGGTTCCACCATGGATTGTCGATATTCCTTGAACATCTTGATGTACTCCGTAGATGCCCGGTGGACGTTCATCTCCTCGTCCAGGTAATCTGGCCACTCTACGTCCTGTAATAGGGAGTTCTTCAGGGTGTGGATTATGAGGTCGATCTTGGCCTGGTACAGTGTCTTAGTCTCCTTAGTGAGTCTGCCTTGGGGCAAATCGAAGGTGAAACTGTCGGGATAAACTGCTGGCGGGACTTCCTGTAACATACCGAACTGTCTCACTACCCTGATAGGATAATAGGCACTTCCACCTGTACAGCCTAGTAAGGGGATAGAGTTCCCATCTATTCCCGTGATACGGGCTTCTAAGATCCTGGGCCAAGTTAGTCGTCAGCGAAGCTGTTTTGGCTCTAAGTCTCCTAGTAATTTCACCCAATCTTTAAAAGGACAGTTTCTCAACAGAGGATTGACACTTCAGAAAGGATCCCAATGGGTGGATATATTGGCTAATTTCATAACATCCGACGCGTAAATTGAAAGTTTTGATGTGTGAGGTGAACCACATGTAGAGAAGGCCATTGGAGACTTGGAAAGTACCCTTTTGGGTGAATTGAAAACGACTCAAGGAAAGGAAAGTCTCGGCTAAAATCATGTAGGAGTAGTTCCAGTGATAACATGCTTGTTTGGCGACATGAACTATGGAAGGATCGAATGTGGTCCCAGAAGTAGGGAATAAGACGAAAGCGAAAAAAGCCAGAATTAAGATTCTAGCCTGTTTAAGACTAGCTTCGATTGGGAGTGATGAGTAATTGTCATAGAGGAATGAGAGGGTAAACTTACTAGAGTTAGATTTGAGAATTTTCTCGATCTCGGTGATTTTTAGGTGAAGGAATTTGGATAAAGCTTTGGTAGAATCCTTCCCCAATAGTGGCTGTACAATATGGTCATCAAATTTCACTCCAATGATGGCCGCATACTCCTCCAGGGTGGGTGTAATCTCCAGTCCTCGGAAGTCGAAGGTTAGAGTCTTTGAATCCCAAAACTTCGCCAATGCCTTAATGAGAGCAGGTTGGTAATCCACCTTGATGAGATCCACTAAATGCCCTAAGTGTTCTTTGATGTAGGCTTGGTTGTCCGAGTTGAGGCGGTTCCACCATGCCGTGAGCTCCTTGCGTGGGACTGGGATGACTTTGATATTCGATTTCCCCATCTATTTTTGAATATGCGAGATTGTACCAAAATTAATTACCACGGGTTATAATGCAAAATGAATGGGTATGCGATGCAAATGTACTAGCTCGATTCCATATTTTCTATTGGTGAAATAAGGGTTAAACACTCCTATTTGACCAAAAAAGTCAATTAGGGAGTTTTAACCCAGATTTCTTTCGAAGGAAATTATGCAATTGGCTAGAATCACTCAATGATTGGAATGAAAGTTGTTGCCACACCAATCTACATAAAACCTCAAAAAAAATTGAAAAATGTACATATACATCTCAAAAGATCCTTAATACATCAAGTCTAGAGGGGACGAGGGAGGATGCGAAAATATATCATTTGAAATTTTGGATTAAAGACCTAAGGTAGATGGGTGTGGCAACTACTAAGGGTGCCCCAAGTCAGATTATAAGATAGATGGTTTTCCTATGATGTGATGAATGATATGCAGCATTTAAAATATGCAGAACTAATTACAAGTTCAAGGTAAGAAAACCTCACTAACCAGACCTTCTTTGTTTTAGATATATCAACCGTTCAACTCACATGCGCATGAGACGAGTGAGAAGTGGACTCTAGAAAATAAAAAAAAAGAGACAAGGGTGTGGACCTAAAAGGCCTCCACTATCTGAATTGACAACCTTACCCTTCGCCCAATCAAATCACAATGGGAAGAATTGTTAATTCAGATAATGAACGGGATAAAATATGGTCAACCCAAGCGCAATCGACGCAAGAGCTTTGCATATTCGATCCCTATCTATGGTTACCTAGGAAAAATTTCGCGACTTGGGTTTAGACGCTTGTGTGTGCAGGTGTTGTGATCCTCAGAATATGCAAGACATGCACAACAATTGATATCAAAACATTGCTTCTAAAAATGTGCGAAATTAAACATAATCCCAACACCGAGCCTGCAAAATAAATGGATTAGCCAAACACTCCGCCCCTTATAACTCCCATCCTGCAAAAACATATAACACCTATAGAATGAGTCCCAAGCAAGATCGCCAGAAGCGAGATATCCATGAAATTTTCATTGGCCTAAGTCCACTAAGACTTTTAAAATTTTGAAAAAATTTAAGTATTCCAATTGGTATCTTTTTTTCGAAAAATTTAAAAATTTCTGTCCCCAGCGGAGTCGCCAGTCTGTCGCGATCCTCTAAAAAAAATTTTATTTTAAAGGGTTAACGGATTATTAGGTTAATTAGATTTGACTAACCTAACGCGGACCTTCCCAAGCCCTACCGAATTGTGACTTTGGATTTTTATTTTAAATGATTTTGAAATTTGGAGTCGCCACTAATCATTCTTGGTAGGTTGATTAGGAACCTAAATAAATTAGCGGGAGAACTAATTTATTCCTGCGAACCAGAGATTATGAGCTCGGGGACTTGGTTACACAAGTTAATTAAAATTAATGCCCTTTCGGTACCTTAATTTCATGGATATCCTAATTCGGCAACTCAGGCTTAGTTTATTCCTAAGGCTCTAGTAGGGTATTCTCTTTTGTGTTTTCACTTTTTAAATAGGATGCATGGATGGTATATATTTTTATTTGTTATATTTTTTAAGTGTTAAAGATTCCCTGAAGCCGAAAGAGGGAGTGTGTTAACGACTTCTGTGCAGTATTACGACCTACTCATCTTTTGGGTCTGATGATTCAAAAATTAAATTATAGGAAGTACATGACAGTGAATAAACACCTCCAATGGGAGGCCTAGCACTGGCTTGGCTCTTCCCTTTGGGATTTAAGGTACAGGTATTTAAGCTGCAGGTATTTAAACTACTGTAAGTAAAAACCTCCAATGGGAGGCTAAGCATTGGCTTGGCTCTTCCCTTTGGGATTTAAGGTACAGGTATTTAAGTTACAGGTATTTAACTACTGTAAGTAAAAACCTCCAATGGGAGGCTAAGCATTGGCTTGGCTCTTCCCTTTGGGATTTAAGGTACATGTATTTAAGTTGCAAGTATTTAACTACTGTAAGTAAAAATCTCAAATGGGAGGCTGAGCATTGGCTTGGCTCTTCCCTTTGGGATTTAAGGTATAGGTATTTAAGTTGCAGGTATTTAACTACTGTAAGTAAAAACCTCCAATGGGAGGCTAAGCATTGGCTTGGCTCTTCCCTTTGGGATTTATGGTGCAAGAATTAAATTGCAGAAATTTATAGTATGAATGCGACATGTAGATATGGAAACATATGAGTATGACATGACATAATCGAAATTTAGATTAATTTATTTGGGCAAGGAAATTCTTGAAGATTTTAATAGTTAGGATTGTTACATGATTTAACAGATTTGATTGCCGAATTCGGATCTCGTGTCACCTTATAGATCAAGATTGCGGCTCGAACGATGGAGATGAACTTGTGACTTGCATTGATCGGTAGAAGAATTGGTGATGGTAACACCTAGATTTAAACTCTCACCATTTTCAAGACTCTCTTTTGGGAAAAAGGATTCTCTCTCTTTTTATTTTATTTTTTTTTCTTTCTCTCTAATTTCTTTCAATTTCTCAAAATTCTCTCAAGCATCCAAGATTTTCTCTCCCCCAAAAAATCCTCTTCACAAGCTCACTTCTTCCTCCTTTTATAATCTACTCATCCATCTTCCATTCTAAATTTTCCACTAACTCTTCTTCATCTCATCTTCCCTTCTCTACTCTTATCTTATTTTCTTCATCTTCTCTTCTCCATCTCCTCTTCTTCAACTTCCCTTCTCTATCTCCTCTTCTCCATCTCCTCTTCTCCATCTTCCCTTCTCTATTCTAATTTCTCCACCAACTCTTCTTTTTGTTATTTACAAAATAATCCCTCAAGTGATAGGTATTTGCATCCTATTCCTTGAGATTTTAAGTATTTGCAATTTATTCCATGAAAAAATATATTTCTTTAAGTCCAAATCTCCTCACAATTTTTGACACACCAAAATTTACCACATGTCAAATTTAAGCTCATTTCTTGCCGCTGAAAATAATGCAGAATTTAATTAAAGCCCTTTTGCAAAATTGAGTCATTCTGGGTATAATTGAGCTAAGATGAAAATTTAAAATATTAGAAGACAATGTCACAATTCATAAAAAGTGAAAATTAAAAATAACTTGACTCAAATTAAATTTTTTTAGGCCCGAGTTGGATTTTTCTGAATTTGCGATGGCTAATATGAAAATAGATTTAAAATAAAAATATTAACTATCTTTGTGTATTTTTTTGGCCTCAAATGTTATTTTTCCAAAATTTTCAAGTATTTTTGTATTTGTTTAAAAATAAAAATAAAATATATATAATATGAAAATTTATTTTTTGTTCAAAAATGGTTGCCTAGGCTTGGTCAAGGCTTCCAATGTTGATTTTGCAATTTTCTCATTTTTTCTTTATTTTTCATGAATTTTCGAAAATAAAAATACTAAAAAATACTGAAAATATGAAAAATAATTTTTTGGTCAAAATTAGTTCTCTAGGCTTGGCCAAGGTCCCCAAAGTTAATTTTTCAATTTTATGAATTTTTATGGATTTTTCAAAAAATAAAAATGCCGAAAAATACTGAAAATTTTTAAAAGAGAAAAGATGATTAAAAATCAGGTGTCAACAGGAGCCCATGCACATATATGTAGTTCTCGGATCGTGGATTCAAGACAACTTTCATGGCAAAGAGGATGCCAGAAGATCCAAAAGCATATTTTGAGTAAAAAGGTTTTCATAATGAAAGAAAATGAGGAGAGATTCCTTGGGATGACCTAGCAACTATGGATGCAGATTCAGTACTTCTCGTTGAACTTTTCAGCTGAATCCCCTCTCATAATAATGATAGCACATTGTATAGAATTTTGTATGCCAGGTGAGACTCTTTCACATGGTAAAACGCTGAAGAAAAGAAGCACCTCGGGTCTTTGTACTTGAGGATGAGGCGAGGATTGAACCAGACTCGGTCGATGGGAGGGAGAAACGAATTGAGCACGCCCGCCCCCAGTGAGCGAGTGAGTTGGTGGTTCCCAAAATGAGATCAGCCTTCCATAAAAGATGGCTTGTCTCGGTAGCGATCTAATAAGCACGAGCGCTCCCTTTGAATGAGCATAAAGAAAACCTCCTTTTGAATTCGTTCCTATTTTTCTTCGCGCTTGCCTCCTTGATATACCCCTCCTTCGTTGCGAACACAAGCGACTCCATCGTTATCCTCAACATCGACGGTGGTGGATTAGACAGAACCAGAGCTGCCGTCTGCCCCCATTTGCTTTCCCCTAAACCCCTGAAAGAGGGCCTTTAGCATTCCCCCATTCCACCCCCCAGTGGAACGTCCAAAACCCCTCCCCAAAAGCCAAGAAACAAGATCATCAACCCTTTGACCCTTTCCCCTCTTTTTCTTTTAATGATTGTGTCTTGGTAATCCCCACTCCTCCACCGATTATGCTTCACTTTGTCCTTTTTCTCTCTCTCACTGAAAGTTTCTTAACCTTCAATGAGGCGACCAATTGTGGGTAGCCCAATTAAAAGGATCTTGTATCTAGCTCTTGGCTTATTTCATCTCCACAAGGTGATGTTGATGTTGATATTGATGTTGATGTTGATCTGTTATAGTCTCTCAAGATTATATGGCGCCTGGTAAGTTCGGATGCATATTAAGTTAGGAGCAGAAAAATAATTCTCAACATGGATAGAAGTATCCATATTGTGCATGTTCTCGCTAATGTTATTCAGAAGCTCCTTTTTTTTTTATGGTGGCATTTCTGCAACTATTCATTGTGCTCACTAGCTCATCTTGAGCTTTTCTTCCCTCAACTCGACAATGGTGGGATTTGGTCCGGAAAGAATATCTTCCACAAGTGAGCTGAAACCACCTCAAAGGATGAACATGAGAAATTGCCACCATTCACCCCCTTGCACAACTCCCTCTTTAAGCTCTCTATGAACTCCTTACGCAAATCAAAGTCTTGAGAACCAAATTCGAGTTAGCGATTGCCACTTGTTTCAGAAGCGATAGCCTTCCTCAGTTATACCCATTTGGACTATTAGATGATGATGTGACGACTCCTGAAATGCAAAAATCGAAAATTACAGAGCTAAAATGAATTTTCTATAATTTTTTCAATTAATCTAAAAATGAGATTAACAAAGTAATTTCCGATTCCAAATTAATTTTTATAGATTTTCTTTGCCCAAAATGAAGAGAAAATGAAAATAAAAATACCGACTATTTTTCATATTTTTGTGGCCTCAAAGGCACTTTTTTTACAAATATTTTCCTAATTTCTGAAAAATATTAAAAAATATAAAAAATATGAAAAATTTATTTTTTTGATCAAAATTGATTCCCTAGGCTTAGCCAAGGTCCCCAAAGTTGATTTTTTAATTTTATGAATTTTTATGATTTTTTTTATTAATTTTAAAAGAGAAAAGGTAATTAATAATCAAGTGTCAATGGCCCTAAAGCAACCATGTAACTGTTACATGTATGGGCACTTTATTGTACTTTCAATTATATTTAATGGAAAGACTTGTTCATTTATCTTTTTTCATTATTTAGAAAGATGAAGTCTATAGGATCAGTTGTAATTGAAACATATTCTTGAGACGTTGAGAACATATGTGACAGGTTTTCAATTGGTCTTTGATCCTTAAATTGTTTCTGGTGAAAGGATTGTTGATTGGACACCGATGATCCGGTTGATAACAGTGTGTTCGCAACCTCGCTATTGAGCATTGGGTACTCAATGGGGACGACAAGTCACAACTCATCGAACATTAGATGTCTAAGTTGGAGCACAGATGTTTGTATCGAACTCGTTCGATCAAATTAACTGAACATGACACACATGAGCGATTAGCAAACATAAAGGCTTCGTGCTTGGTCAATATCTATATCGCTCTGGCTTTGGTGTGTAAATAATCCTCAGACTTGAGGTACGATGCTGACTTATATATTGAGTGACTGTGGTTCACAAGTGCACATATTAGCAGGTTGTTGACTCGCCTTTATACTTGATGGTCATAGTCATTCATCTACGAAGTGTGCAATAGTTGGGATATGTCTCCTTGTTTGACAAGGTTAATATCCTATGCGATTTATTCGTAACTGTGCATTAGACAATCCTTTGCCAAGGTTGAAGTTGAGAAATGTCTCGCAAGAATGCAAGTTAAATAGATTTGGGTATATGATCGAATTAGTATGTTTGACTAAAAATTCATGATCTTCATTCGATCGGGACATGATAAGACAGAAGGATTAAATTACACTACAGCCAAAGCGGACAGGTTCACTTTGTCCTTGAACATTCACACTGACTAGGTGGCCATGACATATTGCTAGATATTACTTACGGCTTATGGGATGTGAAAATCGATTAGGGACAGTCGATTCTCTAAGGTTGTACTAATTTGTTAGTATATCTCATTGCCAGCTCAGTGGTGAACCTAGGGATGCCATACATCATAACCGATGTGTGATGATATTATATGAAAGACGAAATAACAAAGGTGTTTATTATGATGACTATTCAGATGGTCAAATTGAAATTAGATCAAAATAGATTTGGTTCTAATTTCTAATCATAAACAGATAAGCATATGATAAGCATGACCTAAGGATGATGTCATCTTAATGTGACATATGCACACTTCACGAGATGATGACATTTGTCATTTAAAAGGATAATATGAGATTTCTTATCCAAAGAAGAAGTCAAAAGATAAGGTTTATTATCTATTAGACAAAGCGATAGGATCGCGAAAGCGAAAAATTAGGACGGACAAGTTTTTGGCAGGACGAAACAAGGTAGGCCAGCCTAGCAGCCAGACCGTCTTTGACTCGATCAATGGCGGTGGCCAGCTGGCCACAAATCAAACCGCCCTAAAGAGGGCAGTTTTAGGGTACCCCAACCCTTATAAATAGGGGTTGAAGGTTAAGAAAAAAGAGATTTTTGTTCCCGGAGAAATTTTAGCCCTATTCTCGTTCGTCTCAGAGATTTTTTCGCACCGTTTTCTCGTGAACACGTAAAAACAGTTTCGCCTAAACACTTGAGGGTCGTGATTCGTCTGTGGACTCAAGGAAAGCTTTGCTCGTCGCTTCTCAAGGATCACTAGCATGATCGAGGACTGAACGGGCGCAAGCTTCGTCTCTTGTTGTCACGTGGTCGGTGGTGCGTCTGAACTAGAGGTTCAGCACTTGACGAGCTACAAGGACATTTGAAGTCAGTTCAAGCTCGGATTTCAGGTATTCCAATAAACTACGTTTTGATAGTTTAGATTTTCGATTGAAAATGTATGAGGAACCCTAAGGGATTAAGTACACAGTTTGTCTCGCTTCCACTGTTCTTGATTATTTTTTATTGTATACCGTGCATCATGCCTAAGGAAACCTAACAGCAACAAACATTAGTGTGAATTAAATCAAGTACATTAGATTTTACGTGTGAAGAGGAACTATAAAATGAGAATCAATGTTGCTTACCTGTGAGGCAATGAATACATTATGTTAGATTTTCTCTCCTTCAAATGGTAGAAGATTCTTTCTAGCAAGAGTCTCAAATCCCTTCTTGCTAAGATAATAAAATCTCATATGCCATAGGTCAACTGAGGAATCCTTCACTGCATTTATATCTTCTCGCATCAACTTTGCTTGCATAATGTAAAGAGTGCATGTCTTCTTGCCCTTTGCCACTACTATAGATCATTTAGTAGTTTTCATGTGCCATCATAAAAGGAATTGCAATAACCATTGTCATCTAAGGCATTCATAGAGATCAAGTGAAGTCAAATATCTAGAACTCGTCTCGTATTTCTTAGAAGCAAATTCCATCCTATGTTGGTCTCCAAATAAACATGTTACATGCTGATAACCTTAGAAACATAACTGTTTCTCATCCTAATACAATTGAAGTCACCACTGCAATAAGATGCAAAGTAGTTACGCCCAGAGGTGATGTGAAAAGAAGCTGTGGAATTAACAACCCAACTAGAGTCTTGGCATATAAGGTTACACAATCGTCATCACAAATGAACATAATATCGCCATCGAATACAACTACCGCTGTAATCTATTTCTCTTCTTTCTTTCTATCTCCATCTCTATCATAGAATTTGTCTACCTTTGATAACCAACATTCTTTAGCACAACATCCCATCTTACACAATTATAACAGTTCATACTTCTCCTCGGCCTTAACTTCGACCTTCCTCTTGATTTGCCCCTGTCGTTACTTTGAAATTTTCTTAATTGACTTTTCATTTTGTTTTCTACGATAAGTGTCTCTGATCTAGAAACATAATTCAAGTATTTTCTCCTTATTTCTTCATTGGACAAGCTTTTTTTAACCATGCTTATAGAAAGCACACCATAAGTAGCCAAATTATTTAATGCCATAACCAAAGTGTCCCAACTATCAGGAAGAGTACCAAACAATGTCTAACAATTCATCACCAATGTCAATATTAAGATTGGTCAATTGGTTTACAACATCTTGAAATTCACTCAAATGCTCTGACATGTTACTTCCCTCCTTATATCTTGAATTCACAAGTCTTTTTACTAAGAGCTTTAATTTGTGGAGTTCTCCTCTTATAGAGATCTTGTAGTTTCTTCGACAAAGTATCCATTTTCATTTTTTGAGCAACATGGTGAAACATACTATCGTCAATCTATTGTCGAATAAACTCAACCATTTTTCAATTCATTCATTCCCACTTTTTGTCTTGTCTCCCTAAGCCTCATCACTATTGACAGGATCAAACAAATTTTTACAACGTAATATGTTTTCCATCCAAGGCTTTCATATAGAATAATTTGAGACATTTGACTTAAATATGATACCACTCATATCCTCCATTAACCATAGAATCTCAACACTATCTCTGATGTCACTTTATTGGATAAAAATAAGCAGCACTTCCCCATAAACTAAGCTAATCCAGGATCTAAATCTCCCTCGAAACTAAACCGATTTAATCTAGCAATAACCAACAATATATATCCAACAAAATAAACTCAAGATAAGTGAATATGATAGCAGAGTGATAAGGAGATAATACATCAAGGTTTACGTGAAAAACCCAAAATGGGAAAAATCATGGACGACCTCAAAAATTTTCACTAATCACTAATAATAATAAGACATACAAAATGATTTCTCTCTAGTCATACACTAGAGGCTCAACGTAAAAAATACAAAAGTATTTCCTCATCACAAAGGTGAAACAATACAAAAGGAAGTACGAAAACCCTAATCGCGATTGGAGAATTTGGAGACGAATTTCAACGAATGAAATCAATCAACTCATAGTTTTTGGTCTTAGGAACAACATACTCAAATTTGAACCAGTTTCATTAATGTTTGGCCTTTGAATTGCTGCACACTTGTTTTTTCCTTCTCACTCGATTTCTCTCTTCATCGAGGTGATTCTCTTTCCTCCCTTTTTTTTTTTCATTTTCATGCTCTCCGGCACTCGCTGGGCACACACGAACAAAAGACAGCGCATCTCTTTTTTCTTTTCTTTTTTTTTTGTCTCTTTGTCTTTTTCTTTTTCACTTTTTTGACCTTTTTCATTATTTTGTTTTCTTTTACTAAGTTATCTGGGCCCCACGTAAGAGGCGGGCCCAGCCAACAGAGAATAATGAAAGGAAAGCCACTGACATGTGTTACGCGAAGTTATAAATAAAGTTTCCTTCCTTTGAAAATGATATAATATCAAACAAAAAACATAGCTTATAATTACCAACTCCATATAAGACATTTCCGGCACCTCTACAAGACTCTCCAATATGATAGTATTAGTTTAATGTAGAATGTTAAACAAGAAGATAGTTTAATTGAGCTTGGCCGACAAGCAGAGGATCGATGAGTCCCGCGACTTGACCGGTCGTGTCGAAGTGCCTACGCCCAGGAAATGTTAAATTTTGGGGTCAAATATGAATTAAATTACTTGATGCCTCAGGTTGACGCAAATGGTGAGGACATGACGTTACCTCTTTTTAAATCTGCAGAGCTGTTTATTTGTCCATTGAATAAGGTATCTTTGAGAATATATCAACATTATTTATTCCATATGTATATGTGTTTATTTATTTATTTATATTTATGTAGTGTAGGAATTTCGTTATTGAAGGTGGTTCTTCCTTTTAAAATAATTGGCGTCGTTATTGCTAAAATCATTTGTTCATTTGAAGGATATTGAATAATAATCGTTTTGCTAGAACAACTATTTGGTTCAGTTGAATTTGTTAGATTGTACATTGAAATTTGATGACATAACATTTCTTAATTAACTCACTCAAGATATTATCTGCTTTAGCCTATCCTATTCTGAACCTCACGACTTTCTCCTTAGCATACAAGCAAACACTTTTTAAGGAGGTCACTTTTTAATGTTGTAAGGAAATTTCCCTATTCTAAGAGTAAGGTGGTTCTTCCATTGCTAAAATCAAATGTTCGATACTACGCTTATCGAGTACTGGGGAGGATATTGAATAATGATTGATATCGTTTTGTTTGGACAACTGTTTGGTCTATTTGAATTTGTTAGATTTTACATCAAAAATTGGTTGTATGATATCACTGGATTAACACATTTGAGGTATTATATGCTTTGCCTCGTCTCACTTCGAGCCTCAAATTTTTGTACTTTGATGCACAAGTAGACAATTCCCCACCAAGTCACTCATCCTAGTAGTGCTCTAACTTAAGCATGCTAAACTTTGAAGTTCCAATTACATTTTCTTTTGGTCGAAAAAGTTCCAATTACATCAAAAGACACTTCGTGAGTAATTTCAATTTTCAAATATACATCCAAGAATCGCTATCACCTTGTTAGATGTGCAGTTTGGTTCAATCATATCCCCTTTGCTATTTAGAAGCTTGTCAAGAGTCACTCCTTGTCTAGGTTCTCGTGCCTTGGCGATCACTGCCCATTCTCGTTGGATCAGTTGGATTCCGAATAAAGTGCATATCTTGTGAAAGATCCAAACTTCCATTGTGCAATTGGTAAATAAGTCCAATGACCTAATTTAAAAATCCAATATTATGTTACTTGTTTACCTTAAAGTGAATGGATGATACGGAAATATTGGGAAAATGATACTTTTAATGTCAAAAGTTGTGTATAGAGATCACTTTGATTCTAAAAGTTTCAATCAAATCACTTTAGTGCCAAATCAAAAATAAAAAGATCATTTTAGTACCAAATAGAAGACAAAAGGGTCACTTTGGGCCTTCGGAAAAATTTTCCAACAAAAAATGCCACATGCCATTAATAATTAATTTTTAATGTAAAATAATATTTAAAAAAAAGTCTACATGAGCTACAACATGGAATTTTTCTCTTTAAAATAAATTAAAATAAATCAAATTCAATTTAAAAAATTACCTTAAATTTAAAATCGTTAAAATAAAATTGTTTTATAAAAAATAAAATTAAAATAAGCTTAAAAATTTAACCAAAAAAACTTAAATAAAAAAAAAACAAAATTTAGAACTAAGTGACGAGGGCTTGGCCCACAATGTCGTTGTCCCTGCCATCACCAGCAATGGTCGATAGTGGTGCAGCATGACCAGCGGGGGTCATCGAGCCCTGGGTAGGGGCCATCGACCCTCGCTCAGATCTAGGCGAGGGCCTTGTGGCAGGCCTCGCTTGCAACCAATAGGGGTCATCGAACCTCGACCATGCCCCACCCTTCTAGCCATTGCTAGCGGGCAACGGTAGCGAGGGTTATAGCAAGCCCTCGTCACTTGATCTATTATCTTTTTTTTATTTAATTTTTCAGCTTATTTTTTAAATTATTTTAAATAAAAATAAAATTTTTAGAAAAAGCCACGGTGGACCTTCGATGAGCCATATCAATATCATATATTTAAATAAAGTGCCGCGTCAGATTGATGAATTGGCACTTAAGTGATCCTTTTTCAAAAATTTTGGTACTAAAGTGATCTAATGAAAATTTTTGGCACTAAAGTGATCCATGTATACAACTTTGGACATTAAAAGTGTCCTTTTCCTGGGAAATATTTTTTTTTATCAATCATGATGTGATGAATGCATAGACAGGCGTTATCAGTACAAGATAAGGTACTAAAAAGGTCGTGTTTTTCTTTTTTTTTTTTTATCATGACTCCGTTTGTTTCTCGAAAACAACTTTCATAAATTTTTGAAAAAACATAAATTTTTAAATAAATTTTGAACTTTTTAAGATTTTTTTTCTTTTCTTTCTTCTTTTTCTAGCAATTGCCAACCACAACAATGGCCTACGTTCGACCATAGGTGAGGGATGAGCCGTGCTAGATCTAGTGAGGTCGAGCCTCACATGTGGCCAGTTGCCGGTGTCACTGTGACCAACTACCAATAGAAGTAAAAAGAAAATAAAAAATAAAAAATAAAAAGATAATAATTATTTAAATTATAAAAATTGTTCACGTTGGCACTTGTCATGCCACGTAAGATTGTCAGGTCCACGTTGGCAATTTTCGACTAAATGATGGCGCATAAATTTTTCAAATTTCAACAAACATTAAAAAATATCGTCATTTTCTTGAAAAATCTTGAAAAATATTTTACAAAAACACCACTTTTTACGAAATAAGCGGAGTCTTAAGTATTCCACAAAAAACCTTAATTATAATCAATTTGCATGTGAATGACGTTTATAATTGGAAAAATCATAATCCACCGATCAGATACACTACAGAAGAAATTTTTCATCAATCAAGGATGGCGTTTGGACTTATTCAACTATATTAATAAAATTAAAAAAAATCGACTACTGACCAACAACATCCCTGGGGGAGTGGAGTGGACGGCTCTTGAGTATTTTGTCAATTTTGCTATAATTTAATTTATTGAAGAACAGTAAAAGAAACGGCAAATCAAAAGGATGACATCAATACCTTGACTTGGTTTATGAAAAAAAAAGGAGCAAAATATTGGGAAACTGAGTAATTTCTCCAGAACGGGAATTACATTAGGAAAAGTAAAAACATTTTGCATTTATTAATTAACCAACTTTTTTTTAAATTTTTGATTCAGGTCCATTTAAACTCTTCATTAAGCCTCAAGTTGAGCTCGCATGAGTCAGAACAGCTTAAATGAAAATTTTTAGTTGGGTTCAAAGGTTTCACTATGCCAATTTGACTATTATGGGCAATTCTCACATCAATTTTAAAGCTCTCTTTGTTTTACAACAAATGAATAATGTGAAATATATTTTTGTAATAATGATTCCTTATATCTTTCGAAATCATTAGTTAATAGAATATATTTTATTTAACGACCATAAAATATATCTAAATATTTTCGGGGACAATGAAAGCTTTTTCTGATCGGTCATTCATGTGGGCGATATGAGAAATCATTCTTAAAATAATATTTCTCGCATCATTCCTTATTTCACAAAACAAACGCACCTTTTATGATACTTATGATTGTTGTTGATATGCACTGTGCCTCAATTGTAAATATCAAATCCTTTTGCTTTTTAAATTACACAAATTAAAATAACACAATGATGGCACCAAATTAGGCTGAATCGGTCTTGAAATCTGAGTGGAATGTGTGCACGTTAGACAAAGAAAAGCTCCTGAATACCCGGTTGATGAGGAAAAGTATAAAAAAGTCTTAAATTTATTGTCCAATTCAACCCTAAACTTTTGAATTATTTCAATTTTAAAACTTTTAAATTGTTTCAATTTTATTCTAAACCTTTTGCAGACACCGGTAGCCCCGGCCAATGCTCTGATACCATAACGATGCGCAGGGCATGGCCTGGTGAGATCCAAGCTCCATGGGACTCAAACACCGTTTCTAGTGACAGGTATGCTATCCCGACCTTAAAGCCCTCTCGGCACTGGTCAAGGGACTGCCTGTTTGTCACAAGAAATCAAGCGTAGAGAACTGGGGACTTGAACCCGTTAGAACACTAGAGGAAATGGAAGAGATAGAAAGAATCCTGAAGTTTCAGGTTTCTGGGAACCTAGAGGTCCTTCGGGGAAGAGAGTAGTGTTTAAGCTAAAACACTCATATCATAACACAAAGGGAGAGATCGGGGGATGTTTTCTTCCTCCTTCACTCACTTACAGACCCATCCTTTTATAGGACTCGTGACAGAATACAAACAAACGCTTCGGTCTGTGGCCGAATTATTTGCACGCACGTGCTACAGTGGAAAATAGGGAAAAGTGCTACAGTAACATGGAACTTATGGTGAAATTATTGCTGTGAATGAGGTCAGGTATCTCAGGAGGGTACTGGTACGTCGGCCATTGGGAACGAATATCTGTGGTAGTATACCACTGGTGTGGTTGTCCTAGTGGTGGTCGCGAATAATTCCTCTTTACAAACATATTGATGGTTTCTTGTCTAGGTCAAGAGAAATGATCTGCTAGGACATTAGATTTTACTGGGAGATACTTCACATCAAAAGAGTATCTTGAAAACCATTTGGCCCATCGCATGAGCTGAGGATAGGGGATTTGTTTCTGTTTGAACTTGAGCATCTGTGGAAAGGAAGACATGTCCATTTCGACGAGAAAGGTGACGCCGATGAGATGGAATTCAAATTTTTTGATGCCATACTTGACTGCCAAAATTTCCTTGAACGTGGAATGGTAGTGGAGTTCAGTTGGAGAAAATTGTCCACTTGTGTATCCGCAAATGGAACGGACACCTGCAATTTCTTTAATGAGGATTGCTACCTAATATTTGTCACTTGCATCTATTTGCAAAATGAGCTGTCCGGTGGACGGGATTTTAAGAGGAGGTAAATCCCTGAGAGTACGCTTAAGAGTGTGTACGACAGCTGTCTGTTTTGGTCCCCAAGGTAGGGTGTCTTTCTTAAGCATCCTCTGGAGGGGCTTAAGGAGTTTGGCAATATGAGGGACAAAGTCGCGGAGAAAGTTGACAATGCCAAGGAATGCTTGGAGTTCTTTATGGGTGAGATTGGCATCTGGGAACGTCTGGAGTTCTTTGGCAATATGAGGTTGAGGAATATACGTTCCTTGGGACAAATGCATGCCAAGGAAGTCTATTTCCTTCTGAGCAAGAATCATCTTCTTTTGGGAAAGCATGATGCCATACCTGTGAACAATGTCAGCAAACTGGAGAAGAAGCTTACAATGAGATTCTTCGTCTGGGCTATACAGAAGAATATCATCAATGTAAATCTGTGCTTGTGAGAGGATGGGCTCAAATATTTTGCACATGGCCTTTTGAAACAGAGATGGGGCCGTTTTGAGTCCAAACGGAAGAACCGTCCACTGGTAGTGGTGGTTTGGGATACAAAATGCAGTTTTGTATCTATCGTTTGGATGGATTCCAATCTGCCATAATCCTGCCTTGAGATCAAACTTAGAGAAGATCTGGGCTTTAGTAAGGCTAGTGAAGAGGGAGTTTTTGTGGGGTAGAGGGAAATTGTCATTCCTCAAGTACTGGTTCGGAGGTTAGTAATTGATCACTAGCCTAGGTTTTCCAAGAGCACGTTTTGCTCTTTTATAAACATAGAATGCTTCACAAGCCCAATCAGATGTGGTTGGTTCTAGGAGTGCTTGGGCAAGTAAATCAGAATATTCTTTCTGGGCCAACTGGTATTGTTCAGGCTTCATTCCCCTGTGGGAAGCCTTTCTTGAGACGTCTGGATCAGTAGGGATATATGGGAGTTGGACAAAAAAGTCTGGGTTTGTCTAGAGTGGGGATGGATGGGTTTCGAGGAAATGTGCATGAGAATTGGCACATGATGCCAAAATTTTTTGTGCGATTGGTTCTATCGCAGATGGCGATATGAGGAATAATCTCTGGGTTTTGACAAACATGATAAGTTTGCTGTCTGTTCTCAGACCTCGAGGATGAATGGAAATGTCTAACTGGGATAGAATATCCCATTCGAGAATGAAATCTCTGTCAGGGGAATTGCAACCAAGTATTTGGATATCCAAATGACATTCAGCTGTAAGTTGGAATTTAACAGGCTTACTGCGGACAGTTGAGCTGAAGATATCTCCCGAGGCTGACCTGAACTGAGTGAGGTGTGGTTCCCATAAATCAGGTGGGAGAATTTTGGTATCCATGAGGGAAGTGGATGATTCGGTATCTACCAAAGCTATGACCGTGATTGGTAGATGATATGGTGTGGGTGATATGTGTGCTGGAACATATGGGTGATACTCTGGGGTATATGTAGAGACATGGTATGAGATGGGGAAGTAAGTGAAAGCATACTCATCATCTTCTGATTCAGAGATAGAATCATATTCGATGGTTTGGAGGGCAAAAATGCTATCTGGTGAGGGTTCTTCATCATATGAAAGAACGGATTCAATATCATCAGAATCAAAATCGAATCCGGTGGCCTTTTGAAGTTCCTGCAACATTCGTTCGTTTTTGAACTTGGCCTTCGGGCATTTTTTTTTGCAAAATGACCCTATTTGTTGCAAATAAAGCAACAATCTGCCTTTCTTCTTTTGCCATTAGGAAGGCGGCGTTTCTTCCGTAAGAATTTCCAAGGTTTGGATTTCTTTCTGTCGAAATCAAACCGGGTTCGTCTCATATGCCTTTCCTTTCTAGGTTGACAACCTGGATCGGAACACTTCTTAGGACATTTGATGGACCATTCAGGATGATCGCAAGATTTGAGTGGTGTGTTCCTATGGAGGTAGGTCTGGAACATCTTATGCCTTTGGCATAATTCATCCACTGCAAGAAGAATAGCTTGATGAAGTTCACCAAAAGTGGCATGGTCGACCGACATACTTTTAGACCGGAGATACTTTTCTGATATGTCTCGAATCTCTGGTGGAATTGAGGCCATAAAAACACTTTTGAGGTTCCCATCCGCTCCTAGCTCGTAAAAGAGCTTGTGCATGATCTGGAAATGGCGATTTAGATGCTTTTTTTTTTCCAAGGAACAACATTTTCTCTGGAAAAATTCATGCCTTTTTCCTTGAAGGATTTCGTCCTGATGACCAATAAAAAACTGATGGAGTATTTGCATGGCATTTTCTACCGTACCGATAAGGAAGGTGATTTGGTTCTATTCTCCTAAGAGAAGCCACCAATGTTTTAATGAACCAATAAATCGGCTGGTAAATTCTGCAAGTATGCCATGAAGATCCGTGGTGGTTTGTAATTTGGCTGTGATCCAGGCATGGAATTCCTGTAAGCGGTGTGGCCAATTATGGACTGGATAATCATCTAGGGTGAAGAACCTAGATATGGAAGAGGTGTTGATTTCTGGTTTGATATCAACAAATTCAGGGATGTCGATATCTTCTGGTTGGGTTGGATCGGCCATGAAGATCTGAGGTTTTGCTGGGGGCAACTTTGGTAACTGCACCGATGGTATGGAAAAGGTATCGGATGTTGTATCTAATGGTACTGAGCGGAGAGTCTCCATGTCAGACTATTCTGGTGAGAAAACTGGAAAACATGGTGTTGTTTGGGGTTGTGCCACAATGGGATCATTTGGCTTGTCCTGGTCAGGATTGGCCTGTGTTCATAGGAAAGCTGTAAGTGGGTTTATGATCATGTTCTGCTGTGGGGCTGGATGTGGAGTGGGTTCTGGGATGGGTTCTGATGAGGATTCTGTGGATGAGGGTGTAGATTCTATCTCCTTCTTCTTTTCTTTTGCTGCCCTTGCTAGCCTCCTGGCTTCTTTTCGCTTCTGTCTTTCTTCTTTCCTTCTCCTTTCCTGGATTACTTCTTGCGACTTGGCTTTTAGCCTCGCATAATCCACAGAAGGCATAACTCCGGAAAAGGAAGGTGTCTAGAGTTGTAAGGGAGGAATGGAGGTGGAAGTGGAGGGTCTTGCGAACGGATTTGTCGTTGCAATCCCAAAGAAAGGATCTTCAGGAACTGGTGCTGTGGCCTTTTGAAGTTGTTTTTCTAGAAGTGCTATCCTTTTCTTCAGGGAGGAGACTTCTAGTGTTTTATCTTCAAGATAAGAACGTGGTATACGTCCTTGAAGGAGATCATTCAATTGTGTCTGAGAAGCTGCAAGTAGCTTCTCGATAGCCACTGTATTGGCCTCTATTCTGGAGAGAGCTGCATTCTGAGCCAGGGAATTTTCTGTTTGCCAGTTGAGAGTGAGCTCTGTAGGGGCCAGAGCAATTCTTCTGCCATCTGGACCAATGGTTGTGGAGGTATTTTTGGTGCATGGAAGTATCTGTGGTCCGTGTCCAAAAACTGCTTTGTTGGTGGGAATGGATGTTGGGTTGGGGATGAGGAGGCTGCTTGGAGAGAAGGCAATGGTGGGAACTCTTCTGGTCGGAACATGTAGATTTGTGGGTAAACAGGTGTAGGTGAAGTAGGAGATGGAGGAACATCAAGTGCTTTCCTGGTTTCGAAAGACTGGGCATCTATTCCACTTGATGGGTTCTTTTTTACCCATTTGAACAAAGGTTTGTAAAAAAGGCGAAACTGGTGGATCTTGCGATGGTTTCGGGAAAGGAGGTGTACAAGGTTCAAGAACATCAGGTGCTTTCCTTTTCATGTTGCCATATTTGACGAAAAACTGGAATTTTCCACCATCTTCTCCTAGAGGTCCAATTGTCGGATCTCCATCTTAATACCTTTGATACAACGGATCTTTGTTCTTCTTCTTCTTTCTTTGATCCGTCTCTTCTAGAGGTATCATACACATTGTGCACAAACAAAAAGGATCCCAGTAACAATGACCGGAGGGGTCCTTGAACAGGTATATAGGGACACCATCGGACGAGAAGGATTGAACAAAATGTTTAGGGTCTGAATCTTCTGTTCTGACTGGATCAGAAGCACACGGGGTAAAACATAGGATGGTTGGCAGAGGAGGAAATCTTGAAGGGCTTGGACTGGGCTGGTCCTTGTTGAATTTGATGGAAACAGAGCCATCACGGAGTTTTTCAAATCCTGGTTCTGTGGCTTGGAGGGGTTGAGAGGTTTGATGTAACTTCTCATAGTTTGTGACCCAAGCATCTGGAAGTAGTTTTACAAGCTGATCCCGAGGGATCTGTCTTGGAACATGCACACAAGAAGTCTGGTCTCTATCGACCGAGATGAATAAAGCATCCTCAGAGGCTGGGGTGTTCAGGTCTATCGCATGGTTTTGCACTCTGTAAACCATTTGATAGTGAAGGGTTGCTACAATTAATCCTGGGAGCTGAGATGCTCCAGTAATCTAAATTTGGAACTGTAGTGCTGTTAACAGATGAGGATCTGCTAGTGCCAGGTTGAAATTAGGATAGAGGGTAACAAAAACTATGCCTGCGTTGAGAGTGGTCTGGATGGTACCAATACAGGCATGCTGGTAGTCTAAGAAGCGTGTATCCAGCAACGCAATTCTGGCAACTATGGGAAGGCCCTTTCTGCCATGAAATGACAGAGCAAGTCGAACAGCTCCAAAATGGAGATGAGTGTACCCTTGCTGGGTCCACTGTTGTGGTAACTCTCTGGGTAAGGCTAGAGTGATGAACTGTTCTTGTGGTGTGGCTAGAATGGGGTGTTGATCAAACTTAGAAGACTGCACATATTCTTTTGCCGTCTTCGGAGTGTGTTTGATGAGCTGTTTGATAGATTTGATGGGTGAGAAAGAGGATGGTTTAGTAAAGGCTGAATATGGGTTGATCAAAGGGAGGCTGGTTTCAGAGATCTTATTATCTTCTTGGAACGAAACCTCATAGAGGTAATCGATCTTAGAAGCTGACGAGGTGCGAAACGGAGTATCGACTGAGAGTGGTAGTGTTGTGTGTAGAGGAGAACCTGGAAGAACTGGATCTGTGTTTGTTTCCATGTTATGAGAAAACTCTTACCCTTTGGACATAGGTCTAAAGAAAACTGTAACTAAAGGATAACTTCCTACTAATTCCATACTCGCTCTAATATTTTTATTATTTTTTGTCTTTTTTTCTGCTTTTTACTCTCTCTCTTTTTCTTTTTATAAATTGACAACCGGCAAGGACCAGTGTATCTCGTTGACATTGTGCAAGGGTGTCGTGGCCCTCAATCTTTAAAGAAGAAAGAGTACAGAATAGAAAAAGAAAAAACCAAAAAAATATTATTAAATAATAAAATATTATAAAATTACAAAAAAATCCTCATCAACACCTACAATGCCACGTAGGACAATAAATATTCATATCAGCAATTTCTAGCTAAAATTGATTGGATGGACTTAAATGACATACTACAAAAGGCTTAGGGTTAAATTGGCACAATTAAAAGTTTTGCGACTGAATTGACACAAATGCAATAGGATTATAACTTTTTTTTTGCGACTTTTCCCTCGATTGTTGTCGCGACCTAAAATTCATTTTTAGGTTAATGGATTACCAGATTAATTAATTAAATTAACTAACCTAGTTCGAGCTCTCCCAAGCTCTACCAAATCGCAACTTTGATTTTTTTTCACATGATTTTAGAATTTGGAGTCGCCACTAATCATTTTTGGTAGGTTGATTAGAAACCTAAGTAACCTAGCGGGAGAACTAAATTACTCCTGCAAACCAGAGATTATGAGTTCGGAGACTTGGTTACACTAGTTAATTAAAACTAATGCCCTTTCGGTACCTTAATTCCATGGATATCCTATTTTGGCAACTCTCACTTGATTTATTCCTAAGACCCTGGTAAGGTGTTCTTTTTATGTTTTCACTTTAAAATGAAATGCATAAAGGGTATGAACGCAAACGTTGACATACAAATACGACACACAAATACGGACATACGAATATGATATACGAATACGTAGATATGCGAATACGAATACGTGCGTGACGTGCGAATGACATACGTACATGACATGCGAACGACATACGTACGTGACATGTGTATGAATACGATATGCATACGAGATAGACGAATACATATACGTGCGTTACATGCGAAGGACATACGTACGTGGACATGCGAATGATATGCGTACGTGACATGCGTATGAATACAACATGCATGCGGGGATAGACGAATACGAATACGTATGTGATATGCGTATGAAGACGCACGAATACGATATGTAATATGCATACATACACCATACAAATACGTGACATATATATGTGACATGCATAGTGATATGTGTATGTAAATACGTACATTTCGATTTTGCCCATAAAGGTTAAAGTCGTCATTTTGAAAAGATGGGATAAAACCCTCATTTTTGAAAAAGAGGGGATAAAACCCTCATTTTGAAATTTTTGATTTTTCTGAATGAATATGCATGGGTTAATAACATACCATAACAGAAAAATGTGGATTTGCAAACGTCGCGTACGTGACGTGCATACGAGAACAAACAAATACGATATGTCTATACGAACATACGGATAACATAACAAACATACATGAGACATACTACATGAGATGCACATGAATGGCATTTTTTGTATTTTCAGATTTTCCATTTTTTTTTTGGTTTTTTGGATTTTCTACATTTTTTTTTGTATTTTGGATGTATTATAAAAGAATGCAAAATCACCCAAAGCAAATGAAGATGTGAAGAGAGAGCAGGTAAAGTAAAACTACCCTAAGGACAGTGAAAATAAAACCCGCAACTCGTCGGGTGAATAATTACAGACCAATTAAATGAAACCCCAGACATGATCGGGAATACAACAAAAATGGATCGGAATGGACATCGGTCAAACACCCGTCGCCAAGCCTCGTGGGTCGAGAGTACAACAAAACGGACCGGAATGGACATCGGTCATCCTCTAGTCTTCAAAGCATCGGGCCGAAAGCCAAATGAAAATAATGAACTTATCCAATCGGACATGCACAATCACCAATGAGTTAAGACAATTCAAAAACTCAAAGAGAGTTTAACACGTGCTGATTAAACTTCATTGAGACCATTTTTTACATTTTCCAATGCATTAACACAAAAAATACGAATTAAATCATACTGTCCATGAACATTCTTAGGGAGAAAGCAGTAACCATAAAATACAAAAGAAATAATGAAATGTATGTAAAAATTCTGAGATTTTTTATGTGGATGGGAAAATGTGTCTTTGACAACTTTCATGTTTTACATTCTTATTGAAGAGACACTCATTTTCGTGTAGAAAATGGTCTTTCATGAGAGCTCAGCAGTAAACAAACAAATTTCACAGAACAGACATATTTCAGGATTAAGCTTAAATGGATACTCAAATCTCAAAATTAATGCACCAAACTTTCCAGTCTACTAAACAAGACCCCAATGAACAACTTTCATTTTTTGTGAAGTTTCAAAAGAAGACTCTAAACATAAGATAACTACAAATCAATATGACCACGCACAGAAAAACACTCAGACTCAAGGACGCCAACAGAATTGCATGATTTCATTAAATGCATTAAAAATACGAAACGAGCATGAATATTTTTTTATTTTTTATATGTTATGCATTAAGATCTTATGAACAAATGTCATGAAGAGGTCTTTATGAAACAAAGTCTAGAATAACCCATGGAAAATCATTTAGCGTGAAAGGTCAGATCAGAAAAATTCCATCTCAGGTTCTGATCACCATATTTCCAGATTTCTGCTTTCAATTTCGGGACCCTTTTGACATAGCAAACGACGTCAATTTTCGTGCCATAATATATCAAATCGAAGATCTCGAAGTCATCTACGAATGTTCAGTACATTTATTTTCGAGATTTCGTCATCTAAACACGAAAAATTGAGTTACCAGATAATTGCACATGCTGATGCGCCTAGAGCTCGTTGGAGATGAATCCGTCGCGTCGCCAAGGCTTGTTCCACGGCGGCGAATTTTTCTCTCTCAAAAATTTTTTTCTCTTGAAATCTCTCCAAAAAATTTTTTTTTCTCCAGTTTTTCTTCAATCTCCAAAAACTCTCTCAAACATCCAAAATTTTCTCTCCAAAAAAATTCCCCTCTCAAGCTCACTTCTTCCTCCTTTTATAAACCACTCATCTATCTCCCATTCTAATTTTTCCATTAACTCTATCTCCCATTCTAATTTCTCCACTAACTCTTCTTCATTTTCATCTTCCCTTCTCCATCTCTATCTCACATTCTAATTTCTCAACTAACTCTTCTTCATATTCATCTTCCCTTCTCCATATCTATCTCCCATTCTACTAACTCTTCTTCATCTCCATCTTCCCTTCTCTATTCTCATCTTATTTTCTTTATCTTCTCTTCTCCATCTCCTCTTCTCTATCTTCCTATCTTCATCTCCTCTTCTCCATCTTCCCTTCTCTATTCTAATTTCTCCACTAACTCTTCTTTTTGTTATTTACAAAATAATCCCTCAAGTAATAGGTATTTGCACTCTAGTCCATGAGATTTTAAGTATTTGTAATTCAATCCCTGGAGAAATATTTCTTTAAGTCCAAATCTCCTCAAAATTTTCGACACACCTATTGCATGTTGAATTTAAGCTCATTTCTTGCTATTGAAAATAATGCAAAATTTAATTAAAGCCCTGTTTGTAAAATTGAGTCATTCTGGGTATAATTGGGCCAAGATGAAAATTTGGAATATTAAAGAACAATGTCACAACTTCTAAAAGTGAAAAATGAAAATAAATTGACTCAAATTGAATTTTTTTAGGCCCGATTCGAGATTATGCTGGTTAAGGAATACACGACCTCGAATTGGATTTTTTAAATTTGCGATGGCCAACATGAAAAGGGATTTAAAGGAAAAATATTGACTATTTTTATGTATTTTTGTGGCCTCAAATGCTATTATTTGTTAAATATTTTCCTAATTTCTAAAAATTATATTTAAAAAAATACAAAAAATATGAAAAATTATTTTTTTACTCAAAAATGGTTGCCTAAGCTTGGCCAAGGCTTCCAAAGTTGATTTTGCAATTTTCTCATTTTTATAGATTTTCTATCAATTTTAGAAAATAAAAATACCGAAAAATACTGAAAATATGAAAAATCATTTTTTGGTCAAAATTGGTTCCCTAGGCTTGGCAAAGGTCTCCAAAGTTAATTTTTTCAAATTTATGAATTTTTATGGATTTTCTATTAATTTTAAAAAAGAAGAAAAGAAAAGGTGATTGAAAATCAGGTGTCAACAATTGTGTGACGTCCCAAGGGGTCACCGGACTAAGTACACGCTCTTCTTTAATCTATTATTACATATATAATACGGTGCATGCGGAAGACTAACATAAAAGGCCATACAATACAAACCACAAAGCACACCCACGCCTGAATAAGAGTATGGCCACAATAGGGGTTCATCTGACCTGCTTTAGACACATTCATTCACACATTAAAAAGTGCACTTGATATCGCAAACAATTGATTATTTATGTGTGTGTATTTTCAGTCATTAACATCATCTTGTAACAAAAGGAAATGACAGGGAGGCTACACAAGGGTATATCGCCTATTCCCAACTAAACCATATCACTATCCAATGTACCACCATAATATGTCCACTATTCTTCACTATCATCCTTATTGGCTAGCTAATCTGAAAATAGTTTAATCAATGTGAGTGAGCTAAAAGCTCCATGAGTAAAATGCCTAACTCACCAGCAATCCAACGTGTCGGTTATTTAGCAAACGTGTCATAGACCAAGACATAAGCCAAACAAGAATATCACGAGACAGATTCATGACTCTCAATCATCAACATGCAATGCTATATGCCATGTACATGAAAACTCATTAGACGTTGCACTTCAAAATCCCTACCCATCTAACGGCACTATCAATTTGCTGAACGGCCTGTGAGGGTCACTGTCAATGTGCTGACTTGACTTCTGCAGATTGCCATGTCCACGGGCATCTCACTTCGAGGCTTCCCTAAATTCATATAGTAGGAGACCTCTCCAAATTCACACAGTGGAGGCAACTTGATTTTCAATCTTGGCTCCCATAGGGCATCATCGACATTAATTATCAATGGCATTATCACAATTCATTTCTCAAAGTGCAATGCAATGACATGTATATACCATGTTATACGACATACTTTAGTAAGGTAACCATCACATGACCACACATTTGTCATCTATGCATACTCAAGTTAGTTCTAAATGGACAGTAAGACCCTTCGGCGCACCTCAACCCAAATTCAGTTCTAAAGAAAATCTGTTACGCTAACAAATGTAACATGCAAGAAGGATCGATAGCATGCAAGCCAAACTAGATGATCCAAGAGTTGATGGGTTAGAAGTTTCACTCGCCTGAAATCTGTGTTGGGGAGCGATCTCGAGCCATCGCGCCACAGACCTTCTAACGTCAGCCCCTTCCTTTATCCGAGTGATAGAGAGATGAGCGAGATTGACGGCGAGAGTTGAGAGAGAGAGAGAGAGAGCAAGAGAACCGAGCGAGAGGGACAGAGCAATCAGGGGAGGGAGGGAGTTCTTGGAGGAAGCTAGCAAAATTGGGAGGAGAGAGAATTTAGAAGGCTTTTATAATGCTTGGGGGCTGATTGCATGCATGCCACTTGGCTTTCATGTGCCCAAGGAAGTTACCACTTGTTCAACATGTGAGCTCCCAAGTGTAGTTTTGGTCCGCTAGTAGAAATTTCACTAATTGTTTCAATTTTTATATAATTAAGCTCTATTGGGACCAATATTAAATACAATACGTGCCCTCCTTCCGATAATGACTTTTCGCACCATCGACTATAATCCCAAAAATATAATGTCTCGATGATGACCGCCAAAATAATCCAATTTTGTCCGTTAAATGGATTGGCGGAACTCAGGTCGTCACAGGTTGATATTATGATGTTTGGGTGACACTGAAAAAAATGATCAGAATTTATAGTGAATGCGCAATCCAACATAAGAAACGATTAGGGATCTTTTTGAAATTTAGCGAGTAAATTTACATCTTAAACATACATCCTTGGTAGGAAAATGCGTGAACACAGGTAATTTTGATTACTATAATGTGTTCTTTTTTCCTTCTTCCTTTTCGTTGTATTATCTGTGTCTGCCCTATGGCTTTATTCGTCTTCCTTTTCCTCTTCTTCTTAGCAAACTGCGGTTCTTAATATCATCAACCCTCACTATCTATCCTTTGCAATAAAAAAGATTGTCCAAAATATTCTAAACCTATTATATGACGGCCTATTCATTTCTAAGCCTTTTTATTGTGCCAATTTAGTCATAGACCTGTCATTTGAGTAAATGGCAGAAAGAACTACATCAACAAATTGTCAAAAAGTTTAGGACTAAATTGATAAATCATCAAATGGTTTAAGACTAAATTGACATATTAAGGATTAAGATTTGGGAATTAATTAACAAATTGAATGCTTTAAGACTAAATTGGTAGTTGTACAATAGATTTAAGACTTTTTGTACCATTTTCCCTTCGTGATCCATCATTAACCACCATATCTCTCTCTCATTTGAAAACAAAAAGAATATAAAAATACCAAACTTTTTTGAGTGCACATATTTAAAAAAATTAATTTATCTAGTAATTACCCAAAGGCACATGGTAAACAAAAAGGGAAAAAAAAGAATGCTCAAACAATGCTCTCTAATTAATAGGTTACAAATAGCAACATCACTCAGAATATAACTTTAGTTACACTAATGTTCATTGTTGACACCTGAGTTTTAATCATCTTTTCTCTTTTAAAATTAATAAAAAAATCCATAAAAATTCATAAAACTAAAAAATCAACTTTGGGGACCTTGGCCAAGCCTAGAGAACCAATTTTGACCAAAAAATAATTTTTCATATTTTCAGTATTTTTCGATATTTTTATTTTCGAAAATTCATAAAACAAATCAAGAAACAAAATGAGAAAATTGCAAAATCAACTTTGGAAGCTTTGGCCAAGCTTAGGCAACCATTTTTGAGCAAAAAAAAGTTTTTCTTATTTTTTGTATTTTTTAATATATTTTTTAGAAATTAGAAAATTATTTAATAAATAATAGCATTTGAGGCCACAAAAATACATAAAAATAGTCAACATTTTTCTTTTAAATTCCCTTTCATGTTGGTCATCGCAAATTTAAAAAATCCAATTTGGGATCGCGTATTCCTTCACGAGCATAATCTCAAATCGGGCCTAAAAAAAATTCAATTTAAGTCAATTTATTTTCATTTTCACTTTTAGGAGCTGTGATATTATTCTCTAATATTCCAAATTTTCATTTTGGCCCAATTATACCCAGAATGACTCAATTTTGCAAAAGGCCTTTAATTAAATTCTGCATTATTTTCAGCGGCAAGAAATGATCTTAAATTTGACATGCGGTGAATTTTGACAAGTATAGGGGAGGTATGTCAAAAATTGTGAGGAGATTTATACTTAAAGAAATATTTTTTTCATGGACTAAATTGTAAATACTTAAAATTCAAGGACTAGAGTGCAAATATCTAACTTTTGAAGGATTATTTTGCAAATAACAAAAAGAAGAGTTAGTGGAGAAATTAGAATAGAGAAGGGAAAATGGAGAAGAATGGATGGAGAAAATAAGATAAGAATAGAGAATGGAAGATGGAGAAGAGAAGATGAAGAAGAATGGATGGAGAAAATAAGATAAGAATAGAGAAGGGAAGATGGAGATGAAGAAGGGTTAGTGGAGAAATTAGAATGGGAGATAAATATGGAGAAGGGAAGATGAAGATGAAGAAGAGTTAGTGGAGAGATTAGAATGTGAGATAGAGATGGAGAAGGCAAAATGAAAATGAAGAAGAGTTAGTGGAGAAATTAGAATGGGAGATAGAGTTAGTGGAAAAATTAGAATGGGAGATAGATGAGTGGGTTATAAAAGGAAGAAGAAGTGAGCTTGAGGGGGGAATTTTTTTTTTAAGAGAAAATTTGGATGTTTGAGAAGGTTTTGAGAGATTGAAGAAAAATTGGAGAGAAAGAAAATACCAAAAAGAGAGAGAAAATTTTGAAGATGGTGGGAGTTTAAAGTTAGGAATTATCATCACCAATTCCTTCATCGATAAACATAAATCAAGAGTTCATCATCGTCAACGAGCAAGCAAATTCGAGCTAAGTGTTTTTATTTATTTATTTATTTATGGTTTTAGTCTCAAATTAGCACAAATTGTATACACTTTCTCCATCTCCATTTCTCCATATTTTTATGTCAGGCAAAGGACAACTTCAAGTTAACGGTAAATCCCATGGAAGTGTAAAATTGGCGCTGACGAGCTCTTGAGTGCTCATTAAATTTTCAATTGATTCATTGATGGATTTCGGCTCGAGTTGTCAAATCAATTCGTTGTATTTTTTTTAAAGAATTCAAACCCCAAAATGTGAAGGGCAGAGCCCGCTCACTAGAGGTCAATTAAATTTCTGCAATTTAAATTCCTACACCTTAAACCCCAAAAGAGAGGGCCAAGCTAAGGCTGAGCTATCCATTGGTGGTCTGTATTTATTGTCATTTACTTCCTGTAATTTAATTTTTGAATCACTAAACCCCAAAATAAGTAGGTCGCAGCACTGCACAGAAGTCGTTAACTCACTCCCTCTTTTAGCTTTAGGGAAATACTTAATATTTTGAAAATGCAAAAAAAAATATCACTCACTTATATTCTATTTAAAAAAGTGAAAATACAAAAAGAGAACACTCCACTAGAGCCTTAGAAATAAACCAATCATGAGTTGCCAAATTAGTATATCCATGAAATTAAGGTACCGAAAGGGCATTAGTTTTAATTAACTAGTGTAACCAAGTCCCCGAACTCATAATCTCTGGTTCGTAGAAGTAATTTAGTTCTCCCGCTAATTTACTTAGGTTTCTAATCAACCTACCAAAAATGATTAGTGGCGACTCCAAATTCTAAAATCATTTGACAAAGTTGCGATTTGGTAGAACTTGGGAGAGTCCGTATTAGGTTAGTCCATCAAATTAACCTAATAATCCGTTAATCCGATCGAAAAAAAATTCTTAGGGTCGCGACAGCTTGGCGACTCCGCTAGGGACGTGTTCTTAATTTTTGAAAATTTAAGAATTTAGAGGACTTAGGCTTGAAAATTTTCATGAAAATTCATTTGATTTGGCAATTTCTTGGAACTCACTCTTTATGTGTTAAATGATTTTCAGATGGGAGTTATAAGGGGTGGAGTGTTTGGCTAACCCCTTATTTTGCAGGTTTGGTGTATGGGAATTGGAATTTAATTTTTGCACATTTTTGAAGCGATGTTTGAATTTAACTGCTGTGCATGATTATTTGTTTTAGCACTACATCACACACGTCCCATGACCGGACTTGGGTTACTAGTTTTAGGACGGTATTGTGATTTGGTTCTAACGTTCGACGTGAGATCACGTCGAAAGTTAGTCCAGATTCTATCCCGAACCTCTTTTCAAAAATGAGTTTTAAAAGTTAGGTCTCAGGCTTGGTAATATTACCAAAGCAGTGGTTTTAATTTTTGACTCGAGGAGCCGAAGTTGGAAAGCCCGGCTAATCCTGGTTATGTCGTGGGATCATGGCTAATCTTGATTATGAGCGCGAGATTGTCGCCTTGCCGTAAGTCTTTCGCTTCAATTTGTCAGCTTTTAGAGTAGATAGGCTAAGATTTAAACTCACGATTCATGTGCATGTCTATGTGACCTACATGGTAATTTTTTTTCACGGTGAAAGTAAGTTTTCTAACTTCATCTTGTATTTATTGTTGGTCAGTCCATGTTAGGTGTCGGTTAAATTTCGAACTTAACATCATGGTTATTTTTCAAAAGAAAATAAAAATCAGATTGGTGTCCCATTTTTGAAAAAATGAATGTGAAAAATCTATTTAGGGAATTTTATTGACTAATAAAGAATTTGGTCATATCTTTCCTCCTTCAAGTCAGATTTTTCTTGACAAATTTCCCCCCTGAAAATTCATTCTAATAAAAGAGAAAAATCCCTTCGGGAAATTTGTTAAATATCAAAAGATTTTATCACATTTTTGCTAAGCCGTAAAATCTGCAAGAAAACTCTTTTTGAGAAATTCACCCATGTTTTTCGAAGAAAATTTTCTCTAATTTCTCATAAAATGGAAAAATAAAATTGGACTAATCTAGGAGTCATGGACCGACCTCTCTTAGATCACATACTAATTATTTCCTCTACTTTTGCAGGGAATCACAGGTACCCCAGGCGGGAGCAAAATTGGGTTCATCGATGATAACATACCAAGAATGACCTTGAAGAATGCGAAAGGATAGGAAATGGCCGATACCTCAACTGATAATTCTGGGGGCAACCGAAGAGATTGAACCTGCTGGAGTCAGACACATGTCAATTAGTGGGAACGTATGGGCTTTATATGTTGATGGGGCCTTAAATGTATTTGGATCAGATATGAGGGCATTTTCGGTGTATTTGAAGGTTCCTGAATTTTGTAATCAGAATCCGTGAGGCATGTATATTAATCCGACCTTGCAACGCCTTCTTGATTAAAACGACTAAAGGCTTGCTTTTTAACTCTCTCGGATTCGAACCACGTGGAAGATATTAGAGGATCGGTGTTTTATTAATGGGCATAGCCCATAATCATTCCTCACAACGCTATAGGCGACCGACACGAACAAGTGGACATCGAAAGAGAATAGCACGAGCGAAGTAGGGGCACGCAACATGTGGCTTGATTCATTTATTGGTGCACTGATCGAGTTGTCATAATTCACGTGACTAACTCACGGGTCTCGACGCGACTAGTAGGGTCCGCTGTCGAAAGCTTCTTTAATATTCTCGAGATCATTGTCTACAGCAGCAAGCAAGAACATCGAAGAGAACGTCAAGCCTCAGCATTTCCAGTACCTCAGGTCATTCATGTTATGCGGAAGACAAGACATGGTGGAAAAATAAAAGCATAAATATTTCTATCATTCCGTTCATTAAGGCGTATTACAACAGATCACTGGGGAGGAAAAGTAAAGCCAAACTGAGCCATAATAAGCATCACAAGAGAGTTCAACTTGCTCTCCATGAAATTGATGGTCTATCTACACTGAGCAGTCTGGGAGTCTAGATCTACAAGATTGAAGAACATGCGGGTACATTTCTCCTTGTACCTGGCTGCATTCATCTCATGGTGTTCAACGGCAAGTTTTAAGTTGTCGATCAAGTCGCTCTCGAAAGCTATATCCTTTGTTAGATCGTTGAGCCTCTCCTCCAGCCAATTACATCTAAACTTCATCACAACGTCCCTCGAGTCATGCTCAAAGTTTATCTATTCAAAGCTAGGCGCTTCACCAGCTTCTCCCTCTCATGAATCAATAGCGAGGCTCACTCATCAGCAGACTTGACGGCCTTCTTGTATCGAGTAACCGAGCGTTCTGCAAACTCCTGGCATTCAGATCGATCCTGGTAACGGGCCTTCATGACGCGGGCTAGAGTGACCGTCTCCTGGGTGTTTCGGCAGGCCTCCAGAAAATTGATAAAGACATGTAGGAACGCCCTATATTCTTTCTCCAAATGGGTGCCTTCGATTGAAGAAGTATTTATCTCCCTGAACAGACCGAGGATCTTAGCTTCGACACTCGGATGATGGGCTATGTAAATATAACCTTGGCCAAAAAGATGATAAAGCCTCTCCCATTTGAACATAACGTCTGCTGGGAAGATGTGGGTAGGGAGATTGGCCATTATCAAGGAAGAAATCAAGGTAGACGAGCGGAACACGAAAGTATTAGAGGAGAGAGTCAGGACATACGATTAGAATGCGAAGATGGTAATCTATCTCGAGTTAAATATTGATTTCACAGTAACCATATCTATCGGTCAAATTTTCCTACCGGCCATTCCCTTTCGGTGTTATCTCTGTCAGCTCGAATCCCTTATCGGTCTGCTATCTCGAGCCAAGCAAATATGATATCTTTGCAGAAAAGGTTTGAGGTGATACCACCGCTTTAGAAAAGAAGAGGAAAAGGACGACATAGGTGGGGGATAAAGAAAATTTGCAGCGGAAAAGAAGATGGGATCCGTCTTTATGGGAGAACGCACCAGCAAAATCAACAGTGGAGATAAGCGAAAGATATGATGACGGGGACCCCTACCACCAAAAGACGAAAGAAAGCAAACCGTGCAGGAGACACGGTAAATAGGTTGAAAAAGACAATTCTCGGGGTGAGCAATACAATTTCTAAACCAATGCGTAGATTTTTAAAAAGAGCCATTCTTCTAATAATCTTCATCTAAAACTCTGAAGAGAGTTTTGAAGCATACACAGTCGCTCAGAAAAATTTAGAGAGAGTGAAAATGCAAGAAGATGCAGCAAATCTTGAGAGATCATTAATCAAATCAAAGATGTCTCAACCCAACACACTTGAGAGTTATCATTACCTGCTGAATATGGGAGAGGAAGAGTTCGAAGCCATATTTGGGATTGAGCCCATGGAGCCTAGCCCTTCCGCCGACGACGTCCAAGATCTCAGTTAAGATAAGGACAACAACGGTAAGGGTCAAAAGAAGCGTTACCGTCGTCATACTAAGGAGCAAGTACAAAGGCTTGAGGATTTCTTTAGAACACGCCTTATGCCAGATGGCAAATAGAAAATGGAACTGAGTCAAGAGCTAGGACTTGAACTTTTGCAAATCAAGTTCTGGTTTCAAAATAGGCGAACCCGAATGAAGACTCGTCATGAGCACAACGAAGCCAAATTTCTAAGAGCTGAAAATGAAAACCTTCGAGCGGAAAACAAGATGTATAAAGAGGCTTTTGACTCTACCACCTGCCCCAACTGCAATAGCCTCCTCACCTTCGATGAAATGCATGATCTGATGATCAAAAATGCGCATATAAGAAGTGAGTTAAACCAGTTTATAACAGGATCGAGTTCTGTTGGAGCCGGGTAGAAAAAGACCAATGCTACTGGATCGGCATCAATACCTTTCAAGAAAGAGGGGACAGATCACCACCAAGCGGACATTGACGATGATCTTTTTGCCATAATCAACCAGTTCGATATCGGTAAAGCATCAGGGGTGTAAGGCACACGGAGTCTGTATTTCGAATCTGGTGATCACGGGTCCTTCAACTTGGCTAATGCATCCCTGATCCGGAATGAAGCCGGCTGATTATGGAAAAACCTGCAGAGAGGGAAGAAAAATCAGTCCTGAATGGATGAATATGCTATATCTTGCATGGGACGTTTTCTTCTTTTATAAATGTCTAGAATTTGTATGAAAGCAAGAAGTAACCATTTCCCTTTCCCCAATTAAATGCTTTAGTCTGCCACCATACCAAACTCGTAGTGAATTTATTGCAAGTAAAAAGCTGCGTGAACTAGAAGGGTAAAACATATCGTTTCAATTTACCCTCAAATTGTCCCGATTCTAAATTAGATCCCTTCTGTTTACAGGAATTTACAAATTGACCAGAAAATACAGTCGTACCCAAAAACGAAATTCCTCGATTAAATAAAATTTGGGGCAAATAAATTCATGGACATCGCCACAGAATGGATGGCTTCAAATGAGAAATATGTGAACGAAAGACCCAAACAATCTCAAAGAAGGGTAATTCTATATCGTTCTAATTTGCTCATACTCGTCTCGAGTTCTGAATTATTTTATTCCATTCTTAACAGGGTTTATAAACTGCCCCGAAAAATACAGTGACTTGGAATTGCCCAGTACAATACGACAACACCGTGTCATCTCAGGTATTGACTCTTAAAAGAAAGCCTCCATGGAGGCCCATGGTCTTGTAGACTAAATGGCACGAGGGAATGACAGTGGTCTAAAACGTCCCGAGTTCGATCCCCGAAGATGGGAAATGTTGTAAGTATTCTAAATAAGTAAAACCATTTTTGCATGTTTCTTTTTGCAGAAAGGAACAAGGATACTCGACAAACGATATCAAAGTCAGAACTTTGCGACAATCTTGGCCCTAATGGTGAAGTGGCCCACGAAAGTTGAAGGAAGCTCAGCCCAGCGAGCCTGATAAGGGGATCATGTAAGGCATTCAAAATGAAGGGTAAACCAGTATCGTTTCCAATTTACCCCTTCAAACACCGACTAACATGTCTCTTTTTCTTTTGACAGGAAATGTTAATGCTAACATTTAATAGGTCGAAGAAAACCACACCAAACGGCAGAATTACGATCATCTAATGAAATTCAGTCTGATGAAACCGAGTCTAATGAAACCGGGGCAAGTTGATGGGGGCAAACTCAGAGACAAGTCACTCCTCGACTTAAGGAGTAGACTCTCCATTTGCTCGGTCGGCCCACATGCCCAGGCTCAAATTCAAATACTCCAATCCCTGATACACTTGCACATTTCGCAAATATACATGATGCTTGAAAATTGCCACATCCGTATTGTGTTTGCACATTCCATGATTTATGCATGATTGTTCTGCATATTTACTTTACCAATTCCGACTTGGAGTATAAACTATACATGATGCCTCGAATGTGAAAAGTGGGGCATGACAGGATGATGAAAGGTAAGCCATTTCGATACACATCCTACATTTTAAGCCACAGTGAGTCGTGTGCTAAATAGGTTCCGCATTCCTTAAGGTAATGGGTTTTCTCGCGAAAGGTACGATACCGAAAGAAAGGAGGCATTCAGTTCTCTACCCTAAATACTACAGGTGCCCATTGACAACCCATTTGAGCGGCGATTTCATTTCATAACCCCTGTCAAGAACCACCCATATCAAGGCCAAGTGGAGGTTGTCCCAGCAAATGAAGTGAGGTAAATGGTTAGAAATTTTCTTGCTCGAACTAACATCAATTTTTGGGTATGTCTTAGCTTTCAACCTTCTACGATAATTCAAGTGCCTTACGACGACGAAAAGCATTCATTTCTCTATCCAACATACTCATATCCTTTGCACTGCCCAATTGAGCCTGTGTATTCATTTCTTAAAACCCCCATTGGTGATCGTTGCTCATTCCAAGATGAAGATGGCGCTATCTCAAAGCAGAAGAACTCAGAAGAAGTAAGGTCTACACAGAGTTCTTGAGTCAACTCTTCAAGCATGCTAAACCTTTGATATGTATGTGTATGCGACACAATCTTTGAAAATTCATTTTCCTAGATAGAACGGAAAAGGCAAAAGGTAAAAGGCAGGACCAAAAGAAGAAAAGCCAGTCCTTGGGCATGAAAGAGCAAAGTGCCAGTCAAAAGCAAGGTCAATGCCCATTCGAATCAATATTCATTTTCGAATGCCTTTGAAAACTCAGTGGAAACATACCATCTCCGTTGGTAAATCCCTAATGGGACCTGATTGCAAGAGAAAATTAGCTGGAGGAGTCAGATTGCAAAATATACGGTTGAAGTTTATACCGTTTGGAAGCGACAATGGCACAGCGAAAATAGATACCATCTTCAAACAACGATGGTATTCTCTAAGGACTGTTTTAGAAGGGCCGAAATTGCGACAAAGATACGATGATCACCAATGTCAAACCCATCTCATATATCTTCTAGGCCAAATTAAGCCTTCTTTGATCCCTAAACCCAACCTACGTTACAACCTATGAAAGTCTTTTTTGATTAAGACGCTTGAATTAACGTAGAGTTAAAAGATTTTAAGCATCGATCGAAAAGGTACGAGCAATATTATTTCTTTCTCATTTTTGCAGGGTTCTTGACTTGTAGACCCGGAGCAGATGATGAAAACTTTTTTGTCAATAGCCTTGACTCAAAAGAGTCCCCTTGGTAAGCCTTGGCCCAGCCTACATTATGGTCATAATCAAGACCTCTAGATCGGCTCGATCGTACCGATTGCGAGATCACTCGGACCCTTGCTGAATGCGATGATGGTAAGATTGGGTGATTCCTTTTTAATCCTGCCATCAGTATGAACATCCTTTCTCGAGAGTGAGAGAATGCCCTTTCGGACTAAAGTTCCCCATTCAGATCACATTCGAGGTGTTCATATTATGATAACCTCCTTGAACAGAATTGGTAATGCAAACTTGACAGAATAGTTTTGCATGATCTACATATTGATTGAGTGCATCATGAGTTATTACACAAACTACTTCTAATCATTGCAAACTTAGTTGAATAAGTTTTGCATGAACCAGTGAACTCATTGATAAAAAATGCTTGCATATGTTGCTTCTGACACTACCTGACAGGTAGCATATTTTTGGTGTTCGAGTTACCTTTCAAGGTCTCGAAATCCATTTGGCGATTATAGAATGAACAAGCCTAACTGTTAAGAAAATCACTAGGCAGCTCCCCAAATCCTCAGGTAAGTATACCTTCAACCTAAATCTTTGAATGAATTCTGACGGTTGCCAAGGTGCTCAAATCCAGTGCGGCATATACAGGTATCCACCTTCTCCAATGAAGCATGATTCGTCTCAAAAACAGAAATGTTCGAGAGTTTTGATCTCTACCTCTTTGACTTATACTTGAGCAACAAGAGAATATAAACCGGGTTTGAGCTTCGGCAGGATTCCTAGTCTTCCCAAATCCCAGAATGACACCCTTTGAGGATTCCTAATCTTCTCAGATCCCAAAATGGCACCCTTCATGTCAATACCTCTCCCGTCCACCTAAAAGGCGACATTTAGGTAATCATTGGTGATTTCTCACATAGAATGATCCATTTTCAAAGTCATGAGTTGCAGGCACCACATGAACAAGCCCTTTTTCTAGGGTATGTTATCTTTGAAGCGCTTTCATTGGAAATCCCAATACGGAACAGTCCATTTTCAAAGTCCGTTTTATAGGCACACCAAAGTCCTTCTTACATGCACCCAAAGTCCTTTTTACAGGCACACCAAAGTCCTTCTTACAAGCACCAAAGTCTTTTCTACAGACACCCAAAGACCTTTTTACAGGCACCAAAGTCCTTCTTACAGGCAATCCAAAGTCCTTTTTACAGGCACAAAAAGTCTTTTTACAGGCATCCAAATAAGTCCTTCTTACATGCAACACAAAAGTCCTTCATATAGGCACCAAAGTCCTTCCTACAAGCAACCCAAAGTCCTTCTTACAAGCATGAAAGTCCTTCTTACAGGCACCAAATCCTTACTACAGGCATAAAGTCCTTCTTACATGCACTAAGTCCTTTCTACAGGCACCCAAAGTCCTTTTTAAAGGCAGCCCAAATTCCTTTTTACAGGCGACCAAAGTCCTTTGTACATGCACTCAAAGTCCTTTCTACAGGCACTCAAAGTCCTTTCTACAGGCATCCAAAGTCCTTTCTACAGGCACGCAAAAGTCCTTCTTACAAGCACCAAGTCTTTTCTACAGGCACCAAGCCCTTCTTACAGGCACCTAAAGTTCTTCCTACAGGCAACCCAAAGTCCTTCTTAAAGGCACCAAGTCCTTTCTACAAGCATAAAGTCCTTCTTACAGGCACTAAGTCCTTTCTATAGGCACCCAAAGTCCTTTTTGAAGGCAGCCCAAAGTCTTTTTTACAGGCAACCAAAGTCCTTTCTACTGGCAACACAAAAGTCCTTCTTACAGGCAACATAAAAGTCCTTCCTGCAGGCACCAAAGTCCTTCCTACAGGCAACCCAAAGTCCTTCTTACAGGCAACCCAAAGCTCTTCTTACAAGCATGAAGTCCTTTCTATAGGCACCCAAGTCCTTTTTACAAGCACCAAAGTCCTTTTTACAGGCACACCAAAAGTCCTTCTTACATGCATCAAGTCCTTTTTACAGGCACCCAAAGTCTTTCCTATAGGTACACCAAAAGTCCTTCTTACAGGCGCCAAGTCCTTCCTACAGGCACACCACAAGTCCTTCCTACAGGCACACCAAAAGTCCTTCTCACATGCATCAAGTCCTTTTTACAAGCATCCAAAGTCCTTCCTACAGGCACACCAAAAGTCCTTTTTACAGGCACCAAGTCCTTCCTACAGGCACACAAAAGTCCTTTTTACAAGCACATAAAAGTCATTCTTACAAGCGCCCAAAGTCCTTCTGACAGACACCCAAAGTCCTTCTTACAGGCACCCAAAGTCCTTCTTAGAGGCACCAAGTCCTTCCTATAGGCACACAAAGTCCTTCCTACAGGCATTTCCATGGGGTGACCTACCATACATGTCAAACTTCAATCAAATTCTAAATCAGTGGAATCCTTTCATTAGGAATCTACCATGGGATGACCTACCATACAGGTTCAAGTTCAGCCACCCTAAGGTTTTTTTATAAAGAATCTTTAGGTTCTCATTCTACTTTTGGAAGAGCATTCATGTCAGGCAGCCGCCATACAATAAGCAGGTAAGTGCTAGGTAAACTCTCATTTTTGTCTCTCCCTTACTGCATGAAAGCCTCCTCAAAATAGGTCTGGATCGGAACTTGCTACGGAGGGTATTCGAGATCAAGTATCACAACTCTTTTTATTTCCTTGTGTTGAGTCGATTAGGATTCAGGTGTCATCTCGTCTTTGAAATGAACCTCTACCGAGCTTCCTTTCAAAGAGGGGCAGCTGTTGACACCTGATTTTTAATCATTTTTTCTTTTCTAAAATTAATAAAAAAAATCCATAAAAATTCATAAAACTAAAAAATCAACTTTGGGGACTTGGCCAAGCCTAGAGAACCAATTTTGACTAAAAAATAATTTTTCATATTTTCAGTATTTTTTTTATATTTTTATTTTCGAAAATTCATAAAAAAAAATCAAGAAAAAAATGAGAAAATTGCAAAATCAACTTTGGAAGCTTTGGCCAAGTTTAGGCAACCATGTTTGAGCAAAAAATAATTTTTCTTATTTTTTTTGTATTTTATAATATATTTTTTAGAAACTAGGAAAATATTTAATAAATAATAGCATTTGAGGCCACAAAAATACATAAAAATAGTCAACATTTTTATTTTAAATCCCCTTTCATCTTGGCCATCGCAAATTTAAAAAATCCAATTCGGGATCGTGTATTCCTTCACGAGCATAATCTCGAATCGAGCCTAAAAAAAATTCAATTTGAGTCAATTTATTTTCATTTTTTCACTTTTAGGAGTTGTGACATTATTCTCTAATATTCCAAATTTTCATTTTGGCCCAATTATACCCAGAATGACTTAATTTTGCAAAAGGCCTTTAATTAAATTCTGCATTATTTTCAGCGGCAAGAAATGAGCTTAAATTTGACATGCGATGAATTTTGACTAAGTATAGGGGAGGTGCATTAAAAATTGTGAGGAGATTTGGACTTAAAGAAATTTTTTTTTTCATGGACTAAATTGTAAATACTTAAAATTCAGGGACTATAGTGCAAATATTTAACTCTTGAAGGATTATTTTGCAAATAACAAAAAGAAGAGTTAGTGGAGAAATTAGAATAGAGAAGAGAAGATGGAGAAGAGGAGATGGAGAAGAATGGATGGAGAAAATAAGATAAGAATAGAGAATGGAAGATGGAGAAGAGAAGATGAAGAAGAATGGATGAAGAAAATAAGATAAGAATAGAGAAGGAAAGATGGAGATGAAGAAGGGTTATTGGAGAAATTAGAATGGGAGATAAATATGGAGAAGGGAAGATGAAGATAAAGAAGAGTTAGTGGAGAGATTAGAATGCAAGATGGAGATGGAGATGGAGATGGAGAATGGAAGATGAAAATGAAGAAGAGTTAGTGGAGAAATTAGAATGGGAGATAGAATTAGTGGAAAAATTAGAATGGGAGATAGATGAGTGGGTTATAAAAAGGAAGAAGAAGTGAGCTTGAGGGGGGAATTTTATTTATTGGAGAGAAAATTTGAATGTTTGAGAAGGTTTTGAGAGATTAATGAAAAATTGGAGAGAAACAAAATACCAAAAAGAGAGAGAAAATTTTGAAGATGGTGGGAGTTTAAAGTTAGGAGTTATCATCACCAATTCCTTCATCGATCAACATAAATCAAGAGTTCATCATCGTCAACGAGCAAGCAAATTCGAGCTAAGTGTTTTTATTTATTTATTTGTGGTTTTAGTCTCAAATTAGCACAAATTGTATACACTTTCTCCATCTCCATTTCTCCATATTTTTATGTCAGGCAAAGGACAACTCCAAGTCAACGGTAAATCCCATGGAGGTGTAAAATTGGCGCTCACGAGCTCTTGAGTGCCCATTAAATTTTCAATTGATTTGTTGATGGATTTCAGCCCGAGTTGTCAAATCAATTCTCTATATTTTTTTTTAAAGAATTCAAACCCCAGAATGTGAAGGGCAGAGCCCGCTCACTAGAGGTCATTTAAATTTCTGCAATTTAAATTCCTGCACCTTAAACCCCAAAAGAGAGGGCCAAGCTAAGGCTGAGCTATCCATTGGTGATCTATATTTATTGTCATTTACTTCCTGTAATTTTATTTTTGAATCACTAAACCCCAAAATAAGTAGGTCGCAGCACTGCACAGAAGTCGTTAACTCACTCCCTCTTTCGACTTCAGGGAAATACTTAATATTTTGAAAATACCAAAAAAAAAAATATCACTCACGTATATTCTATTTAAAAAAGTGAAAATACAAAAAGAGAACACTCCACTAGAGCCTTAGAAATAAACCAATCATGAGTTGCCAAATTAGTATATCCATGAAATTAAGGTACCGAAAGGGCATTAGTTTTAATTAACTAGTGTAATCAAGTCCCCGAGCTCATAATCTCTGGTTGGTAGAAGTAATTTAGTTCTCCCGCTAATTTACTTAGGTTTCTAATCAACCTACCAAAAATGATTAGTGGCGACTCCAAATTCTAAAATCATTTGACAAAGTTGCGATTTGGTAGGACTTGGGAGAGTCCGTATTAGGTTAGTCCATCAAATTAACCTAATAATCCGTTAACCCGATCGAAAAAAAATTCTTAGGGTCGCGACATCCATGAATTTTGACTCATAATCAAATGTTAATTTTCTTTTTGTCGAGATAATATTCCATTCATTAATCAAAATAATACTCAAGAAGTAAATAAAAGGCTTTCAAGCCTAGCAAATGTCAAATAACTGCAGAACAAAATAGATGATAGAAAGAAAATAACAATGCACTGTCTGCAATTAGAAATACACTCTCATCGCTCAAGAGCATATTTGCCAATGTAAATGATCGGCAGATGATAACCAAATTAGATGATGAACACATACCGAGATCTCCCACTTTATTGGCAATAGTTTGCGGTGTGCACCTAGGTTCAACATCTTCATCACAATTGCCATGTAAAGACACCAATATCAATATGTTGAAAGGACACAAATCAAACAAAGAGGTTGTGGAGAATAAAACACCCAAATCTTGACCTAAATCTAGATTGAGAGCAAAGCGGCCTAATTTCAAAGAGGTTGTAAAGCCATGTCATGAACATCCTCGTCGATAACTGTGGACTGGACGAATGATCGAATTGATTTCCATGTTCGCCCAATATTAACTGCAGAATTTTATTTACACACAAACTTTCAAAATAGATTGAGAGAGGAGAAAAAAATACAATCAAGCATAAAAAAGAAAAATCAAAGACTAAGTAGGCTTTCCACTCCAAAAATGAAGCCGAAAGCCTGCAGGAGAAAAGAGGGAAGGGTTTTTTGGGAGACGAGGAGGTTTGGCCATAGAGAGAAAATCCATCAAGTGTCATTTAAGTTGTTCATGATTTTATATATTGATTATTGATAATTCCATATATATTTTTCGAGGCTTAACTTGATTAGGGTTATAGCAAAGTCTATACGACATGCAAGGGAGAGTGACCTTTTCGGAAAAAGGCGCAGAGCTTCATAAATAAGTATGTTATAATTACATATTCCCTGACAAAGGAGAGGAAGGAGAAGTAGTAGGATCAATTGGATCTCTACATGATGCCAAGATGACGACCTTGAAGAAGATCACGTTGTGAAGTTGTAAGTAGTTGTATATTTTCATGCCCGTTATTTCGTATGTGAAATCGTTAATTTTTTTAATAATAAATATGATATATCTTGTTTGAAAGTAGGTAGTGTCAAGATGTGGACTCTTCCTTTGGTACCGTGAAAATGCATGTAGAACTGAAATGATATTTTTGTTTTCTTCATAGTGATATATTGAACTTGTGATAACCATAAAAGTAGTGCACCGGATTTCTATTTTGATATTTTTGACTAATTTATATATCCGGATGAGATTTACCGCTGAATATTAGATGAATGAGTACTGCGAGACTATAGATTCTATTATTGTTAATGGTAAAATTACCAAAAAAGTCTTAAATCTATAGTAATTGTTCCAATTCAATCATAAATCTTTCTTTTGCCAATTCAATCATAAATTTTTTACATTTGTGCTAATTTATTCCATCCAACCAATTTTAACCGGTTGGCATTTACATGGATTTTTTTTAAAAAATAATTTTAGAATTTTTTTTCTGATTTTTTACTTTTTTCTATTCTTTTTTTCCCAAACCCTTAGGTCTGGCGAGGGTGTCCTAGCCCTAAAAGTTAGGGAAAAAATAAAGAAAATAAAAAAATATTATTAAAAAAGTCCACATCAAGACTAACAGTGCCGCATCAACTCAGGCCATCTGAAATTGTTTGGATTGATTGAATTAGCATAAATGCAAAGGGTTTATGTCTAAAATAATTAAAAGAAATTTAGGACTGCATTAACAAATTACAATAGGTTTAGAACTTTTTTGGAAACACTCCCAACGAGAATTGAAAAACAGTTAAGGTTCGATACTAGCTGCTAGAAGTGTTTGTTGAAGCTAGTAGTGTGAGGAGGTGAATAGGTTATTTCAAGGGATTTTATAAATTAATGTGGAAATATAAATGAATAAGCTGAGAGCTTATCTTTCAAATGATCAACACAAGTAAGAACTGAGAAACTCTCAAAATCACCAAGGAGCACAGTTCTACTATCACAGAATTTAAATAGAGAGATCAAGGGATAGAGAAACTATACAAGGATTTACAATGGTTCAGCTTTGGTTTAAGCCTACATCTACTCTTTGCACTGGTAGCCAATTGACTGGATTCTATTAGTAAATAGTTCAAATGTTACAATTTAGTGAAAGCTCTTGAGTCGAAATACTTCTTAATAATCACACTAGAATGTACAATTCTAAGTAATACAATGTTTGGATCAAAACGTCTAAAGAATATGAAGCTCTCTTAATCTTGGAATTTAGAATTCTACTCTTTTCCGCTCTCAACTTTTTGACTTTTAGATTCCTTTTTATACTTCTCCACCTCCAACTACCCATTGTAAGGCGCCCAAGGATCATAGGTTGCCATAGATTGAGTTATTCATCTGGAAAGTTGTGCTTGTCTCCCATAATCCGCGTCCTTAATTGATCTTCAAGATTGAGAATCTTCATGAATGATTTAGCTCGATTTTTGGCCATTGTGATGATGTAACATATCAATTAAATCATCTCTAGGATATCTCTAGATATTCTAGTGATTGTACATAAAATATTCTCTTATAGTTTGAGCTTTATTCCAACATCTAAGCTCCTTGCTCAACATTTAAGCTCCATACAACATTTGAGTCCCTCAAAACTTCATCTGAGTTTTTACTACCAAATTAAATCTTGTATAACTCACACCTTTAGATAATTTGCAAAATAAGTATTTCGTTGCATTAACTCAAATATAAGAGATTATGTATTGTTTTCTCAACTTCAAAATCAATTAGGATTTTTTTTTTCAACAATCTCCCCCTTTGATGATGATAAAACTATCCACAAAACATACCAATTGCCATATAAAATATATGAGTAACATGATGGTTTTTTACTTGGTGAGATTTTGCTATTCAATAATATATCATATAAAGTTTTAGCTAAAAACTTAAGTTCTAGAGAAAATGAATTCAGTGTTTGAATTCATTTGCAAAATATAGTTCAGTTTTGCCTTCAGAACTTCTGAAGCATGCATTAGAGTTTATGGAGTCTAACTGAATTCGTAGAATTTGAACATTTAGATTTAAAACATTTGATTCTACTTCATTCTGAGAAGCTTAATAGTTGGTGCAAAGCAACACTTAGTCTGCATCAAATCAATTAAGACATTATATATGTTCAAAGCATAAAGATGCATAGGCTCATGTCATTAATGTATACTGAGAGTATGACAATGTGTACGTTTAGAGAATTAACTATAATTTTGTCATTTCCAGAACTTGTGTACACATAACAACTTGTTTCTATGTCATTCTCAAAGCTTGTTCTTTTTGAGAATCTATTTGCTTCAAAATGTAACTTTGATACCTATTTTTTTCAAATCATCATTTCTCCCCTTTTTTTATCATCAGCATAAAAGGATAGATCAAACTAGCAATAATGTATTCTCCAAATTTAATTAGAACAAAAGCTGAAGCGTAACAATATCCAAATATCCAAACTTGAAAACACATCCAAACTGAATATCATTCAATATTTAAAATTGTTCTAAAAATGATAAATTAAATGAATGAACAAGAGTTTTCATTGAGAGGGTTTAGAGTAGGAGTAGATGTGGATGGGCCTTGAGTGGATGTGGGAGGCACAAGGTCTGAGGGGAGTTAGAGTAGAGCGAACTTGGATAATTGTTCCAGCTTCACATTGATAGCGACTCCCATATTTCCCACCTTCTGGCCCATATATTCTATCTCAATGAAGGTTAGACTGTTGTTGGAGGATATGTCTCTCCTTGGTTTATGAAGTTCAAAGGTCATTCAGTCCTTTATTTCATCCACCTCCACATGGACTAATGTTCACATGTCCTTGATCAAATTGGTTAGTTCCCCTTGTTTATACTAAATGGTTGGAGAAGTCTATAATTTAATCCTCAACCCATTTCATCTTTTGTCTAGACACCAATATTGGATGGCTCCCATCAAGTCTTACCAAGTGTCTCGGTCAATGAAATTGGAGTGTCCTACAATGAAAGATCTGTAGTAGTCTTGCTTGGTTTTTCATCTGCTATGCCAATAGCATCAATGTTCATTTTCTGTGGACTTTCGTTTCCAGTTTGCTTCCCTCTCAGATTGAGCTTGTTTTTGAGTATTTTCTTCAGCTTTGTCCTACAGATCAAGCTCTGGAATACTGAATTTTTTAGTATGTTCCCTGTCCATCTATGTTTCCATTTGAACATGTATCTCATTCTTCCTTTGATCCATCATATGAGTATGCTTTGGAAATTCAGATTGTTCACAAACTTTTGTGCCCTTAACTGGAACAGTTTGAACTTTCACTTTTTCACTTTTCACATTCTACAGACCCTCTTCTTCTTCGTTCTTATGTTCATCAACTTCTGTGCCTTTAACTGGGACAATTTGAACTTTCACTTTTTCAATTTTCACACCATGTAGACCCTCTTCTTCTTCTTTCTTATGTTCACAAACTTCTGTGCCCTTAACTGGGACAATTTAAACTTTCATTTTTCAATTTTCACACTCTGTAGACCCTCTTCTTCTTCCTTCTTATGTTCACAAACTTACGTGTCCTTAACTGGGACAATTTGAACTTTCACTTTTTCAATTTTCACACACTGTAGACCCTCTTCTTCTTCCTTCTCATGCTCCTCTCATTCTTTCTCTTCAACCACTTTCTCTTGCTGCTCCATCTAAGCTACAATTTCATCTTCTACAGCAATCCTCATAACCGTTTGGATAACTTCTTCTATCTCATTGTCACTTGCTAGGGACCCTCAGATGTTTTCATTTCATGTCCGTTTAAGATCTTATTGAGTAACTTCTAAGCAAGTTTCCTCTTTTTTTCGTCTAGGTTTTGTGGACTAGTGAGCAAGTTTCTTCATCCTCCTCTTTCTTGTGGAATCAAAAAGTTGAGTTGGTGATGCTTCTGTTATTGAAGGTTCTATCATGGATTCACCACTTACACCTTGAGGTAGTTGCAAGGATTTGATTCTCTCAGGTATGTCCAAGTTTGATACTCAAAGACCCTGGTGATAGTGATCCATATGGTAATTATCTTTTATTCTTCCTTGCTGTTCAAAGCATATGTAGAAATATGATATGAGGAAGAGAGAAATGCTTGCCATTGAGATTGGCCCAGATGATTTTGGTTTCATATTTGGATACATATGTTTTGGATGAAGCTTTGAGCCTAACGCAGTTTATGACTACCTTATGTAGAATAATATGTTTCAAAGGGAAATGATTGTGTTTAATGTGACGTTTGTCTGTTCTAGAGAGGGTTGGATTGCTAGAGAGAACTTTGTATGCACCATTGTTTAACATGGTGATAGGAGTAAAGGCATAAGGTTTAGAACTTAGAATTTTTACGTGTTTTGAGACGTCAAGAGAAAGGTTTGATCATACAAAGAAAATTGAATCATGTCTGGTGAAGTCATAGAGAAGTCAGCATAGAAATAAGTAGTAAGCTCATGATAACAAGGAGTATGCAAGGAACAAAGACTTTGCAAGTGCAAATTAGATAACAAGGATAGAATCTGCAAATCAATCTTTTCAAAATATTCAAAGTCAACAGGTCCATTGTTCATCAAAGTTCTGGCAAGCAACAGTTTAAAGTGTTCAAGATGATCATCTGATCTGAACAATCATCGTTCCGACTTTCCTTTGCCACAAACCTCATCTCTATACTCCTAAAGCAAGAGTGTAACGTCTCATCATCGTCGTCTCTTAGATTTTTATTTTTCTCACCCTCAAATCTAGCCTTCGTCTTAACATTTTTCTCGGTTCCAGAAAGTTCACCGACCTTCTCTTTTCCTTTCTTAGAGGGCTTAGAAAATCTTCCCATCATAACTTGATTAGCATATTTTCTAGCCTATCTAATTTCTTTTTGGGTCAACATCAAATTAAATCCTTGCATTTCTCCTTCATTTAAGAATCCTTTCTCAAGCACTAAATCTTTAATATACTTATCATTTTTACCATGCATTCTCAATCCTTGAACCAGATTTGTGATATTTCTTGGTAACTTGATTCAAGAATCTATAGGAAGTGCAGCATTTTGAGCATAAATTCTTATTGTTTCTTTCGATAGACGATCCTTCAATTCCTTCATCTTCCTTGCCTTAGCCATGGTAGGGGTTTCATCAACAAGGTTAATTGAGGTATGTTGCTTGTTTCCTCAGTCCTCTGTTCCTCACCTCCTTCTTCTAAGGAACTTGACAGATTGAGATGAGTAGGAGCATTGATTGGAGCCTTAGGACCTCGAAGTTTTAATTTTCCCGAGCGATAGGAACCAGTTGTTGATTTCTTCATGGTTGAAGGATTCTCAAGTGCCATTGAAGGATTTAGAGTAAAGATAGAGAGATTTCTCAAGAAAAAGGGATTCTGGGATTTAGTTGTAGATGAGAGAGAGAGAGAGAGAGATTTAAAGAAATTTTGAGGCATAAAGAATTTTTGCTTCGTGAAAGGATTTAAAAAGAAGCGATAGTTCAAGGTTCAAGTTTTGTCTTAACCAAAATTGGAAATCGCTTTTGATAGTTAAAAGATTTGAGATTTGATTTCCAAAAATAAAATATTTTCAGAAGATATGAAAAATCATTTTTAGAAAGGAGATGTTCAATCATTTTAAATGAAGCAGTCATGACAATCATAATATTTCAGAGAATATTTAAAAATATTGAGATTGAGCGTACCTTATTTCTTGCTAAAAATGAGTAGTTACGTGCCAAAAGTTTGAATGATCAAACTTGATGTAGATGCCCTTTACATTTAAACATTTGTATCTTCTCAGATGATGCTTTTGTTCCTAGAAGTAGATATCATCTTCAGATATTAAGTACATTCTGAGACTTTGCTTTGAACTTTGTCAGATATTGCAATTTGTTCAGAAGCAAATTTAACCTATCTTGAAGATAACTCAAACAAGCATAATAGTAATACCCAATTCTTGTCTAATGTATTCATAAGAATTCTTTTCTAATGGCTTCATGAATTTATCAGCTAATTGAAACTTTGTGTCAACAAATCGAATATTAATATTATCATTATGCACATGATCACAAATGAAATAATGCTTAATTTCAATATGCTTAGTGTTCGCATGATTTGTATCAGGAATATCTGTTACCGAAACTCGCTTTTGATTTTTATTAATACGGGTGTGTGGCTATGTTCTAATGGAAAATATGAGTAAGGAGACATTTCGAAAGTTGGACAATCTACAATTACAATACTCTTACTTGCTAAAAACGAGAAATAACTTGCTCAAATATGAAGGTATAAGGAATGGAAAGTGCACGAAAGTCAACCTGCATGCCTTAATGAAAACTCAAAATAAACATAGCGTTTCTCTGGGTTATGTGTCTGGGTCCCTTTTTTTTTCTCTCCTTGGGATACTTATTCGCCTTGCCTTCTCAACTGCTTAAGCAATGTCGCGACCCTAAAAATTTTTCTTTTGGTGGAAAAATTTTCAGGTTAACGAATTATCATGTTGATTAAATTAATTAACCTAATACGGACCCTCCCAAGTTCTACCAAATCGCAACTTTGGTTTTTGTTCAAATGATTTTAGAGTTTGGAATCGCCACTAATTATTTTTGGTAGGTCGATTAGAAACCTAAGTAAATTAGCGGAAAAACTAAATTACTTCTACGAACCAGAGATTCTGGGTTCGAGGACTTGGTTATACTAGTAAATTAAAACTAATGCCCTTTCGATACCTTCATTTCATGATTATCCTAATTTGACAATTCAGGCTTGGTTTATTCCTAAGATTCTAGTGATGTGACCTTTTTTTTGTATTTTCACTTTTTAGATGGAATGCATATGAATGACATTTTTTAGTATTTTCAAATGATTAAAATTCCCTGAAGCCACAAGAGGGCGTGAACTAACGATTTCTACGCCGTGTTGCGACCTCCAATAGTCGGCTCGACCTACTCATTCCGGAGTTTAATTGTACAGAAATTAAATTGCAGAATATTAAATTGCAATAAATAAAGTACCTCCAACGAGGGACTCGGCCTTGATTCGGCCTACCTATCGTGGGGTTTGATGGTACTGAAATTAAATTGCATTAAATAAAGGACCTCCAACGGGGGACTCGACCTTGATTCGGCCTACCCATCGTGGGGTTTGATGGTACTGAAATTAAATTGCAGGAAATTAAATTACATTAAATAAAGGACCACTAACGGGGGGACTCGGCCTTGATTCGGCCTACCCATCGTGGGATTTGATGGTACTGAAATTAAATTACAGGAAATAAAGGACCTCCAATGAGGGACTTGGCGTTGATTTGGCCTACCCATCATGGGGTTTGATGGTACATACATTAAATTGCAAAAAATAAATGATCACCGATGGGTGGGTCGGCCTTCCCATTCTGGGGTTTGATGGTGTAAGAATTGAATTGCAGAATATTATAGTACGAATACGACATGTGGATATGGAGACATATGAGTACAACATGATATAATCGAGATTTAAATCAATATATTTTGGTAACAAAATTCTTGAAGATTTTAATGGCTAGGATCGTTATTTGATTTGACGGATTTGATGGGCGAATTCTGATTTCGTATCATCTTGTGGATTAAGATTGCGGCTCGAATGACGGGGATAAACTCTTGATTTATATTGATCGATGAAAGAATTGGTGATGATAGCCCATAGCTTTAAACTTCTATCATCTTCAAAATTCTCTCTCTCTCTCTCTCTTTAATATTTTCTTTCTCTCAAATTTTTCTTCAATCTCCCAAAATCCTCTCAAAACCAAAATTTTCTCTCCAAAAAATCCCCTCTCCCAAGCTCACTTTTTTCTCTTTTTATAACTCACTCATCTATCTCCCATTCTAATTTTCTCATTAACTCTATCTCTCATTATAATTTTTCCACTAACTCTTCTTCATTTTCATCTTTCCTTTTCCATCTCTATCTCACATTCTAATCTCTACACTAACTCTTCTTCATCTTCATCTTCCCTTCTCAATATTTATTTCCCATTCTAATTTCTTCACTAACTCTTCTTCATCTCCATCTTCTCTTCTCTATTCTTATATTATCTTCTCCATCTTCTCTTCTCCATCTCCTCTTCTCTATCTTCCCTTCTCTATTCTAATTTCTCCACTAACTCTTCTTTTTGCTATTTGCAAAATAATCCATCAAGAGTTAGGTATTTGCACTCTAGTCCCTGAGATTTTAAGTATTTGCAATTCAGTCCATGAAAAAATATTTCTTTAAGTCCAAATCTCCTCACAATTCACCGCATGTCAAATTTAGCTTCATTTCTTGCTGCTGAAAATAATGCAAAATTTAATTAAAGCCCTTTTGTAAAATTAAGTCATTCTATGTATAATTGGGCCAAGATAAAAATTTAGAATATTAGAGAATAATGTTACAACTCCTAAAAGTACAAAATGAAAATAAATTGACTCAAATTGAATTTTTTAGGCCCGATTCGAGATTATACTTGTGAAAGAATACACGATCCCAAATTGAATTTTTTAACTTTACGATGACCAACATGAACAGAGATTTAAAAGAAAAATATTGACTATTTTTATGTATTTTTTTGGCCTCAAATGCTATTATTTATTAAATATTTTTCTAATTTCTAAAAAAATAAAAAGAAATTAGGAAAAATCATTTTTTTTGTTTAAAATTGGTTCTCTAGGCTTGGCAAAGGTCCAAACATTGATGTTTTTAATTTTATAAATTTTTATAAATTTTTTATTAATTTTTGAAAATAAAAATACCGAAAAATACTGAAAATATGAAAAATTATATTTTGGTCAAAATTGGTTCCCTAGGCTTAGCCAAAGTCATCAAAGTTAATTTTTTAATTTTATAAATTTTTATGAATTTTTTTATTAATTTTAAAAGAGAAAATATTATTAAAAATCAGGTGTCAACAAACAGTTATTCTTTAATTTCAAAATTTTGAATTTTAGCGCCACTGCTCATCTTTTCTCAATCCACGATTCTCACAACTTATCCGTGAAAATTGAAACATTTCTAATCCCATTTGTAATTGCTTGGTCAATTGAACCCTTTTTGAATAACATCCCTTAACTTTCAAAAATCTATTCGTGCCCATGATTTGTACTCCATTTTTCCTGAAATTTGGGATACAATCTCTACGTCGCATACCCGAGACTCACGGAAGTCAAGCACACTATGTCCTCCATTCGATATCTTTTGTACTTTTTTTAAGCTTCCAGAATATAAAAGTACCATCGTGTTATTCGGTAAGTCGTTTCCTTCTTACCGTATTTCGAGATTTATTAGTGAAGTCTTTCCACATGACACGTCATTTTCAAGATACTGAATCATTAAGAGACAACTTTCGGTATCAACATATGCCCCCTTTTAAAAGAATTAAAAAAAATTAATTCTTTTAAATATATGATTAATTGAACTTTTACCTTTTTATCCCAAATGACGCTTTTCACGTCGTTTCTAATCTAGGTCTTTTCAACTCCATTTCGTGCCAACTATAAAGTTTTCTGTCCCTACCAAATCAAATTTTTATCTTCTTCCTCATCATTCTTATACTTCTCTATTTGGCTTCTTTCTTCCTCTACTCGTATTCTGCCCAATTTTCACATCAATCTTTACTTCCTACTCCAATGGCATCCCAAGTTTCCACCTTTTCTTTTGCAATAGCTCTTGAACGTTTCTTCAAGTTCGTGGAATTGGACGATTTGGATGATCGTCACTACATTTCTCTTCTAAACGATGATGTTAATGATTACTTTGTTTTGGGTCCTGCCTTTTATAATCATTTTTTTATTCCAAAGTCTTTTCTAATGCTTTCCCTCGATATCCGATTGAGATTCTTCCCATCCATCACTCACCTATTCGATTTTATAACTGGACTTCTCAACCTTCCCGCCTTTGAGCTTTTTTCCTATTCAACCAATCCTTCTATTAGTGTACTCCCGGCTTCAACCCTTTAAGGCCGCATTCTGGGACGAGCTTCAGATTCATGATGCTCTTCGTCTTTACTGTTTTGACTATCGTTTGAACTTCGAGTTAATCGGTGCCCTTTTTAGCTTTTGGTCTTCATCCACTAACTTCTTCTTTTTTTCTTTTACTCCAATGACTGTAACCCTTCTCAACCTTGTTTCTCTTACTAGTCTCAATGCTTTAGAAGTAGATGTTGCTACCCTCCTGACAAATACCAGTCCAGGGTTCCGTCAGCTCTCGGAGTTTGATTTGTCTTATGGAGCTTTCTTGAACAAGTATTTTTGTAAAGACGGAGAGGTTATCGACGAGGAACACACTACTTTCTTGCTTTATTGGCTATGCAAATTTCTTTTGTGCCACTCCGTTATTAGGGTATCTAAAAACTTCTTATACATAGCCACTGCCCTAACTGCAGGAACCAAGTTAGCCTTTGGTAAAACTACCCTCGTCTCTTGTATAGAGGCTCGTCTCATGCTACTTCCCTCACTTCCTCGGATGCTCTTGAGGCTTTTGGTGGCCGTCTTTGGGTTTTACAAATCTGGGCTGCTATTGACACCTGATTTTTAATTATCTTTTCGCTTTTAAAATTACTAAAAAATCTATAAAAATTCAAAAAATTCAAAAATCAACTATGGGGACCTTAACCAAGCCTAGAGAACCAATTTTGAACAAAAAAATAATTTTTCATATTTTTAGTATTTTTCGATATTTTTATTTTCGAAAATTCATAAACAAAAATGAAGAAAAAATGAGAAAATCACAAAATCAACTTTGAAAGCCTTGGCCAAGCTTAGGCAATAATTTTTTAGTAAAAAATAATTTTTCATATTTTTTGTATTTTTTTAAATATATTTTTTAGAAATTAGGAAAATATTTAATAAATAATAGCATTTGAGGCCACAAAAATACATAAAAATGGTCGATATTTTTCTTTTAAATCCCTTTTCATGTTGGCCATCACAAATTTAAAAAATCCAATTCAGGGTCGTATATTCCTTCACGAGCATAATCTCAAATCGGGCCTAAAAAAATTCAATTTGAGTCAATTTATTTTCATTTTTCACTTTTAGGAGTTGTGACATTGTTCTGTAATATTCTAAATTTTCATCTTGGCCCAATTGTACCTAGAATGACTCAATTTTATAAAAGGACTTTAATTAAATGAGCTTAAATTCAATATGTGGTAGGTGTGTCGAAAATTGTGAGGAGAACATAAAGAAATATTGTTTTTAGGGACTAAATTGTATACTTAAAATTCAAGGATTAGAGTGTAAATACCTAACTCTTGAAGGATTATCTTGAAAATAACAAAAAGAAGAATTAGTGGAGAAATTAGAATAGAGAATGGAAGATAAAGAAGAGGAGATGGAGAAGAGAAGATGGAGAAGAATGGATGGAGAAAATAAGATAAGAATAGAGAATGGAAGATGGAGAAGAGAAGATGAAGAAAAATTGATAGAGAAAATAAGATAAGAATAGAGAAGGGAAGATGGAGATGAAGAAGAGTTAGTGGAGAAATTAGAATGTGAGATAAGAATAGAGAAGGGAAGATGGAGATGGAGATGAAGAAGAGTTAGTAGAATTGGAGATAGATATGGAAAAGGGAAGATGAATATGAAGAAGAGTTAGTGGAGAAATTAGAATGTGAGATAGAGATGGAGAAGGGAAGATGAAAATGAAGAAGAGTTAGTGGAAAAATTAGAATGGGAGATAGATGAGTAGGTTATAAAAGGAGGAAGAAGTGAGCTTGAGAATGGAATTTTTGGAGAGAAAATTTTGGATGTTTAAGAGGGTTTTGAGAGATTGAAGAAAAATTTGAGAAAAAGAAAATACCAAAAAGAGAGAGAGAATTTTAAAGATGATGGGAGTTTAAAGATAGAGGGTTATCATCATCAATTTCTTTATCGATCAACATAAATCAAGAATTCATCCTAGATTTGAAGCTAAGTGTCCCTCTACTCTCTTTGAGTTTTTAGTATAAACTAGCTCAAATTTTCTACTCTTCTTCCATTTCCCCATATTTCAAGCAGGAACCAATTATATCCATCAAGCACTTCTCATAATTCCATTGAAGCTAAGTGCCTCTTTCATTGTTCTAATTTTTAATGTAAATTATATCATATTTACTCCATTTCTCCATATTTTAACGTCAAGTAAAGAACAACTCCAAGTCAACGATAAATCCCATAGAGGTGTAAAATTGGCGCTGACGAGCTCTTGAGTGCCCATTAAATTTTCAATTGATCCGTCGATGGATTTCGGCCCGAATTGTCAAACCAATTCGTTTTATTTTAAAGAATTTAAAACCCAGAATGTGAAGGGCAAGCCCGCTCACTGGAGGTCATTTTTAAATTTTTGCAATTTAAATTCCTGCACCTTAATCCCCAAAGGAGAGAGCCAAGCCAAGGCTGAGCTATCCATTGGTGGTCTTTATTTATTGTCATTTACTTCCTGTAATTTAATTTTTGAATCACTAAACCCCAAAATGAGTAGCTCGCAGCACTGCACAGAAGTCATTAACTCACTCCCTCTTTCGGCTTCAGGGAAATACTTAATATTTTGAAAATGCAAAAAAAATGTCACTCACGTAGATTCCATTTAAAAAGTGAAAATACAAAAAGAGAACACTCCACTAGAGCCTTAGGAATAAACCAAGCCTCATTTGCCAAATTTGGATATCCATGAAATTAAGGTACCGAAAGGGCATTAGTTTTAATTAACTAGTGTAACCAAGTCCCCGAACTTATAATCTCTGGTTCGTAGAAGTAATTTAGTTCTCTCGCTAATTTACTTAAGTTTCTAATCAATTTACCAAAAATGATTAGTGACGACTCCAAATTTTAAAACTATTTGAAAAAAAAAATCAAAGTCGCGATTTGGTAGAGCTTAGGAGAGCTCGAACTAGGTTAGTTAATTTAATCAATTAATCTGGTAATCCATTAACCTAAAAAAATGAATTTTAGGTCGCGACAGCTTGGCGACTCCGCTGGGGACGTGTTCTTAATTTCTGAAAATTTAAGAACTTAGAAGACTTAGGCCATAAAAATTTCATGGGAACTTATTTGGTCTGATAATTTATTGGATTCTAACCTTTAGGTGTTAAATGGTTTTGCATATGGGAGTCATAAGGGGTGGAGTGTTTGGCTAACCCTTTGTTTTGCAGGTTTGGTGTATGAGAATTGTTATTTAATTTTTGAAACATTGAAGCGGTGTTTGCATTTAAATGTTATGCAAGTGTTTACAGTTTTAGCAATACATCACACACGTTCCGTGGCCGGACCTGGGCCACTAGTTTTAGGATGGTGTTGTGATTTGGTTCTAGCATTCGGCGTGAGATCACGTCGAAAGTTAGCCAAGATTCAATCCCGAACCTCTCTTCAAAAATGAGTTTAAAAGTTAGGCCTCAGGCTTCGTAAGATTACCAAAACGGTGGTTTTAATTTTTAGCTCAGCAGCCGAAGTGAGAAAGCCCGGCTAATCCTGATTACGTCGTGGGATCACGGCTAATCTTGATTATGTGCGCGAGATTGTCGCATTGTCGTATGTCTTTCGCTTCAATTTGTCAGCCTTTAGAGTAGATAGGCTAATATTTAAACTTACGATTCATGTGTATGTCTATGTGACCTACATGGTATTTTTCACAGTGAAAGTAAGTTTTCTAACTTCATCTTGTATTCATTTTTGGTCGGTTCATGTTAGGTGTCGATTAAATTTTGAACTTAACATCATGACCATTTTTCAAAAGAAAATAAAATCAAATTGGTGACCCATTTTTGAAAACAAATAAATAAATAAATAAAAATTAAATTCCTTACCCAAAAAAATTAAATTAAATTAAATTAATTAATGTGAAAAATCCCTTAGGGGAATTTTTGTTGACCAATGAAAGAATTTGTCACGGTTTTTCTTAATGCTTCAATGAATACAAGATTTTCCTAATAAATTTATCCCTGCAAATTCATTATATCACATTTTTCAAGTCGTAAAATCTAGCAGAAAATCCTTTTTGAGAAATTCACCCACGTTTTTCTAAGAAAAGTTTCTCTAATTTCTCATAAAATTGAAAAAAAATGATCTAGGATCATGGACCGACCTTTCTTAGATCACATACTAATTATTTCCTCTACTTTTACAAGGGATCATAGGTATCCCGTGTGGAAGCAAAATCGGGTTCAGCAATACATCAAGAATAATCGTCAGGAATACGAAAGAATGGAAATTGCTGATGCCTTAGCCAATTACCTTGGGGGCAAGCAAAGAAGTCTCAGAGACAGAATCGTGTCGATCAATTAGCACGTATGGGCCATGTATTCTGATGAGGCGGTGAATGTATCTGGCAGGCCTGGGGATACGCTTAATGTATTGAGAGGGGGGTTTCTGTATTTATGTCGAAAAAGCATAAGCGGTATAATCAAGAACCCATGAAGCATGTATATTAATCCGACATTACAACGCCTTCTTGATTAAATCGACTAAAGGCTTATTTTTTAACTCTCTCGGATTCGAACCACATGGAAGATATTAGAGGAACGGTATTTTATTAATGGGTAAGGCCCACAATCATTCCACCCAAAGTTACAGGCGACCGACACAAACGAGTGGACGCCGAAAGAAAATAGCACGAGCGAAGTAGGGGCACGCAACAGGTGGTTTGATTCATTTATTAGCGTACTGACCGAGTTGTCATAATTCACGTGACCAACTCACGGGTCTCAACGTTGCTAGTGGGGTTCGCTATCGAAAGCTTCTTTAATAATCTCGAGATCATCGTCTACAGCAACAAGCAAGAACATCAAGGAGAACGTCAAACCTCAGCGTTTCCAGTACCTCAGGTCATTCATGCTATGCGGAAGAGAAGACATGGCGAAAAAATAAAAGCACAGATATGCGAAATATTTCCTTCATTCCATACATCAACGAGTTTTACAACAACTTACTGGGGAGGAAAAGTAAAGTCGAATTGAGCCCTGACAAGCATTACAAAAGAGCTCAACTGGCTTTCCATGAAATTAATGCTATGCCTACACTAAGCGACCTGGGAGTCGAGATTTACAAGCTTGAAAAACAGGCGAGTACCTTTATCCTTGTACCTGGCTGCATTCATCTCGTGGTGTTCAACGGCGAGTTTTAAGTTGTCGATCAGGTCCATCTCGAAAGCTATATCAGCTGTTAGATCGTCGAGTCTCCCCTCCAGCCATTCACATCTCAACTTCATCACAACGTCCCTCGAGTCATGCTCAAAATAAGTTTGATTCAGAGCTAGGCGCTCCACCAGCTTCTCTCTCTCGTGAACCAACAGTGAGACCCGCTCATCAGCAGACTTAACAGCCTCCTTGTATTGAGCAACTCAACGTTCTGCAAACTCCAGGCATTCAGATCGATCTTGGTAGCGGGTCTTCACGACGTGGGCCAAGGTGACCGTCTCTTGGGTGTTCCGACAAGCCTCTAGAAAGTTAATGAAGACGTGTGGGAACGTCCTGTATTCCCTCTCCAAGTTGGTGCCTTCGATTGAGGAAGCATTTACTTCCCTGAACAAATCGAGAATTTCAGCCTCGACACTCGGATGATGAGTTATGTAAATATAGCCTCGGCCAAGAAGATGATAGAGTCTCTCCCATTTGGACATAACGTTGGCTGGGAAAATCTGTGTGGGAAGACTGGCCATTATCATTAAAAGATTAAGGAGAGAATCGAGACTGACGAGCGGAATACGAAGGTAGTAGAGGAGAAAGTCGGGATAGGCTAGTGGAATGCGGAGATGGTAATCCGCTTCGCGTTAAATATTGACTTCACATGGCAATCTATCGGTCAGATCTCCCTACCGGCCATTCCCTTTTGGTGATTGTCTTTATCAGCTCGAATTCCTTGGCATGTCTACAATCTGGAGCTGAACAAATCCGAAATCTTTGCAAAAAATTTTTGAGGTGATGTCGCCACTTTGAAAAAAGAAGAAGGAAAAGATGACTTGAGTGGAAGACAAGGCAAACTTTAGCGAAAAAGAAAAGAAAACTTATCTTCATTTGTAAACTGCGACATATGAAACGGGTGGAAGAAATAACAATAGGAGCCTAACCATTATGGAAAAGATGAAAGAAAACAAACCGTGCAGGAGACACGGCAAAAAAGTTGCGAAAGACAGAAATCCTGGAGGGAGTGATACAATTGCTGAACCCACGCTCGAATTTTAAAAGGAGATGTTCTCTTGATAATCGTCGTTCACACCCTGAAAAGAGTTTCAAAGACGATCGCTCAGAAAACCCAAAAAGAGTGAAAATACCAGAAGAGGTAGCAAACCTTAAACCAAAAATGTCTCAACCAAACACCCTTGAAAGCTATCGTTACTTACTGAATATGGGAGAGGAAGAGTTCGAAGTCATGTTTGGGATCGAGCCCATGGAGCCTGGCCCTTCCGCTGACGACGTCTAAGATTTTAGTAAAGATAAGCACAACAACGGTAAGGATCAAAAGAAGCGTTACCGTCGCCATACTAAGGAGCAAGTACAAAGGCTTGAGGATTTCTTCAGAACATACTCTATGCTAGACAGCAAACAGAAAATGGAACTGAGTCGAGAGCTAGGACTTGAACCTTTACAAATCAAGTTCTGGTTTCAAAATAGGCGAACTCGAATGAAGACTCGTCATAAGCACAACGAAGCCGAGTTTCTAAGAGTTGAAAATGAAAACCTCCGAGCGGAAAACAAGATGTATAAAGAGGCTTTTGACTCAGCCACATGCCCCAACTGCAATAACCTCCTCACCCTCGATGAAATGCATTATCTGAAGGTCGAAAATGCACGTTTGAGAGCTGAGTTAGATCAGTTTATAGCAAGATCGAGTTCTGTTGGGGGAAAGCACGAAAGAACCGAGCCCATGGGGTCAGCATTGCTACCTCCCGAGAAAGAGGGGAAAAATCACCACCAAGCGGACATTGACGATGATCTTTTCGCCATAATCAACCAGTTTGATATCGGTAAAACATCGGGGCTGTAATGCACATGCTCAGCTAGTGACCACCAGACCTTCAACATGGTCGATGTATATCAGATTTGGAGTGAAGCTGGCTGATCACTGGAAGACCCGCAAAGGAAGCCGAGCAGATCCTGAATGAATACATAAGTTTTATTCCCTGGCGGGAGATGTTATCTACTTTTATCAATGTCTTGAATCTTTGTAAAAACAAGAAGTAGTAAACTTTCTCCCTCTTTTTAAATGCACGGATCCGCCGCTTCACCAAACCCGGGGAGGAATTAATAGCGGGTAAAAATCCGCATAAACTCAAAGGGTAGTTCCGTATCATTCCAATTTACCCTCAATTGCTCCAAGTTTTAAAATTAAGCTCGTTCTATTCTCAGGAATTTGCAAATTGACCCGATAACGGTTATGCCCAAATGCAAAGTCCTCGTATTGAAGGAGACTATGGGCAAATCAACTCATAAACATTATTGTAAGACGGACAGATTCGAACAAAGAAAAGCACGAGTAAAAGATACAACCAATTTCAAAAATGGGTAATTCTGTATTGTTCTAATTTACCCATAAACGACTTGAGTTTTGAATTGATTTATTCTGTCTTAACAGGGACTGTAGATTGCCTTAAAAAGAACCGTGACGTGGAATTGCCCAATGCAAACTAGCAAGACCACGCCATCTCAACGGTTAACTCTTAAAAGAAAGCCTCCATGGACGCCTACGGTCCAATGGGCCTGATGGCATGGGGAATGACAGAGGTTTGAGACGTCCCGAGTTCGATCCTCGAGGATGGAAATGTTGTAAATATTGTAAATGAATAATACAACCTTTTTGCACATTTCTTTTTGCAGAAGGAAATAGAAATACTCGGCGAGCGATACAGAAGTCGATACTTTGCCACAACCTTGGCTCTAATGGTGAAATGCCCATCGAAAGTGAAGACAAACTCGATCCGATGAAGCTGATAAGAGACTCCTGCAAGGCATTCAAGAGGAAGGGTAAACCAGTATCGTTTCCAATTTATCCCTTCCAACACCTTCTAACACGTCTCCTTTTCTTTTGACAGGAAATGTTAATACTAACATTTAACATGTGAAAAATAACCCAAGAGGTAAAATTACGACCATCTGATAAGATCGATTCTGATGAAAATGGGGCAAATGGATGGCAAACTCTGAATCGAAAAGGGACACTGCAAAATTCTCCCAGCCTTGATACACTTACACATTTCATAAACATGCATGATGCTTAAAAATTGCCACATCCGCATTATGTTTGCACATTCCATGATTTATGCATGACTCTTCTGCATGTTTACTTTACCAATTCTGACTTGGAATATAAACCACACATGATGTCTCGAATGTGTAGAATGGGCCATGACAGGATGATGAAAGGAAAACCGTTTCCACACACATCTTACATTTCAATCCACAATGAGCTGGGTGCTAAATAGGTTCTGTATTCCCCAAGACAATGTGTTTTCTCGCAAAAAGTACGATACCGAAAGGAAGGAGGCGATCGCTTCTCTATCCTAAATACTACAGATGACCATTGATAACCCATTTGAGGGACGATTTCATTTTGTAACCCCTGTCAAGAACCAACCCACATCGGGGCCAAACGAGTGCAGTCCTAGCAATTTCATGAGGTAAATGGTTAGAAATTTTCTTGCTCCGACTAACATCAATTTTCAAGTGCTGCTTTGCTTTCAACCTTGTACGGTGATTCAAGTGCCTTAGGATGACGAAAAGCATTCGTTTCTCTATCCAATACACTTTTATCCTTTACATTGCCCAATTGAGCCTGCATATTCGTTTCTTGAAAATCTCGTTGGTGATCATTGTTTATTTCGAGATGAAGATGGCGCCACCTTAAAACAGGAGAATTCAGAAGAAATGGGTCTACATAGAGTTCCTGAGCCATCTCTACAAGTGTGATCCTTGATATGCACGTATATGACAACACAATCTTTACAAATTCATTAAAAAAAATCGGGCATGAAAAAGCAAAGCGCCAATCAAAAGTAAGGCCAATGCTCATTCAAATCAATGTAAATCCCCAATGGGATCTGATTGCAAAAAAAAAACTCTTTGAGGGAACTAAATTGCAAAATATACAGTTAAAATCTACACCGACCGGAAGCGACGGTGGTATCAGCAGAAGTCGACACTCTTCTCATACGACAATGGTGCCCTTTGAAGTCTATTTTAAGAAGGTCGAAACTAGTGACAAAGATGCAGTGATCACCAACGTCAAACCCACCTCATATTCTTCTGGGCCAAAATAAGCCTTTCTCGATCCCCAATCCTAATCTACGTTACAACCCTTGAAAGTCCTTTCCGATTAAGACGCTTAAATTAACGTAGAGTCGAAAGATTTTAAGCATCGCTCGAAAAGGTACGAGCAAGACTATTTCTCTCTCATTTTTGCAGGGTCCTTGACTTGTAAACCCGAAGCAGATGAAAGACTTTTTTTGTCGATGGCCTTGACTCAAAAGAGTCCCTTTTAGTAAACCTTTCACCCAACCTACATTACGGTCCTAATCAAGACCTCCAAATTGGCTTGATCGTACCAATTGCGAGATTACTCAGACTCTTGTTGAATGCGATGACGGTAAGATCGAGTGATTCATTTTCAAATCCTGCAATCAGGATAAATAGCCTTCCTCGAGATTGAGAAAAAACCCTTTCGGACTGAAGTCCCCCATTCATATTACATTCGAGGTGTTCATACCATGATAATCTCCTTAGACAGAATTGGTAAAACAAACTTGTTAGAATAGTCATGCATGATACACATTTTGATTGATTGCATCATGAATTATTAAACAGATTGCTTCTAACCACTGCAAATTTTGCTGAGTAGTTTTGCATGAACAGATAAACTCACTGATGAAAATACTTGTACATGTTACCTCTGATACTGCTTGACAGGTAACACATTCCCGATGTTCGAGTTACCTTTCAAGGTCTCGAAATTCGTTCAGTGGTTATTGAATGAACAAGCCTAGTTATTGAGAAACTACTAGGCATTTCTTCCAAATCCTCAGGTAGGTATATCTTCAACCTGAATCCTTTGAGGTAGGTTAAATCGGGTTTGAGCTTCTACAGTATCACTGGTCTTTCCAGATCCCAGAATGGTACCCACCAAGGTAAGTTAAATCGGGTTTAAGCTTCTGCAGGATTCCTGGTTTTTGCAGATCCTAGAATGACACCCTTTGAGGTAAGTTAAATCGGATTTAAGCTTCTACAGGATCACTGGTCTTCCCAGATCCCAGAATGGTACCCACCAAGGTAAGTTAAATCGGATTTGAGCTTCTGCAAGATTCCTAGTCTTCCCAGATCCTAGAATGGCACCCTTTGAGGTAAGTTAAATCGGGTTTGAGCTTCTACAGGATCACTGGTCTTCCCAGATCCCAGAATGGTACCCACCAAGGTAAGTTAAATCGGGTTTGAGCTTCTGTAGGATTCCTGGTTTTCCCAAATCTCATAATGGCACCCTTTGAGGTAAGTTAAATCGGGTTTGACCTTCTACAGGATCACTGGTCTTCCCAGATCCTGGAATGGTACCCAACAAGGTAAGTCAAATCGAGTTTGAGCTTCTGCAGGATTCCTAGTCTTCCCAGATCCCAGAATGGCACCCTTTGAGGTAAGTGAAATTGGGTTTGAGTTTCTGCAAGATTCCTGGTATTCCCAGATCTCAGAATGGTACCCTTCAACACCAAAAAGTCCTTCTTACAGGCACCAAGTCCTTCTTACAAGCACCCAAAAGTCCTTCCTATAGGCACCAAAGTCCTTTCTACAGGCAACACAAAATCCTTCTTACAGGCAACACAAAAGTCCTTCTTACAGGCAATACAAAAGTCCTTCCTACATGCATCAAAATCCTTCTTACAGGCAACCCAAATTCCTTTCTACAGGTAACCCAAAGTCCTTTCTACAGGCAACCCAAAGTCCTTCTTACAGGCAACATAAAAGCCCTTCTTACAGGCACCCAAAAGTCCTTCCTACAGTCACCAAAGTCCTTTCTACATGCAACTCAAAGTCCTTCTTACAAGCAACACAAAAGTCCTTCTTACAGGCACCAAAGTCCTTTCTACAGGCAACCCAAAGTCCTTTTTACAGGCAACCCAAAATCCTTTCTACAGGCAACCCAAAGTCCTTCTTACAGGCAACACAAAAGTCCTTCTTACAGGCAACCCGAAGTCCTTCTTACAGGCACTACGTCCTTTCTACAGGCACAAAGTCCTTTTTACAAGCACTAAGTCCTTTCTATAGGCACCCAAAGTCCTTTTTAAAGGCAGCCCAAAGTCCTTCCTACATGCACCAAAGTCCTTTCTACAAGCAACTCAAAGTCCTTCTTACAGGCAACACAAAAGTCCTTCTTACAGGCAATCCAAAGTCCTTCTTGCAGACATGAAAATCCTTCTTGCATGCACCAAGTCCTTTCTACAGGCACAAAGTCCTTCTTACAGGCACTAAGTCCTTTCTACAGGCACCCAAAGTCCTTTTTAAAGGCAGCACAAAGTCCTTTCTACAGGCACCAAAGTCCTTCTTATAGGCAACGCAAAAGTCCTTCTTACAGACAACCCAAAATCCTTCTTACAGGCAACCAAAGTCCTTTTTACAGGCGCCAAATCCTTTCTACAGGCACAAAGTCCTTCTTACAGGCATTTTCATGGGATGACCTACCATATAGGTTAAATCTCAATCAAAGTTTAATCAGTAGAATCCTTTTGTTAGGAATCTACCATGAGTTGACCAACCACACGGGTTCAAGCTCAACCACCCTAAGGTTTTCTTATAACGAATCCTTAGGTTCTCATTCCACTTTCAGTAGAGTATTCATATCAAACAATCGCCACACAACGGGTAGGTAAGTGCCAGGTAAGCTCGCTCCTCTATCTGTCCCTCACTTCATAAAAATCTCCTCCAGTCCGATTTGGATCAGAACTTGCTCAGAGAAGTATTAGAGATCAAATGTCACAACTCTTTGCATTTTCTTAGGTTGACTCGATTAAGATTCAGGTGTCATCTCGTCTTTGAAATGAACCTCTATCGAGCCTCCTTTCAAAGAGGGGCAGCTGTTGACACCTGATTTTTAATTATCTTTTCTCTTTTAAAATTAATACAAAATCCATAAAAATTCATAAAATTAAAAAATTCAACTTTGGGGACCTTAACCAAGCCTAGAGAACCAATTTTGATCAAAAAAAATTTTCATATTTTCAGTATTTTTCGATATTTTTATTTTCGAAAATTCATAAAAAAATCAAGAAACAATGAGAAAATTACAAAATCAACTTTGGAAGCCTTGGCCAAGCTTAGGTAACTATTTTTTAGTAAAAAATAATTTTTCATATTTTTGTATTTTTTAAATATATTTTTTAGAAATTAGGAAAATATTTAATAAATAATAGCATTTGAGGCCACAAAAATACATAAAAATAGTCGATATTTTTCTTTTAAATTCATTTTCATGTTGGCCATCGCAAATTTAAAAAATCCAATTCGGGGTCATATATTTCTTCACGAGTATAATCTCGAATCGGGCTTAAAAAAATCAATTTGAGTCAATTTATTTTCATTTTTCACTTTTAGGAGTTATGACATTGTTCTCTAATATTCTAAATTTTCATCTTGGCCCAATTGTACCCAGAATGACTCAATTTTACAAAAGGACTTTAATTAAATGAGCTTAAATTCAACATGTGGTATGTGTGTCGAAAATTGTGAGGAGATTTGGACATAAAGAAATATGGTTTTTATGGACTAAATTGTAAATACTTAAAATTCAAGAGCTATAGTGTAAATACCTAACTCTTGAAGGATTATCTTGCAAATAACAAAAAGAAGAGTTAGTGGAGAAATTAGAATAGAGAAGGGAAGATGGAGAAGAGGATATGGAGAAGAGAAGATGGAAAATAATGGATGGAGAAAATAAGATAAGAATAAAGAATAGAAGATGGAGAAGAGAAGATAAAGAAAAATGGATAGAGAAAATAAGATAAGAATAGAGAAGGGAAGATGGAGATGAAGAAGAGTTAGTAGAATAGGAGATAGATGTGGAGAAGGGAAGATGAATATGAAGAAGAGTTAGTGGAAAAATTAGAATGTGAGATAGAGATGGAGAAGGGAAGATGAAAATGAAGAAGAGTTAGTGGAAAAATTAGAATGGGAGATAGATGAGTGGGTTATAAAAGGAGGAAGAAGTGAGCTTGAGAAGAGAATTTTTGGAGAGAAAATTTTGGATGTTTGAGAGGGTTTGGAGAGATTGAAGAAAAATTTGAAAGAAAGAAAATACCAAAAAGAGAGAGATAATTTTGAAGATGATGGGAGTTTAAAACTAGAGGGTTATCATCATCAATTTCTTTATCGATCAACATAAATCAAGAATTCATCTCAGATTTGAAACTAAGTGTCCCTCTACTCTCTTTGAGTTTTTAGTATAAACTAGCTCAAATTTTCTACTCTTCTCTCATTTTCCCATATTTGATTTCAGGCAGGAACCAATTATATCCATCAAGCACTTCTCATAATGCTATTGAAGCTATGTGCCTCTTTCATTGTTCTAATTTTTAATGTGAATTAAATCATATTTACTCCATTTCTCCATATTTTAATATTAGGCAAAGGACAACTCCAAGTCAACGGAAAATCCCATGGAGGTGTAAAATTGGCGCTGACGAGCTCTTGAGTGCCCATTAAATTTTCAATTGATCCGTCGATGGATTTCGGCCCGAATTGTCAAATCAATTCATTTTATTTTAAAGAATTTAAACCTCAGAATGTGAAGGGCAGAGCCCGCTCACTGGAGGTCATTTTAAATTTCTGCAATTTAAATTCCTGCACCTTAAACCCCAAAGGAGAAGGCCAAGTCAAGACTAAGCTATCCATTGGTGGTCTTTATTTATTATCATTTACTTCCTATAATTTAATTTTTGAATCACTAAACCTCAAAATTAGTAGCTCGCAGCACTGCACATAAGTCATTAACTCACTCCCTCTTTCGGCTTTAGGGAAATACTTAATATTTTGAAAATGCCAAAAAAAATGTCACTCACGTATATTCCATTTAAAAAAGTGAAAATATAAAAAGAGAACACTCCACTAGAGCCTTAAGAATAAACCAAGCCTGAGTTGCCAAATTAGGATATCCATGAAATTAGGGTACCGAAAGGGCATTAGTTTTAATTAACTAGTGTAACCAAGTCCCCGAACTTATAATCTCTGGTTCGTAGAAGTAATTTAATTCTCCCGCTAATTTACTTAGGTTTCTAATCAACCTACCAAAAATGATTAGTGGCAACTCCAAATTTTAAAACCATTTGAACAAAAAAATCAAAGTCGCGATTTGGTAGAACTTGAGAGAGCTCGAACTAGGTTAGTTAATTTAATCAATTAATCTGGTAATCCATTAACCTAAAAAATGAATTTTAGGTCGCGACAGCTGCTTTCTATTTCCCTTCATGGTTTTCAGAAAACCAATTTAGCCAGCCCTTCCTATCTTTGTACCAAATGATCCTTCTTGCCGAGCTTTGAGTCGGAAACTTCTCTCTCTTGATACCAAATTTCCTTTTTATTTTTGGTATTTTATAACTCAACTCTATTCCTTTGACGCAGAGACTTTTGATTTTACTCATTTTATAACTCCCGAATTCCATCGGCATCTTTCTGGTTTTCAAAATAACTGTAGCGAGTACTAGCAAGTCATGTTGACTTCCATCGACCTTCCTGTTAGAATCTCATTCAAGGGCAGACTTGTCTCTGGCTTTGAAATTTACTCTCCCTAGTATTGTACTCGGTAATTTGGGCTTACCCAAGGGATTCTTGTCCTAGCACTTTACACCTTCTCTTTCCCTTCTTTACCCGATAAAGTCTTCTACAAATTCTCGGATGCTTAACCCTTCACCGAATTAAATGTCATCATTCGAAAGATCTACGAAAACTTCCCCGTGTCTACGTTCGAGCCTAGATTCACACATGCTACCCCTGACTTCACATACTGGTGGAAAGAGCACCACTCTCTCTCTCTCTCTCTCAATCCAAAATTTGGAGTCACTATGGAGTTGAGTGCAGGAGATAGATCTAGGCTTAATCCTCGAGGCAGCCAGTACCAAAAGCACGTCTAGCACCATCGAGAGAACCCAAGAAAGGTAACCTCTTGGACAGAAGCTGAGGATGAGACTCGCAGATCGTCCAACGCAATTCAGGCTTCGTTCTTCTTCGTACATGTTCCTAAGGCAAGTAGTTTACTAACCTTTACCACTAGATTACTTGTTGTAGCTTGATTGAGTGAAATGAAGCTATTTGAACTGATTTAGTGCCGAATCGAAGACATTCTTGTATGACTAAGCAGATGGTCTGGCGGGTGCAATTTGTTTTCTAGTTTGAGATCTTGAGAGGATGAGTAACTAAGATTCAAGAGCTGATCATGATAATGTAGTCGAAAGGAGTTGAATTTGGGCTTGATGTCGGATGAAGGATGTGGTGGCCGTGAGGTATAAGGGCTTAAATGGGAGATTTTATGGTTTATAAGCTGAATTCACCTCTTGGTTAGCGGATTTAAGTTACGGGCAGCAAGGATCATGATTTAAATGTGACTTTGAGGCAAGTAGTGGAGGTGACGGTGTGGATATTTGGCCGTGGAATTCTAAGGTTGGTTGTGGTGGTCTTGATGTGGTATGATTAAGGGAGAATGGTTGCAAGTTATAGGGAGGATGGCCGTGAGCTATGTAGGGACCCAATTGAAGGAATGTCATGGTTTTTATGTTAGTTTTGTCACATGGATTTTGCAAGGTATGGGAAGCAAGATGTTGCGATTTGTTTGTATTAATGTGCTCAATGTCGAAATAGTTTGCAATTGAGACTATGAGGAGATTCGGCCATATAGGTATGTGGGTTGTTGTGGTGTCAGGATTCTTGTTGTAGTGAAAGATTGAATGATAATTTGGGTAGATAGCAATATGAATTGTGCCTTGCTTATTGCCTGTGGTTACAAATGGCTCCCCGATCTTGTGCTAAGCTAAATCGATAATTTAGTCGTTCAGTTTAATGCTCTATTTGCTGAGTTTCAGCTCACCCTTGCTGTTGAAATCTTTTTCAAATAATCAGTTTCCTGCGACTACCGCCGATAGTGATGGGTTTGGATGACGGATATGATGCTAGCCTAGTATTCTGGATTAGAGTCTTCTTTGAAATCCTCCAAGAGTACCTTTGAACTTTTGTAAAGAACACCTTAAAAAGGCAATGTATATGTACATAAATTGAGTGTTTTTCTAATGTTATGCTTGAAGTTCATGTATACAATAAATAGGTTATTGAACCCCCAATTAGGGCCATACCATTAGGCATCATGCCTGGCTTCTCTAACATGCAATTGCCCTTCTTTTGGGTGGCTCATTGCTTCTTTTTAGTTTGATTAACCTTCGCATGCACCATCTATTATATATAATAATAGATTAAAGCAGGCAATTAGCCTTGAAAAGGCGACGGATCTAGGACCCTGCCATGATAGCCTTCGCTTAAATGTGGCAAGGGTGTGGGTGATGGCCACAACCCTCTCTAGCGGTTGGTGAGGGCAACCTCACCGTCACCAACCAAAATGAAAGGAGAAAAAAATTTAAAAAAAATTATGAAAAATATTTAAATATTATTTAAAAGTGCCTACATCAGCACTAACCATGCCATGAAGGATGGCTAGTGTCTACGTGACCCATTTTCAACTAAAATTGAGGATAAATTGAATTAGTATAAATGCAAAAAGTTTAGAACTAAATTAATTTAATTAAATAATTTATGACTCCATTTTTATTAATGCAATATGTTTAATAATTTTTTAGTACTTTTCTCCATAAAGAAACTCTCTAGCGACCAAACGGAACATGTCTCTAGAGACCACATAGAACATGTTTTTGCTAGAAAGGGACTTGGTCGCTAGAGGGCTTGTTCGCGAGAGATGTCTAGGAAGAATTTCTTAGTCCCTTTCGCAACCCACATGTTTTGTCAAGAGATGTCCTCTGGCGACCAAACTAAAACTTTGGTCCCCAAAGAAAATGTCGACAAATTTTTGGCAATCGATTTATTGCGAAGTTTATAGCTTTTATCCATCAAAAACTTATGTCATGACAAAACGGCTTCATTTCGTAGCGTGTGATCGAAGTGATAGATTTTAAGGTGAGTACGTCCTCTACCTAAAACTAAGAACCGACCTTGTGAACCCTAGCTCCTAAACCAGCTGGCTTCAGTCTAGTTCCTAGTTCTACCTAGGAATACACACGTTTAATGTTCCGGGAAAAAAAAAGTTCTTGTAATAAATATAAAGTTCACATAATTAACTACCAAACATTTGTAGGTCAAATGATTATATTGTGGTTAATTTAGGTCAAAGACCATGACTCACATTCTCGATGGGTGCAATTTTCAAAGAGCCTTCAAAACATATGCAGAATTGGTTCAACTCGGGGACTGGACCCATTGAGTCAATTTTCCGGTAAAATCGGCAGTTCCAACTTTGACATCAGCAACCGAACAATTTTAGGTGGGATAATTACAAAAAAATTTTAACATTTTACATTTATGCCAAATCACTCATATGCTTTTTAATTTGGGCAAATGGCTAATTTAGTCCTAAACCTTTCGACAATTTGCCAATGTAGTCTGTTCGACCAATTTTGACCAAATTCCACAATGTGGGTGTCAACCGCCTTGCATGGTAAAGCTAACGTCGGCATTGACAATTTTTTTAAAATAGTTTTTGAAGTTTCTAATTTATTTTTTATTTTTTTGTTTTTGTTTTCCTTCCTTACTTCTTTTTTTATGTGCCTAGCAAGGGTCACCAAGCTTGTCGGTCACTGGGCAAGAGCAGCGATGCTCCCACCGGCCGCTGTCAAGGGTTGCAACCCTTGCCCAAATCTAGGCAGGCTGTTAAGCTCCCACCGGCCCCAATTGTCGGCACGGACTTCGTGACCCTAGTATAGTAGCTGGTAAGCTCCAACAACCCTCAGCAACCACATTAAAAAAAAATAAAGGTTGGAAATTGAAGAAAAGGAAAATAAAAATAAAAGGATAAGATCACTAGAAGTTCTAAAATTTATGAGGAAAATGCAATTGAGTTCTAAAACTTATCAAATTTGTACAATTGCGCCCACCAGTTAACAACGTCAATTTGTCTAATGGAAAATATTGTCATAGCATTTTTAAATTAATTTTTTATCCTATGTGTCATTTTTATTGCTATTTTCTTTTCAATTCTTATTTAAATCAGATTTAAAAACTAAAAAAAGACTAAAATCTTAATTTTTTTAAAAAAAAAAGGGGATAAGGCAAGGCAAGGCCTCACCAATGAGGAGCAACCACTGTAACCAATTGCCATAGGGGTTAACAGAGGTTGCCGGCCCTTGCTAGCCCCAAGCAAGACCTCTTGAGCCCTAGGCAAGGGATGATGAGGCTCACCTAGATCTAGGCAATACTGGCCTTTCCCTAGGGAAATCGACGCCTCGCCAGGGGTAACCGATGGTCCTTCGCCCTAGGGGAGGGCCAAAATTGTCCAAACTGGGGCGAGCTTGACGTTGACATCTATCAGCCCCTCTAGTGCATGGGTGACAGTAGTGGTCGCACCTCACCTGCGAGGCTATACCTTACTCTATATGTCCTTTCCTTTTAAGCATTTTAATTTAATTTTTTAAAACTTTTTTATTTTTTTAATTTGATTTAAATAAAAGTAAAAGTGAAACTAAAAAATGCCATGTAGGATAGAGAAATTAATTTAAGAATGCCATGTCGGCATATTTCGTTAGACAAATTGACAGTGTTAATGAAACGACTCAATTGTACCAATTTGATAAGTTTTAGAATTTGATTGGAGGTTTTTGAAAATTTTAAGATTCAATTGTACTTTCGCTATAAATTTTAGGATTTCTGGTGAACTAATCGCATAAATAAAAATAAAAAAAGATAAAGAAAAATAAAGAAAGCCATAAAATCAATAAATAAAATTAGAAGATTAAATGTTAGCAATCTATAACAAAATTGGTCAAATAGGTTAGGAAAAAAATGTAAAAAAATTCATAAACCTATTGCATTTGTGCTAATTCAGTCATAAACCTTTTTTATGCTAATTCAGTTATTAACCTTTTGCATTGGTGTCAATTCTGTCCTAAACCTTATATTGGTATCAATTTTGTCCTAAACCTTATATTGATCTCAATTTAATCCTAAACATTTTGCATTGTTGCTAATTCAGTACTAAACCTTTTACATTTATGCCAATTGAGTCAAACCAACTAATTTTGAGTTAAAATTGCTAACGTGGATGTTCATAATCCTACGTGGTACGAATGGCGTTAAAGTAAATATTTTTTAATATCATTTCTTATTTTTTAATATTTTAATTAATTTTTCAATAATTTTTTTATTTTTTCTTCTTTTTCTTTCTTGCACTTTTTCTTTCTATTAAAGACTGGCAAGGGCCGCCGGTCAGCACTGGGTGAGGGCTGCAGTATCCTTGCCTAGTTAGATCTCGCAAGTGTGTCGCAGCCCTCGCTAGATCTAGTCGAGGGCTTGCGGCACACGCCGGCCATTGCAAAGGCTTGCAAGCCCTCGCCTACCTATCGATGAGGGCATCACAGCTCTCGTCTAGGGCTAACAAGGGTCCACCGACAACTGTTACTATTCCCCAATAAAAAAAGGTAAGAGAAAAGAAAAAAGAAAAAATAATTAATAAAATTTTAATAATATTATAAAATTATTCATGTCAGCGTCAATTATATCACATGAAAGACTCGATGTCCACGTTAGTGATTTATAACCAAAATGGATGGAATTGACTTAATTGGCACAAATGTAAAATATTTAAGATTGAATTGGCACAAATACGAAAGGTTTAGGATTGAACTGGTACTAGTAAAATGTTTAGGATTGAATTGATACTAACGGAAAAGGTTTCAAACTAAATTGGCACAAAAAAAGATTTAGGCTGAATTTTTACCAATACAACAAGTTTAAGACTTTTTTGACACATTTTTCGATCAAATATATTGGCAAATGGTCAAAAAGCTTATGATTAAATTGGACAAATTAAAATATTCAGAATTGGCTTGACAAAAATATAATAAGTTTACGAATTTTTTACTAATTTTCCCTATTTAAGATTGCTAACTGATTCTCTTTGCAACTGGTCTTTAACCGATCGGTTAAAGACGGATTGATCCGATTTTCGAATCAAACCGAATATGTTGCCTACCCCTAGCGCGCGTCTTGGAAAAAAAACATTGGCAGGTGAAGATGGGGACTAAAACAGATTAGAGAATGCATATGCCCATCAAATGGTGATTTTTCAAGAAAGTGACGGTGGCCGATGACAATGGGGGTGATGATTATCATTAAATCAAGAGACCCAGCATTCATATCTTATGTCATCCACAAAATAATTCGAGGGAATTTTCCAATTTAGCTTTAGAGAAATATGAAATTCCGTGGGCTTTAAAAGTGGCAAGCCTTTTGTTTTGTTTTTTTTTTTTTTTCATCAAACGATCATTTGATAGTCAAAAAAGAAGAAGCATACTTAAACGTGATATTCGTGGCTCTTTGTGGGCAAGAAAAGGAGGGGGAAATGGGATAAAGTGATGGCGATATAAGTAGTTAACAGTCAATAGCAATAATTAAGTTTTATTCGTTTAAGGTGATCCTGAGAATCTCCAAATAAAATTTCACTAAGCATATTATTCCATTGCTCGATGATTGTCGAGACTCCCTAAGATTTGGAATCAGAGAAGATATCTGGGGTCGATCTCTATCCAAATTTCGTTTTAAAAAGAGCTTTTTCACACCATCATTTGTTGACTGACGAATTCAGCTGGAGATTACATTCTAAGGTACAGGACGACGGATGGAATAATGTAATTTAACTATGCATAGATTGCAATTATTAACGAGACTAAGCAATTAAGCATTAGATTAATATGCGGCATACTTTGATTAAAGGGGGACAAGGAGGACGATAATCATAATCAAAGCACATTATTCTCGCATAGCTTTCGGCTTTTGGCTCACCATTCTTAATTAACTCCAGTTAATAAGTACTCCATATTTAAACAGAAGATTGATTACGTCGATGATGGATCACACATTACCAACACAACATCTAATTTCGATGTTAGTTGTTCCAATCTGTCCAATCAAGTGCAGTAAACTAAGATCAAAGTTAGAATAAAGAAATGACCGAAGCAGGACCACCCCTTCTTCGTTTACGACTCAACTCCTCTAAAATCGATGCACTGGCTATACTTCTAATGACGTAATTTGTGGGATTATTACACTTTTCCCGGTCGAAAGCGAGGGCAATTGGGTGGGAGCACGTGTCACGCATCATGTAATGTGTCGCGCTGGGGTGATTTGAGAAGAGAGAACAGTAAGAGACAAAAACCTAGACAAGTACAGGGGGGAAGGATCACTGGGGGGATCTTGTTCCCTCACTTGTCAATTTGTAATCTACCTCGAGTCCATCCGTACCGCTGCCTTCCAATCCCCACATGATAATTCTCCAACGACTAATGTTTTTTTGCGAGGTACAACCCAACATTGTAGGGCCGGTGCGAAACCGTTAGTCCACCACATATGAGGCCATGTCTCTCCTTAGATATTCACATTGCAAAATCATGGGCCACGCGCGTTATGTTAAGGTTTCGAAACCATCATTTGAGACCAATCGTTTATTAAGAAATATTGAAAACTCAGTGACGTATCAGACACTGTGGAGTTCATCTATATTGAATGATTGTGTTCATCGTGTCGCTTTTCAAATCGAGGTTTATGCTATGCTTTGACTGGGAATCCTAACCATGCCTGGCGAACCAACATGGAGGCCATAACAAATGGCAAGTAGGGCAAACATGTCCACAATGATGCTGCAACTTGGTCTTGGGGGATCTGAGGGCTACCTTAAAGTATAATTTAAAAAAAGGGGGTGGTGTTTGTTGATGGTGGGTGTTTTAATTATTGGGAGAGTTCGAAAGTAGGGTTCAGAGCAAGTTGACCCGAAAAGAAGTGGAGAGGAAATTGAGTGGATGGTGTGGCTCGAGGAATGATAGATTGGGATTAGTTGGGTTTTAATGAATTAAAGTGGCCCTTTCACACTCTCCATTTTGCCTTTTTCTTCTCCGTCTGTTCAACAACCCCCCCCCCCCCTTCCGCCCCCCGCCGCGCCGCCTGTCATTTTGTTTTGATTCTTGGTGTTATTGAGGTGGAGAGAAAACTCAACGTGACCCCATGACTTTGACAGGCTCAACCTAGGCTTTATGTCTGCAGGGCATCGAGACATTAAAATGACTCGACATAAATGGATATTTTAATTCGAATGGGTGACCTCCCAATCAGACCTTGTTCCCTTCTCGTTACACGTTTTTCGGGTCGGTCTTACAAATAGAATAGGCTTTAGGAAGACCTATATTAACCCTCATAATTTGCTCGACATTGTGTATTTCACATTAATTTTATTGCTAGGTTCTTAAGCACGTAGTTGCTCTTGGAAAGATTGTACATGAACTAATGAATGTAAAGTCGACCTGGGCATCAAACTTTGTACTCTTTAGAGTAAAAAAAACTGCCAAATGCTCCCCTTCGAGCACTTAGAAAAATTCACCATCATCATCCATACCACCAAGAAGTCGAACCATATCATTATTAACAAGTAAGCTCCAACCACTATGTCAACTCTGTGAGAATATCTAATCTAAAATATTAAATCAATAGATAGTGCAAGACTCTCTCACACATGCTTGACTCGGCTTGAGTACTGTGAAATGACTACGACTTCTATTATGTAAGTCTGTTATCGTGAACCCATTAAGAGTAATAAGTTTGAAAATGGAGTGCTTTTGGTATGTCTTATGATACTATGTTATTATGTCAAACCTAAAAACTTAAATCAATAAGTGAAGAGAAACGATAGGTATATATGCATTATAATAAAAACAGTGTTGTTGAGGACCAAAACATCTTCGGGCAGTAGACATAAGATAAGAATGAGACACCCCAGCGATATTCTTTTACTCTTCCGAAACCTTCTCTATGCTCAAGTGAGAAAAACGATACGTATGGTAAGTTGGATAAGAAAATAGAGTGAAATGGGAAAACACTGAGCAAGCGACCAAGTCTAGAGATAAGTATAATTTATATTGCAGTATTAACAGAATCGTGTCGAGCTCTTGTTCTTTTAATGTGGTCCAGCTTTGAATATTGGGCCCAGAGAGAGAGAGAGAGAGAGAGAGAGAGAGAGAGAGAGAGAGAGCGAGCTGTGGGATATACGGCTGAGGAACTGTCATTTCTTAAATTTTGTTGTGTTGTGCATATTTTTGAGCTCTTGCATGGAAAGCGTCCGACACGATGGAGAAGCCAAATCCCCTACATTATGCATTATGTCTCTTCTCTCTCTCCCTCCCTCGCTCTATCTCTCTAGAAATCTGATGTTCATGCCCTTGATGAGCTTGGAAATGACCTATCGCAATCACGTTATCTTTGACAACTGGAGGAACATGCATTGGACTCAAATCTCGACCCTCCACATCCCTTATCTTGGCATATTGACGTGACAATTCTGGTAAGCAAAGCAAAAAAACATTTCTTGGTCTCAGTTTGCATGGCCAGCTTTTTTCACTGTAATAATAAACAAAGCCCTAAAAATCATCTGTATGACATGCATGCAACACATAAAGACAGGCTCTGATTCCAGCTGCCGCTCTGGCCACCTGCACATCTTGACTCTTTGCAAGGTTCAAAGCTCTTCTGGTAGATGTTTGGATATGTTTGAAAGTCGCATCCCGAGGCTTATTTCGCCTTTATGTACTGTATAATTATATTGAACATTGAAAGGGTTCTCTTAACGTAATTCCGATAAGACAATAAACTTTGTTTTAGGACTTTTTTTTATGCGACTTGCAAGTCTCTCCACAGGTTAAAGAAAGCATCCTCCTTTGAAGTCAGAACACATCGCAATTTACTAGGGTAGCTCTAAGTGCTAAAGAGATCTCCTTTCTATCCCAGTATTATGAGCAAGACATTTGATGATAACCTACTAACAACTGATGTTTTGTACTGCTACTCTAGTGTTTCATAACATTTTGCGACATCAGCTATGTTCATGAGCACAGAAATTAAGATGTGAAAGGTGACTTCAATCGCGGATTTTGTTCATGGAATCTGGTGAATAACTACAGTATTTTGGGAAGTATCTATTTTGTGTGGACGGGTATTTTACAAAATCCACTCATGAGGAAAGAAAGGATCGTCAAGACGGATATGAAGAAGGTTACAGTAATAGAGAAATGTATTGCTCTGGGCATTCTAAATAAAGAGTGCAAGAGCCTATTTATAAGCTTTACAAAAATAACTAAGAAACATAATAATATATGACAACGTCAATTAAGTTTAATCAAAGATATATCACGGTATCTGTCATTTTTTTTTTTTGGTAAAGATCTTGGTATCTATCATTGATATCTAGCATCCATAATATCTTCCGGTATCTATCAATAATCTCTAACATTCCTCCTCAAACTCGAGGTGGCTTAGAAGAAGTCAACTGAAATTTGGAGAAGAGATCCAAATTACGCCTAGGTGGATTTGCCTTAGTGAAAATAGCAACAATCTGGTCCACATATGAAGTGGAGATAAGTTGCACAGTACCACATTATGCACATGATTTTATATGGAATGACAGTCAATTTCAATGTATTTGGTGTGCTCAGGAAAAAACTTAATTGCATGCTATTTGCATAATATTCCGGTTGTCGCAATAAATAACCGGTCCTCCACTACGACGGACTCCCATGTCTTCTAATAGCCATCACAACCATAATAGTTCTAATGTCGTATTAGCAAGAGCGTGATATTTTGCTTATGTACTGGAACGAGTGATAGTGGTCTGTTTCTTTCTACGCCATGAAATAAGGGAATTACTAAGAAAAAAGTGATAGCTTGTAATGGAGTGACGATCCTGAAGGTTACCAGCCCAGTTAGCATCATAATAAGTTGTCAGGTCCAAGATAGAATGAGAAGAATAGTGAAGACCATGAAATGGATACCCTTAACGTAGTGAAGAATTCGAAGGACTGCAGTAAAAAGAGTCGTTCGTGGCAGTGTCATGAATTGATTGACAACATGAACAATATAAGCAATGTTAGGATGAGTAATAGTGAGATATATCATACGACCCACCAACTTTCAATAGAGCGTGAGATTCAAAAGAGGAGTGACCTTATTGTTAACGATTCATGCTCGAGAAAGATGATCGGCCACATATTTGGCTTGAGAAAGATAATAACCCTAAGAGTCTAAAGTAACCGTCAAGCCTAAAAAATAGTCGAGTCGTTGAAGATTTTTCATTTCAAAAGGTGGATTGTGATATTGCTTGAGTTTTGAAATACCAATATGATCATTGCAAGTGACAACCATATCATCCATATCGTGTTTTGTTGAAATTTGAAAATAAACTGAAAAATATCTTCCGCAGTTTAGTATGCAAAATTAGATTTGATTTTCCTCCGTCCATTTCTTTTAATAATTTTTTATTTTATTTTTTAATTTTTTGAATTCGAATCATTATTTTTTTAATTCTTTTTTCCCATTCTACCTCTATCACCACTGGCAAGTGACAGTCATGGTGAGGAGGAAGAAGGAAAAAAGAAAAAAGGAAAATAAAAAAGAAAAGAAGAAAAGAAAGGAAAATTAATAACAATTAAAAAGAAAAGAAAAAAAAGAAAAGAAATCAAAAAAATTTTATAGTAAAAATTCAATTTGCTATATATTTAAAAAGAAAATGAAGGTGAAGACATGAAGGGAAAAAAGATGAGGGAAAATGATCTCATCTCTTCAAAAGAGAAAATTATTTTCTCCACTTTTGAGGATGTTTTTTTTTTTCCATTGACGGAAAACGTTTTCTTTGCTTTGTTTATTTTTCATAAACCAAATTTCGAAAAATCCAGAAAACATTTTCCTATAAGTTTCTTTTTTTTTTATAAAACGAACGGAGCCTATATATCACTCCTTTTTCGCATTACAAGTATTCACCCTCTCAACGGAGATTTATCATAGAAAAACACTTTCGCACAAAGGAAAGTTGGATAATTCAATGCAAGAGAGAGAATGAGGACAGGGCGCTTGAATTTCCACGTTCTTTCACAATCCACTTTGATCTGTTTAAAAAGACTTTCAATCTTCAAAGGTGTCCGATGGAAACTATCTCAGTCAAATTGCTATTGATACGGTCTCCTTGAGCATTAGAGCTGCTTTCTGTGTTTCTGTAATTGCCCGACATCCTTTGCTACCTCCACAGAATTAGCAAAAATATGACGCACCAAATCAAGTTGCTAACCAGTGTGGGGTTTCCTCTGTAGGATTATAGAGGCTCGGATATCAACCATCTGCACCATTTGTGGCATGAACTACATTTGCAAAGTGGTCCTTCCAGGCTTCTCATGAGTTTTCACCGCGTGGCATGTTCACCTTTTACAAACAGGTCCTGCCGAGGAAATTGACGTACTCCTGTTCTATAAGATGTTGATACAAGAAATAAAATGGTTCATCTGCTTAGCTAAAGTAGTGTATTTGATCATGAAAATTCTTTCTTTACAAAAAAAAAAATATGAACAAAAGTAATTTTTAACCACCAAATGAGTTCAGTAACTCATTAATTGTGTGATCATATGTGGTAGTTTACTAGTAGAAAATTCTCATTTTTTTTTGTATAATGGGAAAAAAAACTCAATTTTGTAACTAGCTTTTACGTTGATATGCCAAATTCAAAACTTTAATTGGAAATTTGATGAAGCTTATGTAAAGTGAAATATTGACATGTACATAATTTGCTTGAAGAAGAAAATTTTTGAGCTAAAAGAAAGGGAAAAGCATCAATGTCTTGAGAGAGAGAGAGAGAGAGAGAGAGAGATTTGTGGGTTTAGAAGTGCTGATGAAAATGCCAATGGCCCGCACACATCCTAAACACACCAAACCTTTTAGCCCAACTCCACCAAGCCCACCATCGTTTCTTTATATTACTAATTCGCCACCAGTGGATAAGACAAGCAGGATAGAGAATTTTCCTACGTCAGGGGGGGAAAAAAAACCCATTTTCAGGTAAAGCACGTGCTGTCCTCCAAAAATCAGAATTGGTTCACCTTGTCATATAGGAAACTAACGTTGGAGTCCTGGTTGACAAAAGTACACATTTCCGATTTTCTTCCAAATAAATGCATCAATGCTGACTCAGGTTGTCATAATTTGCACCTTAAATAGGTTGATCCACAATTCAAACTACCACCATTCAGCCACTTCTGTATCCAGGACTACATAGGATGAGATAATTCGATTCACACTCCCATCTGATTCTTCAATTTCTTCAGACATTTCAGGCATTCTTACTCGTAAACGAAGCCAGATCAAGTGGTCCTTTGCAATGGCTGAGCAACAGAAAGTATTTGACTAGAAAGATTTCCATGAAAACCAGCGACAGATGTTAAGCAAGGCGTGAGAATAACATACAAGTTCTTGCCTTGAGTCAGGCCAAAGTTATTCACTTTTTAGCAGCACAAGAAAATTCCAATTTCAAATCATAAAGAGACTTTCAATATGCAAATCCACCAGGAGTCCCATTAGCCTGAACAAGTTCTCAGAAAAACCGAAAAAGAAGTAAAAATGAAAGGAATAAGCTGAATGTCTAATGACAAGGGTAACACATGTTTTGACTTCCAACCTGCAACCTCAGTATACAGTCCGGTAAGGTTACTGAGAGAGGTCCCAACAGTGAAAAGAAGCCATACGAATCAAAGGCTGACAAAGCTTCAAATCTTTAGGCACGATTTCTGCTGCTCTCTGCATTTCTTACTGGGTAAAAATAAGGATGAGCCTGCATGAGAGAGAACACAAGTTTTTTTCATGAATTGGAAAGACACGGCCCCTTTAAAAAGCATCAGATGAATCTTCTCAAGTCCAAAGGTCAACCGAAGCAATGTGACTTGACCAAAAACTCTTTAAAACAGTAACTTCATCACACACCGAGCCTTAAGTCTGGAAAATTATTATTCAAGCTACTAGCATATTCAAGCCAGGGCAACATAAACACAATGTCAAACTCTAAAAAGTGCAGTTCGTACATAAAAGTCTCATTTTCAAAAAGCCCATGGCCTCTTTTGAAGTGGAATTGAATCATACCATTGCCTCCTTTGCAGTCAGCCTCTCTTGATGATCATATCGCAGCAGCTTGTCCACAAAGTCAATGGCCTTCAACAAGAAAGGAACAAAACAAACCATAAGAGAATACTTCCTCCATAGAAAGATTTCAAATTGCCACACAATGCAAGACAAATTGCTGTACCTCAGGAACAGCTAAATGTTGGTTGTCAACATTTATGAATTTTGACCACGGCTTTCGGCTATGTCTACAATTAAACAAAGTGAAAAGGAAATCTCAGGCACAACCAGAAATATCTTTAAAAAAAAAAAAGCAAAATATGCACAAATTTACACAATGCAGATCCCAGCAAAATAGCCATAATGATAATGATAACAACGACCATAATTTTGGTGATACGACTGACCTCCCAATAAATGATGCAAAGTGTGGGTCAAGCTCTATACGAAACTTGTTAAGGTAAGCATTTAGCTCATCAGTGCCAAGTACCTGTTGCAACATAGCAAAATATTGAGATTTATCTCTTTGTTCTGCCACTTATTTGTTAAACTATACTCCAACCAATCAGTCGGTATACCTTGGCTATTTTGACCAGTTGGTCATAATTATCATGCCCATAGAAGAATGGCTCCTTACGGAATATCTACAAGGCACAAGCCTCACAGTTAGAATCACAGAAGGCACTAGCACATAACCTGACTTCTCAAAATCGAAAATCCCTTACTTGTCATTCCATCTATGAAGACGTAAAATGCAAATGACTAATTTATTGTATCAACAAGAATTCTCTCACTAAAAGATCATGAAAGAACTTTCTAAATGTAGATTTCCTGCATGTAATACATGGGTACATCCATATAGAACTTGCTCTCTTTCAATGAAGACCAACATACAAAGAATGACTTCTGCCTTGGCACCTGACTAAATAAATAACCATTTGAGACTGACATAAAGGCATTTCATGAAATATAACAATATAACAGAGATATAATATATATGAAACAAAGACCAAGCAATAGATAATTAGATATGGTTCATGCATACTCACCATTCCTGCAAACATACATCCGAGGCTCCACATATCTAAAGAGTAATCATAGTCCTGCAAATCAACAAGCAGCTCGGGTCCTTTGAAGTACCTACAAGAGTGGCGTTAAGGTTTTAAGAGGGACTATAACTCACATCATGAATAAATAGACATGAACAATTATTAGACACAGTAAAAGGACAAAAAACAATGTCCATGCTTCTTCAAGTGCTGTGAACAGATTAAAAATGTACACAAGATCTGAACTATTTAACCATGAAGCTGTATTCTCAGTAGCCCGTGATTGAAGTCTGCAGATATCACTTGAACAATGTCAATGTGCATCCCACGCAGGAAAATGCACTGTGCCTCATGAAATTTGCACTCTATATCAATTTACTGTTGAAACTTATTTTGTTTCACTTTGCTAAATCACTTTTTTCATAATCTGCACCCGCTAGACCCACATCCTCATTTGCAATTTTTTATAGGATCAGTACTGAACCACTTCTAGGGCCTTTAACAAAAGGTTCCCAATGAACTGAGTACACTTAATGACACTAACAAGAAGGATGTGGGTAAGGGAAACTGGCAAAAGTTGTGCAGGGGGAAAGTGATCATGCGCTAATTAAGTTCAAAGGACAGAGATATAGGGAGTCAAACTTAAAAGACAGTGAGTTTTTGGAACTCCAAATCCTTTGCTTTAAGGTTCCTAAGGATCACACCTTGCTTTCCTTCCGCTTTTATTTAGCCCAAAGGCTCTGCCTGGCAGGTTAGACATAAGCAAATCAACTATAATCAATTCTTGACGTCTGTCCCTCCAGATTAAAGCAAAATGCCATACTGCTTTCTTGCAATCATAACTCACAAGATATACATTAAATTGGATGTATGGAACCATTTTGCAAATGCTAGTGACATATTAGCCTTCAATTGGTATTTGATGACATGACAATGATTCTCAGCAACCTAAAGTTCAACACCTTGCTAAAATTCTCTGCATCTTCTACAACCAAATGATGCAAATCTCTCAAAGAAAATAATGGCATATAGAGTTACCCATGAATCCATGATCCAAAGTCGACTAACTTCACAACGCAAAAAAAGTGTCCAAACAATTAGTCAAAATCTACAATTTTCCAAATCCACAGTAAATCAGTTTGAAATGCCTCCCTCCCTCCTTCTCACTTACACTCAATCCCTAGCACTAACAATCATAAATTGCTTTGAGTTTCTGCCACCAATAGCAAACTTGTCACCATGCCTCATATGTTACCCACCTAAATCTTTTTAATTCTTAAAACTAGTCTGCAATGCCCATCTAATTTGCCAACCCACATAATTAGCTATAATTGTTCCCTACAGATGCTGTTAAAGTCTAAAGTAAAAGCCAAATTTCAGCTTTTGTAAAAGTTGAGTAACTGAAATGACCCTTTGCTTAAGGCATTAGTCAGTTGAACATGATTAAAAAATAACTAAAGAATCTGACAAATTGACACAATTAATGTAGTGAGCAAATTGAAAGAATGAAAGAAAATAGCTTGACAAACTCAAATTTTTGGAATGGAAAGTGTAACTATACCAAATAAAAAAAAAACAAAAGATTCCTTTGACCTCCAAAATTATAAATTAACAGTGGTTAGAATTTGTCAACAAATTGTTTTGTATGACTGAGAAAGGAAGACACCATTCTAATAATTCAGAGAGAGAGATGTACACATGTATTAAAATCCACCAACTATGACAGTAAAAGAGAAGCAAAACCTGGAAGCAACGCGAACATTGTAATCTTTCTCGGGATGATAAAACTCAGCAAGGCCCCAATCTATAAGACGAAGTTTACGCTGCTCATGATCAATCATGACATTATGTGGCTTGACATCACGATGCATAATCCCTTGTGAGTGGCAATAGTCCAATGCCTGATCGTGTTTATCAACCAAGAAAAAGAAGCAAAACATTAGTAAACAAGACATAACAAGCTAGCCAAAAGTAAGCAACTCCATTAATTTCCAACCCTAAGGAAGGCACCGCACCCTCCTTTCTGCACCAACCCCAGTCTCCTCCCTCCTCTTCCATTTTGTACTTGTGTTTGGGGGTGGGGGGAGGAACGATAACAATGTTGACTTATCCTTAAAGGCCGTGCATGAAAGAACCAGAATACAAATTTCCAAGAGTGACTAGACTTTCTTCAATTATTATAGATCAGTGATAATGTACTCAACATTTTGAGTGCTCCATTCATTACAACCTCTCGCCAAGGAAAAATATGTGTACTTATATACAAAAGTTAATAGAAGTGGCTATCATATAGGAAAAATTCAGCTTTTGGCCCCTTTACTTTCACATTCCTTCTATCAAGTCCCTATAGCTTTAATTTGTCTAATGAAATTACTCTAGTTTCACACATTTTCCAATAAATTGCCTCCACCACCAAATCCGACCAAATTTAGTTGATCCGGTCGTCAGAATTAAAATTTTCCAATGCCGATGTCCACATTGGCTTAACTTTATTCATGCCACACACTGACATTATCTAAGCTGGCTTAATTTTTCCACCTAAATCCATGTTGGCATCAAACACAATTTCTCCTCATCATACTTTGGCATCATTGACGTCTACGTCAGTTGAATTTGGTTGGATTTTATGTCGGAGGGACATGATTAGAGAAATTGTGATAGTAGAAAGATTTGATAAGACATTAAAAGTATCAAGACCTAAGTAGAAAAGCATGAAAGTTTAGGGACGAAAAGTATAATTTTTCTCATTATACAAAAAGTCAATGCAAGTGTGGCTTGGTATCTCCAATACATTTGATAGGAGGTATATGTCCCCAAAAAGGTGAACTAGGAAAATGTTCACCTCTTACAGTCCAAGCAGTAAATATTTCTGAAGAAATTCAAATGGTGGGATGTCAACATCGAATGGGAGACTTCAACTAGTGGTTTTGGATTCAGTTAATGCGAAGCACTCGAAACATCAATTATGAAAACTTCAATTATACCTTTTCTAGTTCTCTATCTTCGTAACTACCAAATGTCAGGCTGATAGCTTCCTAAACTAAGTTCACCAAGCTAAGCAAAAAGCAAAACCACCAATATATGAAATTCTAAAGGATTGCCAAAAGGAAGCAATGCTTTATGCAACTGGTGGGCTGTTAACCATCAACATTGTTATAAATATTAAGAGCATCAATTAAAATAAAACAAGTCATAAGGTTTCTTCACTACTCACATTTGTTAGAAAGAACAAAATCAAAACAAATCTAAAAGTTACAGGCTTAAAACACTAGGCACCACATATATCCGACAACAAGAGCCCAAGAAACAAGTACTGAAAAAAAGCTAAGGACAAAAGCAATTTTAAATGTGCGGACGCCCACACACGCATGAGAGAGAGAGAGAGAGAGAGAGAGAGAGAGAGAGAGAGAGAGAGAGACTTGCCTTTAGAAGTTCATAAATATAATACCGAATGTCATAGTCAGAAAGGTTCGGATATAACACTTTGAAATCTGTGTTATTGACATATTCAAAAATCAGACTTGGGGTCTTCGATTGCTGATCTCTAACAATATCAAGCAACTTCACGATATTAGGTCCACCACAAAGGTTTTGCAATATTTTGATCTCCCTCTTAATCTGCACATAGTACAAAAAGAATACTTACTATAGGTTCACAATCATCGTGGATTCTGTCTCAACAGGACTACCATAAAAAAATACAACTATACATGGTAGTGAACTGGCTGAAGAACGCTGGCCTGCTTTTAAATGAAAAGCATTTATTCATCCATAATGCTGTAAATAATTACTCAAAACATATATGCTCTTCCTCATCCATCACAAATTATAAAAGATCTCTTCTTTTAACATGAACCAAGTGTTCCCACTGCAAAATGTTCATATAAGTAGAAGTCTCAATGAAAGACTTTCATAATTTACCTTGCCGAATCAGAGTGGGAAGCTACCCTATCACATAGGAGAATACTCTAGTTTCTTACTACATTCCTCAGGTTCACGGGCTTGACACCTTGTAGTTACAGGAAATTCTTCCTTTAATGTGAACTATTGCCTTAACTTGTGCTCCCCTCAGCCCTAAAGGTGGCTATATCACAGTCTAAAGACTGCATAAAAAGGTAACTTATCTTCTTCTTCTTTTTTGTATTGAACTGTAATAAGTATTATCCACAAAAGGCAACAAGGGGATGCCAAACCATGTACAAAATTATCTACAGGATAAGGAGTCTAGAAGGTTGAAGATAGCACTTAAATCAAGACTCGTGGAATGTGTGATCCCGAACTTCAAAGTAAGAAACCAAGAATCCAAAATTTTCCAAATTGGCTTTCATCATTATCGAAAATTCTCCTACTCCTGTCCCTTCGAATCAGCCTAAAACTTGCTAGAAGGATCAAGCGAATCATCTCTCTCCTCTCTTTGCTAGGATAGATGCCCAACCAAGCTCTTAAATCTTCTTCCACCGACTCTCCACTCACCAACTAAAAATCCAAACTGACATGATCAGATCCCAAAAGTACTTCGACCTTGAATAATGTAGTAGAAGGTGATTAAAAGATTTCCACTGCCTGTTTACAAAGGCAACACCAGTTGGGGCTCCAAAATTCCAAATCATTTTCAAAGGGAAGCAACCTTCCCAAGAAAAGAAAAACCAAAACTTTTACGGGAGTTCCGGAAAAAGATTTAGAGCAACCATTTATGATAACAAATAAAGATGCCGAAAAGATGCATTTAGATATCCAGTTCATCCAGGTGACACCAAAACCAGTCTCTCCAGTATATACAAGAGGCACTGCCAAGAGGCATTGCTATGAAAGCCGCATCTGGAATTTTGGTGTCCCTCTGTAAAAACATTCTGAAATTTTCCAACCACATTTGAGATCACCTTTCTTCAATCTTTGGGCAAGGACCTCAGCCAAAATTTAAAAGCCCCCCACTAAACTGATTGGCCTTAAATCCTTTATGTCCTACATCCCAATTTTGTTCAGATTAAGGACAATAAAACTAGATCCATGTAAAGTTCCGAATAAAAGCACAGATCAAGTCATTCGTCTGTTGTCCTTTTCAAAAGTTTGTCCCTCAAATTATCACCATGCTCCCTTTTATGCGCATTTGCTATTTTGTGGAAAATTCTTGTGTTTTCATCTCCTCTTAGCCAAAGTTTCATAGCTCTAATGCCAAGCAATCTCATCCAGCAAAAGCAACTAAGGTAGTTCAGCTTTAGCACATGCTCTCTTTTCTTTCTCCCACCAAGTCACCTTTGAATCTCCATATCAACCACTAAATAATTTCAATCATCAATTCATCCTTCATCCTTGAAGAACTATCAAAACCTCCCTTCTTCCAACCTTGAAACTTCTTCTTCCAAGCTTTCAGCTTCAAAGCTAAGATCACACCAGCCATGCCCAACTTGGCTATTTAGACCAGCTGTCCTTACAAGCTCATAAAGACCTTCTGCCTTCAGCCACTTGTTTCCAAAACAAAAAAGGAGTAGGACCCCAATTACACCAGCCAATTCCAATAAGACAACATGATGATCAGAGCTTGGTCGTGGCAGAAGGCATTACTCAAACTCGGGGCAAAAATCATCCCAATCTTGAGATAACAAGAATCTATCCGTCCTCGAAAAAGGAGGAAAGTCCAGAAAACTTGACCATCAAGGAGCTCATTCTCAAAAACATAACCTCGGAACTCCATACTGCCCAGACTTCCTGCTGTCGCCTGTCTCTCATGATCAGAAAAGACAAGGTTGAAATCCCCCCAAAATCCAAGGAAAACACCACCTCCCTGCTCTCATTAAGCTCTTCACAAAGTTGGTTTCACCCCTCCCTCATCTCAAGTCCATAGATCCCAGAGAAAACAAAATCTAAGTCGTCAGACATCAAGTGAAAATTGCAAGAGATAGAGTACAGAGCCTGACACATAACTACCAATCACACTACAAGCGGGTCCCACAAAATTCAAGTACCATAGACCCCAGAGAAAACAAAACAAAGTTGTTGGACTGATTCACTATGAGATAGAGATAGAGCCTGACACATAAGTTATGTAGCACCAAGACGCTCCCAAGGCCGTCGTGCGCGTGTTGGCCGCGTGTCGGCATCATGCTTGCACATGCAGTCAACGCGTGTCCCACAAGTTTACACTACAAGCGCGTCCCACAAAATCAAAGTACCACTGGAGATTCCTGTGGCAGATAAGTGAATCCACTTCTTAGTTCTCAACAGCCAAATGGATATCACAAGCTCCTCAGAATTATTTTTTTCATTTTTTATTTTTGTTTCGTTTAAGCAAACAATATTTACCACCAGTCATTGAATTTTTTTTTATTTTGGTTTCCTTTTCTTATTTAAGATAATAAATAAGGATGTACAATTAAAATCCTAAGTAAGAAGATTGCAAAATTTAGCAAATAAGAAGAAAGGCCTTTTTGTTCTTCACGAACCTAGATCATTAGATAGGAATCCAAAGATGAAGAGAGAAACAAAAAATATCATTTTGTGCAAACCAAGAGTTTGAGAGTAAGTTTCGAGTTCATGAAGAGACACTACTAGCTCCATGGCCACTGTCTTCCACTGACTTAACCTTCTCATAGTTAACTGCAAATCCCTACATTCTATTCACCCCAATTTAGTCAACTCTCTTCTCATACTACCAGGCTCTTTCCCAGATTTTTCCTTCGCTTCCTTCTTCCTTTTCTCAATATCTTCAAAAACTTTAAAAGCCCTCTCGTCCTGAAAAGATCCCTACTATTCTACTCACCAATCTGATCCTGCAAACGGCGCAATCAGAAGCTTGAGCCAGAGACTGTTCGTCCAAAATATCTGAATGTAACAAGTCCATCTCCCCACAAAAAGCACTCCCAATGTGCCCATCAACAAAAAGCGCCAGGGCAAGAGATTCATCTTCTCTGCTATTATCTATGGCTTTGGGCAAGGGTAGTGTCAGTTCTCTCCAAAGATGACAGTGGGCTATGGTTTAAAAATCCGGCGAATCAACTTTCAGAGATCCCAAGCAGTCAGGTGGGGTTTCAACCACCTCTCCCTCATCTGGAAAGAGCTCTCCCGGTTTCAAATCTCCTTCCACCTTTCCATTAAAAAATTGAACTAGAGGAGAAAGCAAGTTCACTCGTTCATCAGTGAAAACAGAGAACGAGAATGCTCGCTGAACATTTCTCTCCATGATTGGGCTAAGGCTTACCCTCAACTTCAGAAAAATCTTTTTAACAGGAATGATAGGTTTCCCATTCAACTTTCTGCATTCTACGACAGCTTTTCTCTTGTTGACAGAACCTGCTTTACCAACAGCATTACCAAGAACCTGAAAGCTGCAGGATGTTTTTGGCATCTGCTCCCTATTAATTCTACCAAGTCTAACAACGTGACAATCATTTTGAAAATGATTTTCCTAGTTTCTTCCTACTCCCTTGCGAAACAAAGGCTTCTCTAGCACTACTACAGCACTGTTTTCTTTTCAAGAGTTTCCCCACAATGAGGGGCAATGGCCCAAGGAAACATCCTGGTTTGCTTCCTCAGGCACTTGATCTCTATCCGCCGCACAAGAAGCTCCAGCGAACTCAGATTTCAAGTGGGTGGTGCTGACTGGTTTGAGGGACCTATAACAATGTTCAAGTGCTCCAGAGTCCAAACAAAGACCACTAGCGCCTTGCTTTTTTCCCTTCAAGGAAGACGAGAAGACCAGAGCCTCCTTGGTTTATCGTGTCAGCAAGAGCATTCTCACTCTACTGTTCCATCAGAGAGAGAGAGAGAGTACCCTATCCGCTGCCCTAAATTTCCAAGTCCAGCGCCTTTTCCGTAGTTCATAAAAAAAACCTTCAACATTTCACCAACCATTCAACTTCTGCCAAACAAGGAAAATAGACACACGGCAATTTCTAAAATGCTTCGTATTTTAATAATATCTATCCAGGAGTTATACTTACCATTTCTATTATCACAAGAAGATTGACCAAAAGAGTAGAAAGTCATTCTCGAATTGACCAACATTTAAGGACTCGGATATGATCACAGAGTACACTTGAGAAACAAGTACAACCAGTAAACGGAAATCTCAACAAGCTGTACTTTACCTTCTTTCACTGGTAAACAAAGAGCAACGTAAGTTAAGCCTATACAAACATGTTCTTAAAGCAAGATGCTCCATTCGAATATCAACCAACTCCCTTGAAGACAGGCTTATAATTTAATTCTCGAACAGCACAAGAGCAGAACAGCGTTATAAATAAAAGATATCAGGTTTACACCCTGAGAGGACAATCAACAGAAAAATTGCAATTTAAAACCAGGGGTCTGACCTAACTCTGAGACTATAGTGTAATACTGTAGCGAAACCACAGTAGCTGCTATATGTAGCAATGTTAAGCATGCAATCCTCTAGTGAGAATCTATAAAAATGTTTTTTCAACTTCACAATAGGAAGTTCGAAAACTACTAGGATTGCCCATGGAACACTATAAGAAGTTGATACAGAGATAATTAGAGTTAAACAAGTTTCCAGCATCAACATCATAGCTAGAGACAGCTACAAGTACTTTCTCCACATAAGAACTGGCACAAAAAGCAAAAGAGTTGAGAACTTGGTCCCCCCCCCCCCCCACACAAACCCCCAAACCCCCAAAAATCCCAAATAAGGGGTCTCACAGTGCTTCCCTTTTGCAATCAGCCACTTCGCTACATGATTACAAATTTCTTTCAAATTTCCCTATGCACGCTAAAACAAAAAATGAACCCCTAGCATTTTAGAGATGCAAAAAGCACACACCTTTTTCTTTTTGACAGGCTTGAGAATCTTAATAATGCATTTCTCGCTGTCCGTGCAGTGAACACCTTCGAACACCTCGCTGTATTTGCCCCTCCCAACCTTCCTCACAACTTCATAATCATCTTGTTCCCTGCAAAGCAAGAACATCCCAGAAACAAATTACAAATTGAAATCCAAAGCCCAGTATACGGGCAAAAAAGTGTTATCATCCTCCTAGTTCTTGACAAGGAGCGAATCAGGGTACCTTGTCATACCAGAAACCACTTAAGCAGCAATCTTTCACCTTTCCCTTAACAATTACAGCCCTAATATTCGTTTTAGTCCTCTTCCATTCGAAATTTCCATAAACCGACCAGAAAAAAGAAAACCAAATGGATAAGACTAAACTCTCGGTCTCGTTCCGGCGTTCTTATAACAACATCAATCAACGAGGAGGACCTAATCAAGCTCGATGTCTCAGCAAAATCAACAAGGGAAGAAGCATCTATACCCCCATCGAACACTCAGCGACTCGTAATCCGAGTACTCTTGCGGACGGATCACATTGATGTCGGCGTAAACCCTGGCCTTGGAGGGGGCGCCAGGGCGCCGCGTGGCCCTCACGAACTTCTGCGCCAGGGTTTCCGGTGGCGAGAGCTGCCGCGCGAGGCGGGGGTGGGGCGCCGGCGGGCGGTGGCGCTTCGGGTGGTCGTTGGGCGGCGAGAGCGGGGCGTGCGAAGCGATGCGACGGCCGGCGACAAGAACCGGAGGGAGGAAGAGGGAGAGGGAGGGGCGAGGGGGAAGAAGGGTGGGGAGGGTGGAGAAGGAGAGGAAGGAAGAGAGCAGGGAGCGTCGGCGTTGGAAATGGCGTGGAGAGGGAAGAGTGAATTGATGAAGTAATGGCCTTATGGCCATCAAAATCGCCCTCTTTCAGTGTGAAGAGAACGACGATTATGCTGCCCTTTTGGCATAACCCTTCCCTGTCACCTTCCTTCCCCAACCCCCCAAGAAAAAAAAATTGTTTTTTCTTTTTTTTTTTACGATAAATGTCGTGAAACTTATCGCCATTTACAACTGAATCTTAAAACGTTTAGTTCTAAAACTTGTCCAAAAATATATAATACTTTCAAAAGGTAAAATCAACCCTTAAAATTCGTCGAATGTGTGAAATTAAGCCCTTCCATTAATTGCACTTTTTGAATATTTTATGACTCGATTACACTTTCGTTATAGGTTTTAGAATTTAATTGCACATTTTTAAAGCTTTAGAGCTCGATCACACTTCATAATAATTTTTAGGATCTAATTATACTTTTTAAAATTTTTAGAACTTATTTGCGATTTCGTGATAAATTTTAGGACCGCATGATTCACGTCTTCAAAAATGAGATGAGTTTAGGTGTTGAAATAGTGCTAATTCTACATGAGCTTAATCAAGTTCCCAAATTTAAATATTTAATAAGTGAAACATCTTCCCATATTTGGCTTGGCTCCTAACTGGCCCCCATAGGCTATTATTGAACTCCATATAGATAGAACTTTATCGTCAAATCAAATTGGATGAACTCGACATAGCGCATTATAAGAGTGTGAAAGAATTTGAGCTAAATGAGAGCGAGCATCTCAAGTATTGCGGTCAACCGTCCTTGGTTGACAAACTGTTAAACACCGTTCTCCTTGAGATGAGTTGAATTGCTGTTTGACTTTCTTAAAGTCTCTCAAATGGTTATTTGAGAGACTGATGATTTACATTAGATGTTCAAAAGAAAGTTGTAACTCTAATATTGCCTTGTACTTTATCTGTTTGCAATTATGCTATTGCTCATGGGTAATTCTCTCTAAGAGCTCTTGTTGCTTGTAATGGGTAAATAGAGAAGTGTACAAGTGTAAAAGGAATAAGTTTTAGGTAGGAGCCACACTTGCTACGTTATAATGTTTTTTGAAATTACAAGTAGATAGCATCCTTGTTGCTGTTTGTTAATTTAAGAGAATGGTCATAGGCTTCATAGAAATTGAGCCATTGTGAAATCCACTCGCAAAATCTTCTATCTCCTTATTCATCTCTGGTATCAGAACTGCATCATTGTCATGCAAAGTGTTTTTAACTTCTAAGTATAAATATTTTGAATTATGACTAATATTGTTGGAACTAATGTTTTTGGAAGATAAATCCACTACAAGACTATTGACATCTAAATTTTCGCTTGACATGCATTTTCAAAGAAAATAATGAGGACAACGGCGAAATTTGACACATGATTTTAAAAAAAAAAGTTAGTTCATACAACCTTGCGTCTATTTTTCTCTTTGTAGCTACGCTAATAGGACTAGAGGCATTATATTCCCTTGGTTCTGTTGACACCTGATTTTTAATCATTTTTTCTATTGCTAAAGTAATAAAAAATCCATAAAAATTCATAAAATTGAAAAATCAACTTTGGGGACCTTAGCCAAGCCTAGGGAACCAATTTTGACTAAAAAACGATTTTTCATATTTTCAGTATTTTTCGGTATTTTTATTTTCGAAAATTCATAAAACAAAAAATGAAGAAAAAATGAAAAAATTGAAAAATCAACTTTGGAAGCCTTGGCCAAGCCTAGGCAACCACTTTTGAACAAAAAATAAAATTTCATATTATATATTTTTTTTAATTTTTTTTTAAAAAAAATACAAAAATACTTGAAAATTTTGGAAAAATAACATTTGAGGCAAAACAAAATACACAAAGATAGTTAATATTTTTATTTTAAATCTATTTTCATATTGGCCATCGCAAATTCAGAAAAATCCAATTCGAGTCACGTGTTCCTTCACGAGTATAATCTTGAATCGGGCCTAAAAAATTTTAATTTGAGTCAAATTATTTTTAATTTTCACTTTTTATGAGTTGTGACATTGTCTTCTAATATTTTAAATTTTCATCTCGACTCAATTATACCCAGAATGACTCAATTTTGCAAATGGGCTTTAATTAAATTCTGCATTATTTTCAGCGGCAAGAAATGAGCTTAAATTTGACATGTGGTAAATTTTGGTGTGTCAAAAATTGAGAGGAGATTTGGACTTAAAGAAATATATTTTTTCAGGGACTAAATTGTAAATACTTAAAATTCAAGGACTAGAGTGCAAATACTTAACTCTTGAAGGATTATTTTACAAATAACAAAAAGAAGAGTTAGTGGATAAATTAGAATAGAGAATGGAAGATGGAGAAGAGGAGATGAAGAAGAGAAGTTGGAGAAGAATGGATGGAGAAAATAAGATAAGAATATAGAATGGAAGATGGAGAAGAGTTAGTAGAGAAATTAGAATGGAAGATAAGAATAGAGAAGGGAAGATGGAGATGAAGAAGAGTTAGTGGAGAAATTAGAATGGGAGATAAATATGGAGAAGGGAAGATGAAGATGAAGAAGAGTTAGTGGAGAGATTAGAATATGAGATAGAGATGGAGAATGGAAGATGAAAATGAAGAAAAGTTAGTGGAGAAATTAGAATGGGAGATAGAGTTAGTGGAAAAATTAGAATGGGAGATAGATGAGTAGATTATAAAAGGAGGAAGAAGTGAGCTTGATGGGGGAATTTTTTAGGGAGAGAAAATTTGAAGTGTTTGGGAGGATTTTTTTTGGAGAGAAAATTTTGGATGTTTGAGAGAGTTTTTGGAGATTGAAGAAAAATTTGAGAGAAAGAAAATACCAAAAAAGAGAGAATTTTGAAGATGATGGGAGTTCAAAGCTAGGGATTATCATCACAAATTCCTTCATTGATCAATATAAATCAAGAGTTCATCCTCGTCAACGAGCAAGCAAATTCGAGCTAAGTGTTTTTATTTATTCATTTGTTTATGGTTCTACTTGCAAATTAGCACAAATTGTATACATTTTCTCCATCTCTTTTTTCTTTCCATATTTTATGTCAGGAGAAGGATATCTCTACGTCAACAGCAAAAATCTCGTAGAGATGCAAAAATCGGCCCAGACAAGCTCCTAAGCTGTCCACCGATTTCTCAACTGATCTGTGACTAAAAGTCCCTCTTAACTCAAAAGAAACTCTCTATATTGGGAACATAGAGAGCGAAAATCAATTATAGAAATCCCTCCCAAAAAAATAGGAGATAAGTACTCTTTCCACTCTTCTGGTTTTAGGTGCAGATTAGCACATATTTTGTATACTGACGCTTCACTCTATTTTATGTCAGGAAACCGCAGCTCTATATCAATGGTCAACCCTATGGAAGCACAAAATCGGCTTGGAGGAGTCCTCAAGCCCGCACAAATGTCAAATTGTTGAATCAATTCGTTGTATTTTATTTTGAAGAATTCATACCCCAGAATGGAGAGGACAAAGTCCATCCGCAATTTAAATACCTGCACCATAAATCCCAAAGGGAAGAGCCAAGCCAATGCTTAGCCTCCCATTGGAGGTTTTTACTTACAGTAGTTAAATACCTGCAACTTAAATACCTGTACCTTAAATCCCAAAGGAAAGAGCCAAGCCAATGCTTAGCCTCCCATTGGAGGTTTTTACTTACAGTAGTTAAATACCTGCAACTTAAATACCTGCACCTTAAATCCCAAAGGGAAGAGCCAAGCCAATGCTTAGCCTCCCATTGGAGGTTTTTACTTACAGTAATTAAATACCTGCAACTTAAATACATGTACCTTAAATCCCAAAGGGAAGAGCCAAGCCAATGCTTAGCCTCCCATTGGAGGTTTTTAATTACAGTAGTTAAATACCTGCAACTTAAATACCTGTACCTTAAATCCCAAAGGGAAGAGCCAAGCCAATGCTTAGCCTCCCATTGGAGGTTTTTACTTACAGTAGTTTAAATACTTGCAACTTAAATACATGTACCTTAAATCCCAAAGGGAAGAGCCAAGCCAATGCTAAGCCTCCCATTGGAGGTGTTTATTCACTGTCATGTACTTCCTATAATTTAATTTTTGAATCATCAAACCCAAAAGATGAGTAGGTCGTAATACTGCACAGAAGTCGTTAACACACTCCCTCTTTCGGCTTCAGGGAATGATTAACACTTAAAAATATATATATACCATCCATGCATCCTATTTAAAAAGTGAAAACACAAAAGAGAATACCCTACTATAGCCTTAGGAATAAACCAAGCCTGAGTTGCCGAATTAGGATATCCATGAAATTAAGGTACCGAAAGGGCATTAGTTTTAATTAACTAGTGTAATCAAGTCCCCGAGCTCATAATCTCTGGTTCGCAGGAATAAATTAGTTCTTCCGCTAATTTATTTAGGTTTCTAATCGACCTATCAAGAACGATTAGTGGCGACTCCAAATTTCAAAATCATTTAAACAAAAACCAAAGTTGCGATTCGGTAGGGCTTGGGAGGGTCCGCGTTAGGTTAGTCAAATCTAATTAACCTAATAATCCGTTAACCCTTTAGAAATAATAAAAAAATTTTTAGAGGGTCGCGACAGACTGGCGACTCCGCTGGGGACAGAGATTTTTAAATTTTCGAAAAAAGATACCAAATGGAATACTTAAATTTTTTTGAAATTTTAAAAGTCTTAGTGGACTTAGGCCAATGAAAATTTCATGGATATCTCGGTTCTGGCGATCTTGCTCTGGACTCATTTTATAGGTGTTATATGTTTTTGTAGGATGAGAGTTATAAGGGGCGGAGTGTTCGGCTAACCCATTTGTTTTGCAGGTTCGGTGTTGGGATTATGTTTAATTTCACTCATTTTTAGAAGTGCTGTTTTGATATCAATTGTTGTGCATGTCTTGCATATTCTGAGGATCACAACACCTGCACACACAAGCGTCTAAACCCAAGTCGCGAAATTTTTCTTAGGTAACCATAGATAGGGATCGAATATGCAAAGCCCTTGCGTCGATTGCGCTTGGGTTGACCATATTTTATCCCGCTCATTATCTGAATTGACAATTCTTCCCATTGTGATTTGATTGCGCGGAGGGTAAGGTTGTCAATTCAGATAGTGGGGGCCTTTTAGGTCCATACCCTGTCTCTCCTTCTTTTATTTTCTAGAGTCCACTCCTCACTTGAGTCATGCGCATGACTATGTGATTTGCATTTCTCCAACGTAAAAGTAAGTTCTCTAATTTTATCTTGTATTTATTTTCGGTTGGTCCATGCTAGGTGTTAGTCAGTTTTTGAGCTTTATATTACGACCATTCTTTTAAAAGAAAATAAAAATTAAATTTGTCCCTCATTTCTTTAAAAAAAATTTTGAAAAAAATGATGTGAAAAAAATCCATTCATAGGAATTTTATTAACCAATAAGGGATTTTTGTCATGTTTTTATTGCTTCAATAAAAATGAAATTTTTCTAACAAATTTTCCTTTGAAAATTTATTTCAACAAAAAGAAAAATTCCTTAAAAAAAACTTTAGTAAACATCAAGTGATTTTATCACATTTTTCAAATTATAAAAACTTGCAAAAAAATTCTTTTCGAGAAATTCGCTCATGTTTTTCTAAGAAATTTTTCTCTAAACAAAATTAGACTAATATCTCGGGGGAATTTTATTAACCAATAATGGATTTTTTTTCATGTTTTTATTGCTTCAATAAAAATGAAATTTTCCTGACAAATTTTCCCCTGGAAAATTTATTTCAATAAAAAGAAAAATTCCTAAAAAAATTTGGTAAACATCAAGTGATTTTAGCATATCTTTCAAATTATAAAAACTTGCAAGAAAAACCTTTTCGAGAAATTCGCTCATGTTTTTCTAAGGAATTTTTCTCTAGACAAAATTAGACTAATGTCTCGGGGGAATTTTATTAACCAATAATGGATTTTTGTCATGTTTTTATTGCTTCAATAAAAATGAAGTTTTCCTGACAAATTTTCCCCTAGAAAATTTATTTCAATAAAAAGAAAAATTCCTAAAAAAAAGCTTTTGTAAACATCAACTGGTTTAATCTCATTTTTCAAATTATAAAGACTTGCAAGAAAATTCCTTTCGAGAAATTCGTTCATGTTTTTCTAAGAAAATTTTCTCTAAATAAAATTGGACTAATGTCTCGGGGGAATTTTGTTGATCAATAAAGGATTTCTGTAATGTCTTTCCTACTTCAATAAAAATAAAATTTTCCTGACAAATTTACCTCTGAAAATTTATTTTGATAAAAAGGAAATTCCTTCAAAAATTTTAGTAAACGTCAAGAGATTTTGTCACATTCCTTTTTTAAAAAATAAAATAATAAAAAAAAGAGTAATAAATGTACAAGAAAATTCGATATCAGAAATCAACTCGTTTCTTCCTATGGAAATTTTTTCTGATTTCTCTATAAAATAGAAAAATCAAATTGGACTAATATAGGAGTCATGGACCGACATTCCTTGTGTCGCATACTAATTATATCCTTTTCTTTTGTAGGGAGATCCTAGATACCCCAGACTGGTGTAAAAATTAAGTTGAATAATATATCAAGAATCATCTTCAGAAATACCAAAAGACGAAAAACACCAAAGCTTCAACCGTTAATTCAGGGGGGCAAACGAACACTGTCCATCTTTGATAGACAGAGTTGTGTCAATCCGTAAACTTGTATGGGCAGTGTATTCTGATATGATGGTGGATTTATATTGATTAAACACGGGGGCATATTTAATGTATTACAGAGGATCCCGCGTCTTTTGAAAGACAATATGGATTATATAATCAGAAATCATGAAATAAGTACCTTAACTTGATTAAATCAACCATAGACCGGTCTTAAAATTTCCTCGGATCCGAAACACGCGGAGGGTTTTAGAGGACCGATGTTCTATTAAAGAATGTGGCCCACGAACGCTCCCTCGATGCTACAGGTGCCCGATACATACGAGTGGACGCCGAAAGCAACAAAACACGGTTGAAGTGGGGCACGCAACAAATGGCCGAATTTATTGGCACACTAATTAAGTGGTGGTAGCTTTATTAATTTACATGATTGAACACGAGTCTCTAGGCGGCTGGTGGAAAGCCACACTGAATGCCTCTCTAATGTTCTTGATATCATCGTCTACCGCAACTCGCGAGAGCATCATGAAGAAGATTAAACCTAGACGAATACGTCTACTTAGTTTCATCGCACGTTCTCGCCTTTTGTCGATGTCCAAAATTAATGCACAAGCTAGAAGTAATCATTTCCCTTTCCCCCCTATTAAATGCTCGGAGCCGTTAACCGCACCAAACTCGAAAAAATTAATATCGAGACGAAATCTGCGTAAATTTGAAGGGTAAATCCGTATCGTTTCAATTTACCCTTAAATTGCTCCGGTTTTAAATTTGATCCCTTCTATTTTCAGGAATTTGCAAAAGCGACTCGAGAATACAGTTGTATCCAAAAACCAAATTTCCTGGTCGGGCTAAATTGGGGGCAAATCAACTCATGGACATTACCACGGGATGGACAGCTTCGGTTAAAGAAAAATACAAGCGAAAGATCCGAACAATCTCAGACATGGGTAATTCTGTATCGTTCTAATTTGCACATAATCATCTCGAGTCCTGAATTTTTTTATTCCATTCTTAACAGGGATTGCAAATTATCTCGAGAAATATCGTAACAAGGCCCAAGGTGATACAACAGGGCCACGTTATCCCCAAGGATTAACCTTTGAAAAGAAAGCCCCATGGACACCTAGGGTCCAATGGACCGAATGGTATGGGGGATGACAGTAGGTCCGAAATATCCCGAGTTCGATCCCCAAGGGTGGGGAATGTTGTATGTATTATAAATAAATGAAACAACTTTTTGTGCATTTCTTTTTTACAAACAGGAATACTCGACGAGTAATGTCAAAGTCAGTATTTTACCATAGTCTTCCCATAATGGTGAGGCGCCCAACAAAAGTCGAGGAAAATTCAATCCAACAAAACTGGTAAAAGACTCGTGCAAGACATTCAAGATGAAGGGTAAATCAGTATCGTTTTCAATTTATCCCTTTTAATACTGGCTGATATGTCTCTTTTTCTTTTTACAGGAAATATTTACACTAACATTTAACATGTTGAAGGAGACAAATCCAAAAGAAAATTATGATCATCTGACAAGATCTATTCTGGTGAAAAACGGGGCAAATTGATCGCAAGCTCTGAAGCGAAAAAGCAAATATGTCTTTCTTATCTTGTTTGATTTCGAGAATAATTTCTCTGCTTTTTGCAGGGGCATTTAACCGCAAACCATGGCGGTCGCTGTCACTAAACAAACCAAAATGCTCCCTCACTCATATGCCTCATCGTGCAGGGGCAAAACTTGAGACAAACCGCTCCTCGACATAAGGAGTGGCCTTCCCAATTTGTTCAATCCACCCACATACCAGGGGCAATTCAAATCCGCCCATGTTTGCACATTATATAAACACACATGATGCTAAAAATTGTCACATCGGCATTGTGTTTACACATTTCATGAATTATGTATGACTATTCCGCATGTTTAATTTACCAACTCCAACTTAGAGCATAAACTGCATAGGAGACATCAAATGTGCAAAATGGGGCATAACATGATGAGGAAAGGTAAACCATTTCCACACAGGTCTAACATTTTAATCTACAGATAAACAGCCTTTTTTCAGAGTGAGAGAAAGCCCTTTCGGAATGAAGTCCCCCATTCATATTACATTCGAGGTGTTCATACTATAAGAACCTCCTTAAACAGAAATGGTAATGCAATACATGATCCATATGTTGATCAATTGCATCATGAGTTATTACACAGACTGCCTCTAATCATTGCCAACTTAGCTGAACAATTTTGTATGAACCAATGAACGCATTGATGAAAATGCTTGCACATGTTAGCTCTGACATTGCCTGACAGGCAACACATTCCCGGTGTTTGAGTTACCTTCCAAAGTCTTGAAATTCATTTGGCGATTATTGAATGAACAAGCCTGGTTGTCCAGAAGCCACCAAGCATTTCTTCCAAATTCTCAGGTAAGTATATCTTCAACCTGAACCTTTCAAGAGAATGAATTCTGACGGTTGTTGGGGTACTCGAATCCATTGCGGTATATATAGGTATCCACCTTCTTCAATAAAGCATGATTTGTCTCAAGGACAGAAATGTTCGAGACCTTTTGATCTCTGCCTCTTTGGTTTATTCCTAAAGCGACAGGAAAATATAATTTGGGTTTGAGCTTCCGTAGGATTCCTGATCTCCCCAGATTTCAGAATGGCACCCTTTGAGGTACACCAAGCCCTTCTTACAGGCAAACTAAGTCCTTCTTACAGGCAAACCAAGTCCTTCTTACAGGCATAAAGTCCTTCTTACAGGCAAACTAAGTCCTTCTTACAGGCAAACCAAGTCCTTCTTACAGGCATAAAGTCTTTCTTACAGGCAAACTAAGTCCTTCTTACAAGCAAACCAAGTCCTTCTTACAGGCATAAAGTCCTTCTTACAGGCAAACTAAGTCCTTCTTACAGGCAAACCAAGTCCTTCTTACAGGCACAAAGTCCTTCTTACAGGCAAACCAAGTCCTTCTTACAGGCATAAAGTCCTTCTTACAGGCAAATCAAGTCCTTCTTACAGGCAAACCAAGTCCTTCTTACAGGCATAAAGTCCTTCTTACAGGCAAATCAAGTCCTTCTTATAGGCAAACAAAGTCCTTCTTACAGGCAAAACAGGTCCTTCTTACAGGCAAATCAAGTCCTTCTTACAGGCAAATCAAGTCCTTCTTACAAGCAAATCAAGTCCTTCTTACAGGCAAACCAAGTCCTTCTCACAGGCATAAAGTCCTTCTTATAGGCAAATCAAGTCCTTCTTACAGGCAAGCTAAGTCCTTCTTACAGGCAAACCAAGTCCTTCTTACAGGCACCAAGTCCTTCTTACAGGCAAATCAAGTCCTTCTTACAGGCATAAAGTCCTTCTTACAGGCAAACAAAGTTCTTCTTACAGGCAAACAAAGTCCCTCTTACAGGCAACGCAAGTCCTTCTTACAGGCACAAAGTCCTTCTTACAGGCAAAGTAAGTCCTTCTTACAGGCAAATCAAGTCCTTCTTACAGGCAAATTAAGTCCTTTTTACAGGCAAATCAAGTCCTTCTTACAGGCACAAGTCCTTTTTACAGACACCAAGTCCTTTCTATAGGCACCAAGTCCTTCTTACAGGTATCTCCATGGGGTGACCTACCATACGGGTCAAATCTTAATCAAAATTTAATCAGTAGAATCCTTTTATTAGGAATCTACCATGGTACGACCCACCATACGGGTCAAATGGTATGACCCACCATACGGGTCAAATTTTAATTCAATTTTTAATCAGTAGAATCCTTTTATTAGGAATCTACCATGGGTTGATCCACCATACGGGTTCAAGTTCAACCACCCTAAAGTTTTTTTATATAACGAATCCTTAGGTTCTCATTTCATTTTCAGTTGAACATTCATGTCACGACTCTTTTTATTTCCTTGTATTGAGTCGATTAGAATTCAGGTGTCATCTCGTCTTTGAAATGAACCTCTACCGAGCTTCCTTTCAAAGAGGGGCAGCTGTTGACACCTGATTTTTAATCATTTTTTCTATTGCTAAAGTAATAAAAAATCCATAAAAATTCATAAAATTGAAAAATCAACTTTGGGGACCTTAGCCAAGCCTAGGGAACCAATTTTGACCAAAAAACGATTTTTCATATTTTCAGTATTTTTCGGTATTTTTATTTTCGAAAATTCATAAAACAAAAAATGAAGAAAAAATGAAAAAATTGAAAAATCAACTTTGGAAGCCTTGGCCAAGCCTAGGCAACCACTTTTGAACAAAAAATAAAATTTCATATTATATATATTTTTTTAATTTTTTTTAAAAAAAAATACAAAAATACTTGAAAATTTTGGAAAAATAACATTTGAGGCAAAAAAAATACACAAAGATAGTTAATATTTTTATTTTAAATCTATTTTCATATTGGCCATCGCAAATTCAGAAAAATCCAATTCGAGTCACGTGTTCCTTCACGAGTATAATCTTGAATTGGGCCTAAAAAAATTTAATTTGAGTCAACTTATTTTTAATTTTCACTTTTTATGAGTTGTGACATTGTCTTCTAATATTTTAAATTTTCATCTTGGCCCAATTATACCCAGAATGACTTAATTTTGCAAAAGGGCTTTAATTAAATTATGCATTATTTTCAACGGCAAGAAATGAGCTTAAATTTGACATGTGGTAAATTTTGGTGTGTCAAAAATTGAGAGGAGATTTGGACTTAAAGAAATATATTTTTTCAGGGACTAAATTGTAAATACTTAAAATTCAAGGACTAGAGTGCAAATACTTAACTCTTGAAGGATTATTTTACAAATAACAAAAAGAAGAGTTAGTGGATAAATTAGAATAGAGAATGGAAGATGGAGAAGAGGAGATGAAGAAGAGAAGTTGGAGAAGAATGGATGGAGAAAATAAGATAAGAATATAGAATGGAAGATGGAGAAGAGTTAGTAGAGAAATTAGAATGGAAGATAAGAATAGAGAAGGGAAGATGGAGATGAAGAAGAGTTAGTGGAGAAATTAGAATGGGAGATAAATATGGAGAAGGGAAGATGAAGATGAAGAAGAGTTAGTGGAGAGATTAGAATATGAGATAGAGATGGAGAATGGAAGATGAAAATGAAGAAAAGTTAGTGGAGAAATTAGAATGGGAGATAGAGTTAGTGGAAAAATTAGAATGGGAGATAGATGAGTAGATTATAAAAGGAGGAAGAAGTGAGCTTGATGGGGGAATTTTTTAGGGAGAGAAAATTTGAAGTGTTTGGGAGGATTTTTTTTGGAGAGAAAATTTTGGATGTTTGAGAGAGTTTTTGGAGATTGAAGAAAAATTTGAGAGAAAGAAAATACCAAAAAAGAGAGAATTTTGAAGATGATGGGAGTTCAAAGCTAGGGATTATCATCACAAATTCCTTCATTGATCAATATAAATCAAGAGTTCATCCTCGTCAACGAGCAAGCAAATTCGAGCTAAGTGTTTTTATTTATTCATTTGTTTATGGTTCTACTTGCAAATTAGCACAAATTGTATACATTTTCTCCATCTCTTTTTTCTTTCCATATTTTATGTCAGGAGAAGGATATCTCTACGTCAACAGCAAAAATCTCGTAGAGATGCAAAAATCGGCCCAGACAAGCTCCTAAGCTGTCCACCGATTTCTCAACTGATCTGTGACTAAAAGTCCCTCTTAACTCAAAAGAAACTCTCTATATTGGGAACATAGAGAGCGAAAATCAATTATAGAAATCCCTCCCAAAAAAATGGGAGATAAGTACTCTTTCCACTCTTCTGGTTTTAGGTGCAGATTAGCACATATTTTGTATACTGACGCTTCACTCTATTTTATGTCAGGAAACCGCAGCTCTATATCAATGGTCAACCCTATGGAAGCACAAAATCGGCTTGGAGGAGTCCTCAAGCCCGCACAAATGTCAAATTGTTGAATCAATTTGTTGTATTTTATTTTGAAGAATTCATACCCCAGAATGGAGAGGACAAAGTCCATCCGCAATTTAAATACCTGCACCATAAATCCCAAAGGGAAGAGCCAAGCCAATGCTTAGCCTCCCATTGGAGGTTTTTACTTACAGTAGTTAAATACCTACAACTTAAATACCTGTACCTTAAATCCCAAAGGGAAGAGCCAAGCCAATGCTTAGCCTCCCATTGGAGGTTTTTACTTACAGTAGTTAAATACCTGCAACTTAAATACCTGCACCTTAAATCCCAAAGGGAAGAGCCAAGCCAATGCTTAGCCTCCCATTGGAGGTTTTTACTTACAGTAATTAAATACCTGCAACTTAAATACCTGCACCTTAAATCCCAAAGGGAAGAGCCAAGCCAATGCTTAGCCTCCCATTGGAGGTTTTTACTTACAGTAGTTAAATACCTGCAACTTAAATACCTGTACCTTAAATCCCAAAGGGAAGAGCCAAGCCAATGCTTAGCCTCCCATTGGAGGTTTTTACTTATAGTAGTTTAAATACTTGCAACTTAAATACATGTACCTTAAATCCCAAAGGGAAGAGCCAAGCCAATGCTTAGCCTCCCATTGGAGGTGTTTATTCACTGTCATGTACTTCCTATAATTTAATTTTTGAATCATCAAACCCAAAAGATGAGTAGGTCGTAATACTGCACAGAAGTCGTTAACACACTCCCTCTTTCGGCTTCAGGGAATGATTAACACTTAAAAATATATATATACCATCCATGCATCCTATTTAAAAAGTGAAAACACAAAAGAGAATATCCTACTAGAGCCTTAGGAATAAACCAAGCCTGAGTTGCCGAATTAGGATATCCATGAAATTAAGGTACCGAAAGGGCATTAGTTTTAATTAACTAGTGTAATCAAGTCCCCGAGCTCATAATCTCTGGTTCGCAGGAATAAATTAGTTCTTCCGCTAATTTATTTAGGTTTCTAATCGACCTACCAAGAACGATTAGTGGCGACTCCAAATTTCAAAATCATTTAAACAAAAACCAAAGTTGCGATTCGGTAGGGCTTGGGAGGGTCCGCGTTAGGTTAGTCAAATCTAATTAACCTAATAATCCGTTAACCCTTTAGAAATAATAAAAATTTTTAGAGGGTCGCGACAGGTTCCTAGTTTACATTTAATACGGGCTGTCTACGGATTCCATGAAGACTAAAGATCGAATTCTCCATTAAACGGTCGTCCTCAACCTCTGATCGAAGACGTCGTCGTTTCGTCAAACTAGGGATATCGTAGTTTCAAGGCATCGGGTTCGGCGACCCAGATTTTGACCGACGGAGGCCCAGAGGCCGATCAATGCTAACGAGCCGGTTTGACTTTTGCTATAAAGCCAAATTGGACTTGTTACCCTAATTTGAGCCTTATTGTTTTGGCCCATCAAGCTTCCAAACCTAATTTATGGTTAAAATAGGACAAAAAAGAAGACCAAGGTAAGCTTGGGCCCCAAAAGCTTGGCCCGGCCCGATCCGGCCCGCAAGCCTGACGATTCTCCTCGTCCCATTCATGGTCGAACCAATACGTGACACCTCTCCCTCCTTTTGGAATATTCCACGACCTTGCTCTCTTATCTTTTTCTTAGGCCAAATTTCCTATAAAACCCAAACTTTAGGTTTGGTCCCGTGTTAGGCCTGAACTTTTTCTTTATTTCCTAAAAAATTTCAAATTTTAGGTTTAATCCCAAATATGACCCGAACTTTTTTTTGTCTCAGAAAAAATTCAAAAATTTAGGTCTAATCCCAAATTTACCATAAATTTTGTTGTCTAAAAAATCACAAATTTTCAACCTATTTTCTAGTCCATCTCGCAGTCCAATCCCAACTTGACGTGGGATTTTTGCGTCGATAAAAAATTCACGCCATTATATAATGGTTCTTTTTCTTTTTGGGTAAGATAAGAATGAATTGCTAATCACAGTACAAGTACAAATAGCCAAACACAAACCTTGTACCTAGGGTTATACAAAATGTCCTCGAGGGTGCAAGGGTGTAAGGCGAATAAAAAATACAAGCGGATAAATCACAAGCCCAAGTAAGGCCACAACTGAAACCAAAGGCAGCGCAAACACAAAGGGGCCAAAACACCAAGGCCAACAGCCAAAACACCAAAAATACAATAAAACCAACAGCAAACAACAGCCACAACGTGCCTACCGAGTCCACAAGACATCGGCACACAAGCACTGGAGTTGCAGACTTCAAGTGGGCAGCAATATAGTGGAACCAGCAGCTCAGCAGGAAAGGAAAACAACCCATAAAGAGAGGGGCAAGAAGCTCCTCTTCTGTATGCTTTAGCAGTTGTTCTGAGGCCATCTAATCAGGTATTTCGGAGAGCAAATATCCTCCATGAGTCAGCAACAAGCCAGAAGGAACCAGCAAACCAGTAGCCAGACAACGAGAAGAAGCGAGCAGAACAGCAGCTTCAACCGAGCCTACAGAGCAACAGGTCACGAGCCATCGAATCTCTCGGGCCATCCAGATGCAGCAGTAAAGGCCAGCAACGGATCCCCCAGGCATGCACAGCTCCAGCAAGCAGCAACGCACACAGAACACAGCAAAAGTCATAGCAAGACAGCAACCAGCACTAATCCAGTAGTGCCCCAACGATACCCTAGGAGGAATAACCACCAAGCACGCCAGAAAGCCAGTGGCCAGACCTGCCGAAAAGAGATATCCAGTAGCATCAGGCCATTACACACGGCACAGGTCACTCGAAAATAGCAGTCGATAGATTCCAAGGCTTCCAAAGTTAATGGGTTCTTATGAACTGAAAATATGAAAAATCATTTTTTGTTCAAAGATAATTTCCTAGATTTGGCCAAAACTTCTAAAGTTGATTTTATAATTTTATAAATTTTCTATTAATTTTTTAAAAGAGAAAAAAAGTACTTAAAGATCAGGTGTCAACGCTAAATGATAGTGTATTACATAAATGACGATTTCTAAAATGTTCAATGTCCCATTAACTAACTCTCATAAGTCCTTATGTTTCAAAGATGTGTCGGTGTGCATTTAGAGGCATTTTAATGCCACTTTTCCCTTATTTTATAATTTAAATTTCTTCTAAGGTCATGTTAGTTTTGGTCACGTCATGTTCTATAGTAGTAATTGCATCAGATACGCAAATGTAGTTAATTTTTGCGTCCAATAAGCATGCGTATGCAAATCCTTTTTCGACTCAATCAATCCATACCGGACCGTGGTTGGTTCAGTGTGTAGTAAGGGCTTAGATGACCATTTGTGGAGACCCAGGGTTACCTAGGGCGATCCTAGGGTGCCCTTCTTCCTTTGCAATAGGAGTGTTAATGGTTCAGTTCGGTTCAATTTTTCCATTTTGGTTCAATTTTTAAAATTGAACCGAACTAAACTATTAGGAGGTAAGTGGGAACCGAACCAAACAAAAAATTGAACCGAACTGAACTAATAGGAAAGTTGGAATTGAACTAGACCTAACCCTGAACTGAATATGAACCAAATCAATAATTCAGTTCGATTAGGTTGGGTTTGGTTTAGTTCTCGATTATTTTGATTTTGATTTTATTTATCTTTTTTTAATGCAAACAACAAAAATAGAATAAAAAAGGAGAGAGCACGCATCATCGTCAGTGAAGGCACATCTTTTCAACAGCTTGACACATACATGCCTTTTTATCCCCCCAAAAATCCATAAAAGAATACTCTTACTCACTTATTTCCCATAATAATCCCATCCCCCCCCCCCTCCTGGTTTCTTATGTCAATTCTCCATCCTCCAGCATACCACCTGCCCTTAGAACATCTTCTTGCACTTAGTTGCCGCCCTCCTTCGCACTAGCACCTCCACCTTCCTCTGCCTCACGTTCCGCCTCTACCACTTCAATGCCGACCTTGTCCGTGGCAAGAACACCTACTCGATCTACGGCGCCCCAAAACAGCCCCTCAACTACGCTCGGATGTACCTCCCCACCTCCATTCGGCCATGCAGCGGTGGGTGACTTTCACAACCTCCTCTTGACAGCCAAATCTAGTGAGGCGAGGGCTTGCGACCCTTGCCCAGGCCTTCGCCGGCTATCACTAGGGCTTGCAACCCCTCACCTGTGAGTGGCATGCAGAAATTTTGGTTTGGTTTCGTTGGAATTTAGTTCAGTTTTTCAATTCAATTTTGAAACCCCACTTTGCAGAAATTTCGGGGTCAAGATTGCACATTTAGGTGCCAATTTTTCGCATGGTTGATTTGATCATCATATTTATTGTCATGAGTATTTAACCATGTTATCAAAGGTTAGTTAGTAAATAAGGCCAAAAAAGAATGATGAGTGGAAAAGTGCAAAAATTGTTGTAAAAGATCGCGTTGTTGTTGTAGAATATCACGTAGCAAATATGTAAACGAAGATTAAGAGAAGAGAGGATTTTCTCATTTAGCTACTCATTATGAGCATAGCACACACACATATATATATAGAGAACTCCATGGTAAAGGAAAAATCTAACTTGGTCTTCTTCAAGAATTAAACTACTTAAATTAGGCTTCTTTTGACCTTTGAACAATTATCTTGGAATTCTTCAAGTCAAAGTTTAACCATCTTGTAGAACAAGTTGTCTTCAATCTTTGAACAATATTGCACAAGTCCAATTTTTCTTCCAATCTTTGAATATTCATTATTTCATAACACTCCCCCTTGAATATTCATGGTATTCATTATGATTGTGCATTTTATGATACTGCCTCATTAAAAACCTTAAGCCGGAAAAAACCCATTGGGACAAAAATCGGACAAAAGGGAAAAAGGGTGCAGAGCACAAATCATATGACCTCTCCCTTTCATATACTGTTGACACCTGATCTTTAATCATTTTTTCTATTGCTAAAGTAATAAAAAAATCCATAAAAATTCATAAAATTGAAAAATCAACTTTGGGGACCTTAGCCAAGCCTAGGGAACCAATTTTGACCAAAAAATGATTTTTCATATTTTCAGTATTTTTACGTATTTTTTATTTATTTATTTTCAAAAATTAATAAAAAATCCATAAAAATTCATAAAATTGAAAAATCAACTTTAGGAACCTTAGCCAAGCCTAGGGAACGAATTTTGACCAAAAAATAATTTTTCATATTATATATATATTTTAATTTTTTTTTAAAAAAAATACAAAAATATTTGAAAATTTTGAAAAAATAACATTTGAGGCCAAAAAATACACAAAGATAGTTAATATTTTTATTTTAAATCTATTTTCATATTGGCCATCGCAAATTCAGAAAAATCCAATTCGAGTCACGTGTTCCTTCACGAGTATAATCTCGAATCGGGCCTAAAAAAATTTAATTTGAGTCAACTTATTTTTAACTTTCACTTTTTATGAGTTGTGACATTGTCTTCTAATATTTTAAATTTTCATCTTGGCCCAATTATACCCAGAATGACTTAATTTTGCAAAAGGGCTTTAATTAAATTATGCATTATTTTCAGCGACAAGAAATGAGCTTAAATTTGACATGTGGTAAATTTTGGTGTGTCAAAAATTGTGAGGAGATTTGGACTTAAAGAAATATATTTTTTCAGGGACTGAATTGTAAATACTTAAAATTCAAGGACTAAAGTGCAAATACCTAACTCTTGAAGGATTATTTTACAAATAATAAAAAGAAAAGTTAGTGGATAAATTAGAATAGAGAAGGGAAGATGAAGAAGAGGAGATGAAGAAGAGAAGTTGGAGAAGAATGGATGGAGAAAATAAGATAAGAATAGAGAAGGGAAGATGGAGATGAAGAAGAGTTAGTAGAGAAATTAGAATGGAAGATAAGAATAGAGAAGGGAAGATGGAGATTAAGAAGAGTTAGTGGAGAAATTAGAATGGGAGATAAATATGGAGAAGGGAAGATGAAGATGAAGAAGAGTTAGTGGAGAGATTAGAATGTGAGATAGAGATGGAGAATGGAAGATGAAAATGAAGAAGAGTTAGTGGAGAAATTAGAATAGGAGATAGAGTTAGTGGAAAAATTAGAATGGGAGATAGATGAGTAGGTTATAAAAGGAGAAAGAAGTGAGCTTGAGATTGGATTCTTGGGAGAGAAAATTTGAAGTGTTTGGGAGAATTTTTTGGAGAGGAAATTTTGGATGTTTGAGAGAGTTTTGGGAGATTGAAGAAAAATTCGAGAAAAAGAAAATACCAAAAGAGAGAGAATTTTGAAGATGATGGGAGTTTAAAGCTAGGGGTTATCATCACAAATTCCTTCATCGATCAATATAAATCAAGAGTTCATCCTCGTTAACGAGCAAGCAAATTCGAGCTAAGTGTTTTTATTTATTCATTTATTTATGATTTTACTCGCAAATTAGCACAAATTGTATACACTTTCTCCATCTCTTTTTTCCCCATATTTTATGTCAGGAGAAGGATATCTCTACGTCAACAGCAAAAATCTCGTAGAGATGCAAAAATCGGCCCAGACAAGCTCCTAAGCTGTCCACCGATTTCTCAACTGATCTGTGACTAAAAGTCCCTCTTAATTCAAAAGAAACTCTCTATATTGGGAACATAGAGAGCGAAAATCAATTATAGAAATCCCTCCCAAAAAAATGGAAGATAAGTACTCTTTCCACTCTTCTGGTTTTAGGTGCAGATTAGCACATATTTTGTATACTGACACTTCACTTTATTTTATGTCAGGAAGCCGCAGCTCTATATCAATGGTCAACCCTGTGGAAGCAAAAAATCTGCTTGGAGGAGTCCTCAAGCGCGAACAAATTTCAAATTGTTGAATCAATTCGTTGTATTTCATTTTAAAGAATTCATACCCCAGAATGGAGAGGACAAAGTCCATCCGCAATTTAAATACCTGCACCATAAATCCCAAAGGGAAGAGCCAAGCCAATGCTTAGCCTCCCATTGGAGGTTTTTACTTACAGTAGTTAAATACCTGCAACTTAAATACTTGTACCTTAAATCCCAAAGGGAAGAGCCAAGCCAATGCTTAGCCTCCCATTGGAGGTTTTTACTTACAGTAGTTAAATACCTGCAACTTAAATACCTGTACCTTAAATCCCAAAGGGAAGAGCCAAGCCAATGCTTAGCCTCCCATTGGAGGTTTTTACTTACAGTAGTTAAATACCTGCAACTTAAATACCTGTACCTTAAATCCCAAAGGGAAGAGCCAAGCCAATGCTTAGCCTCCCATTGGAGGTTTTTGCTTACAGTAGTTAAATACCTGCAACTTAAATACCTATACCTTAAATCCCAAAGGGAAGAGCCAAGCCAATGCTTAGCCTCCCATTGGAGGTTTTTACTTACAGTAGTTTAAATACTTGCAACTTAAATACCTGTACCTTAAATCCCTTAGGGAAGAGCCAAGCCAATGTTAGGCCTCTCATTGGAGGTGTTTATTCATTGTCATGTACTTCCTATAATTTAATTTTTGAATCATCAGACCTAAAAGATAAGTAGGTTGTAATATTGCACAGAAGTCGTTAACACACTCCCTCTTTCGGCTTCAGGGAATCTTTAACACTTAAAAAAATATAACAAATAAAAATATATATCATCCATGCATCCTATTTAAAAAGTGAAAATACAAAAGAGAATACCCTACTAGAGCCTTAGGAATAAACCAAGCCTGAGTTTCCGAATTAGGATATCCATGAAATTAAGGTACCGAAAGGGCATTAGTTTTAATTAACTAGTGTAACCAAGTCCCCGAGCTCCTAATCTCTGGTTCGCAGGAATAAATTAGTTCTCCCGCTAATTTATTTAGGTTTCTAATCGACCTACCAAGAACGATTAGTGGCGACTCCAAATTTCAAAATCATTTAAACAAAAACCAAAGTTGCGATTCGGTAGGGCTTGGGAGGGTCCGCGTTAGGTTAGTCAAATCTAATTAACCTAATAATCCGTTAACCCCTAGAAATAATAAAAATATTTTCAGAGGGTCGCGACATATACGCATTAATTTGCCTCGTTAAAAACCTTAAGCCGGAAAAACCCTGTGGGAAAAAACCGGTCAAAAGGAAAAAAGAGTGCAATGCATATTTCATAATATCTCCCCCTCAATTGAGCTATGTAGCCACTGCTGGGGCTAGTCAATTGAGCTATATAGCCACTACTAGGGCTAGTCAATATTGCATCCTGTGAACTCGCCGCATACCAATGCCATATACCAATTTCTCAAAAGTTGATATTGGCAATGATTTAGTAAAAAGATCTGCAAGATTATTTATCGATTGAATCTGTTTAACATCAATCTGTCGACTTTCTTGGAGTTCGTGAGTATAAAAAAATTTCGGAGAGATATGCTTGGTCTTGTCACCTTTGATATATCCTCCCCTGACTTGTGCAACACAAGCAGCATTGTCTTCATAAATTATAGTGGGAGAATTTGTAACCGGTGTTAAATCACAAGAATTGTGAATATGCGTTATAATGGATCTTAACCAAACGCACTCTCTTCCAGCTTCATATAAAGCAATAACCTCAGAGTGGTTGGAAGATGTAGCTACGAGCGATTGCTTCGTAGAACGCCATGAAATGGCGGTGCCATTACAACAAAATAAATAACCGGTTTGCGAGCCTTATGTGAATCAGATCGATATTCAGCATCAGCATATCCAACTATACCAGAGATAGTGGAATACTTTGAATAATATAATCCCAAATCTATGGTTCCTCGGAGGTAACGGAAAATATGTTTAACTCCGTTCCAGTGTCTCCGAGTTGGCTCAGCACTAAAGCGTGCTAACAAATTTACCGCAAAAGCGATATCTGATCTCGTACATTGTACCAAGTACATTAAAGATCCAATTGCATTAAGATATGGTACTTCAGGACCAAGTATCTCTTCATCAGATTCTCTAGGACGAAATGGGTCCTTTTGTGGATCCAGAGACCTTACAACCATAGGGGTGCTCAATGGGTGAGCTTTATCCATATTGAAGCGTTTAAGCAATCTTTCAATATATGCTGATTGATGGATAATTATTCCATCTGCTTTATACTCAAGCTCTATACCAAGACAAAGTTTGGTTTTACCCAAATCTTTAACTTCAAACTCCTTTTTCAAATACTCAGCAGTTTTGGCTAACTCTTCTGGAGTTCCAATTAAATTCATATCATCGACATAAACTGCTATAATAGCGAATCCGGTTTCTGATTTCTTAATAAATACGCATGGGCAGATAGGATCATTTTTGTACCCTTCCTGAATTAGGTACTCACGTAAACGTTGATACCACATGCGACCAGATTGCTTTAACCCATATAAAGATCTTTGCAACTTTATTGAGAATAAGTTGTGGGGAGTACATGCTTCAGGCATTTTGAATCCCTCGAGAATTTTCATATAAATATCAGAGTCTAATGAGCCATATAGATATGCCGTCACAACGTCCATAAGACGCATTTCCAATCTTTCAGAGATTGCTAGGCTAATTAGGAAACGAAATGTAATCATATCCATCACAGGTGAATATGTCTCATCATAATCAATCCCAGGTCTCTGAGAGAATCCTTAGGCAACGAGTCGGGCTTTATACCTGACAATTTCGTTTTTCTCATTTCGTTTCCGGATAAATACCCATTTATATCCAACGGGCTTTACATTATCGGGGATTCGAGTTACAGGTCCAAAAACCTCTCGTTTGGCTAGGGAAGCTAATTCAGCCTTAATTGCTTCCTCCCACTTAGGCCAATCTTGCCTTTGACGACATTCAATGATAGATTGTGGCTCACAATCATCATCCATAATTTTAGAAGCAACTGAGAATGCAAAAATATCGTCAATGACGATTTCATTCCGATCCCAAATCTCATTACAATATGTAATGGAATTCTCAGTATTCTCGGGGTTGATTATCTTTTCATGGGTTTGTGCCTCTTCAGGGGCAATAAGCTCCTTGGGAGCAAGCATAACATCAAGCTCTTCTGGAGTAGATCCTTGAGTTTTTCCTCTTCGTTTTCGAGGGACAGTGTCCTTTGATCCTATTGGCCTACCACGCTTCAAGTGTGGTGGATTTTGATCCATTTTAGCTTGTCCTTCGGGGACAGCTATCCTAGCTGGAGCATTCGCAGCTGGAATATGAGACTTCGTTACCTTAACCGCATCATTAAATGCGTCAGGAAGTCTATTGGCCATAGCCTGTAAATGGATCATACGATGTACCTCATTTTCACACTCAGGAGTTCTTAGGTCTAATTGAGATAAATTTTTCTCATGCTAGGAGAAAACCTTAACTGGTTTTTGTTTTGCAGTCATGGAAGTTATAGGTGTCCCAATTAATGGAAACACTGTCTCATCGAAAAGACAATCTGCAAATCTGGCAGTAAAAAGATCACCAGTAGTTGGTTCCAAGAACCTAATAATGGATGGTGAATTAAAACCAACATAAATGCCCAAACGGCGTTGGGGACCCATTTTTGTTCTTTTTGGCGGTGCTACAGGCACCTGTACTGCACACCCAAAGGTGCGCAAATGTGAAATATCAGGTTCATAACCAAGAACCATTTGAAGAGGAGATTGCAAAAGATTAGCAGTGGGGCGCAATCTTATTAGGGCCGCCGCATGCAAAACTGCATGACCCCATGCTGTATCGTTGAGATTTGTTCTCAATAATAGGGTACGGGCAATGATTTGGATACGTTTAATCAAGGATTCTGCCAATCCATTTTGAGTATGAACGTATGCCACTGGATGCTCAACCTCGATTCCGAGTGAAGCACAATACTCATCAAAACTCTTTGATGTAAATTCACCAGCATTATCCATCCTTATGCTTTTAATTGGATAATCAGGAAATTGTACCCGGAGCTTTATAATCTGCGCAAGTAATCGTGCAAAGGCAACATTGCGCGTAGATAATAGGCAAACATGGGACCATCTGCAGGATGCATCCACTAGTACCATAAAATATCGAAACGGTCCACTTGGTGGTTGTATTGGTCCACAAATATCACCCTGAATCCTTTGCAGGAATAAAGGGGATTCAAAATTAACCTTTGTTATAGAAGGTTTGATAATAAGCTTTCCTTGTGAACAAGTTTCACAATTATAATCTTTGGACAACAATATCTTTGTATCCTTTAAAGAATGCCCTTTGGTATTCTGAATTATTCTACGCATCATTGAAGCGCCTGGGTGACCAAGGCGATCATGCCATAGTCCAAATTGATCGGGGTTTACCAACCTCCAGAACATGGTGGCGTAGATTTCAATAGTCTTTATCATGACATAATATAACCCCATAGAAGAAGCTTCTAGCTTCTCATGGATGGTCTTCAGGCCCATCTTATAAGAGGTAATGCCAATATATTCCTTATTTTGCTCATAAATAGTCTCAATATGGTACCCATTGTTGCGTATATCTTTGAAGCTGAGTAGATTCCTTTTTGATTTACTGCTTAGAAACGCATTCTCAATATGCAGGATGGTACCATTTGGCAAGACAACTGCGGCATTTCCAAAACCATCAATAATCGGAGCCGGACCTGATATTGTATGGACATGTGCCTTACGCAATGTCATACTTGAGAAAAAATGTTTATTGCGAAGGATGGTATGTGTTGATGCACTATCAAGCAAACATACATCTTTCTTTTTCTCGGTATTTTTCATTTGCACTTTCATTGACAACTTCAGGTGTCAAATATCATAAAATTTTCATATCAAATATAGGATCAAATAATATTTCAAAGATAACAAATATCATATAAAGTTCATAAGCATTTCATAACCATATTAGAGGACAACAAAAGTAATAAAAATAACTGAAAAGAAAGTATTATTTTAAGTAGTCATCCACCAGTCTAATGCTTCATCAAAGCAATCAGAGGTCCTCAAAGAAATCAGAGACATCCAAAGATGCATTTGCTACTTCAGAAGCAAGAGGAGTCCCACCAATGGAGATATTGTTGGCCTCAACGGTGGTCATGGCAGTAGGACTAATTTCAATGGCGTGAGATTCATCACGCTTGCCCATATTTTTTAGAGATGCCTGGTATAAATCAACAAAGTGCTTTGGCGTACGACAGGTACGCGACCAGTGCCCAACCATACCACAACGATGACAAATACTTTCATTAGTCACCTTCCTTGGCTTCTTTTCTTTGTTATGATTTGGGCCAAAATAAGATTTCCTAGGCCGGTTAAATTTTCTGTCGCCCTTTCGAGGAATATTTTCTTGCCTGCGCTTATGGCCCTTAAAATGGCCAGCATTTTTTGCAAAATTAGCATGTGCTTCAGGCAATGCTTTGGACCCAGCAGGTCTAAGATCATGATTTTTGAGCAGCAGTTCATTAGTTTGCTCAGCAGTGAGCAACACAGAAATTAATTCTGAGTATGTGCCAAATTGCCGCTGCCGGTATTGCTGTTGCAATATAATATTCGAAGCATGGAAGGTGGAGAAAGTTTTCTCTAATAGCTCCGCATCAGTGAGTTTGACACCGCATAACTCAAGTCGAGAAACGACATCAAATAGAGCGGAGTTATAATCAGACACTGATTTAAAATCTTGCAATCTGAGATTCTGCCAGTCATACTGGGCTTGAGGGAGGATAACCGTTTTGGTATGATCATATCTATCCTTCAACCTCTTCCACAGGGTCTTAGGATCTCGAACGGATAAATATTGAGTCTGCAGGCTCTCATGCAAATGGCGACGGATAAATATCAGCGCATTTGCATTATCTTTTGCATTTGATGATCCGTCTTTTGCAATTGTTTCATCGAGACCTTGCCCTTGGAGGTGCATTTCCATGTCTAGGCACCAGGATAAATAATTATTTCCACTCACTTCTAGGATGTGGAATTTGGGCTTTTCAATATTTGACATGAATCTTGCAAAAATAAGGAATCCTTAAATTAGAAGGATTTCCAAAATATCCACTGCTACTTCAGGAGCAAAGGGATATATATATATATATATATATATATATTTATTTATTTATTTAAGATTTGAAATATGAAAAATTGATAGAAGGAGATGAAGTATAAGATAATTATGAAAAATGAAGAGAACACTTACATCGCAAAAGGTATTTACTCAGTTGGTAGATCCTCGTGCTGATAACGTGTTGTAAAAGATCGCGTTGTTGTTATAGAATATCACGTAGCAAATATGTAAACGAAGATTAAGAGAAGAGAGGATTTTCTCATTTAGCTACTCATTATGAGCATAGCACACACACATATATATATAGAGAACTCCATGGCAAAAGAAAAATCTAACTTGGTCTTCTTCAAGAATTAAACTACTTAAATTAGGCTTCTTTTGACCTTTGAACAATTATCTTGGAATTCTTCAAGTCAAAGTTTAACCATCTTGTAGAACAAGTTGTCTTCAAGTTGTCTTCAATCTTTGAACAATATTGCACAAGTCCAATTTTTCTTCCAATCTTTGAATATTCATTATTTCATAACAAAAATTAGCCTTTTAGGGGTAAAGTAGAATTTTTTTTTTTGGGGGTCGAACGGGGTAAAGTTGAATTTGATCGTTAAAGTTTCGGGGAAATAGAGTAGAATTAGCCTTTTGGGTTTGGGTCATGTTCGGGTCGGGTCTCGTTTTGGGCCAGAACAAGCACAAAGCCTTCATGTTTTCGGTTCTGATCAGGCATCACGAAAATCTGGTCCGAACCTATGGCACATCTAGCCGAGGCCCAACTGAAATTGAACTCTGAAAATGATCATACCTTTCAAACAGAGAGCAAGCAAGATGAGCGGCGAGACTCTTAAAATGGCGGACCAGCAGCATGAAGGTGTGACGGTGACACAGGGGGACACAGCAATGAACAGAAAGCAAGCAAGATGAGCGGCGAGACTCTTAAAATGGCGGACCAGCAGCATGGATGTGTGATGGTGACACAGGACAGAGGTGACGCAGAGGGCAGCGGTACTTGGGTCCAAACTTGCAGACCGACAGTGCGGCTGTGTCGCCTCAGCTGGTCTGGGGAAGAGCTCCGCAGCCAGAAACCATGAGTCTGGTGAAGGTGGCCACACCTATTGTAGCAGACTACTCTCGGGACCGATACGCCGGCTGCTAACTTGGAAGGCGGGTATGTCCCCCAATGGGTGCTATTGTACTTTTGCAATGAATTCAAGTTTTACCAACGAAGAAAGCACCCAATCTCTGATTCGAGATCACACATACCCCGGTATGTTCGTTTGAGACACGAGAATGCATCAAAAGAATTATCTGTATTCTTATTTATATGATCCTCAAAGAACAAATGCTAATCGTAACCGAGATAGCAAAAGCAACAGGAAGACATGCAAGTGCCTTGAACTTTGTATGCGATTGTCAATCTGACCTTGGAAAACACTGCCTATGCTACTTAAGATATGTCAAATTCATTGAGTATACAAAAATGATTTCTCTCTCTTTGCTTTTTCACCTCTTTCTCTCCAGGTCACAGCCTGGCAAAAGGAGGGAGTTTGATGTCGATCAGTCCCCCTCTCATTCACCTACTGTTATGCTTTCTCATCACATGAGAAATGCCTTTTTCCGCCTTTGGTTGTCCGAAATGCTCGTCACTGATGCCATTTCAATTGCCAAAACTGCGGGTAAAGATTAACTCACATTATTAAGCCTCATCACTGTGATGGCATTTCAATTGGCAAAGCAGAGGGTATGCAAAGTGGTAGTCGGCTTTGTATTTGCATACTCTATGGAGACAAGCTTTCCTCATCCGAGCTGCTATTTCCTCTCGCATTGTACCTGTTCAGAACAGGAAGCGAAGCAGTGGAAGAAATCCGGAAGGACCTTGCACCCCCCACCACCGTCTGATCCTGCATCCGACCGACATCCTTGCACACATGATCCAAAACCGAGAGGAAATCTCTCACAATCAGAAAAATTCTTAATGGGTGAGCTTCCTCCTTTGCAGCATCACCATGAAAATATTCAGTAGCCTCTCTCACCAGAAACAAAGCCTTCTTCTCATCATCCTTGACTCTAGTGATTTCCTCCTCTGCCTCTCTAAGGAACATCTTCATTGAATCGAAAAAGTTCCTCTGCATATCTGGCCTCTGGTATTGCAGCACATGTCTGACTTTGTCAAGCCCGGTTTCAAGTTTTGTGACATAACTACTCAAGACATCGGAGTCCATTGCTGCTGCTTTTTTCACGTTTCCAAGGTCTTTGCTCAGGTTAGCCACGACCTGCAATCCTTGCTTCTTGAAGTCATCGTCCTTCATCTTAGGTTGCACCTTGTTCTGATGATTGTCATCAACATAAGTCGTACCTTCTCCCTCAGATCTTATGATTTCCTGAACCACGAAGTGAAGAAGCGTTGTTTTTCCGTCTGTTCCCTTTATATCTACGAGTTTTAGGAGTGTCTCAAGTTTGAAAGCTTTTGCATCTCCACGGTTTGTGCCTACATTCATTCGGTTGCCAGTCCTAAGTACAGCTTCAAGGAGTTTGAGGAATAATCGGCTGTTCTTTAGCTCTTCACTAGCTGCCTGCCATGTAATAACATCCAATGAGTAGGTCCTAGGCATCATAATTGAAGAATTTCTTGCATCTAATGAAAACTGTGAGGGATTCAACGATGTTGGTGTAAATAACTTGAGAATAGTACCTCTAGCGTTTGGAAAGCCTTCCTCAGGTAGTTCACCTCAGTCTCGAAATTGGCTCTATATAACATAGCTTCAACTCTTTTGAAGGCAAATGGAATGTCAAGGATAGACTTAAGAAACCGTTCCGCAGTGCCTAGTTTAGAGATGTCACCATTATAATCTCGAAGCTTTATCTCCTCTTCCTTCGTTGGAGCCATTTTCACAAGTGTCTCCAGAAGTTCAGTACCCAATCCTTCTGGATTACCTACGGATCAGATGCATATGGCACATGATGTAATCAAACTAGCAACGTAATAAAGCATGCAAAATAAGACATCAGTACAAATCAACTTCCGCTTAAGTCTCGCAAAAGAGAACTCTATTATTACCTTATTCATAACAACTTTCTCTCTCTACCTCAATGCTGCAAACTCAATTTCAAATTGAAAACATGGAATTGAAGCTATAGAGTCATGCTCGTAAGAACCAGCATTTGTTTACTGCATCTGAAGATTTTGACCCTCTACACTCGGCTCATGATTTTTTTTTTAGTTTTCTCTCAACGATGTTATATTTCTTTAGCTTCCCCTTCTGTCCCTCCTCGAACACATAAGACAATGCAATGATCTTCTGGTTTTGCTTGCGGTAAGACTAGCGGCTTCAACTAAAAAGCTTGTTCTACTTTGGCGTACTGCAGGCTTTATGGAATTTGGCCTGGGATGCAACTTCAAGAACTTTCCATATCAACTCAAATCCATTATACCTTAGGATTAGCAAGAATTAAGTTCGACGAAGGGGATAACAAGGCTTTCAACACTGCAAGAGCATGATCCTACCGTCATCAAGGTTTGAATTTCCATAAGCTACCCACTTCCCTCTTCGTAAGGTAAACTCGAATAATGCAATTTCAGGCTGTTCGCTTTCTATCTTTAGAAGAAAATGAAAGGACATGGGGGGCATACCGTCTAAAAGTGCTTCAGAGACTTCATCCCTTGTCACGTTCAGTGCTCTCAACAGGATAGCAATGTTCTGTGACTTCTTTGGATCCAAAACCCTGTTCTCCTGCTCCGGAGGGGGCAGCACCGATCTCCTCGTAGGCTCCCTAGGAGCTGAATTTGCCGAGTGGCAACCGAAAAGTGTCTCCATCATATCCTCATTCAATCTATAAAATCAAAAAAATTGTCCATGGATCAGATTTGGTTTACTAGAATTAAGCGGCATCAGCATTCGTTTCAAGCAACAAAACTTACTGGAATGAGCTCGACTTAAGCTGGTCCCAGACCGTGGCTCTGTCGGAAGTTGCCCTTACTTTGTCCCAGTGCAGAGGCTTCAATTTCGGCCTCGCTTCATCTTTATCATCCCCGTTTTGCCTCTTGGAAGAGCCGGGGCTTCCGTTACTCTCTTCGGCAGCCTCGCTCTTGCCATTGCTTGAAACAGCTCTGGAAGCAGGAGTCCAAGATTTTGAACTGGTTGATTCTGGGGTATGTTGCTGAGAAAAGATGTTAGCTTCTAGTCTTCTCTCTTTCTTCGGAGTTGCAAAGGCCCCCGGTGGCAGGGGCAGTCGAGAAGGCGGGAGGGGCGGTGGCCGCGGAGGAGGAGGAGGGGGCGGGGGCGGAGGAGGCGGAGGTGGTGCAGCCGTAACTTTGTTTGTTCCCTGTGGTGAGCTGCTTATTGATTGGAGAAGTGCCATATTCGGAGGTGGAGGTGGAGATGAGAATTTAGGCCTGGAGATTGTCCTTTCGCTCTTCTGAGATGGAGCCACCGCAGGCGGCGGTGAGACCTGCTTTATCGATGGTATAATGACATGTTTCATCTCCGGAGAAGACGCAGAAATTCGTGATTTTGGAGACGTTCTCTTCGAATGTGGAACAGAAGTGACAGAGCCATTGCCATCGCTCCTCGCGAGGACACCAAAACCTTTTTTGTCGCCGGAGCTTTTACTGCTTTGACGAGAAATTGGCGTGTAATAGCTCTCCTCGTTGCTTAGAGAGGAACATTGAGGAGTGTAAAACGCAGCACCGCGACTCTCTTCATCGTCCGACGAAATCGCCGGCGACTTCTCCACAGGAGGCTTCGCCAACGGCGGCAGAGGCTGCAACTCAGGACTCGGCCGATAGCGAGGGTTCTCCGATCTGTTCACGGAATTCAACTTCCGGTAAGGCGACGAGATTTCTCCACTGCAATCACCGACGGATCTCGTCGCCGAAGGCTCAACGGTGCCAATGTAGAGGAAATTGGACGGTGGAGCTCGAGAATCGTCAACAACTCTCTCGGAATTGTTTCCCCCGACGAGCTTTTGCGACTCCTGTGGATGCTTGGCCCTGTGCCGATACAGGAAAAATGCGAGGGCAGACAACATTCCTAAGGTGACGATTCCGACGGAGATTGCGATCGCCACCGTCTTCGTCGGCTTCGTCGGCTGCGTCGCGGTCGGGAACGGCGTGGTCGCATTACTGAGCGCCGGCGGCGGCTGACCGCCCGGGTTCTGCGTCGCTCCGGCCGGCACCTCGGGGAAGAACGGCTGGTCGGGGTCGGGGAACGCGGGGGACGGCGGAGGAGGCGACGGCAGCGGCGGCGATTCAGCGGCCGGGGGCGGAGCGGAGCCCACCGGGAAGAGCGGCTGGTGGAGGACCCTCCTGTGGGGGCCGCGGCTGCTGGCGAGCTCGGCCGCGCCGCCGGATTTCTCGGCGGCGACCACGTGGAAGAGCAGGAGAGAGAACAGAACCGGAGCCCAAAGGAAGCTCGAACCGTGATCTCTCATGGTGAACTTTGCTGGTGGCTTTCTCTCACCAAACTCATCTCTCTCTCTCTCTCTCTCTCCCTCCCTCTCTCTCTGGTCTCGTAAATTCTCTGCAGCTAGAGGGAGAGACGTCGCAGAAGACGAAGAGGAGGGAGACTGGAGTGGGGAGTGTGTGAAGAGAAGCTTCTCTGTTGGCCACAGCTTCCGGATGCTCCACCAGATGACGTCATCACTGCCCCCATTTTTCCCATTTCCCCATCGTATTTTGTGCTTTTTCGTTTTCATGTCCGATCCCACGTTTATTCCCCTTTCACATGGGGAGGGATCGGTTTTTCTCCATTGTACTAACTGTCGCTGACACGTGGCAGTGCGCCCCTTTTTTAATTTATAATAATAATAAAAAAAAAGGGGAAATCGATTTCGACTGATGATCGTCATCGTGGCCGTGGAGTGGGGGGCTAATAATTATTCGGAGACAGGCGCATAACGTACGCATATGCACTTTTTTATGTCTGTTTAACGGATTAATTGGGAGTATTGCACTAGAAGCTACAAGATAATAACGCCAAAACTTACCTGGAATTTAAACACTTTGAACTTGGATTTACCTAAGAAAAAAAATTAATTTCGAATAATGGTGAATAATTATTTCGATGACAAATTAGAACTTGACAAAATATGATGCTTTTCTCATGATTTGACAATGACCCTACGGAAACATGTCAAGAGATTAAAAAAATAAAAATAAAATAGAACATATTAAGGAGAAGTTTTTTTAAAATTTTTTTTATCAAGATTGAAAAGGAGAAGTCAAGTTTCAATGATTTCATATAGTTTGGTAGATGAAGTGACCCCACACCTATGATACTTGTTAGAATAATTAAATATTGAGTTGCATTTTCATATAATAGTTTAAAGATTTTAGAATAGTTGAAAATGGTTCTACATAATCTCACATGATATCAGAGCAAGAGATCTTGAGGTCAAATTGTTGCTATCATCGAGATGAAGTTGCAATTCTAAGAAATTAGGAAGATTTGACATATATGTTGAATTTTTAAGTATGGGTTGTGTTTAGACATTTAAAATACGTTGCCTCAAAGCGCTAGAGATTCATAAAGTTTATAGAACAAAGATTAATGTATAAACTATATTTTGGGCATGCTTTTAATAAAATAAAAAAAATGTTCCTATCACTACTCTGTTTTGATACGGTAACATGAAAAGATACCAGGCAATTGAAAATCTCGGAGAGAAAATAAAATAGAGAATTGTTTGGGTGGTAAGGAAAGAATTGAAGGAAAAACAAAAAACAGAATTGGAGGGGAAAAAAAAAAGAAATAGGTTGAAATTACAAATGAAGGGTTTAAAGCATTAATAAATCCTAAGTCCTTCCAAAAATCATCTAGCTCTAAGAGTGACTTACACGGCATTCCAAGAAGCAACTTCCCATGGTATGAGATGGCACCCTAGTCCATTGATGGGCCCCTCTATTGATGTATCACGTCCCTCGGAAGGATGATTTTTCTTTTTTTGTGGGGGTGGGAAGAAATTGAACCGACAAAGGATTTATTTATTTTTTCTCTGCAAAAAATAAATGACCTATAAAATATTTTCTTAAAAATGATCCGTTGTACTATTTACAAAAATGAAAAAGCAAATTTTCATCGTCCATAGAGATGTTTAAATATAAAGTATTATTGATGACGAAAGCATTTTTTGACTAATTATTGTAATCAGGAAAATATGTTTTAAATAATTCATTTCTTGCGAAACAAACGAGATCAAAATATAAATGAATTAGTTTGCTAGTTCACTGTAGAAGTCCCCATCTTAGTAGAAGTATAGATTAGTGACATTTGTAGAACAGAAGGGGTTAAAGAACACCTAAAGTTAAACATGGAAGGAATAAGTTCAAACTATTCTCTCTCCTTCTACTAAACTACAAAACAAGATAACTTCTAAATTACTTTTTAATAATTATGACCTGAAAAAAATTTCCTCCTTAAATTTTTGCCATAGATTACAACATCAAGAAGTCATATTTATTTATTTTTTGGAAAAAAAAACTAATTTATTGATAGTAGAAAAGTTTTGACAAAAAAAATAGTAAAGAAGTTAAAATTTAAAAAAACCATCAAAATCAAATTATTGGCTTTCTTTCTAATATCAATTTCCTCCTGTACTCCAAAATTTTTGCAGAGGTCGTGGACGTACCTATAACCATATGGAAAAGCTAGTGGATGTAATATTTCTGACATCTTTTTATGCTTTCATTTGCTGCTTGTCGACTCCATTTAAGGTTTTTTTTTTGTTTGGAGATGGGCATTTTTTTAAAAAATTAAGGACGCAATATGAGATGTTCCACTCTCTCGTGACCAAAGTGTCGTCGTAAAATATTTTGGGATAGGCTTAATGGAATATTAATGAAAAAAAAACGACTCTAATATGGCCATATTAGAGAATTTGTCGTTGACTATTGAGATAAAAAAAATCCAAATAAACTATATATTTTTCAAATGATTTGGCATTAAGTTAGGGAAAGATGTGAAAATGCTCAAAAATTGAAATCCTTTGCGATCTCCCTTCTCACAAAAATCTAAAATTTGGGCATGAATCGAAATCGAACGACACAGATACGGACAAAAAGGATTTTAATCCGAGGCGACACTATGAAATGATCGGTTTTGATTGGGGGAACCGTCACAATTGACGGAGACATGTCATCATGAAATGTCATTATTGCAGCAATCAAGCTGGACTAACATTTTGGTAAAGCGGTTCCGAATTACCATTTGGGAGGGTAATGCAACACCGGGGGCTCGGGAGGCAAAGGGCGCGGATGTAATTTCACGAAAAGCCGACGTGGCTAAGTGTGATTTCGACTGTTTTTTTCCCACGTCTTTTTTCCGCTTTTCCTGATGCCAGTTCGATCCACCGACTCTCCCCCAGCATGTGCCTTTTTCACGCTTTTCCTTCATCTTTCCCTTTCCGCTTTTGTTAGTGGAACAACACCACTGCGTAATGACGTTTCTGTCCTTTTTCCCCCGCTTTTCCTTTTCTTTATTTTTTTTAAATTTACTTTTTCTTTTAAATTTGCTGTTCACTTCTTAACGTTGCAAAAGCGGGTGCTTAGCTTTATTCCCTTTGCCAAGTGGGAGCGAATGTGTGTCGTCTGCCGTGCTCGTTCGGGAGGAATCCTACACTGTCCCTTCCCCCAAAAAAAAAAAGAAAGAAAAACTTCCTTAACCCTTAATTAAGAGTAATGCGATTATTAAATGATTAATTGTAGAAGAGACGAGCCACCCACTTTTTCTTTACTTGATCCAAGCAACTCTGAGATTCCAAGAAACATCCATGAAGTCTCCTGGTTATTGAGATTCGAGGCATTCTTCGGATAGAAAACACATTGACCTTGATGGAAATCGATTTTGCGTGTCTTGTGTGATAAACTATGTAAATTGAGAAAGTGACAGATTGGTGAAACTTTTAAGCTCGGTTTAGTGCCAGCTAATCAAATAGACTTAATTGGCGCAATTACAACATGTTTAGAATTGAATTGGCTATAAAAAAAAAGTTTAGGACTGAATTGGTATAACTGCAATACGTTTAGGACTTGTTTGGTAATTTTTCCAATCATTTCACGAAACAAACAAAAACTTGATGTTGAAAGCTAAATGAGAGTGTATCGGTGATTTGATTTAGTGAGGCTGTGTTGCCAGGCTATTTGAGCTATGAAAATAAGAGGCGCCTTCAATTATTCCGACTATCGTGGTACAGGGATGACTTGAGGATGAAGGGAGTATTATCTCATACTTGGCTTGTGCATCTTTAGTGCTGTTTGACATCGATCATTAAACTGGCTGCCTAGTATATGTGTTTATAATCCAAACCATTCATGCTTTGACCGTCGTATTGGTGGAATAAGTATCAAGTGACCTCAAATTAGTTTGCTTTTGAAACCGTATGAGTACAAGAAAATAACGATCAAAATGGATCGTATTAGGAATAAAGATACCACAAGTGTCATAGCTGTTGAGTAGCTCTCATTTGAGGGTCATAACTCTTCTTTCGACTATTTAAGCGCCATAAATTTTTAAATACACTTATTTGAGTGCCATAAATTTCAATGGATCGCATGAGTGCAACAATTTCTTGTAAACATTCACTAAAGTTTGAAAATTCGACTTGACATGACACTTATAGTGAACGTCTTTAAAAGTTATGGCACTCAATTGATTAATCGGTAAGTTATATGACACCCAAATGAATGAATTTTTTTTTATGACTCTTAAGTGAACTCCATACGTAAATAATGACGCTCAAGTGATTGAAAAAAGAGTTATGACATTTAAGTGAGTGTAGTCACGACCTTGCTTTTCCATCGATGGAAAGGGGGAAAATGTTTAGAGGCAACCAACGACCCTTAATTAGATGCAACTCTCCCAAGTTCTTACATCGTGACATTGGATTCAATTTTAAATTTGGATTTAATCCTAAATGATTTCTATGTGAGATGGGAGTTTCCACTATCCTTTCGTGAAGGGCTAGAAACCTAGTGATGTTATGGCTAGCGTTATCACCTCAAAGGGGTCAATAGGTGATTCTAAAGAATTTTATGTGATTAATGCTGAACAATACAAATCTGCTCAGAACTTCGATCAGACAATATTAACTAGTAAGGTCTGAGATCCTCTCAGAAGTGGCGCTGTGCACAAATTTACTAATACACTATATAATTAGGGAGATTAAGTGTAAGAGAATGTGCACAAAGGATTTATAATGGTGCGGCTTTATTCAAGTTTACGTCCACTTCTTTACATCGGCAGCCAATCGATTGAATTTCACTAATGAATAACTCAGAGGTTAAAAACTTGGTAAATAGACTTCCCGTCTAACACTCTTACACTTGTATATTCTCCTTTGAGTATTACAGTGTTGAATCAAAGGAACATGAAGGATGTGAAGTTCTCTTGCTTTTGAAATTTTGAATTCTATATCCTTGTTTCTTACTCTTCAGTTTTGAGGTCTTTTTTTATACTCCTCGATCCCAACTTCCCGTTACAAGATCTCCAGAGGATTGCTTTCCAAACTTACCCATTTGGATGAGACTGTATATGAAGGATTTTGTAGCTGTTGAGATCGATAAAAGAAAGAATCCTCCTTTGGATTAAATCACCCATACAATCATGATGCTGGATTTTCATATATGGATTACTTCATTAGCTTAGTTATCCTCATCTCTCTTAATCTATGTCTTTGATTGATCTTCATGACTAAAAATCTCCAAGTACGAATCCAGCTTGATTGCTAATCATTGAAATAAATTTCTTAGCAATCTGGTCATTGCACATGAAATACTTCTATCAGAGCTTGTGCATCATTCTAAAATTTGAGCTTCTTATGTAAAGTCTGAGCTTCCTGCTCAACATATGAGTTTCTCATACAACATCCGAGCTCCAAGTAGTGCTTGAGTCCCTGAGAAATAGCATCTGAGCCTATCTTATCAAATTCAATCTCGTGTAACTTGTTTCACACACTTTTGGATAATTTGCAAGATATTATTTCATAGCATTAACTTAGATATAAGATATTCAGGATTATTTTATCAGTTTCAAAATCAATTAAGGGGTTTTCTCACCAATCTTCACCATTTTGATGATGGCACAAATATCCACACAAATATATTTATTTTTGTATAAGAAATGTGAGTAAAATAATGATTTTTCACTCAAGAAAAGTTAGCTAAACAATGATATATCATGTAGTGCCTTTAGCGAAAATTGAGTTTTGATGAATTCAAGGTTTGAATTCGTTTTTGAAGTATAGCTCGTTTTTTCCTTCAAAACTTCTAAAGACCTATATCAAAATTAACAAGTTTTAATTCATTTCTTAGATTTTCCAAGTCGCTCATTTTAGTTTCAATTCGAGAAATTTAATAGAATGTATCAGAGCATTGTGAAGTGTAGGTTCAGAGCGTAGATACATTTTGGAGAATAGAAAGATATAGGTTCAGAGCGTGATCATATAAGTATGTTATATGTTCAGAGCGAAATCATATAAGTATGTCGTTACTTAGAACTTGTATGTAGAATGACTTGAGTCATTCGCAGAACCTATTCTTGTGATGTTCTCAGAACTTGTGAGAACTTGTATCATTATCGGAATTTGCATGTGTAGAACAACTTATTCATACTCAGAACCAGAATATATTCTCCTTAAAGAATAACTTTGATATTTATTGTTCGGAACCTATTCTTGCAAACCATAATGTTCTCCTTTTTCTCCTTTTGTAATAAATATTTAAGGATATATCTCTCCCCCTTTTTGTCAGTAGCACTATTGTATACACGAATCCTATCTTATTTGTCACTATAAGTAGTTTAGTAGTTTAACCTATTATTGTTACTTGCTGAGCTTTCAAGCTCACCCTCGTTGAATGACATCTTTTTAGTGCAATAGCTATGTCACTACTCCTCCTCCTACCAGGACCATATACCACTTTGGGGCCCTGATACGTGTCACATGCACATGGGAGTTGTGTACCACTTCATGTGCACCACTTCATTGCTTCATACATTTGGGGCTTAGGCTAGTGGGTTGACCCACTTCCCTCTCCCCTGGTGAGTGATTGCAAAGATGGTGGTAGTGACATGCAGGCGAACAGTAGCAGCAGCAATAACGAGGAGCGGTTGGTTAGAGTCAGTGGATGGTAGGATTATATAGGTATGCTTTTGAGTAGGGGCAACACGGTAGCGACATTTTGGATGTAGCCGTGGGGTGGTGTCATCTGTGTGCTCCAAGTATGAGCGAGGGAGATGGAGTCGACACTTATTGACAGTCTTCTAGGTGTTTAGTTTATCTTTTGTCAATTTTTCTGTGAAAGTGGTCGCTGTGTTTAACTGGACAATACATATAAAAGAATTGTTTTCCAAATATGAATGAGTTTTTTGAATGCCTATTATCTAATATAGCCGTAGCGAACCTTGGTGGCTGTAATCCTATAGACATGCTTGCCATTTTCCCCTTCGCATGCACTTGTCTTCTTCTTTTTGGGTAGCCCACTACTTGTTTATAGTTGGTTTAGCAAGCACATGCTTCCTCTATTATCTATATAATATTATATTAAAATAGAGCTTGCTAATGTCGGATGATGCATTGGGACATCGGCGGCTCTAGTCAAGGGATTGAGGACCCAATCCTTTACATTATTCAGTATTAGAGTGCTTCAGTGGAGTGATAAGGTGCGTTAGTGAATGAAGTGTTTGATAGACATGTTCGCGTTAAAACTTACTCGTGCATATGTTTGTGATTGTCAAGAGATAGATAGTAGCTCAGGCTACTCGTTAAATGGGAAGTGCGTCGATCACTTCTCAAGTTTAATGATCTTTTTGAATTGAGGATATGGTATAGTGATCAAAAGATGGATTGGACGGTAAGTCGAATGGTAACGACTTGTCGATATACCTGAATAATGGGAGTTTGATGGTTATCCTATAGAAACTGATCGTGGATATGGTGTTGACACCTAAATTTTGGTTTTTCTTTTTTCATTTATATTACACAAAAGTGAGAATTAGTTCTCCCCAAAAATAATTTCTCATGCATTAACATATTTCATTTTTTTCCTACATTTCATCTTGGATTAATAGGTGAGGATTTGAGCTTAACTCGATAGGCAATTTGGACTCAGATTAGCAAGAAATTTTTGGCAAATTGGAATCAATAATGCCGAAAATATGAAGAGGCTTGGACCTATTTTTTGAATGCTATTCAGCTCATTTTTGCTCAATTTAATTTTAGGATTTTAATTAATTATCAATTTAATTAATTAAAGCCCGATTGGAGCTTGGAAATGTGCGATAAGCCCACCAAACATGAAGAGATTTGGCTGGCCCACTAAAACCCCTCTATGGCCAAAAACGTTAAAGTGTTTTAATAGATTAGGACTCTTGAAAAATCATAATTTTTGATCAGACGGTCCTAATCTAATCTTACAACCGAAGTCTAATCCTACAGCCTGTAACAAATCCCACTAGGACTAAGTTTAGCTTATGTCTACATAAGCTGACTTAAAGACCTAGGGTTAAGAAGGGGCCACTTCCATTGATTACAAGGCAAAAGAGGGCATATAGACAAGAGAATAGACAGAGGGCGTGGACAACAAAAAGAGGGTGGTTGAGGAGAAGATGACAAAAGGAAGAGCTACGCCGCCTCCACTTTGTCCGTGAAGCCTTGTTGCCTACTTCTACATCTGGCCACAACTGCACCAGCGAACTTGAACACCTTTTAGGGACTCAGAGTCATCCTCGCACGCCCACACAGGCCACACACAAGAAAATTCATGGCAGAAAGTGATCGTGAGTGAGAACTTCATTGACGGAAGAAGAAAGACCAAGGAGAGAGCTTTTTTTCTCTCCTTCGCGTCTTCCATCCAGAGGCCAAAGAAGTGGGAGTCCAAGAGACTTTTGTATGGATGCCTCCACTCCTGCAAAGATTGACGTGCACGAGATGCCAAAAGTGGGTGCTTGATTGATGAATAGAGAATTTCAAGTCTTACTCTACGACTTATCGCTTGTGCACTTCACAGAGTAGTGACACCACTACATTGGACACCCCACAGCCATGATACCTCTCGGTGTCCCTGCAGGTCCTTGATGATTTTGCTTCTACTCCCTGTAGCCGCAACGATCGATAACCAAGCTCGAACTATTGCGACGATATTGCTTCGTTGACCTCGTGCCGAGGGGACCACTGTCTTTGCTGGTCCTTGCTCTGTCCAGAGAGCCCGTCGACAATCTGGGGGCTTTAGTGGACTTCAAGCAAGCTGGCCAATCAATTTGCCACAAGTCAATTGTTGAATTTTCCTTGCCAATCACAGTAGAGACCAAGACGATCCCCAACACTGAGGAGGTTGCCCTGTGGTGACCAACTACTGCAATCCCTGCTGCACAGTACGCCAACCGAGCTGTCCTCTAAACTTTGACCAGGAATGGCAGCAATTATTATTATTATTGTTTTTTTGTAGGCTGAGTAGTCCACTGAGACTTTGGCCATCAAGTCTAGCACCAAGTAGCCATCACCGCAATCCAGTCGCGCATCGTGCCCCCGTGGTTTAGAAGAGAGGCTCTTGCCTAAATAAGACAGCCAGAGAAAATTCTGATCGGTGGTCAAAACCAAGAATCTGAGTGCTAGAATTGGCGATTCACTCCGTGAATAGCAGAGCCACCCGTCCAAGCCTCCGAAGTTGCTGCCTCGTAGCTTGTGTTCCAGATCGTCTAGTCCACTGTGGAGTGGCTGTCCATCACTGTTTCTACCTCAAATTAGCCCCGATTTCATCCGACGAATCTACGTAACTCCTATCTACTTGTTAGTGTTAATTTAAGGTCGATTTGTGACAATTTTTGCATGCTGTTTTGCTATGTTTTTACTGCTGCTTTGCTGCTTGGTCCAAAAACATGATGTTTTTTGTGCTGTACCTGTCTCTAACCATGCAGAGTTTTGCGAGAGCGTAAAGGTAATTTTTTAGATTTTTGATTGCAAATCAATATTTGTTTGATTGGAAACTCGCATATATGTTTTTTTAATGATTCAATGGATGTATACGATTTGCAATTGAAAAAAAAATCAAACTTTTTTGATAAAAAAAGGTGAATTTTTATCAATCATTAAAATATAACCTTTTGAGATGTTGTTGGTGACGTATTCCCTTCGATATAATCGTGTATGCTGCCTTATACTCCCCAACTTGGAATTGCTTGAAACGGTTTACGTCCTGGCATATAAAAAATTGGTCACATATTGATACTCGATTTTAGTTCATATTTTGGCAAGAAAGACTAAAAATTGGAATTTTTGATGAACAAAAAATCTAGATTTTTTGGGTGGTTATCTTTCATGGCCTAACTTGGCACAATTTTCCTGAATTAAAATCCTAAACCTAAATCCGGACATGTCATATCCATAGCTATTCGGATATGATTTATTTTTGAATTAATAAAAAGGGAAAGTTAGACAATTCGATCTATAACCGTTTAGATCCGATTTGCTATCTTCTCAAATTAATTTTGGGTTTAAGAAAGTTGAATTTCTTTGGAAAAATTCAAGAGGAATATCTATGGATTGCTTTGTGATTATTATGTTTTGGATATTCGTTGATTTTTTTTTTGGGGTCATTATCTTGTTTACTTTGGATTACCATCCTATCTTGTTTGAAATTCCATACAAACAAAAAAATCTGAAAATTTTAGTACGATATGGTTTCTTAGAAACCCTTGTCACGACCTTCGTGAGGTTTCTAGGTCCTCGAGGGAGCTAATGAATTGCTAGACCCATCCTAAGATCAGGACTTAACTTGTGCCCCCTCAGGCCCATACCAAATCACGTCAGGAAATTTTAAATTCGGGATCGACCTTAGTGTGGTCAGTGACATATGCATCGGTGTATGTGCAATAGGAGTCGCCACCGATCATTTTTTGGAAGGTATTATCGGAAACCTTATCGAGCAATTGGCAGGGATCGCTCGATTCTACGAAAACTAGAGATTTTGGGTTCGGGGACTTAGTTACGCCAATATTGCTATTGATGCTCTTTCTGTACATAAGTTGAGTGATTTCCTAATCTAGAAGGTTCATGCAGGTATTCTTTGGGTAAGGTGAGTCTTGAAAGTCTAATGGGTTCATGCAAATAGGAATATCTGTCCCATCGATCACGAATCATTGAAGTAAATGCGCAATTAAGGAAATCAATTCAAAAAGAGATCACATCAGATCAAGTCAAAACAAAGCCTAAGGAGTCTCAGAAGCCTGGAAAGAATGCCAACTAAGTTCTGGGGTGATTTGGAAAAATTTGGGTCAAGTCAGCTAGAAAGGTAAAATGATAATTTTCTAAAGCTCGGGAGGTCAAAAATGTGAAAATAGGTTAAACCAATTGGGTATGATTTTTCCTTAATTTTCACAATTTTTGAGAATTTTTTTGAATTTTTTGAAATTTTTCTGAAACTTTTGTGATTTTCTAAGTTGTTTTTTATGATTTTCCAAGGACTTTTCTATTTTTTGGGACATTTTTTGATTTTTTTTTATTTTTTTATCTTTTCAATTATTCCTTACATTTTCTGAATTTTCTTGATATTTTAAGATTTTTTGAAATTTTTAATATTTTACTATTATTATTTCTTTTTTTAATATATATTAATTATTTTTAGGACTTCCTCTATTTTTGAATTTTTTTGAAATTTTTTTGGGAATCTTTATGATTTTTGCGAATTTATTATTATTATTATTTATTTTATTTTATTTTTTATTTTATTTTCCTACGATTTATGAATTTTTTTTACTTTTCTAAGATTTTCTAAAAATTTTTGTGATTTTCCTTGATTTTTATTATTATTATTTTTTACTTTTTTTTCTGTTAAGTTTTTTATTTTATTTTATTTTTTATTTAATTCCTCAGACCGAGTCGGGTTGACCTAGCCCGCTTGACTCGAAAGCCCAAACCTAAAACCCTGAACCAAAACGGCGCAGTTTCAATTTTTATTAATTATATATATTTTATATTTATTTGATTTTTATTTATTTTATTGTTTATTATTTACTATACGGGCCGGGCCGGATAGACCTGGCCCACTAACCTAAACCCGGTCCAAGGCCCAAGCAAACTACCCAATGGCAAAACGACGTAGTTTCGGGAATTTAATTTTTTGAATTTTCGAATTTTTCAAATCTTTTTATTTTATTTCCCCGCCTGAGCCTTAATCCTACGGCTGATGACTTGCCACACGTCTCTATCCTAATCGTCCATCCCTCATATAAAACCTACGGCCAAGATCTATTTTCCAGACTAAATTCCGACCGTCCCTTTTATTATTCCTAAAAAAAATGATTATAGAATTCGAATTACAAATTTTATTTCAGAAAATCCAAGATTTCGCATGTGGCCTAACCCCGATCGTCAGATCAAATTCATTATAAATCCTAATCGGTCATAACAAATGGGCTGACGTGGCATTCGACGTGGCAGCCACGTCATCGTTGACCAGGTCAACAAGAGTTGACCTGGTCAACTTCCAGTTGGAGAAGACGATATCCCCGGCACCTCGTCGTAGGGCTATTCTGGCGTGCAAACTTAGGCAAATTTTGCGATTTTAACACCAATGAAATCTCAACCAACGGACGATCAAGATATCTATACAAAAGACCAAGTCAACAACAGGATCCTACTGAACCATCTCCGGCCAGAGCTAACCTCTGGCGAGCGCTTGTCCGAGCCACGTCTAGCGTGAGATAGGTCGAAAAAGTCAACGAGCAACATCACATGAGCATGAGGAAACTTACCTAATGCATGGATTGGTTCGATTTTGCATAAAGAGAGCTCGCGAGCTCATCATAGGCCGAGGAGATTTGGAGGCCGACACAGAGATTCATGCAACGAAAATGAAAAAGAAGGGCAGGAACGAACTCAGAAAGATGCAAGGAGAAGACTGGAGCAAGTTCTAGGCAAAAGGACCGAATGAATGGAGCTCGGCCATGGACGGTTGAGCTCAAGTTTGAGCATGGCGCATACCTTCCTCGGCGATGGAATGACGAACGATGGAGTTTGGCGTGTTGCTTGGACCTTCAAGAAGCTAGTAACGGCAATGATGAGACCTAGCGTGCCTTGGATTGCCGGAGATTCAAGCTCCAAGCTCCCGACAGATACCTTGCAATGGCCACCCAAAGAACTGCCCCAAATCTCCCCCGAATTCCCCTTTTCAAACTTGTTTCGCATACCATAGCCCCCCAAAAATCTCTCCCTAGAAAACCCCATCAACTGAATGGAGATATCCCTTTTGATTCATGCCCAAAATCTTTGTGAATCTCTCCGTTCTTAATAAAATTTCCCTTTCAAATCCACGCATGCGCCAAAGTTTCGGGGGAAGACGATGGCAATTAGGTCGGGTCGGGTTGGATCTAGTTTGACGTGACTGACCTGAATTGCCCATTTTCTTCAAATTATCCTGTTTAGGCTCACAATTTTTTGAATTAAATCCCAAAATTGAATTCTATGGCATCAAATCTATTAGAAAATAAATTTTCATGCCAAGTATCCCAAGGATTGATATAAAAACTCAATTTTTTAAATTTAACCAGAGGACCCATTTGGCAAAATCCAAAATGGAAAATTACAGAGCTAAAATGGAATTTCTAGAAATTTTTTTAAATAATCAGAAAATGAAATTAACAAAGAAACTTTCAATTCCAAATTTAATTTTTCAAAATTTATTCATCCAAAATGAAGAGAAAATTAAGAGAAAAATATTGACTATTTTTTTTTTTCATTTTTTTGTGCTTGAATGCTATTTTTTTTATTACTTTTCTAGTATTTTCCCAATTTCTAAAAAATATTAAAAATACGAAAAATAAGGAAAATTATTTTTTTGCTCAAAATTCGTTCCTTAGGTTAGGCCAAGGTGTCCAAAAGTTGATTTTGCAATTTTTTTTATTTTTTTTATTGATTTTCTATGAATTTTTAAAAATCAACCGAGGTGTCCGCGTGGCCAGCGAGCTTGGGTTCAAACCAACAATGAAGCACGACTAGTCCTCGAGAGGACCTGCAGACCCATATTTTTAAATTATTTTTGCAGAAAAATACTAAAAATATGAAAAATTATTTTTTGCTCAAAATTTATTCCCTAGGCTAGGCCGAGATCCCCAAAGTTGATTTTACAATTTTTTTTATTTTTTATTAATTTGTTTTTATGAATTTTTGAAAATAAAATATAGAAAAATACTGAAAATATGGAAAATTATTTTTTTTGCTCAAAATTGGTTCCCCAGGCTAGGCTGAGATCCCTAAAGTTGATTTTACAATTTTTTTTATTTTTTATTGATTTTTTGAAAATAAAACACAGAAAAATACTGAAAATATGAAAAATTATTTTTTGCTCAAAATTGGTTTCCTAGGCTATGCCGTAGTCCCCAAAGTTGATCTTTTTAATTTTATGAATTTTCTAAAAATTTTCTAAAAATAAAATTAGCCAAAAATCAAGTGTCAACTGTTGCCCTTCTTTGAGAGGGGTCTCGTGTGAGATCGCTGTCGCGACCCTCTAAAAAATTAAATTTAATTTCTGAAGGGTTAACGGATTATTAAGTTAATTAGATTTGACTAACCTAACGCGGACCCTCCCAAGCCCTACCGAATAGCGACTTTGGATTTTTGTTTTAAATGATTTTGAAATTTGGAATCGCCACTAATTGTTCTTGGTAGGTCGATTAGAAACCTAAATAAATTAGCGGGAGAACTAATTTATTTTTGCAAACCAGAGATTGTGAGTTCGGGGACTTGGTTACACTAGTTAATTTCGGTACCTTAATTTCATGGATATCCTAATTTGGCAACTCAGGCTTGGTTTATTCATAAGGCTCTAGTAGGGTATTCTCTTTTGCGTTTTGACTTTTTAAATAGGATGCATGGATGGTATATATATTTTTATTTATTATATATATTTTTGAAGTGTTAAAAGTTCCCTGAAGCCGAAAGAGGGAGTGTGTTAACGACTTCTGTGCAGTGTTACGACCTATTCATTTTTTGGGTCTGGTGATTCAAAAATTAAATTACAGGAAGTACATGACAGTGAATAAACACCTCCAATGGGAGACCTAGCATTAGCTTGGCTCTTCCTTTTGGGATTTAAGGTGCATGTATTTAAATGACCTCTAGTGGATGTGCTTTGCCTCTCCATTCTGGGGTTTGAGTTCTTTAAAAATAAATTACAACAAATTGATTCAAAAATTTAAAATTTGTGCGCGTTTGAGGACTCATTGAAGTCATTTTTGTGCTTCCATAGGATTGACCGTTGATATAGAGCTGCGGTTGTTTGACATAAAATAGAATGAAGTGTCAGTATACAAAATATATGCTAATCTGCACCTAAAACCAGAAAAGTGAAAAGAGTACTTATCTCCCATTTTTTTTGGGAGGGATTTCTAGAATTGGTCTTCCCTCTCTCTGTTCTTAGCATAGAGAGTCTCTTTTGAATTAAGAGAGACTTTTAATCACATATTAGCTGAGAAATTGGTAGGCACTTAGGAGCTCGTCTGGCCAATTTTGCACCTCTATGAGCTTTGCCATTAATATGGAATTGTTCTTCCCTGACATAAAAATATGAGGAAAATAGAGAAATAGAGAAAGTGTATACAATTTGTCCTAATTTGCCACTAAAATCATAAATAAATAAATAAATAAAAACACTTAGCTCGAATTTGCTTGCTCGTTGACGAGGATGAACGCTTGATTTATGTTGATCGATGAAGGAATTTGTGATGATAATTCCTAACTTTAAACTCCCATCATCTTCAAAATTCCCTCTCTCTTTTTGGTATTTTCTTCTTCTCAAATTTTTTTTCAATCTTCCAAAACCCTCTCAAACATCCAAAATTTTATCTAAAAAAAAAAAAATCTCCCTCTCAAGCTCACTTCTTCCTCCTTTTATAACCTACTCATCTATCTCCAATTCTAATTTTTCCACTAACTCTATCTCCCATTCTAATTTCTCTACTAACTCTTCTTCATTTTCATCTTCCCTTCTTCATCTCTATCTCACATTCTAATCTCTCCACTAACTCTTCTTCATATTCATCTTCCATTCTCCATATTTATCTCCCATTCTAATCTCTCCACTAACTCTTCTTCATCTTCATCTTCTATTCTCTATTCTTATCTTATTTTCTCCATCTTCTCTTCTCCATCTCCTCTTCTCTATCTTCCATTCTCTATTCTAATTTATCCACTAACTTTTCTTTTTGTTATTTGCAAAATAATCTCTCAAGAGTTAGGTATTTGTACTATAGTCCTTGAATTTTAAGTATTTACAATTCTGTCCCTGAAAATAATATTTCTTTAAGTCCAAATCTCCTCACAATTTTTGACACACTTCCCTATACTAAGTCAAAATTCACCACAGTTCAATTTTAAGCTCATTTCTTGTCGTTGAAAATAATACGGAATTTAATTAAAACCCTTTTGCACAATTGAGTCATTCTGGGTATAATTGGGCCAATATAAAAATTTGAAATATTAGAGAACAATGTCACAACTCCTAAAAGTGAAAAAATGAAAATAAATTGACTCAAATTGAATTTTTATGCCCGGCCCGAGATTATGCTCGTGAAGGAATACACGACCCCAAATTGGATTTTTTAAATTTGTGATGGCCAACATGAAAAGGGATTTAAAATAAAAATATTGACTATTTTTTTTATATATTTTGGTGGCCTCAAATGCTATTATTTATTAAATATTCTCATAATTTCTAAAATATATAAAAAAACACAAAAAATTATTTTTTGATAAAAAATATGGTTGCCTAAGTTTGGCCAAGGCTCCAAACTTGATTTTACAATTTTCTCATTTTTATTTATTTATTTTTTATGAATTTTCGAAAATAAATAAATAAAAAATACATAAAAATACTAAAAATATGAAAAATCATTTTTTGTTCAAAATTGGTTTCCTAGACTTGGTTGAGTTCTCCAAAGTTGAATTTTCAATTTTATGAATTTTTATGGATTTTTTTTATTAATTTTAAAAAAGAAAATTTTTTAAAAATCAGGTGTCAACATCTGCCCCTCTTTGAAAGGAATCTCGGCAGAGGTTCATTTCAAAGACAAGATGACATCTGAATCCTAATCGACTCCACGTCAAGAATATAAAAAGAGTCGTGACATTTGTTCCTTAATACTCCATTTAGCAAGTTCTGATCTAGACCTGTCTACCTTGAAGTTGTTGATTGACATGAATGCTCTATCGAAAGTGGAATGAGAACCTAAGGATTTGTTATAAGAAAACCTTAGGGTGGTTGAACTTGAACCCATATGGTGAGTCAACCCATGGTAGATTCCTAATGGAAGGATTTTATTGATTAAAATTGGATTGAGATTTGACCCGTATGGTAGGTCATCCCATGGTAGATTCCTAATAAAAGGATTCTGCTGATTTAAAATTTCATTGAGATTTGACCCGTATGGTAGGTCACCCCATGAAAATGCCTGTAAGAAGGACTTGATGCTTGTAGAAAGGACTTGATGCATGTAGAAAGAACTTGGTGCCTGTAAGAAGGACTTGATTTGCCTGTAAGAAGGACTTGATTTGCATGTAAGAAGGACTTTGTGCCTGTAAGAAGGACTTGGTTTGCCTGTAAGAAGGACTTGATTTGCTTGTAAGAAGGACTTTGTGCCTGTAGAAAGGACTTGGTTTGCCTGTAAGAAGGACTTGGTTTGCCTGTAAGAAGGACTTGGTTTGCCTGTAAGAAAGACTTGATGGTTTGCCTATAAGAAGGACTTTATGCCTGTAGAAAGGACTTGGTTTGCCTGTAAGAAGGACGTGGTTTGCCTGTAAGAAGGACTTTGTGCCTGTAAGAAGGACTTGGTTTGCCTGTAAGAAGGACTTGATGGTTTGCCTGTAAGAAGGACTTTGTGCCTGTAAGAAGGACTTGATTTGCCTGTAAGAAGGACTTTGTGTTTGTAAGTAGGACTTGGTTTGCCTGTAAGAAGGACTTGATTTGCCTGTAAGAAGGACTTTGTGCCTGCAAGAAGGACTTGGTTTGTCTGTAAGAAGGACTTGATTTGCCTGTAAGAAGGACTTTATGCCTGTAAGAAGGACTTTATGCTTGTAAGAAGGACTTGATTTGCCTGTAAGAAGGACTTGTTTTGCCTCAAAGGGTGCTATTCTGGAATCTGGGGAGACCAGGAATCCTGTCGAAGCTCAAACCCAATTTATATTCTCTTATCGCTCAAGCATAAGTCAGAGAGGCAGAAATCAAAATATCTTGGACATTTCCGTCTTCGAGACGAATCATGCTTCATTAGAGAAGTTGGATACCTGTATGTGCCGTAATGGATTCGAGCACTCCAACAATTGTTAGAATTCATTCCCTTGGAAAGCCTAAGTTGAAGATATACTTACCTGAGGATTTGGAAGACTGCCTAGTGGTTTCTTGACAACTAGGCTTGTTCATTCAATAATCGCTAAATGGATTTCCAGACTGTGAGAGTTAACTCGAACATAAAAAATGTGTTACCTGTTAGGCAGTGTCAAAGATAACATGTGCAAGCATTTTCATTAATGCGTTTATTGGTTCATGCAAAACTGTTTAGCTAAGTTTGCCATGATTAAAAGCCGTCTGTGTAATAACTTATGATGCAATCGATCAACATATGGATCATGTAAAACTATTCTGTCAAGTTTGCATTACCAATTCTGTTTAAGGAGGTTCTTATAGTATGAACACCTCGAATGTAATCTGAATGGGGGACTTCAGTCCGAAATGGCTTTCTCTCACTCTGGAGAAAGGCTGTTTATCTATAGATTAAAATGTTAGACCTGTGTGGAAATGGTTTGCCTTTCCTCATCCTGTCATGCCCCATTCTGCACATTTGATGTCTCCTGTTCAGTTTATGCTCTAAGTTGGAGTTGGTAAATTAAACACGTGGAATAGTCATGCATAATTCATGAAATGTGTAAACACAATGCAGATGTGACAATTTTTTTTTAGCATCATGTGTGTTTATATAATGTGCAAATATGGACAGATTTGAATTGCCCTTGGTATGTGGGCGGACCGAACAAATTGGGAAGCCTACTCCTTATGTCGAGGGGCGGTTCGTCTCAAACTTTGCCCCTGCGCGATGAAGCATATGGGTGAGGGAGCATTTGGTTGGTTTAATGACAGCGACCGCCATGGTTTAGCAGTTGAATGCCCCTGGAAAAAGTAGAGAAATTATTCTTGAAATCAAACGAGATAAGGAAGATATATTTGCTTTTTCACTTCAGAGCTTGCGATCAATTTACCCCATTTTTCACCAGAATAGATCTTGTTAGATGATCATAATTCTTTTGGATTTGTCTCCTTCAACATGTTAAATGTTAGTGTAAATATTTCCTGTAAAAAGAAGAGGAGACATGTCAGCCAGTATTAAAAGGGATAAATTGGAAACGATACTGATTTACCCTTTGTCTTGAATGCCTTGCACGAGTCTTTTACTAATTTTGCCGGATTGAATTTTCCTTAACTTTTGTTGGGCACCTCACCATTATGGTAAGACTATGGTAAAATACTGACTTTAATATTACTCGTCGAGTATTCCTGTTTGTAAAAAAAATGCACAAAAAGTTATTTCATTTATTTATAATACATACAACATTCCCCACCATTGGAGATCGAACTCGGGATATTTCGGACCTACTGTCATCCTCCATACCATTCGGTCCATTAGACCGTAGGTGTCAATGGGGCCTCCCTTTCAAAGGTTAATCCTTGGGGGTAACGCAGCCCTGTTGTATCACCTTGGGCCATGTTACAATATTTCTCGAGGTAATTTGCAATCCCTGTTAAGAATGGAATAAAAAAATTCAGGACTCGAGATGATTATGTGCAAATTAAAACGATACAGAATTACCAATGTCTGAGATTGTTCGGGTCTTTCGCTTGTATTTTTCTTTATCTGAAACTGTCCATCCTGTGGTAATGTCCATGAGTTGATTTGCCCCAAGTTTTGTTCAACTTGTATTTGGGTATGATTGCGTTCTAGAATCGATTTGAAAACTCCTGAAAATAGAAGGGATTAACTTTAAAACCTGGGTAGTTCGAGGGTAACTTGAAATGATACGGATTTATCCTTCAGATTTACGCGGATTTCTTCTCGATATTAATTTTTTCGAGTTTGGTGCAGTAACGGCTCCGAGCATTTAATAGGGGGAAAGGAAAATGATTATTTCTAGCTTGTGCATTAATTTTGGACATAGATAAAAGTTGAGAACGTGCGATGAAGCTAAGCAGATGTATTCGTCCAGGTTTGATCTTCTTCCCTTTGCAGGCTCTTAAGTGATTAGCTAGCTTTGTTCCGGATCAGGTACGCGTCAGCTGTGTTACAGGTCCCGTGATCACTGGTTTTGAAATACAGACTCCATATGCACATTAAAGCCCCGGTGCTTCATCAGCATCAAATTGGCTGATCATGGCGGCGAGTTCGTCGTTAATGCCACTTGCCTGGTGGTGATACTTCTCCTCCTCCTCAGAAGTTATCCATGCTGGTCCCATAGTCTCGGTCTTTTCGTACCTTGCTCTAATAGAACTTGATCCTGCTATGAACTGATCTAACTCACCTCTTAAACGTGCATTTTCGATCCTCAGATAATGCAGTTGAGGCAGGTGGTGGAGTCAAAAGCCTCTTTATATATCTTATTCTCTACTCAGAGGTTTTCATTTTCAACTCTTAGAAACTCGGCTTCGTTGTGCTCATGACGATTCTTCATTCGGGTTCGCCTATTTTGAAACCAAAACTTAATTTGCAAAGGTTCAAGTCCTAACTCTTGACTCAGTTCCATTTTCTGTTTGCCGTCTGGCATAGTGCACATTCTGAAGAAATCCTCAAGCCTTCATACTTGCTCCTCAGTATGGCGACGGTAACGTTTCTTTTGACCCTTACCGTTGTTGTCCTTGTCCTTACTGAGATCTTGGACGTCGTCGGTGGAAGGGCCGGGCTCCATGGGCTTGATCCCAAACATGGCTTCGAACTCTTCCTCTCCCATATTCAGTAGGTAATGATAGCTCTCAAGTGTATTTGGTCGAGACATCTTCGATAGTTCCTCAAGGTTTGCTAACTCTTCTGGCATTTTCAACCTCTCTGGATTTTTCTGAGCGGTTTCGTATGCCTTAAGACTCTCTTCTGAGCATGGCGTTTCCTTTAAAATTAGACGTGGGTTTAGAAAACTATATTGCTTCGCTCGAGGATTCTGTCTTTCTCGGCTCATCTTTCTTCGTTTTTTCATTGTAAGGGGGCTCCTACAGTTATCTCCACCATTGATTTTGCTGGCGAGCCCTCCGATAAAGACGAGTCGTGCCTTCTTTCCTGCCATAAATTTTTCTTGTCTCCCACTCAGCTTGTCTTTTCCTTCTTTCTTTTTTCAAAGTGGTAGCGTCCCTTTCATCTTTTTCGCAGAGACGTTGGGTTTGCTTGGCTCGAGGTTGCCGTCTGACTAGAATTCGAACCAGCGAGCGTGTTGCCAATAGAGAATGGCAGGTAGGAAAAATCTAGCCAATAAAGACTGCCCCTGTGAAGTCAATATTTAGCTCGAAGCAGATTATCATCTTCGCATGCTAATCATCCACTTCATTTTTCTCCTCTCATCTTCCATATTCTGCTCGTTGGCTTTAATCTTCTCATCTTTCTCTTTAAGGATAATGGCCAATCTTCCAACACAGATCTTCCCGGCTGAAGTTGTGTTCAAATGGGAAAGACTTTACCATCTTCTTGGCCGAGGCTATATTTACATAACCTATCATCCGAGTGTCGAAGCTGAGATCCTCGGTCTGTTCAGGGAGATAAATGCTTCTTCAGTCGAAGGCACCAACTTAGAGAAAGAATATAGGGCATTCCCATATATCTTCATCAATTTTTTGGGGGCCTGCCGAAACACCCAAGAGATGGTCACCTTAGCCCGCGTCATGAAAGCTCACTACCAGGATCGATCTGAGTGCATGGAGTTTGCGGAACGCTCAGTTGTTCGATATAAGAAGGCCGTCAAGTCTGCTGATAACGGGTCTTGCTATTGATTCACGAGAGGGAGAAACTGGTGGAGGGCCTAGCTTTGAACCAGACTTACTTTGAGCATAACCCGAGCGACATCGTGATGAAGTTCCGATGTGAGTGGCTGGAGGAGAGACTTGATGATCTAACGGCGGATATAGCCTTCGAGAGAGACCTGATCGACAACTTGAAAATCGCCGTTGAACACCATGAGATGAATGCAGCCAGGCACATAGAAAAATGTACTCGCCTGTTCTTCAAGCTTGCAAATCTCGAATCCCAGATCGCTCAGTGCAAGCAAAGTATCAACTTCATGGAGAGTCAATTGAACTCTTTTGTGATGCTCATTAGGTCTCAATTCGATTTTACTTTTCCTCCTCAGTGAGCTATTGTAAGATTTGTTGATGAACTGAATGGAAGGAGAACTTCACATGTTTTCTTTTTTAATTTTCTTGTTATATCAACTCCCGTAAAACGATTTAGGGTGTTGAAGATGTTGAAGCTTAACGTTCTTTATGGTGCTCTTTCTGACTGCGGTAGATTATGATATCAAGAACGCTAGAAAGGCGTTCGGCGTCGATCCCCACTAGCTGCCTATAGAGCCGCCTCCAATCATGTAAATTAATAAAGCTGCCATTACTCTATCAATGTGCCAATAAATTCGGCCATTTGTTGCGTGCCCCACTTCAACCGTGTTTTGTTTTTTTCGGCACCCACTTGCTCGTGTCGGGCGCCTGTAGCATCGGGAGAAATACTTGTGGGCCACGTTCATTAATAGAACCTCGGTCCTCTAAAGGCCTCCGCGTGTTTCGGATCGAGGAAATTTTAAGACCGGTCTCTGGTTGATTTAATCAGGTTAAGGTATTTGTTTCATGCGTTCTGATTATATAATCCATATTGTCTTTCAAAAGACGCGGGATCCTCTGCAATACATTAAATATGCCCCCGTGTTTAATCAGTATAAATCCACCGTCATATCAGAATACACTGCCCATACAAGCTTACGGATTGACACAACTCTGTCTGTCAAAGATGGACTTGTTCGTTTACCCCCTCAGTATTTTTCGTCTTTTAGTATTTCTGAAGATTATTCATAATATATTGTTGAACCTAATTTTTATTTTTTACCCCCGCCTGAGGTACCTAGGATTCCCCTGCAAAAGAAAAGGACATAATTAGTATGCGACCCAAGAGAGGTCGGCCCATGATTCTTACATTAGTTAAATTTGATTTTTATATTTTGTGGAGAAATCAGAAAAAATTTCTTTGGGAAGAACATGTGTTAATTTCTGACACAGAATTTTCTTGCAGATTTATTACTCTTTTTTATTTATTATTATTATTATTTTTTAAAGGAATGTGACAAAATCTCTTGACGTTTACTAAAACTTTTGAAGGAATTTTCTTTTTATCAAAATACATTTTTAGAGGTAAATTTGTCAGGAAAATTTTATTTTTATTGAAGTAGGAAAGACATGACAGAAATCCTTTATTGGTTAACAAAATTCCCCCGAGACATTAGTCTAATTTTATTTAGAGAAACTTTTATTAGAAAAACATGAGCGAATTTCTCAAAAAGAATTTTCTTGCAAGTTTTTATAATTTGAAAAAAATGTGATACAATCACTTGATGTTTACCAAAGTTTTTTTTTGAAGGAATTTTTCTTTTTATCGAAATAACTTTTTAGAGGAAAATTTGTCAGGAAAATTTCATTTTTATTGAAGCAGGAAAGACATGACAGAAATCCTTTATTGGTTAACAAAATTCCCCCGAGACATTAGTATAATTTTATTTAGAGAAAATTTTATTAGAAAAACATGAGCGAATTTCTCGAAAAGAATTTTCTTACAAGTTTTTATAATTTGAAAAAAATGTGATACAATCACTTGATGTTTACCAAAGTTTTTTTTTGAAGGAATTTTTCTTTTTATCGAAATAAATTTTCAGAGGAAAATTTGTCAAGAAAATTTCATTTTTATTGAGGCGAGAAAAACATGACAAAAATCCCTTATTGGTCAATAAAATTCCTTCGAAAGGATTTTTCATATCATTTTTTCAAAATTTTCTTTTAAAAGAAATGGGTGACAAATTTAATTTTTATTTTCTTTTAAAAGAATGGTCTTAATGTCAAGTTTAAAAACTGACTGACACCTAGCATGGACCGACCGGTAATAAATACAACATAAAATTAGAGAACTTACTTTTACCTTGGTGAAATGCAAATTACATAGTCATGTGCATGACTCAAGTGAGGATGGACTCTAGAAAATAAAAGAAAGAGAGAGAGGGTATGGATCTAAAAAGGCCCCTCATTATCTGAATTGACAACCTTACCCTCTGCGCAATCAAATCAAAATGGGAAGAATTGTCAATTCAGATAATGAGCGGGATAAAATATGGTCAACCCAAGCGCAATCGACGCAAGAGCTTTGCATATTCGATCCATATCTATGGTTTTGTAGGAAGAATTTCGCGACTTGGGTTGAGACGCTTGTGTATGCAGGTGTCGTGATCCTCAGAGTATGCAAAACATGCACAACAATTGATATCAAAACAACGCTTCTAAAAATGTGCGAAATTAAACAAATAAACCCAACACCGAGCCTGCAAAACAAAGGGGTAAGCTAAACACTCCGCCCCTTATAACTCCCATCCTGTAAAAACATATAATACTTATAGAATGAGTCCCAAACAAGATCGCCAGAAGTGAGATATCCATGAAATTTTCATTGGCCTAAGTCCACTAAGACTTTTAAAATATCGAAAAAATTCAAGTATTCTAATTGGTATCTTTTTTGGAAAATTAAAAAATCCCGTCCCCAGTAGAGTCGCCAGCCTCTCGCGACCCTCTAAAAAATTAAATTAAATTTCTGAAGGGTTAACGGATTATTAAGTTAATTAGATTTGACTAACCTAACGCGGACCCTCCCAAGCCCTACCGAATAGCGACTTTGGATTTTTTGTTTTAAATGATTTTGAAATTTGGAATCGCCACTAATTGTTCTTGGTAGGTCGATTAGAAACCTAAATAAATTAGCGGGAGAACTAATTTATTTCTGCGAACCAGAGATTGTGAGTTCGGGGACTTGGTTACACTAGTTAATTTCGGTACCTTAATTTCATGGATATCCTAATTTGGCAACTCAGGCTTGGTTTATTCATAAGGCTCTAGTAGGGGTATTCTCTTTTGCGTTTTGACTTTTTAAATAGGATGCATGGATGGTATATATATTTTTATTTATTATATATATTTTTGAAGTGTTAAAAGTTCCCTGAAGCCGAAAGAGGGAGTGTGTTAACGACTTCTGTGCAGTGTTACGACCTACTCATTTTTTGGGTCTGGTGATTTAAAAATTAAATTACAGGAAGTACATGACAGTGAATAAATACCTCCAATGGGAGGCCTAGCATTGGCTTAGCTCTTCCCTTTGGGATTTATGGCGCAGGTATTTAAATTACTGTAAGTAAAAACCTCCAATAGGAGGCCTAGCATTGGCTTGGCTCTTCCCTTTGGGATTTAAGGTGCAGGTATTTAAATTACAGGTATTTAAACTACTGTAAGTAAAAACCTCCAATGGGAGGCCTAACATTGGCTTGGCTCTTCCCTTTGGGATTTATGGTGCAGGTATTTAAATTGCAGGTATTTAAACTACTGTAAGTAAAAATCTCCAATGGTAGGCCTAGCCTTGGCTTGGCTCTTCCCTTTGGGATTTAAGGTGCAGGTATTTAAATTGCAGGTATTTAAACTACTGTAAGTAAAAACCTCCAATGGGAGGCCTAGCATTGGCTTGGCTCTTCCCTTTGGGATTTGAGGTGCAGGTATTTAAATTGCAGGTATTTAAACTACTGTAAGTAAAAACCTCAAATGGGAGGCCTAGCATTGACTTGGCTCTTCCCTTTGGGATTTGAGGTGCAGGTATTTAAATTGCAGGTATTTAAACGACCTTCAGTGGATGTGCTTTGCCTCTCCATTCTGGGGTTTGAGTTCTTTAAAAATAAATTACAACAAATTGATTTAACAATTTAAAATTTGTGCGCGCTTGAGGACTCCTCTAAGCCATTTTTGTGCTTCCATAGGATTGACCATTGATATAGAGCTGCGGTTGCCTGACATAAAATAGAATGAAGTGTCAGTATACAAAATATGTGCTAATCTGCACCTAAAACTAGAAGAGTGGAAAGAGTACTTATCTCCCATTTTTTTTTGGAGGGATTTCTAGAATTGGTTTTCGCTCTCTCTGTTCTTAGCATAGAGAGTCTTTTTGGAATTAAGAGAGACTTTTAATCACATATCAGCTGGGAAATTGGTAGGCACTTAGGAGCTCGTCTGGGCCAATTTTACACCTCTGTGAGCTTTACCATTAATATGGAATTGTTCTTCCCTGACATAAAAATGAGGAAAATAGAGAAATGGAGAAAGTGTATACAATTTGTGCTAATTTGCCACTAAAATCACAAATAAATAAATAAATAAAAACACTTAGCTCGAATTTGCTTGCTCGTTGACGAGAATGAACGCTTGATTTATGTTGATCGATGAAGGAATTTGTGATGATAATTCCTAACTTTAAACTCCCAACATCTTCAAAATTCTCTCTCTCTTTTTGGTATTTCCTTCTTCTCAAATTTTTCTTTAATCTCCTAAAACCCTTTCAAATATCCAAAATTTTCTCTCCAAAACAAAAAAAAAATCTCCCTCTCAAGCTCACTTCTTCCTCCTTTTATAATCTACTCATCTATCTCTCATTCTAATTTTTCCACTACTCTATCTCCCATTCTAATTTATCTACTAACTCTTCTTCATCTTCATCTTCCCTTCTCCATCTCTATCTCACATTCTAATCTCTCCACTAACTCTTCTTCATCTTCATCTTCCATTCTCCATATTTATCTCCCATTCTAATCTCTCCACTAACTCTTCTTCATCTTCTATTCTCTATTCTTATCTTATTTTCTCCATCCATTCTTCTCCATCTTCTCTTCTCCATCTCCTCTTCTCCATCTTCCCTTCTCTATTCTAATTTATCCACTAACTTTTCTTTTTGTTATTTGCAAAATAATCCCTCAAGAGTTAGGTATTTGCACTATAGTCCCTGAATTTTAAGTATTTACAATTCACTCCCTGAAAACAATATTTCTTTAAGTCCAAATCTCCTCTCAATTTTTGACACACCTTCCCTATACTAAGTCAAAATTCACCACATGTCAAATTTAAGCTCATTTCTTGTCGTTGAAAATAATACATAATTTAATTAAAACCCTTTTGCACAATTGAGTCATTCTGGGTATAATTGGGGCATATAAAAATTTGAAATATTAGAGAACAATGTCACAACTCTTAAAAGTGAAAAAAATGAAAATAAATTGACTCAAATTGAATTTTTAGGCCCGACTCGAGATTATGCTCGTGAAAGAATACATGACCCCGAATTGGATTTTTTAAATTTGTGATGGCCAACATGAAAAGGGATTTAAAATAAAAATATTGACTATTTTTATATATTTTGGTGGCCTTAAATGCTATTATTTATTAAATATTCTCATAATTTCTAAAATATATAAAAAAACACAAAAAAATTATTTTTTGCTCAAAAATGGTTGCCTAAGCTTGGCCAAGGCTCCAAACTTGATTTTGCAATTTTCTCAATTTTCTTTATTTTTTTTATTAATTTTCGAAAATAAATAAATAAAAAATACGTAAAAATACTAAAAATATGAAAAATCATTTTTTTGTCAAAATTGGTTTCCTAGGCTTGGCTGAGTACCCCAAAGTTGATTTTTCAATTTTATGAATTTTTATGGATTTTTTTTTTTATTAATTTTAAAAAAGAAAAATTGATTAAAAAATCAGGTGTCAATAATCGCTCTCAACGACAAAATGACACTTGAGATCTAATCTACTCTATTGGGGAAAATGAAAAGTCGGGATATCCAACTCTAGTTTCCTCCTTGAAAGTTTAGGTCCAAAATTCTCGCTACACCATTTGGTGGGGGGAGGGAAAGAAAAAGTGAGAGTCAAGGGATTTATCTGAAAATTACCTGTTCGTCTCACGTTGTGATTGATTGCTTTGCTAAGAATGGAACGGAAACCTAAGGATTCGTTACAAGAAAACTTCAGGGTGATTGAATTTGGACTCGTATAGTAGGTCCCCCCATGGTAGATTTATAGTAATAGGATTCTACTGATTAAAACTTGAGATTTGACCCGTATGGTAGGCCACTCCATGGTAGATTCCTAATGAAATGATTCTACTGATTAGAATTTGATTAAGATTTAACCCGTATGGTAGGTCACCCCATGGTAGATTCCTAATGAAAGGATTTTACTTATTAGAATTTGTTTAAGATTTGACCTTTATGGTAAGTCACCCCATGGTAGATTCCTAATGAAAGGATTCTACTGATTAGAATTTGATTAAGATTTGACCCGTATAGTAGGTTACCCCATGGTAATTCATAATGAGAGGATTTTACTTATTAGAATTTGATTAAGATTTGACTTGTATGGTGGGTCACCTCATGGAAATGCCCGTGAGAAGGACTTTGCGCCTGTAGAAAGGACTTGGTGGTGCCTGTAAGAAGGACTTAGTGGTGCTTGTAAAAAGGGCTTGAGTGTCTGTAAAAAGGAATTTGGTGCCTGTAGGAAGGACTTATGTGCCTGTAAAAAGGACTTATGTGCATGTAGAAAGGACTTATATGCTTGTAAAAAGGACTTAGGTACCTGTAAAAAAGAATTTGGTGCATGTAGGAAGGACTTATGTGCATATAAAAGAAACTTGGTGTCTGTAGGAAGGACTTATGTGCTTGTAAAAAGGACTTAGTGGTGTATGTAAAAAGGGCTTTGGTGGTGCTTGTAAAAAGGACTTTGCGGTGCCTGTAAAAAAGGACTTTTATGGACAATCATATAGATGTCACCTTTCTTCTCCAGTGCCATCTGAAAGTCTGAAAGGATCCGGATCCTGTAAAATCTTGAACTTGATTAATCTTTACAAGGAGTGTGCAGTTCTGGGATCTGGGTAGAACCAAAAAGTTTGCATAAGCGCAAACCCAAATTGTTATGCTAAGACGGAAACAGCTAGAAGATTTGACATTTTAAATATTTCAAGTTTTCAAAATGAGTCATACTCCTGTGAGCCACGAAGAATTATTTCAATAAATGCGGTGGGCTATAAGACAGTTACCCAAGACATCTTACATCATACGTACATGATCAAAATCCCGTGTGAGGATAATTTCGAATCAATAAATTTGAAATCATTAGATAAGTTCGATCAGTCGTATTAACTAGAGTATACCTATTGGAGAGGACTTCTCGCGATATCATTTTTCAAGAGATTTTATTTCCTTTCTGAGGAGGGTTTCTAGAGACACTTAAACTGTCGCTCGAACCTTATGTCTAAAATTTCGGGACTATTTACAGTGTATACGATCTGATTGATCATGGAAGGTCTTTTAAGGGATCGTGACGTAGGCTTGGTCAAGGGCTTACATAATGGATAGGCATTTCGAGGTTTACAAAGGGATTTAGATTTTAAAATTAGTTTCTTCAGGTCTACAAATCAAGAACCTTAAAAATCAGATGAGACTAGATTGTGTTTACTCATTTAGGCAATAGCTTCTTATTGTGAAATCCCGTGTTGATTTGAAACATCTCAATTGAGAGAGGCTCTCAAATAGGTTGTAATGTTGGTTCAGGGTAGGTTTGAAAAGGCCATTTTCAGAACGAGGGGTGCAGTAGGTTAGTGATCACCTTGCATCCTTATCAACTGTTATAACTGCTTGGGGGCAAATCCATGTCTTTGAGCCCCAAAAGCTCTCTGGATAATTATCCTCAATTAAGCTCGAGGTTTCTTTTGCCTTTGTTACATGCATGGCAATGGATTTTCCTTTTGACACTCTATTTATACTTTGAGTATCATGGCTTTGTTCTTATGAAGGGCATTGGCCTTGCTTTTACTAGGGACTTTACTTTTGTCAGTCGTATTGCCTTTTGATGTTTTTTTAATCTCTTTTTTTTAGTACAATGATGGGTTTAGGTTCTACTTTCGCTGGGCGCCTTGTTTTGGTCAACTTAATAATCTTTTCAAAGTGAGTGTGGGAAATTGTTTCACTTATGACCTTACTTCTCATTGATAACTCACGTGTATTGCCCTAGTGTAGAGAGGTAATCACCAACCTAGTTTAGAAATGAAGATTTAAAGGCTCAGATTGGCTCATCAAAAGATAACGTGTGTAGGATAGAGGAATGAACTACTCTCCTTCACTTTGATGTTTCAAACCTTCATGAGAGGCCACTTGAAATTACCACAAAAAGGTTGATGCAAGTTAGCATAATAAAGTCTCACCTTGAACTTTACTCCAAGGGATCAACCAATGAACCTCTAGATTGCCCTAGCGTGGGCTGGTTCTTGACAGGGTTGTTTTTGAATTCTCCATTTACAGGCTCAAATAGGCTTACAAGGGATCATTATGTGTTTAGGATAAAGAAATGAACGTGCCTTTCATCATTTCAATTTATGTAATCACTGCAAATGATCCCTACATTCGCGGATAGAGGTTTTTATCTCGCCTTTCTTTCACTCGCTCTCTCAAGTGTGTAGGGATGTGTTTGGGCGTGGCTAGTCCCTCAAGTTTTGGTTTTCTCCAGTATGACAGGCCTAATCGTTCTCATTTGAAAATTAATTTCTATTTCATCAAAAATTAGCCCTCACAGAGGATTCATGATGAATGCAAGCATCATATTTTCTTGGTAACCTCGAACATTTTTAAACAAAAATGCAGATGAAGTTGCCTCACAAATTTTGTTGATGATGCGACTTACTGATTATTATAATGTGGTAGACTGGAAAGTTTTTAGGGTAAGGGATACTTACCTGTCCAGAGTGGCTGGAGGTCCTTGAGAAAAATAACATTTGAGGAGTTAGTGTCCATTCTCACATTAAGAAAGTGGAACGATACAACCTTTACCCTTGATTGTGAATTGAGCATATCGACAGGTAACCCGTCTCGTGGATTCCTCTTTTTCGTAATCCTTTGGTTTAGGTAAGGTCGTTTGAGTTGTTTTCTCCATCTGGGGATATCTATTGGACCTACAACATAGAAAAGATAATGTAAGTGTATGCATGTATGCATGAAATGCATGTAGTGGGTCTTAATGTGGCTCAGACACTAGTGAGGTACGAGAACTAATCAAATCCTTGTCTTATTCAAGGGTAGTATTTCTTGACAGCGTCCGCATTTACAGGATTTGCCAATTCTTCTTCGTCTATATTCAATAGAATCAAAGCCCTGCCAGGTAAAACTTTCTGTACTGAGTATGGACCATCGTAATTTAGTGCGAACTTGCCCCCGGGATGGGGAATATTAGGGAGCGCCTTTTTCACAACTAAATCTCCTACTGTAAAACTACTAGGCTTCACCTTGCAGTTAAATGACTTAGCTACCTCTTTTTGATACATCTGTCCATGACATATAGCCTTCAGTCGCTTTTCATCAATCAGGTTCAGCTGCTCATGTCTCTGCCGAATCCACTTGGCCTCCGAAAGTTCGGCTTGGACTAATATTCATAAGGAAGGAATTTCAACCTCCACTGAGAGAACGGCCCCAATGCCGTATACTAGAGAGTAAGTGTTGCCCGGTTGAAGTCCGAATAGAAGTTCGGTATGCCATTAACGCGTACGGTAACCTCTAATGCCAATCTCGAAAATTCTCTATAGTCTTGGCTAGAATTTTCTTAATATTCTTGTTTGCCACTTCCACAGCTCCATTCATTTGTGAACGGTAAGGAGAAGAATTAAGGCGTTTGATCTTAAATCAGTCCAACAGGTCATCTATCATCTTGTTGTTTAGATTGGATCCATTGTCTGTAATAATGGCTTGGGGTATCCCGTACCTTGCAATGATATCCCTCTTAATAAACTTCGCAACGCTCTTAGCTGTAATGTTGGAGTACGAATTGGCCTCGATCCATTTGGTGAAGTAATCTATTGCCACCAAGACGAAGCGGTGCCCGTTCGAAGCGTTAGGGTTAATTGGCCCGATCATGTCGATTCCCTACATGGAAAATGGCTAGGCTTCAGACATCTGATGAAGTTCATTTGGGGGAGAGTTGATCTTGTCTCCATATACCTGACACTGATGGCAGGATCTCATGTGCTGATTACAATCTGACTCTATGGTCATCCTATAGTAACCGAGTCTCATGATCTTCTTGGTAAGGAGGTGGCTGTTCACGTGCGGTCTGCACTCTCCTTCATGGATCTCCTTCATAAGCAAGTTTACTTCTTTAGCGTCTATGCACCTCAATAGGACTGAGTCAAATGACTTCTTGTACAATGTCCGACTATTAAGAAAGAATTTAGTAGCCATTTTGGCTATGTACTTTCTATCTCCCATTTGACTCCCTAGAGGATATTCTCCCTTCAGCAAGTAATTCTTTATGTCATAATACCAGGGTTGGTCATTAAATCCTACTTCGAACTTTTCCATCATTTCTTCTAAGAACCCGTGATAAGAGATGAGCTTAGAGTTTTTAGTTTTTCACTCACCCTAGATTTGCAAGATGATAAGAATGGAGTCTCTGTATACTTGCAATTTCCTCACTTTCATAGCGAGGGCTGTCGCGACCCTAAGAATTTTTTTCAATTGGGTTAACGGATTATTAGGTTTATTAGATGAATTAACCTAATATGGACTCTCCCAAGTCTACCGAATCGCAACTTTGGTTTTTGTTCAAATGGTTTTAAAATTTGGAGTCGCCACTAATCCTTTTTGGTAGGTTGATTAGATACTTAAGTAAATTAGCGGGAGGACTAAATTACTTCTACGAACCAGAGATTATGAGTTCGGGGACTTGGTTACACTAGTTAATTAAAACTAATGCTCTTTCGATACCTTAATTTCATGGATATCTTAATTTGGCAACTCAAGCTTGATTTATTCCTAGAACTCTAGTGGGGTGTTCTCTTTTTGTATTTTCACTTTTTAGATAGGATGCATGGGTGGTATTTTTTTTTTATTTTCAAAGTGTTAAAAATTCTCTGAAGCCGAAAGAGGGAGTGTGTTAACGACTTCTGTGCAATGTTACATTCTACTCACTTTGGGGTCTGGTGATTCAAAAATTAAATGGCAAGAAGTCATTGACAGTAAATAAAGACCTCCAATGGATGGCCCAGCCTTGGCTTAGCTCTCCCCTTTAGGGTTTAATGGTGCATGAATTAAATTGCGGGAATTTAAATAACGGTAAGTAAAAACCTCCAATGAGCGGTCTAGCATTGGCTTGGCTCTTCCCTTTGGGGTTTGATGGTGCAGGAATTTAAATTACTATAAATAAAAACCTCCAATAGGCGGCCTAGCATTGGCTTGGCTCTTCCCTTTGGGGTTTAATGGTGCAGGAATTTAAATTGCAGTAAGTAAAAACCTCCAATGGGCGGCCTAGCATCGGCTTGGCTCTTCCTTTTGGGGTTTGATGGTGCAGGAATTTAAATTGCAGAAAATAAACGACCTCCAGTGGATGCACTTTGCCTCTCTATTCTGGGGTTTTAGTTCTTTAAAATAAAATACAACAAATTGTTTCAATAATTTGAACTAAAATCCGTTGACGGGTCGGCTGCAAATTTGATGGGCACCTTGGAATTTGTTTGGGCCCACTTTGCACCTCTATGGAATTTATCATCGATACGGAGTTGTCCCCTTTTTTTTACCTGCCATAAAATATGGGAAAAAGCGAGATGGAGAAAGTGTATACAATTTGTGCTAATTTGAGACTAAAATCACAAATAAATAAATAAATAAAAATACTTAGCTCGAATTTGCTTGCTCGTTGACGAGGATGAACTCTTGATTTATGTTGATCGATGAAGAAATTGGTAATGATAACTGTCGCGACCCTCTAAAAATATTTTTATTAATTCTAAGGGTTAACGGATTATTAGGTTAATTAGATTTGACTAACCTAATGCGGACCCTCCCAAGCCCTACCGAATCGCAACTTTGGTTTTTGTTTAAATGATTTTGAAATTTGGAGTCGCCACTAATCGTTCTTGGTAGGTCGATTAGAAACCTAAATAAATTAGCAGGAGAACTAATTTATTCCTGCGAACCAGAGATTATGAGCTCGGGGACTTGGTTACACTAGTTAATTAAAACTAATGCCCTTTCGGTACCTTAATTTCATGGATATCCTAATCCGGCAACTCAGGCTTGATTTATTCCTAAAGCTCTAGTAAGGTATTCTCTTTTGTGTTTTCACTTTTTAAATAGGATGCATGGATGGTATATATTTTTATTTGTTATATTTTTTTAAGTGTTAAAGATTCCCTGAAGCCGAAAGAGGGAGTGTGTTAACGACTTCTGTGCAGTATTACGACCTACTCATCTTTTGGGTCTGATGATTCAAAAATTAAATTATAGGAAGTACATGACAGTGAATAAACACCTCCAATGGGAGGCCTAGCATTGGCTTGGCTCTTCCCTTTGGGATTTAAGGTACAGGTATTTAAGTTGCAAGTATTTAAACTACTGTAAGTAAAAACCTCCAATGGGAGGCTAAGCATTGGCTTGGCTCTTCCCTTTGGGATTTAAGGTACAGGTATTTAAGTTGCAGGTATTTAACTACTGTAAGTAAAAACCTCCAATGGGAGGCTAAGCATTGGCTTGGCTCTTCCTTTTGGGATTTAAGGTGCAGGTATTTAACTACTGTAAGTAAAAAACCTCCAATGGGAGGCTAAGCATTGGCTTGGCTCTTCCCTTTGGGATTTAAGGTGCAGGTATTTAAGTTGCAGGTATTTAACTACTATAAGTAAAAACCTCCAATGGGAGGCTAAGCATTGGCTTGGCTCTTCCCTTTGGGATTTATGGTGCAGGTATTTAAATTACGGATGGACTTTGTCCTCTCCATTTTGGGGTATGAATTTTTTAAAATGAAATACAACGGATTGATTCAACAATTTGAAATTTGTGCGCGCTTGAGGACTCCTCCAAGCCGATTTTGTGCTTCCATAGGATTGACCATTGATATAGAGCTGCGGCTTCCTGACATAAAATAGAGTGAAGTGTTAATATACGAAATATGTGCTAATCTGCACCTAAAACCAGAAGAGTAGAAAGAGTACTTATCTCCCATTTTTTTGGGAGGGATTTCTATAATTGATTTTCGCTCTCTATGTTCCCAATATAGAGAGTTTATTTTGAATTAAGAGGGACTTTTAGTCACAGATCAGTTGAGAAATCGGTGGACAGCTTAGGAGCTTGTCTGGGCCGATTTTTGCATCTCGACGAGATTTTTGCTGTTGACGTAAAGATATCCTTCTCCTGACATAAAATATGGAAGAAAAAGGAGATGGAGAAAGTGTATACAATTTGTGCTAATTTGCGAGTAAAACCATAAATAAATGAATAAATAAAAACACTTAGGTTGAATTTGTTTGCTCGTTGACGAGGATGAACTCTTGATTTATATTGATCGATGAAGGAATTTGTGATGATAACCCCTAGCTTTAAACTCCCATCATCTTCAAAATTCTCTCTCTTTTGGTATTTTCTTTCTCTCAAAATTTTCTTCAATCTCCCAAAACTCTCTCAAACATCCAAAATTTTCTCTCCAAAAAATTCTCTCAAACACTTCAAATTTTCTCTCTCAAGAATCTCTCTCAAACACTTCAAATTTTCTCTCCAAAAAAATCTCTCGCAAACACTTCAAATTTTCTCTCCAAAAAAATCTCTCTCAAACACTTCAAATTTTCTCTCCAAAAAAATCTCCCCCTCAAGCTCACTTCTTCCTCCTTTTATAATCTACTCATCTATCTCCCATTCTAATTTTTCCACTAACTCTATCTCCCATTCTAATTTCTCCACTAACTCTTCTTCATTTTCATCTTCCATTCTCCATCTCTATCTCACATTCTAATCTCTCCACTAACTCTTCTTCATCTTCATCTTCCCTTCTCCATATTTATCTCCCATTCTAATTTCTCCACTAACTCTTCTTCATCTCCATCTTCCCTTCTCTATTCTTATCTTCCATTCTAATTTCTCTACTAACTCTTCTCCATCTTCCATTCTCTATTCTTATCTTATTTTCTCCATCCATTCTTCTCCAACTTCTCTTCTTCATCTCCTCTTCTCCATCTTCCCTTCTCTATTCTAATTTATCCACTAACTCTTCTTTTTGTTATTTGTAAAATAATCCTTCAAGAGTTAAGTATTTGCACTCTAGTCCTTGAATTTTAAGTATTTACAATTTAGTCCCTGAAAAAATATATTTCTTTAAGTCCAAATCTCCTCACAATTTTTGACACACCAAAATTTACCACATGTCAAATTTAAGCTCATTTCTTGCCGTTGAAAATAATGCAGAATTTAATTAAAGCCCTTTTGCAAAATTAAGTCATTCTGGGTATAATTGGGCAAAGATGAAAATTTAAAATATTAGAAGACAATGTCACAACTCATAAAAAGTGAAAATTAAAAATAAGTTGACTCAAATTAAATTTTTTTAGGCCCGATTCAAGATTATACTCGTGAAGGAACACGTGACTCGAATTGGATTTTTCTGAATTTGTGATGGCCAATATGAAAATAGATTTAAAATAAAAATATTAACTATCTTTGTGTATTTTTTTGGCCTCAAATGTTATTTTTCCAAAATTTTCAAGTATTTTTGTATTTTTTTAAAAAAAATTAAAAAAATATATATAATATGAAATTTTTTTTTTGTTCAAAAATGGTTGCCTAGGCTTGGCCGAGGCTTCCAAAGTTGATTTTTCAATTTTCTCATTTTTTCTTCATTTTTTGTTTTATGAATTTTCGAAAATAAAAATACCGAAAAATACGGAAAATATGAAAAATCATTTTTTGGTCAAAATTGGTTCCCTAGGCTTGGCTAAGGTCCCCAAAGTTGATTTTTTAATTTTATGAATTTTTATGGATTTTTTATTACTTTAGCAATAGAAAAAATGATTAAAAATCAGGTGTCAACAATAACTTCTAACTTTAAACTCCTACCATTTTCAAAATTTTCTCTTTCTTTTTGGTATTTTTTTTCTCTTCAATTTTTCTTCAATCTTCCAAAACCCTCTCAAATATCCAAAATTTTCTCCCCAAAAAATCCCCCTCTCAAGCTCACTTCTTCCTCCTTTTATAACCCACTCATCTATCTCCCAGTCTAATTTTTCCACTAACTCTATCTCTCATTCTAATTTCTCCACTAACTTTTCTTCATTTTCATCTTCCCTTCTCCATCTCTATCTCACATTTTAATCTCTCCACTAACTCTTCTCCATCTTCGTCCTCCATTCTCCATATTTATCTCCAATTCTAATTTCTCCACTAACTCTTCTTCATCTCCATCTTCCCTTCTCTAGTCTTATCTTATTTTCTTCATCCATTCTTCTCCATCTTCTCTTCTCTATTCTTATCTTATTTTCTCCATCTATTCTTCTCCATCTTCTCTTCTCTATTCTTATTTCTCCACTAACTCTTCTTTTTGTTATTTGCAAAATAATCCTTCAAGAGTTAGGTATATGCACTTTAGTTCCTAAATTTTAAGTATTTACAATTTAGCCCCTAAAAAAATATTTCTTTAAGTCCAAATCTCCTCACAATTTTTGATACACCTCCCCTATACTTAGTCAAAATTCACCGCATGTCAAATTTAAGCTTATTTCTTGCCGCTGAAAATAATGTAGAATTTAATTAAGGCCCTTTTGCAAAATTGAGTCATTCTGGATATAATTGGGCCAAAATGAAAATTTGAAATATTAGAGAACAATGTCACAACTCCTTAAAGTGAAAAAATGAAAATAAATTGACTCAAATTAAATTTTTTAGGCCCGGTTCGAGATTATCCTCGTGAAGGAATACACGACCCCGTATTGGATTTTTTAAATTTGTGATGGCCAACATGGAAAGGGATTTAAAATAAAAATATTGACTAGTTTTATTTATTTTGGTGGCCTCAAATGCTATTATTTATTAAATATTCTCCTAATTTCTAAAATATATATAAAAATATAAAAAATATGAAAAATTATTTTTTGTTCAAAAATGGTTGCCTAATCTTGGCCAAGGCCTCCAAAGTTGATTTTGCAATTTTTTCATTTTTCTTGATTTGTTTTATGAATTTTCGAAATTAAAAATATCAAGAAATACTGAAAATATGAAAAATTATTTTTTTGGTCAAAATTGGTTCCCTAGGCTTGGCCAAGGTCCCCAAAATTGATTTTTCAATTTTATGAATTTTTATGGATTTTGTTTATTAATTTTAAAAGAGGAAAGATGATTAAAAATCAGGTGTCAACAAGGGTCAGCTGCAGCTCTAGGATATAGGCTTCATACTCATAAATATTATTAGTGCATGGAAATGTCAACTTCGCAGTGACTGGGTAATGTTGTCCTTCAGGGGATATTAGAATTGCCTCAGTTCTAGACCCCGCGAGGTTTACGGCGCCATCAAAATACATTATCCATTTATCCTCGGAAAAATTGAAAATACAATCTTTTGCCTTCTCATCACTTGGAATACTGATTCCCTGGGTATTTTCGGCCAACATATCCGTTATAATTCGTCGCTTAACCGATTTCTGAGCCAAACTTCTAACATCAAATTCTAATAAGAGGACCTGCCATTTAACCAATTTCCCGATTAAGGCTGGCTTTTCCAGGAGGTACTTTATCAGGTCGTTCTCTGTAACTAGCTGTATGTGGTGTGTATTATCTCAGTCTGTATAGCACCTATACCAATGCGATACAAGTCTTCTCGACTGTGGGGTAATTCATTTCCGATGCGGTGAATTTCTTGCTCAAATAATAGATTGCCCACTCCTTACCATCTTTGGGGGTTTGTTTGGGCTGATAGAGCTCCTAAAGACTCTTGATGAATGGTGAGATATATGGTTAGTGGAGAACTCGGTATGGGATGCACCAAAACTGGTGGCGAGACAAGATAACTTTTAATCTTCTGCAGCGCTTGATGACATTTAGAATCCCATTTCACCTTGGCTCCCTTCTTTAGCAGCTTGAAGAATGGTTTTGCAACATCAAAGAGCTGACAAATAAACCTGGCGATGTAATTTAGTCTCCCCAGTAAACTTCTCACTTCCTTAACTGTCGTGGGGGTATCGAGGTCTAATACCACCTTGACTTTGGAAGGATCGATTTCTACTCCCCAATTGCTTACCACGAACCCAAAAAGCTTTCCTGACCGTGCCTCAAATATGCATTTAGCAGGGTTTAATTTCAATATATACTTTCGAAGTCGTTTGAACAACTTTCTTAATGTCTGGACGTGGTCATCTCCAGGTTTAGAGTTTGCGATCATATCGTTGACATACACCTCTATCTCCTTATGCATCATATCGTGGAATAGAGCCACCATGGCCCTTTAGTAAGTTGCCCCTGCATTTTTCAAGCCAAAAGACATAACCTTATAACAGAAGGTGCCCCATGGCGTTAGGAACGAGGTTTTAGCCTTGTTTTCCTCTTTTAAAAGGATTTGATTATACCCAGAAAATCCATCCATGAACGAGAACATCTCAAAACCAGTGGTGCTGTCAACCAGGACATCGATGTGTGGGAGAGAGAAGTCATCTTTCGTGCTTGTCTTATTCAGGTCTCGGTAGTCTACGCAGACTCTAACTCTTCCGTCCTTCTTCATTACCGGAAGAATATTGGAAACTCAATCGGGATAAGTGATCACTTCAATAAATCCCACCTTCAGCAGTTTCATCACCTCTTCTTCGATCTTTTTAGATTACTCTGGTTTCGTGCGTCGAAGCTTTGTTTCTTAGCGGGAATACTCGGATCTGTCGGGAGTGAATACTCGACAATACTTGGATCTAAACCTGGCATGTTTGCATAAGACCAGGCAAATACATCCTGATATTCTCTGAGGAGTTTAGTAAATCGAGATGCTTCCAACGAAGATAGGCTTCCCTCGATTTTTACTTCCTTCAAATTCTCAGAATCCCTAATATTGACTGTAACAGTGTCCTCCATCGTTAAGGGTTTATATTCCTCATTTATGCTCCGTCTCTTTTGATATCACTGGTGTCACCGTCACATTCCTCCACGATCCCATAAGAGAATTTATCGGTACAGTCTGAGCCACATAATAACCTGTCATGCATATGAGGGAATGTATGCCTGAAATGTTCTAAACATGGTTAGTATTTTGTTAATACTAATGAAGATGCATGTATTTTTTAAAAATATTTTGAAAACTATTTTTAAGAAACGAAGATAAAGGAGGGGAACTGGTCCTCGTCTCATTGGACGTCCTCACTCTCCTAAAAGATTTTTCAGGAAAACATGGATTATGCGGCAAATCAGCCTTCAAGCTTCAAAAATTTGAAGCCGAGTATCATCATTGGGCTAATTTATTATTCCACATGTTCCTAACAAAAGTCGTAGGACTTTTATTAAATGAAAAATGTATAACATTACAGCATACACTACTTGGACCAACGGTCGGAGATCTAAGTTTTTTTTTGTGAAAAATGTACTACTAAGGAATGAAAACGTTATGCAGGAATTGAAATGTATCAAGAAAAAGGAAAAGAGGGGGCTCTTTACACAGGTTGGTTGGATTTCTCATCAAGCCGCTCGATGATGACGTTGACGGTGTCTTCTAGAAATGGGTTGGACAGATCAGGTTCTACCGCATTCTGAACGGTCTCATCCGCTAGTCTCTTGAGACGCCTAGAGAAATACTGATCTAAAAGACTACTGATTGTGCAAGTTTTCCCTTTCCAACCCTTGGAGTCAATGAATGAGTTAACTTTGTCTCCTTGGCTTCCACGGCCTCCATACTGGCCCCTACCTCGGCCTCTAGAAGTGAAGCTCCTATTGGATTCACCAGTATATCCTAAACCTGCCCGATGTTCGTTGGTGTCTAACTGCAGTGGCGACCGGATTCCCTAGCCATTTTTTCCTAGCATGCATCCTGGAACGAACCCATACGTTAGCAATATCTTTCCAGGAGCTAAAGTATATTAGGAAGGTGAAAGAACCCTTCTTTTGACCCCGGGAGGTGTATGTGTAACAGCTACTAACTCGAGAGAATGGTAGCTAGCCTCCTCCTTTTGTTCCGGCTCTACATACTGGACCGCGCTCCTCTGATACGCTGTCAAATCTGTCTCTCCATGCACAGTTATTACTTTCATATTGACCACGAATCTAACTTTCTGGTGCAGGCTCGAAGGTACTGTGCCTGCCGTATGAATCCATAGTCTGCCCAGAAAAAGTCCAAAGATGCTCGGGAGGTCTATAACCTAGAACTCGATGGAGAACTCTACGGGTCCAATGAGGACGTCCAGCCCGATTTCACTAACCATGTTCTTCCTCATTCCGTCAAAGGCTCTATTGATGGCCTTGGAAGTACGAATAAGCTCTTCATTTACACCCAGGTTCCTGAGTGTGGCTAACGGATATATATTGAATGCTGACCCGTTATCGACCAGCACGTGAGAGATCTGTTTACCGTGGCTTCTCGTCGATATGTATAAGGCCTTGTTATGGGCCTGCCTACCCATCTACAGGGACGTCTTCATCTGAGAAGGATATTTGGTCCCTCAGTAATATGGACCCCACAAAGTTCTCCAGCTGTACCTCATTGATGGTCTCTGGTACGTGTACTTCATTCAGCACCTTCATCAACGTACTTTTATGTTTTTCCGAGTTGATAAAGAGATCGAGCAGTGATGATGGACAATGCCTACCACTTCGAACTCACTTGTCCTAACGATGGACAATGCCTTCTCTGTGTCCTCTCTTGTCACCTCTCTTCTTTCAGGTTCCCCCTCTCTCGATGCGTAGCACCTGCTGGACCTCATGACCGTATCTATCTTGCCTGTTTTATAGTCCTAAGGGACAGCCCTGGGGTTGTAATCTGTTGGTGGAGGGACCTTTATCATGATCTTTTCAACTTTTTCGTCGTCTTGTACCTTCTTATCCTGTAGCTCTAGACTAGATAGGGAAATCACCATGCACTCAGAGGAACTACTCTCAGCATCCTCCCATTTGTCTACCTTGTCTAGCTTGACTATAAAGAGGACCTTTGACCCCACAACTACGATCAGCTCATCCTTATTGATATAGTCCGAATCGTAATCATGACACCATGTCCCTGGTGTTATCCCTATCGGTTCTGGTGAAACGTCGTTCCTTCTCTGGCAGTCGTTAGTCCGTACTAATTCCATATAAGTGCTGCCTGGCTAGGGTCTTTCTCGTACCTGGGCTCGTCTCTCCGAAGGATACTTTCGCGTCTCATCCCAATGCTTACCATATGACTGAAGAAACGGAACCTGTACGCAATCATGCATTTGTAATACTCTCGGGGAAGAATTCGTATGAAAAGTTCCACCATCTCTCTCTCGGTTAGTAGAGGTAAAATCTGCCTAGCCTACACCCTCTACCTGCGTACAAACATTTCGAATCTCTGGCCTTCTTCCATGGTAATGCGAGCAAGGTCGTCCTTGGTGATCGTGGATTTTGTCACGCCCCGAGCCCCTCTCGAGCCCGCGACATCCCGCTCATATATTTCATATCTTTGCTCAGTGCTCGCCTGATCCACTGTACGCGACGGCCCAGGGAGTCTCTTCGTCGTGACCATACGACGCGTCCTTCAATCTCTTGAACCTGCGGAAGCTAATCTCCTATTCCATACATGCATACATATGATAATGGGGTAGCATGAACTAGAAGGAACAACACGCAACATCATTATATACAAATCAAAGCGTTAGGTACAGACCCCAAAAAGAGAATACAATGCACGGCTCTAACACCTACGCTCAGACCATTTTCCAAAAAGCTAGACCTGACACCCACTACAGTCAGTCCTCTGGCTCTTTCTCGGGGTCCTCTTCTGGATCATAATTTGCCCATGGGTCCTGCTCCTCCTCCTGATCGGTATCCATAGCATCGCCCACCTAGTGGCCGTCTATCTCCATGCATCCTGGGGACGGCAGCTCCAACATCAGGTCGGGGTCGACCACCTCACCTCCATATGCAGTAGGTCGCAGAATTGTGGGGTCGTCCTCCATGGGTACCAGGGCATCTCTCAAGGGTCCCTTCAAACCTAACTCGTCCTCTTTATACCAGGCCTCGAACCTATAGGGAACAAGTGGGGACCTCCCTGATCCACCCATACAGTAGTCAGTCGTCTGAGCCACATCGTAGCATTTTCATCGTAATGGTGGGTAACCTCGGGCTCCATCTGCACTGGTAGGCCAAAGAGCGTGCAACCATCACTGGCGTCTGTGATATGAAAATATGGCAACCACCGCCAGTGAGTCGAGGACTCAGCAAGCTCACCACTAATCCTAGCGTAGGATAGAGTATACTAATGGGTTCGGCCCTACCCAGTAATCTAGGGTTTTTGGTCACCTCGTTCGGGTTCTCTCGCTTGCTATGGTACCTACCTCAGAGTACGAACAATCAGGTCACGCATAGTAATATAACATGAGCAACACGTAATGTAGACGGGCAATCAGCAGATAAAACCAGCACTCAACATGCGATGATAGATGCATGACTCAGCCTGCCTTACAGATCCCATTGGATCCTGCCCGCGTTTCATACGCATCAGGCTCGTGCCTCAACCCGTGTGTGTACAGGTTGGCAGCTTATCTCTCTAATTCCCCGCGTAACACGCATCAGGGCCCATCCAACATTGCCACTCGGCTCGTGCCTGAACCCGCGTGTGGTACGCCTTAGGTTGGCACGCTTATCTCTCCATTTCCCCATGTAAAGACGCATCAGGGCCCATCCAACATTGCCACTCGGCTTGTGCCTCAACCCGCGTGTGGTACGCCTCAGGTTGGCACGCTTATCTCTCCACTTCCCCGCATAACGACGCATCAGGGCCCATCCAACCTGTTACTTATCCGAATGACTCATGCCATGCTCACAATATGTAGTGCTTAGACAATTTCAGCAATGTATCAATCACAGAGCAGGCAATCCAGGAGTTTCATATGCAAGAAGGCATAACAATTCGAATAACGTTCTAACTAACCCACATTCATCTGGATAGGTTACATATAAACCTGGTACCCTACACGCAGTTTCTCAACCAACTAGATTCAATTGGGTACCCCACGTATTTCCATTAGACATTCACTTTCTCTTAGGCAATTCCCCAAATAAATCCAATCGTGGTTAATGTCATCTTTAGAATCCATTTATTTCAGAACCTAGTCCTATCTGGCCCAATGACCCGGTCCTAAGTCAGTCACTATTATTAGTCCCTGGCCCATCAACGGCCCATAATTAGTATCTTAGAATACTTTTGAGTTTTATTAAGTCTTATTAAATTAGACTAAGTCTAGACTAAGGCCCATAAGGTTCTTTCTTAAGTTTAAGCCCATTAAACGGATTTAGGCCCAATAGGGTCCAAAGCCCATTCTCTAGTTCCAAGCCCATAATTTAATGTTGGGAAATTAAATATTCCAGGGCCCAATATTTTATAATTTTCGTGCAAGGCCCAAGCCCAAAATTCAATGTTAGCCTATTAAGCCCGTTTTGATCATTTTAGGCCCAATTTAATAGCCTAAGCCCATGTACATTATTGGGCCCTAAGTTTTTACATTCAAAACCATAATTAAGGCCCAATTCCACTTAAATTTTCGTCCACTATGAGGCCCATTAGATTATCTTAAGCCCACAAGTTCATATTAGGTTAAAATGGCCCAAAATGAATTCCTAAGCCCACGTATCATGTTGGGCCCCAATTTTTTTTTTTATATCTGAGCCTATAATTACAACACAATTAAATATACATTTTCGTCCAAATGGAGGCCCACTAAAATAACTTAAACCTACAAGTCCAAGAATGGCCCAAATTAGACTAAAACTAACCCCTAAGCCCATTTATTTCCATCGGCCCACTTTCCACACGCCTAACCTCCATTATTTGCAGCCCACATCATTTATTTCAAGCCCATTTCAATTCCTCAAGCCCACACATAAGGCCCGGCCAACTAATACTCAAATTAGTCTATGAAAATCAACCATAGTCACCTACTATTCATGCTAATCCTCATCATCAGCCCCTAATACACAGAATCACACATGTATACAACAAGCCTAGACCAAGATTAGGAGTGGAGCTTACCTTGAATGGACCGGAAATGACGACTATGATGGGGCGGACGAACGGGGGCCGAAATGGCTCACGGTTAAGGGAAGTAAACGGCAGCTGTTCTAACGCCCTCGTGAGACTTTCAAGACCTAAATAGGTTAGTTCTAGATGTTAGAAGGGCTAAGGAGGCGGGCGGAGTAAGCTAGGACAACCCACGCTCCATTTGTGCTCACGACGACAATGAGGAAACGGGTCTGGTCGGGGTCCTTCGGAGGGTCATCATGCCATGAAAACGAAAGGGATGAAGTTTAGAGGACTTACCAAGATGATGGGGCGGTCGGACGGTGGCTGGACGACGGCTGGGGGACGGTGGAGACGGGCGGCCGGCTTGGACGAAGAAGGAGAGGAAGAAGAGGAGAAAATAAAGAAGAAGATGGAGGTGGTGATGATCGGCCAAATGGTGTAGGGGAGGAGGAGAGAGAGAGGAATGGAAGATTATAATGGTTATAAAATAAAATATAAAAGTTAGGTGGGGTTAGGTGTACTTGATATGATCTTGAAAGGATGGATGTGATTGCCTTGGAAATTGTGCCACTTGATGTGATTGATGGGACATTGATTGATTTGACACTTGATTTAACTTGCCTTGATTTGCGTGCCAAATGCACCGATCGGGTTCCGAGCGCGAACAAACTTCAGACTCGAATTTGGTTTCGTTCTATAGTATTCGCTCCCAAATAATCCTATTTGATCTCGTTCTAAGGATTGAGCATTTACCGGGGGCATTTCTGTAATTTTTCCATTAACGTCTTGCTTCTCGCCGTGCACCGGCTGTCTGCCCTTCGGGCGACGTTTCTGAAACTGAATCCATTTCTCTATTGTGACCATCTTAGAAACTTGATTGCCCAATATCGGAATTCATCTCGTGGCCAAATTCATTAAATTACGACTCTGTCGAATTCCTCAGACCAACGGGCGGCTGTTTAGGAAAATTTCCTAGGTAGCCATTCCCCTTTGGTTAGTCGTCTTGAGTTGATCTGACTCGAGTGAGGCTTAACTAGAGCGTATTAATGAAGTATATCCATTCAATTTATAAATACCGAAAATGGGTCGAAAATCTAGAATGTCACAGATTTCACGTTGGCCTCAAATCGCCGTATGAACTACTCTTCAAGATCTTCCCAGTCAGAAATCCAGTCAAAGTCGATCGAATGATCCTCATGGTGGCCAGTCATCCTACTAGATAAAAGGAGACGTGATCCAAAGGGCAGCCTTCACCTCCAAATTTTCGCAAGAACGTTATCGACTGGTCGGGTTGATGCTGCCTTTCTCCTCAAGTCATAATTGCTTTTAACTCAGACACCATGTTGGTTAGGTCCCTAGACTGTCCCTCTAATTCAGCCAATCTTCGATTCTGCCATTTGATGGTCCTCCTTAGTTCTACCATCTGATATCTCACCTCTACGGGTGGCACCCGTGTGTTTTCTGCCATTCTTGATAGCTCGGCCATCATGCAGTCCATGCCTCTCTTTAAGTTGACGAGTCATTCATGAGTTTCTGGATTGCACTCTTCCTTCATGGGATTGTTGTGATTCGAGATTGCTTCGTCAATTGCACCCACCAATTCTTCCTCCTTAACAGGGTCGTCCATACCGTCCCACCCATCATGGACAATTTCCTTAGTTCTGACGAAAAAGCTCGGCGAGAATGAATAAAGCACTCGGTAGTTATAACCTCTATTATCTTGGCCTAGAGTGTCTATTATGTCTTCCCTTTGGAGGGCTTATTGCAAAAACTTCTTGTCGGCTTCATGCACCCTTTTGCGGCAGACTTCCTCGTCATTTGGTTCTTCCTCGGTTTCTCTTGCTACATGTTCTTCGTTCGATAAGCGTTCAAATTGTGTCTCTCCCAAGCTTCTATCGTCAGCTTCTACCCTGAACTCACTGGAGGATATGTTGATCCTCGAACAGGTACCATTCGCCATAGAATTGTCAGCTCGATCTAGAATGCCAAAAGCAGCCAATTTCTCTAAACACTCTATCTTTTCCTCTCTTAAGGCTTCTTTGTCAGCCGGGTACATGGTGGCCAACTCTAACACCTCTTGCAGCTTAGCCGTATCGATCACGCACTCCAGCCTATCCGTGTTGCATTCGTCCCAAATGGCATTCACTCTCCCGTAATCCGACAGGGGATTCTGCTGGATATTCGGTTCCACCTTGTCAAACTCCAGTACTCCTCTATCTATCAATGCTTGCACCTTATACTTGAGCACGAGGCAGTTATCTGCATTGTGCCCCTTCTCTCCCATGTGGTAGAAGCATGACTAGGTCTCGTCAAACCTAGGAAATCTCAACGAATTCGGCCTCGGAGGTTCTTTGGCGACTAAGTGCCCTTCCAACAGCATGGGCAATAATTTTGACAGAGGACAGGACAGTGGTGTAAAGGACGGGGGAACTTTCTTCCTTGCCTCGAATTTCCTCGGGGTCGATCTTGACGTCCTACCTTAAGTGGGGGTGGATTTCGAAAATTTCTTCGGTCTTGGGGGTTCGGTATAAAGGCAACGTCGCTTATATTCTCTCGTTCTCTCCTGACCAGATACAATCGTTTAAAAGACGGCTCTGGTATGCGCTTCTCTCTCAGAGCCCACTCGTGACGTTCTGCCACCTTGACGAGGTGGGTGAAAGTTTGACAGCTTGAAGTGTTCAGTTTCTTGAAATATTCAAGTGATAGCGTTTTCAAGAATAGGTCTACTAACTCTTCCTTCGGAATGGTTGGTTTAACCTGGGTAACTGTCGCCTGCCATCTTTGGGCAAAAGTGCGTATCATCTCATTTCTCCCTTTCAAGGTTCTCAGTAAGTCTTCCCTACTTGGCGCCATGGCCGTATTAAACTTGTACTGGTGGAGGAACTCTTCTACCAACTCTTCCCAGTTGTCGTACTTTTCCATGTCGAGCTCGATAAACTATGCTAGCGCAGCACCCGATAGGCTCTCTTAGAATGTATTTATCAGTAACGGGATGTAGTCTGAATAATGTGCCATTTTGCGCAGGTAGTATCTCAGGTGAGCCCGTGGACAACCTGTCCCATTATACTTCCTTACGAACTCCGGCTCCCTATACCCAGCCGAGACTTCAATCTTGGTGAATGGTGAAATCTTGTCGAACCTAGCCAATTTATAGCCTTAGTTACTCAAGCATTCTTCGATCTTCGCGAGCCTCCTCGCGCCTTCCTCGGTCTTAGCTGGGGGTTTCTCTCTCTTCTCCTTCTCTAGATCGATCACGAATGGAGGGGCCTTAAGGAGTACTTCTTTCTCGGATTTAGTACTGGTAGTCTGATTGGTGTCAGAGTCGGTAGATACGCTGAGATGCGTGAACAGATTAGCTTTAGGTATATTTGGGGACTTTCTTTGCGCAGCTGTCATCATTGACTTCATTTCTACCGTCATGGCAAGCATCATATTGATCTGGTTCTTGAGGCTGGCTACCTTAGGAGTCAGTTCCTCTTGCTCCATTCTTAGTTTCCTAGTTTTGCTACGGGTTCTTGTGACTAGAGAATCTTACCTGGATTAAAAATGGCAAAGTTAGGAACCTGCAAGTAGAAGGAGGAAGTGCAGAAATCTAAAATCTCCTTAATATTATGTTCATGCTTTGTTAATGGGAGGAAAGACTTGATCATGAGCCTTAGCCTTGTGTAAACGATCTTCCTACTCATTAAATGTGAATGAGCATACTATTAAGAAGGTGAATAACCCGTGATAATTATTTACTTAAGAAAATCATGATGAGTGATTATATATGAAAATGTCATGAGCTTATTACAACAGTATCAAAATTAAATAGGGAAATCGTCTATTCAGTCCGATGGCGCTTGGAGGCTAAGGCATCCTTGACGACCTCTGATTCATCCAAATCTCATACATGCGGGTCTTCGTCTTCCTCAGCTGGCGACGGTCCCATGTATTCTGGTATGTATGGCTCCACTTCGGGCAGGTACGGGACGATGTAGTCAAGTATGTATGGTTCCACCAAGGACTACCGGTACTCCTTGAACAACTTGATGTACTCCTTAGATGCCCAGTGAATGCTCATCTCCTTATCCAAGTAATCTGGCCACTCTATGTCCTATAGTGGGGAGTTCTTCAGGGTATGGATGATGAGGTCGATCTTGGCCTAGTACGTTATTTTGGTCTCTTTAGTGAGCTAGCTTTGTAGTAGGTCAAAGGCAAAAACCCCTGGATACACTGCTAGTGGGACCTCTTATAGCATACCAAATTGCCTTACCACCTTGATAAGATAGTAAGCGGTTCCACCTGTGCAGCTTAATAAGGGGATAGGGTTTTTATCGACTCTTGTGATGTGAGCTTCTAAGATCCTAGGTCAAGTTAGGCGCTAGCGAAGCTGTTTCAGCTTTAAGTCTCCTAGTCTTTCCATCCAGTCTTTGAAAGATAGTTTGTCGACAGAGGATTAACATTTCAGGAAGGACCCAAACGGGTGGATATATCGGTTAATTTCATAGCATCCAACACGAAAGTTAAAGGTTTTAATGTATGAGGTGAACCACATGTAGAGAAGACCATTGGATGCTTGGAAGGCACCCCTTTGGGTGGATTGGAAGCGGTTTAAGGAAAGGAAGGTCTCAGCTAGAATCATGTAAGAGTAATTCCAGTGGTGATATGCTTGCTTGGCAATGTGGACCATGGAAGGATCGAACGTAGTTTGGGAAGTAGGGAAGTGGACGAAAGCGAAAAAGGCCAGGATGAATACTCTAGTTGGTTTAAGGCCAACTTTGACTGGGAGGGACGAGTAATTGTTGTAGAGGAGTGAGAGGGTAAACTTACTAAAGTTGAATTTGTGGACTTTTTCAATATCTGTGGTTTTGAGGCACATAAATTTGGACAAGGCTAGTGTGGAATCTTTCCCCAACACTAGCTACACAATGTGGTCGTCGAACTCTACTCCAATGATGACCGTATACTCCTCCAGAGTAGGTGTAATCTTTAGTCCTCGGAAGTCGAAGGTCATAGTCTCTGAATCCCAAAATCTTGCTAAGGTCTGGATGAGGGTGGGTTGATAGTTCACTTTGACGAGATCCACTAAGCGCCCCAAGCGTTCCTTGACGTAGGCCTGGTTATCTGGGTTGAGACGGTTCCACCATGCTGTGAGCTCCTTGCATGGGACTTGAATGATCTTGATATCCGATTTCCCCATCTATTTTGAATATGCAAGAATGTGTTAGCATTAATTACCACAGGTTATAATGTCAAATGAATGGAGATGTAATGTGAATGCACTGGTCCAATTCCATATTTTCTTTTGGTGAAATAAGGGTTAAAGCGCTCTTATTTGACCAAAAGAAGTCAATCATAAGGTTTTAATCCAGATTTCTTCCAAAGGAAATTATATAATTGGCTAGGATCTCTCAATGATTGGAATAAAAGCCATTATCGACTCCATCTACTAAAAATCTCAAAAAGGAGTTGAAAAATATGTGAATACATCCCAAAAGATCCATAATACATCGAGTTTAAAGGGGACGAAGGGGGGATGCGGAAATACAACATCCAAAAATTTAAAGCGTATGGAAAATCATCCTTTTATCTTAAAAATGGCTTTCAAACCAATCATCGAGATGATGACTCACTCATGAGATGATGTATGAAATGCACGGTATATAGAATTTAAAGTGTATGAAAATGAATTATAAGCTACAAGTAAAGAAAACCTTACCAACCAGACCCCTTTTATTTTTGGTTTTAGGTATACCATCCGTCCAATTTACATCCGCATGAGACAAGTGGGGAATTGACTCTAGAAAATAAACGAAGGGACAGGGTATGGACCTAAAAGGCTCCCACTATCTGACTCAACGACTTTGCCCACAAGCGCAATCAAACGTCAAGTGAGAAGAATCATCAATTCAGATAGCAAGTGGGATCAAATATGGTCAACCCAGGCGCAATCAAACGCTAGGGCTTTGCATATCGATCCCTATCTATGGTAGCCTAAGAAGAGTGTTTCGCAGCTTGGGTTTAGGCACAAGACATGCACAACAGATTGTATCAAAACCGCGCTTCTAAATTGCAGAAAATAAACAACCAATCCTGAACTCCAATCTTGCACAAAACACGTCAACAATCATTCCACCCCTTATAACTCCCATCTACAAGAACATTTAACACATTCAGTAAGTAGACTTACCTCATCTTCAAGAGCGCCTGCAGAAAAACATGTTAGAAAACACCCAACTTTTTAATCGGCTCAAGTCCTCTAATGGGTTAAAACCAAGTCCCTAGTGGTATCACTAGTTTGTCGCAACCCTCTTGAGGTTTCTCGGTCCTCGAGGGAGCCAACTAAGTTCTGGGGTGATTTGGAAAAATTTGAGTCAAGTCGGCTGGAAAGGCAAAATGATAACTTCCTAAGCCTTGGGAGGTCAAAATTGTGAAAATAGGTCAAATCAATTGGGTATGGTTTTTCCTTAATTTTCATAATTTTTTGAGAATTGTTCTAGATTTTTTCCAAATTTTTCTAAATTCTTTTGAATTTTTCTGAATCTTTTGTGATTTTCTAAGTTTTATTTTTTTTTATGATTTTCCAAGGAATTTTCTATTTTTTTGGGACATTTTTTGAGATTTTTTTTATTTTTTTTATCTTTTCAATTATTCGTTACATTTTCTGAATTTTCCTGATATTTTAAGAACTTTTCGAAAGTTTATTATTTTATTATTTTTATTTCTTTGTTTTATATTTATTATTATTTTTTTAGAACTTCCTCTATTTTTGAATCTTTTTTGAAAATTTTTTTAGGAATCTTTATGATTTTTACAAAATTTATTATTATTATTATTATTATTATTATTATTATTATTATTATTATATTTATTTTATTTCTATTTTGTTTTATTTTATTTTCCTATGATTTCTGAATTTTGTTTGACTTTTCTAAGATTTTCTATAAATTTTTGTGATTTTCCCAAATAATAATAATAATAATAATAATAAATTATTATTATTATTATTATTATTATTATTATTTACTATTTTTTTGTTATGTTTTTTTATTTTTTATTTTATTTTATTTTTATTTAATTCTCCGGACTGGGTCAGGTCGACCCGACTCGCTTGACTGGAAAGCCCGAACTTAAAACCCTGAACCAAAACGATGCAGTTTCAATTTTTATTAATTTTCTATATATATTTATTTGATTATTTGATTTATTTTATTGTTTATTATTTACTACACGGCCGGGTCGGATAGACTTGGCCCACTAACCTAAACCCGGCCCAAGGCCCAAGCAAACTACCCAATGGCAAAATGACGTAGTTTTGGGAATTTAATTTTTTGAATTTTTTGAATTTTTCAAATCTTTTTATTTTTATTTCCCCGCCTGAGCCTTAATCCTATGGCTGATGACTTGCCATGCGTCTCTATTCTGATCGTCCATCGCTCATACAAAACCTACTGCCAAGATCTATTTTCCAGACTAAATCCTGACCGTCCCTTTTATTATTCCTAAAAAAATGATTATAGAATTCGAATTACAAATTTTATTTCAGAAAATCCAAGATTTCGACACGTGACTTAACCTTGACCGTCATATCAAATTCATTATAAATCCTAATCGGTCATAACAAATGGGATGAGGTAGCTTCCGACATGGCAGCCATGTTAGCGCCATGTCATCGTTGACCAGGTCAACAAAAGTTGACTTAGTCAACTTCCAGTCGGAGAAGACGATCGGCGCTGGCGTTCCATCACCGGCACCTCGTCGAAGGGCTGTTCCGACGTGCAAACTTAGACAAATTTCACGATTTTAACACCAATGAAATCCCAACCAACGAACGATCAACATATCTTGACAAAAGACCAAGTCAACAACTGGATCCTACTGAACCATCTCCGGCCAGAGCTAACCTCTGGCGAGCGCTTGTCCGGGCAACGTCTAGCGCGAGATAGGTTGAAAAAATCAACGAGCAACATCACATGAGCATGAGGAAACTTACTTAATGCCTGGATTGGTTCGATTTTGCATAAAGTGAGCTCGCGAGCTCATCACAGGTCGAGGAGATTTTGAGGCCGACACAGAGATTCATGCAACAAAAATGAAAAAGAAGGGCAGGAACGAACTCAAAAAGATGTAAGGAGAAGACTGGAGAAAGTTCCAGGCAAAAGGACCGAATGAATGGAGCTCGGCCATGGACGGCCGAGCTCAAGTTTGCGCATGGTGCATACCTTTCTCGGCGATGGAATGGCGAACGATGGAGTCTAGCGTGTTGGTTAGACCTTCAGGAAGCTAATAACGGCAATGATGAGACCTAGCGTGGCTTGGATCGCCAGTGATTCAAGCTCCAAGCTCTTGGCAGATACCCTGCAATGGCCGCCCAAAGAACTGCCCTAAATCTCCCCCGAATTCGCCTTTTTAAACCTATTTCGCATACCATAGCCCCCCCTAAAATCTCTGCCTAGAAAACCCGATCAACTGAATGGAGATTTCCCCTTTGATTCATGCCTAGAATCTCTATGAATCTCTCCGTTCTTAACAAACTTCCCCTTTCAAATCCATGCGCGCGCCAAAGCTTTTGGGGAAGACGATGGCAATTGGGTCAGGTCAGGTCGGATCTAGTTCGACCCGACTGACCTGAATTGCCCATTTTTCTTCAAATTATCTTGTCTATACTCAAAATTTTTCGAATTAAATCCAAAAATTGAATTCTATGGCATCAAATCTATTAGAAAATAAATTTTTGTGCTAAGTATCCTAAGGATTGATACAAAAACCCAAATTTTTAAATTTGGCCTGAAGACCCATTTTGCAAAATCCAAAATCTTAATGGCCTTTTTTGCAAACAATTGACACCACCAATGGATTCAGAAGGCCAAAAACTAGGGGGTGACGTGCCCTGATTTTCAACTTGGTCCCTAGAAAATTTTTAATTGCATTTTAAGTGTTTTTAGAGATCAATTTGAAAAATCAAAAATTACATTCTAGTCCTTTTAAGCGAAATTGGACAATTCTATGGGATTTTGGGCTGGATTTTAATTTTGAAAAATAGAGGAGGATGACACGACTCTAAAAATGCACAATTATAAAATTACAAAGCTAAAATGGAATTTCTAAATTTTTTTAAATAATCAAAAAATGAAATTAACAAAGAAACTTTCAATTCCAAATTTAATTTTTCAAAATTTATTCAGCCAAAATGAAGAGAAAATTAAGAGAAAAATATTGACTATTGTTTTTTCATTTTTTTGGGCTTGAATGCTATTTTTTTTAAAATAATTTTCCAGTATTTTCCTAATTTTTGAAAAATATTAAAAATGAAAAAATAAGCAAAATTATTTTTTACTCAAAATTGGTTCCCTAGGCTAAGCCAAGGTCTTCAAAGTTGATTTTGCAATTTTTTTTTTATTTTTTCTATTGATTTTCTATGAATTTTTGAAAATAAAATGCAGAAAAATATTGAAAATATGGAAAATTATTTTTTGCTCAAAATTTGGTTCACTACGCTAGGCCGAGGTCTCCAAAGTTGATTTTTCAATTTTTTTTTTATGAATTTTTGAAAATAAAAAGCAGAAAAATATTGAAAATTTGAAAAATTATTTTTTTGCTCAAAATTGATTCCCTAGCCTAAGCCGAGGTCTCTAAAGTTGATTTTTTTTTAATTTTATGAATTTTTATGAATTTTCTAAAAAAAAATTAAAAAAATTTGGCCAAAAATCAAGTGTCAACAGCCCTATCTAATTGAAATTTTAGGAAAGATAAGATTTTAGAAAGCTTATCTCATTGGAAATTCGGAGTGAAGATCAAGGCAAGAGGTTATCCATGCATATCATAAAAAGAATTTGAAAATTCTAAAAAATATACCAAAAAAATTCTGTTCATATTTATGTTTGCATATTCGTGTTTGCATAGTTATATTTGCATACCTTGCACATATTCTTGCAGCATACTTTTTGAGTACCACTACATTTTTTATACCATATTTTCAATATAACGCCATGCATATATTGGCATATCTCATGTCACGTTTCATATAGTTTAGGCACATGTACATGTCATATTCCATGTTATGCTTGCATATCACATGTTACTCATGCTCATAATTTTCACACATCACTTATGCATTCCCTTTCATATTTAAAAATCATTTTTGCATACATTATGCATATTTCGCGTCTCATATGTTGCATGTCTAAATCGCATTTTATTTGCCATGTTATTTTGCATGTTTAGTCTAATTGAATGCATAATTATTTACACATTGCTTATCATCTTGTCTTGCATTATGTCTTGTTTTAACGTCACATTTTTTTTGCATGTTTTAATTAATTAGTTAACTTTGCATATAGGGTGAGATAGCTTCAATTCCCCACGTCTTGCATTGCATCTTTGGATATTGATTTCTGTCATTGCATTTATATCCTTCATGCATTCCATCTGAAAAATGAAAACACAAAAAGAATATCTCATTTGAGCTTAAGGTAAATTCAATTAGGCTTGAGTTACTGACTTAGGATATCTCATGGAATTAAAGTACCGAAAGACATTAGTTTTAATTAACTAGTGCAACGAAGTCCTCGAATCCCATAATCTCTGATTTATAGAAGTAAGGTATTTCTCTCGATATTTTACTTAGGTTTCTAACCAATCTATTAAGAATGATTAGTGACGACTCCAAACCATCTAAATATTAAATTTAAAACAAAAGTTACGATTTGATAGGGTTTGGGAGAGTCTGTATTAGGTCAACCATTTGATGAACCTAATAATCCATTAGCCTAAGAAAACTCGTTGATTTTTTAGGTGTGACGGCTTGGCGACTTTGTTAGGGATTAACTTTACATTTTCAGAAAAGTTAAGAGACTAATTGGAGTACATTGATTTTTCAAAAATTAAAAGCCTTATGGACTTAGATCGATGGAAATCTCATGGATGTCTCGCTTTTTGTGATCTTATTTAGAACTCACTCTATAAATGCTATATGTTTTTGCAGACATCAAGTGATAAGGTGTGGAGTTTGTTTGCTAACCCTTGTTTTGCATAATGGAGTTCGGAATGTATGTCTTAGTTATTTTGAAGTGTCGAGTGCCATAAATTGTTTTGCATGCCTTTATTATTTTTAGCACGACACTTAGCAGACACAGCTAGCTAGTGAACTTGAATGGCTAGGTTTAGGATGGTATTTGATTGGGGACACTTCGGCCATCACCATTTGACCTGACTCTGCCTTCTCAAGTTTCGAACTTTTCAAATCAGTGCCAAGAGTTATCACCCCCCATCACTTGGCTAAGCTGAATGTCTATGGGGATCTCGACTAAATCACAAGCTAATGTGGTTTGGTCCGGACATCCCTGGGGCTTCACCTTATTATGTCATGCTAAATGGAAATTGAACTCACAAAGCATCTCATGTGCATATCTCTGTGATTACTACTTTTGATTATCTAAAGGCAGTGGTTTCTCAACCCTTTATCCCTCATGCTTACTTACATTTTGAGTCTGTCCATGACTATTTAGGTGTGTCATAGAGTCTCGACCTAGCTAGAGTCATGTTTTAGTTTGCATTCTGCATTGCTGTTTTTCAAGTTTATGTTACTGCATTGTATGAATTGTTCGATTTCCTTCGGGCCATTTTTGAGTCTCGACCATTGAATAAAAAGTGTTTGGAAGGTCTTGACTTATCATGTATAAAATTTTCAGATCAATCTATCATGTTTTCCATTTTCTACTAAATTGATAATGAAGGAAAAATAATCTGGGCCTTTAGGAAATTTTAGACACTAGAAAGAGTACTTTTTGAATGAAGTGAAAACTTGAAAGTGGTAGGATGGGCTGTGAACTAGCAAGCTGCCAATTTTCGGGCATTAATTGTCATTTTTGATGATCCATTTATCCTCAAAGTAAAAATTAGACAAATTAGTTTTCTGAACAAAATGTTTGAAGAAGTATTAAACTGTATTTATTCATATCGAATCTGTTTGAGCTTAAAACATGAAAGTTGTTCATCATTGTTTTGGCTATTGGCTTGTAAATTTATACGCCCTCTAGATTAGTGTACAAATTTATACAGATTTTCTCGTAAAAACCGACAAAACTGCAATTTGCCTGGATTAGTCCTCTGGTCATCTTTGTTTTGTTTTAAAATCTAGAGGGACATTATGGACCGACTCACAATTAGTCTTTATCATACTCATTGTGTGATTACTTTTGAAGGTTAGGATACTATGGACCATTTGAACGCATCCATCCTCACAAAGTTAGGAGCGATAACGATGGAGCCTTTAGAAGTTTGGCCACCGATCGAGCCCTTGTCACAAAGCCGTTTGCCTATTCGCCAGATGATTCCTCTGTCCACGCTAGTCCTGAAGAACTCTCACAGGAGACAAGTCCGACATCGATGAGTGGGTCCCGAGGTGCCATTACTCTCTGACCAGGCTTGCGAAGGATTCGTCGATCGTTTGATTTGAGGGTTCCTTCATAGCTGATTATTGAGTCCATCCAGGAAGAAGTCAACTCATGTTTGCAGTTTCTCACAATTTGTTGATCCATGTCATGATAGGTTGGGATTAAAGAAACGTCTCAGTGGAATCCTGGGGTTCACGTCCGTTCACAGAATCCACTTAAAAAGTTGCAATATAAGGATGACTACGCGAGGAAAAGCAAATAAAACAAGCGCACAATAACATGGAAACTTGATTAGTAAAGGAAGTTTGGTAATTTTGTTTCTAGTCCCTCAATTCAAGTTATTGCTTTTGGTCTTTGCCGCACTCTTCTGTTTTTACAGATTAAATTGAGGCCTTCATGATCACCACGAGCTCTATAGCCCCCAATCATCTCCAGTGTCGTTACTACAGATTTCTAGATCGTGTCTGATTCGTCAACATTCCTTGATCCTGTGGAGCACAATTCAACGACAAAGTTCCTCAGATTTGCACCACATGGAATTTGTTCTTGTTGCATATTATTCGATATTTTAATTGGGCAAAAACCGCTCATGGACAATGAATTCGAATTGCTCAGATTTAATGTCTCTTTTGACAGGTTTTCATGAGTGTTCATTGTGGTCTTGGCATGCGATAAGTCTGTTTCCAACAAACTTCCAATGTGGCTCAAGCTAATCTAGATGACAATCGGCCCCTCACCATGGACCATCATCATGTACATTGTAGTCCAGCCGGTTTGAGAGTCCACTGCCATTAGCCGAGGCCACCGTTGAAGCCAATTGTACATGAGTCTTCCCCTCTAACGGTCGGCAATCCCCGAAGCATCACTTGCAAATTTGGTGCGAACTCAAATTGGAAAGGGACTATTGCTAACTATAGAGCTCTTGGCTTGATGAGAAAGCATTTGAAGAAGAAAAATCCATCCAGCTTTAATGATGATGAACCCGCTCGGGCAATTGATGTCCACTAAATTTGAGAGCGATTTTTCAAAGGAAAAGTGTGGGGCAAATCTCATGTCTGTGTGAGATATCAATCCCAAAGCACCAAGAGGATGCCCGATGATCTCCATTAATAAGAAACTGGCGGCAAGCTTGAATGTCTCACCTCGTTTGGAAGAGAAAGGTTTGTTTAGCTTCCAAACGTAATTTTGGAAATAACAATCTCTTCCTTTTTCCTTGCAGATAACGCTAAATGAGGGGCATGTCAGAAGCTTACAGCAATATCGACCAATGGGATGGTACTTCAATCGTGACCAAAATGGACACCAGAGTTCCCCGAGTATGATACTTGCTTTTGTAAAGACCCTATTCATGCGCTTTTTCTCTAATGCATGGGCATAATCGAAAATGAGATGTTCGTCAATCTAGATGCCAAGCTTCCAAACTTGGTTGATCCATTCGAGTGCTCAGGGGCAATCCGTGACCTCTATTCCTAGGGATTTTTCTTGTCAATTCAGATATGCTTGCATAAGTTTGTTCTTCAAAAAAATGCATGGGTTTTTCTAGGAAGCATGGCAAGTTGTTTGAAATTGCTACACTTTGAATGCTTGAAGATAGTTACATATTGCATGGTTTAAGCATTATTATTCTTCATGTTTAATTTACCAATTCTAGAAGGGGAGTATAAACTGCATAAGATATATCGAATGTACAAAATGAGGTACGACAGGATGATGAAATGGAAGCATTTTCCAAACACGTCCCAGATACATCTTTTTAAGGGAAATGAGTGGTAATATTCTGCATTCTCAAGGTAAAGGGTTTTCTCGCAAAAGGTATATAGCCAAAGTGACAGAGGCATTCATTTCTCCATCCCAAATACTATAGGTATCTATTATTAACCCCTTTGAGCGATAGTTTCATTTCCCTCCCCCTATCAAGATCCACCCCACATCGAGGCCAAATCTAAGGTAATCTAATCAACAACATGAGGTAAACAGTTAGAAATTTTCTTGCTCGAACTAACATCAATCATCAGTGTTTTTTTACAATTAAGGTCAAACTTTAATTCAAGTGCCTTAGGATGACAACGAACATTCATTTCTATATCATATACACTAGTTGACTTGAGCCAACAAATTCATTTCTTAAACCCTTGTTGGTGATCATTGCTCATTCCAAAGCAAAAACAATTGCTTTCCCTAAGGAGCAGAATTAAAGAGAATTGGTTCAACAGAAAATTCCCAAATGAACTCATTTTGTGTGCTAGATTTTCCATGTAATGTTTGGCATCATTTTTGTAAATTATCTTCTTGTTGTAATTCCTTCCAAAGAAAGGGATTCAAAATCAATGGATTGTAAAAAAAAGAGGAAGAGAGAAGCAAGTGCATCCTAAAAGAAAAGGGCCTACTCCTAGAAAAAAAGAGGCAAAAAAAAAAAGCAACAAAAAATTGAGATGTTGAAAAAAAAATAGGAGTCAAGTATAAGAAAAGCAAAAGTTGATCCCACAAAAAAATCCTAGGCAGTAAAAAATAAAGTATCCATCAAAAGTAAGGCCAACGCCCATTAAAACGCCCTTTCATTTGTAAATGCATTTGAAATTAAATGTATTATATTTGCATATTCTTTCTTGTAAATCGCCCAAGAGGTCAAGATGTAAAGGGAAATTTTTGGAGAAGTTGGATTACAAAATGCAATTTCCAACAAGAGTCCATATCATTCTCAAGAAATGATGGTATTATCAGAGACTAGTCCATTCCGGAAGACAATTTCAGAAGACTAAGATTGGTGACAAGTCAACGATGATCACTAACATCAAATCCTTCTCATATATTTTTGATCCAAAATGAGTCTTTTTATTTTTTAGTCCCGAATCATAACTTACGTTACAATCCTTGAAAGTCTCTTCAGATTAGGGCACCTAAGTTAATGTAGAGTTGAATGATTTTAAGTATCACTTGAAGAAGCTTGAGCAAGATTATTTTTCTCTCCTTTTTGCAAGGTTCTTGACTTATAAACTTGGAGCAGATGGTAAATACTTCTTTTTTCAATTGTCTTAACTAGACAGAGAGTCCCTTTTGGTAAACCGTTGACCCAGTCTATGTTACAGTCATAATCAAGACCTCCAGGTTAGCTCGCGTTGTACTAATTGTGAGATTACTCAAACCCTTATCAAATGTGATGACAGTAAAATTGAGTGATTCTCTTGAATCATGCAGTTAGGATAAATAGTTTTTCTGGAGAATGAGAGAAAACCCTTTTAGACTAAATTTTCCCAGGTTACATTCGAAACATTCACAACGTAATGACCTCTCTAAATAGAATTGATACTGTAAACTTGACAGAATAGTTATGCATGAACCGCATTACTAGTCACGCACATTTTGTTCCTAATAATTGGTAATACTAGTTCAGCTGAGTAGCTTTACATGAGAACCCATTAATGAGTTTTAGCATGTATATTTGCACATGTTATCTCTTACATTGTCTAAGCAAGTATACTCCTAATATTCGAGTTACCTCCCAAGGTCTTAAAATTTATCTAAGGATTATTGAATGAATAAGTCTTAATGGTGAGTGCCCTCCAGGCAATCTTTCAAATCTTTAGGTAAATATATTTTCAACCTAAACTTTTCAAGAAAATGAGTACTGATGATTGTCAAGGTATTCGAACCCGTTGTGATACCCATGGTCGTTCAAGTATCCGTCTTCCTTAGTGAAACATGAATTTTATCAAAAATATGTTGCATTAGCATTGATTTTGTCTGTGCACATGTCATTTTAATCTTACTTTAGGTGGATAGGCAGGTATGATGCGGTTAGCCCATCTAGTCCTTGACCACTAATGAACCTAATAATCCATTAGTCTAAGGAAACTCGTTGATTTTTTAGGTCACGACATATGGAATTGCTATAAATTGACTTTGTGAACTGTAGGCTTCAATCCGTATCAAATCTTGATGGTTTTAGATATCAATTATTATTGAAAGGCCCTAAATGTTGATATGAAATTCGCAAGGAAGCGAACGGTAACTTTGGATTATGGGCTGTTTGATTATATAGTTTGATTATGAATGGAGAACAACTAGGCTTGAGATTTATAGAGTAACTATGGTGTCGTGTCATCGTCAGAGCTATGGCATCCCAAGCTTGTCATGTATATTATCCACTTTATATCAAAATTTAAGATAAACGCAGTAAGAGATTAACAAAACACAACACTTTTATTTACTAAGACCGGCAGAGGTCGGATCAGTTTCAAGTACAGTAAGGGAAAACATCAAGTAGGTCTCAAAAAGTTGCCTAACACCTCTATCCGTTACATCGAAAACCCCAATTAGCATAACCACCAACACTACCAAAAGCTCTCATGAGTTCGTACATCAGTCGATCCCTATCACTCCAAAACTCATGGTCGGTTAGTGCTGTACATACATCATGTATTTACAACTGCTATGGCTTCTCTCAATTCCTTAGGTCACATAGTCGAAAGGAAGAGGGCTAAAAAGTCCTAGAACGTCTTCCAAACGACTGTAGATGGCTACTAGACGATGTGGAATTTCTCCCACATCCAACCCACCGTTGACCCAAATCATAAAAATTACTCTAACACACTCAAGTTTGGACACCGTATGTAAAGGAAAGAAAGAAACCTCCTATGATATACGACAGGTGCTTAGTAAGAGACCGTAGGCGGGCTAACCATATTAATTACCTATAAAAAATTTCAACAATAAAAGAGTGAGGTAAACTTAGCAAGTAATAATCCCTAATTCATCAATTAATCTAACTAACGTAATGCACAAGTAATGACGAGCTAAATAAATATTCAGATTCGAAGTAGTCAATACTTATCAATTTACTAAAATACGCTATAACTTGTAACAGGATGATATGTTATGTTATAAAATAAGATCATGATAATATGCACATGGCACATGATAATCCTTACCTTCGTGGTCTGAATTATTTCAGTCATGTAATTACAACATCGTCTCGTACCACCTTAGAGACCAGCCAGTTACACAACATGGTTACCTAGGCACATAGTAGGGTCTTTCCATAAACTCTATGGGGTTATATGTATATATTTGAGCAGATGACTCATTCTTCACACTTTAGCCGACCAAACTTATGTTAAGCGCTTTACCAAAAAAAAAAAAACTTACGTTAAGCGAAACCATGGCCGTGTCCACAAATAAATGCATGCCTTATGTCATACGATGCCACGTTATGAAATGTTCGACGTAGATAACCTTATCAAGATCTAAACAATCGAAGTATAAAAATGATTAACAAATCCCCCAAACACTAGTTTCGTGTTTAATGTTAGTGTGAATTTAGTTAGTTTTTAACACACCAAGAACCAAACTGTGACTATAGTTACATCCACTACCATGACGTTGCCACAATGACACAAACTTGACAGCTTATTCAAGGACATCACGTATACCTGAGTATAGATTTTCTCTATTATTCTACTAGAGTTTGCAGTTGAATACCATTTACTATTGTTTTCCAAGCTTGTGTAAATTCTAGCTTATTCGCCCTTATGGACGAGTCCGACTTTCCTACCTATCTTGACTATTTCCAGCCAATTTACTAAGAGAATTAAGGATCTTTTTACATTCCTAGGAGCTTAATTTGGATCGCAACACTATAGTTTCTCCAAGGTAGCAAAAGAATTCAAGCTGCAGGTTGCTCTATTTTTTCGACAAATCTTCCGGGGCCTGTGGTCTTCCACTCATTGCAACCCCAACCTAGACAAAACCAACCAGCGATTCCTCTCCAGCTCCTAACTAGAGAAACCTCAAACTGTCGTCCCATGCACAAAATATATATATATTTATTTATTTTGTTTTTCACCCAATGTTTAGCAAGTACTATAAGAGAACACTCCCTTTTTCTATACCCGTTTCACGACCTCTTTTGTCCCACCCCATCTTTACAGTTCTAGCGCCAGAACTTCCTTTGTGTGTCAACCAGTATGCATGCATGGCACATTCCAATTTCTATAGCCACATGCCACATCAACCCCTACTACACTTCGCTCAGTAATTCTTTCCCAAACACTTGCTTTGAACACATTGGAGAGATTAGAAGAAGATTTTGGGAGATTACTTGCCTTAAGTCTCGTATGAACTCAGATCTTGCGTTGCCCAAACCGCTTCAACTTGCAGCGGTAGTAGCTCGAAAAAGATGTTAGGGCTAGGGGAAGAAGATGTCCATTGGCTAACACTCTCAAATACGATCACCAAAATAGAGCAATTGGGTCTAGACTATTCTCCCGTTTTGTGCCACTCCTAGTTGGGCTAATTGGATCTTGGTCTTGCAGGCCCATAGATTTTAGTTGAATGGGTGGAAGAGAGCAATGCGTCCAATTTAGTTTGGTTTGGGCCTCCATAGTCCTTTGCTCTAGTTAAACTCACGCCTAGAGGGTGGGTCTCATGCCCGTTTTTGCAGTCCTAGCTGAGCTAGGCTTGGCCATTGGCTACGTTAGAGGGTGGGCCAGCCGTCTTAATGGATCAAGTCAAATTCTCAAGGGTGAGTCTCTTCATGGGCCATCACCATCGATTCCAATTGGGTTGGCTCTTATAAATGGGCCGGTCCAATTCTCATTGTCGTCATTCGCTTTTTAGCTCATCAATAATTGAAAATTTTATTTTCGATCAAATCCCAATCCATCCAGCCCAAATCAGCCTTTTAATCCATTTCATCCATTCCTTAATTAATTAAAACTATAGTAACCTAGGCTGTTGATCCTTACTAATAAATTGGTCACCTGTGGTGATAGATTAACCAATTAAGATGAGGAATGATGGAAAAATGAGTGATACATGAATAACAGTGAGGATGATCATGCATTGCATGAGCTTCTTACATTAAAATTACTAAGTTTGAGAGATACATGCATGAACATTTCATGTTTACTGTCAACCTAGTATGGGATGGAGTTGACTTGATACCTAAACACCGTAGTGAAGCACGATATGAGACATATGGAATGAGACTCTTAGTAGGTGTATGACTTGGGACAGCTGTAGTGACTAGGCGTGATAAGGGTGGAGAGTGGCACTGAGGTAGAGAGGTCTAGATATGGAGTAACTTCTAAAAGGCTTCTAAGATGGCGATGGGGACATAAAAAACCCAAGCCATACATTAAAAGGGACGAATCTAGGAATCAAGTTAAGCCTGACTTGTTTTGAAAGATATATTGCATTAAGTTTGGTTCTCAAACTAAAAAATGTTTATAAAAATACATAGCATTATATCTTGAATGAAGAATGAGGAAAGGATGAATGGATCGAGGTGCTGTAATTGAGGAATGCTTGAACGCCTTATGGATGTTGGTGAAAGTCAAGTGTTTGTTGTGCCTCTATTATGATTGGAGAGGGCCCTTGATATGTGATCAAAGTGACCTTGGAATGTGATGAGACCCACATAAGCTAACCTACCAGTGACTCGACATGGTTGTGGTGGAGTTTGAAATATGTGTAAAGACCATAACCAACATAATTTCGGGCATGGTATGTGAATTTAGCATTGAGAATTGACAAAATGAGATGTGTTATGTCCTGAGTGACAATGAATTATTTGCTTGGTTATATGTGCCGGGTATTATGGTCTTAAATGACGCAATGTGGATTGGTGAGTATGGGAAACGGGTCTGGAATATTCATGGTATAATTGTGAGAGAATAGTATGTTGACATGACTAGATAGATCTGTGAGTATTTGAGTTGATGAAGACCTATTTGATTAGTAAAAATTACAGGATGTGGTGATTCCTAGGGAATAGGTAAACAGAGTGGCGTAGTGGGGCCACGTGTTACGGATGAAAGGTTAGCCCTACAGAATCTCAGATTTGTTAAGGAGCGGCTAACATCTATGTTTTGAGGATGAAACTTTATGAGGAAGGGAGGATTATGAAGGTCGGATTTTTCATCAAAATAATTTAACATTGGAGTTAGATGACGTTGGATTTGAATTATTAAGTGATGGCTAGAATTTCTGCAAGTTGAATTATTAAGCAAATTAGCTAATGTGGTTGTGGACAAATTGTGATTAAAAGTTGAAATTCTTAACCCAAGATGCGATGGAGTATGTCACGAAGATTCAGTGATGGCATTGGAATAAGAGAGCAGTAGTTGATCAATATTAGGTTTGGAATAGCTAATACTTAATCCCTGTGAATTTAGTCCTGTAAACTTCAAGAGCTGCCTCTAGTCCCTTTTTGTCACAGCTCTTCTCTTCCTTTCCCTTATATAATCCCTTACTTTCTCTCTCTCTCTCTCTCCCTCTATTTTTCTTTCTTTCGCATAAAGACCCATCACTTGAGCCTCGTGTGCTTCGCCCGACGACTTCTTCCCTCTAGCTCAAGTTTCTTAGCCGCACCTCGCTACTCTCTCAATGGTGATGACAGCTGCACCTGCACCCCGAGCCCCTAATCTCATGACCTCAACCGCTTTGTCGACCCAACGAAGTCTTGGCACCACTTGTTGCTTCTTCAACCAGCCACATTGAGCTCTTCCCATCCTTGTAGGTGAGTCCGCCCAATGATGTCACTTACCTCAGCTCCACCTTGGCGACATCTCAAGCTCTTACGTCCCTACTGGCAGCTCCTCAAGCCAACTCGCCACCTTTGCCCCTTACCTAGACTCGCGGTGCTAAAGGAGGAGGAGGAGTTGAGCTCGACCAGAAACCCATTTCTGTGCCATCTTCGCCGAGCTTCTATTTTAAGGTAAGTAATATACTATCTCTTGCTACTATGCTAGTTACTAACTATAGATTTGAGTGGATTTGAGGTGGGTTAGCCGTGGACAATAGGAAGAGCGTGGGTTTTCTTGATTAGTGGATGGAGTTTGTATATTGATTTAGCCAAAGGGATTAGGATTATCAGGCAATGGGTGGTTATGTAATGAGGCTTGATCATTGTGGATGACAATGGAGACTATGTGCATTATGAGTAGAAGGATATGTGTGCCATTAGGGCGGGATTTCTATGTGAGCTATTCGTATTGCTCCACTGTGTATATTGAATTAGAATGGTGGTGGCTATAGATTTGGGTAGCCGTGGTCAATGACTAAACTGTAGTGATGTTGAATCGGTGGCATAAATCGAGAATTATCATACTGGGAGAAGTGCAGCTAAGGGCAAGTTAGGGCTATTTTTAGTTAATTCTCTTGTCCTAAAATTCAAATTCCAATGTTTGATGAGCGTAGGTAAAGAGGGGCCTTAAAAATTGATTAATCTATACGTGAGATAGCACGGTTGGGTAGAGTACCGTTTGTGTATTTGGATGTGAATCTAAGACCAATTAGGAGACCTCATTGCATGTTTCCCTTATCCTCATGGTGGACCTGGCCTCATATCATTGCTCCCCAGTATTGTATACACGAATTCTATCTTGTCTGTCACTATAAGTAGTTTAGTAGTTTGACTTAGTATTTTTATCTGCTGAGCTTTTAAGCTCACTTTTGTTGAATGACACCTTTTTATTGTAATAGCTATGTCATTTACTCCTTCTTTTGCTAGGACCATGTACCACTTTGGAACCCCAACACATGTCACACGTATATGGGAGGCGCATACCTAGATCTATCCTTGTTTCACTTGGCATGGCAAACTCTGCATGGATATACATATATAGAAGGGGTTTCGCAGATAACCACATTGTGCACCACTTCATTGTTTTATACGTTTGGTGCGTAGGCTAGTGGATTGGCCCATTTTCCTCTCCCTTGGCAAGTGAGCGTATTGATGTACAGATAAGCAGTAGTAGCAGCAACAGTAACGAGAAGTAGTTGGTCAGAGCCAATGGATAGTAGGATTGTACAAGTAGGCTTTTGAGTAGGGGCGACATGACAACGACTTTTTGGATGTGGTCGTAAGGTGGTATCATCCATGTGCGCCAGGTATGAGCGAGGGAGAAGCGAGTCAACAATTTTTAATAGCTTCCTAGGTGTTTATTCTGTCTTTTGTCAGTTCTTCTATGAAAATTGTCGTTGTATTTAACTGGGTAATATATATATATATATATATATATATATGAAAGAAATATTTTATAGAATTGAATCATTTTTTTAAATCCCTATTATCTATTACAGTCGAAGTGAACCTCGAAAGCCGTAATCGTGCTTGCCATTTTCCCCTTCGCATGCAGTTGTCTTCTTTTGTTTTTTGGGTGGCTTATTGCTTATTTATAGTTGGTTTAACTTCCACAAAAGTCCTCTATTATCTATACAATATCATATTAAAACAAAGCTCACTAGTGTTGGATGACACCGTGGGAGGTCAGTGGCTCTGGTCAAGGGATTGATGACTCGATCCTTTACATCTTACCTTGGAGGGTTTTAGCTCTTTTGGTGCTTGGTGTTGAACTTATGGTTCCTTTTGCACTTAAAGCTCGAAGCTTTGCGTGAATTAATTTCAACGGCATAGGCATGCGTAGAGGATCTAGCAGCCTCTTAAATCCAAATGATGCATAATATCATCAGAAGTTCTTATATTCTCATTATGCATCATGTTAATCTTCATATGCTCCCAATTTTCAAGAAGGGACTTGATAACAGCCTCAATCAAGTTCATCAATTAGAGTATGAGTTGCTATCTTCAGGTTGAGTCTCAAGTTTGACATCTCTCGAAGATGCTGCCTCATATTTTGATTTTGACTCTTTTGAAAGGTGTCGAGCTTGATAGTGAGCCTCCTCAATTTAGTAGCAGATATACTCCCAAGCTTTTTTTTTAGGACAATCCAAATTCCTTGAGCGTTCTTAATTCCTTCAAACTCACACATGAGATCATCTTTTATATAGCTTAGTAACGTGATTTGAGCAATGTCATTTTTTTTCCCAAGCTTCATAAGTAGAAGTTCCATGCTCGAGTTCATCCATGGTGTGGTTGAAGGTTTCCAAAACCTCTTGCTTTCCAAGGATGCATTGAACTTTTTGGTGCTAAATATCATAATTGTCACTGTTAAAATTTTTACCCTCGCTGAGATCAGCCACAATGGTCTTAGATGTTGAAGCTATAGTCAATGACAATTATATAATGATAGAAAAAATGCATAACTAATAGTAACACATTTTTCACGTTAACAGATATATTTATTTTGTAGCAAAAAGCAAACTAAATGAATGATAATTCGACAAAAGACACTGAAACAAAAGTTCACTATATTCCCAACCAGCTTTTGTGTTACGATTGTCTCATTATCATGCATTTAGTTCAATTCACACAAAATTTAAGTTCTAGATAAATATTCCATTGAATCTACCAACCTATGAACTCCCACTAGAAAAAAATAATAATAATCTAGACATATGATCCAATGACCATGATCTATTTTATCATAAAAACGTAGCATGATGTGAATCCATATTCAAGTAATTCAAGCACAAATTATAAGCGATATTGTGGAATATAAGATGCAAAAAGCAAGTACGTTAAACTTTGTAGATGCTATCAACAAACCGCACTTTGCACAATTTTCATGTAGTTATATACATGCAAGATATCTTTTGTATTTTAAAAAATATAAAAAAATACACGTAAAAATAATTCAATAATGCCCCAAAATATGTGTATATTTGGTCTCATACATATTTTTGTAACTTTAAAAGTATCAAACATGTATAATACTTATACCATAGTGATAATTTCAAGACGAACAGAACCATACCTCATGCGCCCCTTGTGGAGATGCCACATGCCCTCATAAGCACGGAAAAGCTTTATGCATGTGCATTTCATGCGTGGTCAATGGCTAGTGTCAACTGGTAAATGCTCAAAGTTGACCACGTCGGGGTCTGGTCCTGACTCAGGTCTGCCACATTAGCATGCCAGTTGAGAACAGTTCACTCAAGTATAAAGCATGTGGTGCATGAGGCCTACACTAGTGTGTGTGGCCCACACCAGTGCGTGTGGCCTCCTCCGGTGCCCTATGGCAGTGGTTAACCCTTCAAAATGCTTGTATCATTGAGACAAATGAGATGGTTTATTGCAAACCAACTTCTACTAAGCGAAGTCGTATAAAAAGGCGATGTTTTGTCGTGACCTCAGGGAACTCGGTCCCGTGTACAGCTCATGGCACATGAGCAACATCTCCCAATGTCGGCTGTGGATGAGCAACTAGTCAAAATCCTCTTCTCGCGAGGTGGTTTTGACTATGTGTTCAAAAATAATTTTCAATGGATAGAAAATCACAAATGAATGCCAAACAAGAGGTACTAATTTTGAGTTTTTCCACATCAAATAGACAATAAATGTTCCCATTTAATTAGGAAATAACAACGATAGCTTTGATACTGACATTGAAATTATACATCGAGAAGTACAACTAACTTCTATCAACGTTCAATTGTGGAATTGCCTAGGAATGTTGTCGAATCACCCGACGTGTCCATGTATCTTGAAACCTACAATGGTTGGAATATAATCACAGAGAAAGATATCATGATTCCATAATGTAAATGCCGATCGTTTCTTAAGGTAATGACGTATGCCTTTACGTCTATTTTTGAGAGAGAGAGAGAGAGAGAGAGAGAGAGAGAGAGAGAGAGAGAGAGAGAGAGAGAGAGAGAGAGAGAGAAGTTAAATGTATGTGACTTCTCTTACGTGTCTTTTGTATTCACCAGTCATGCCCCTTGAATGTTATCTTTCTTTTATAAATAAGACAAACAATCTTTCAAAAAGGCACATCTACATGGGGACCTCTCAAACGGCATTTTGTAAATGTACATGTTCATACAATATACGACATTATGGACGTAAATTAATAGATACCCATCATACGATTCGATTACCAATCCACTCATAGAACTAGGGATTGATAAATTAATATGTTGAAATTAATTGATTAATTAGGTTTTATTAATTCTACCTATGATGCCATGATGTCATGAGTGATGCCATGATTGGCTGATAACCTACGGCGGTTATTGGAATTTACCAAAGAGCAATTTGCTTTTATTAGAATAAAAGATAAGTGGAGAGAAGGAATGTAAGTCAGTTCCATATACACTAGCTTTCTTTTTCTCTTTGAACGCTCTCAAGAGTGACAGTAATTCTCCCAAGACTCCCTCATACTTAGACGAACAACGATTCTTGCGGGGCCGTATGATGGAGGCACTTAATCTGTGGACAGCAGGTTCATTCCCTTGTGTGATCATACTCCTATTAGTGATACAAGTGTGTGATTTTATTGGGCATGTTTTCTGCATGTTTGTCATTTAGATGTGGAATTCATTTCCTTCATTGGTATCGGTGGATGAATTACTTGTTTTCCTGATCATATAGTGCATACAAACTATCTATGTGATGTTATGCAACATGTCCATAGAGGTTGTCTCGATTTTGGCATGTTTGTTCTTCATCAGTATATTATTTGTCTTTTCTTGAAAATGTGTTCAGTGAAAGTGAACTTTGATTGTATTGTTAGAAAGTACTGATCAATACAAGTCTGTCAAGTGGTCGCTCATCGCTGAAGGTGGCCGGAGGAGGCTAAACATATTGCACGTGTAGTGGGACGGCAGTGTGTGGGGGGCTTGCGTCCTCACATGTGACGATTAGTCATGATGTGTATGCTGATGTGGTACTGACGCATCTGCTTAAGTGGTAGACAATGTGGCAAATGATGTGGTAGACTTGACCCGAGATCCGCCTCAATCCATGACCCAATTCGAGATCTGACCCGATCAACATTGACTTTGACTGTTAATGTAACATCCCAGTCCCACATCGCTTAGGGAGGGAGTTTTTGGGCTATTGATAAGTGGGGGGAGTCCTTAACTTGTATGAGGCCTTTTCCCGTGGCGAGCTTTAAGCTGCCGGGAGGAACAAAACCGTGAGGGTCTATGCCCATAGCGGACAATATCGTGCAAGTGGGATCTCGGCCCTTACAGTTGTGTAACATCCCAGTCCCACATCGCTTAGGGAGGGAGTTTCTGGGCTATTGATAAGTGGGGGGAGTCCTTAACTTGTATGAGGCCTTTTCCCGTGGCGAGCTTTAAGCTGTCGGGAGGAACAAAACCGTGAGGGTCTATGCCCAGAGCGGACAATATCGTGCAAGTGGGATCTCGGCCCTTATAGTGGTATCGGAGCCGACTCGCCTATGGGGTGTGGGGGGCGCACAGCGGGGACGCTGTGTGTCCTTAGGGGGGGATGTGTAACATCCCAGTCCCACATCGCTTAGGGAGGGAGTTTCTGGGCTATTGATAAGTGGGGGGAGTCCTTAACTTGTATGAGGCATTTTCCCGTGGCGAGCTTTAAGCTGCCGGGAGGAACAAAACCGTGAGGGTCTATGCCCAGAGCGGACAATATCGTGCAAGTGAGATCTCGGCCCTTACAGTGGTATCAGAGCCGACTCGCCTATGGGGTGTGGGGGGCGTACAGCGGGGACGCTGTGTGTCCTTAGGGGGGGATGTGTAACATCCCAGTCCCACATCGCTTAGGGAGGGAGTTTCTGGGCTATTGATAAGTGGGGGGAGTCCTTAACTTGTATGAGGCCTTTTCCCGTGGCGAGCTTTAAGCTGCCGGGAGGAACAAAACCGTGAGGGTCTATGCCCAAAGCGGACAATATCGTGCAAGTGGGATCTCGGCCCTTACAGTTGTGTAACATCCCAGTCCCACATCGCTTAGGGAGGGAGTTTCTGGGCTATTGATAAGTGGGGGGAGTCCTTAACTTGTATGAGGCCTTTTCCCGTGGCGAGCTTTAAGCTGCCGGGAGGAACAAAACCGTGAGGGTCTATGCCCAGAGCGGACAATATCGTGCAAGTGGGATCTCGGCCCTTATAGTGGTATCAGAGCCGACTCGCCTATGGGGTGTGGGGGGCGCACAACGGGGACGCTGTGTGTCCTTAGGGGGGGATGTGTAACATCCCAGTCCCACATCGCTTAGGGAGGGAGTTTCTGGGCTATTGATAAGTGGGGGGAGTCCTTAACTTGTATGAGGCCTTTTCCCGTGGCGAGCTTTAAGCTGCCGGGAGGAACAAAACCGTGAGGGTCTATGCCCAGAGCGGACAATATCGTGCAAGTGGGATCTCGGCCCTTACAGTTAACCAATCAATACTAACCATTGATTGAATTGACCAGCATGTGTAGATCACGTGCAAGACATGAAGGCCACGTACAGAGTCTCCTTGGGGAGCATGAGGGCACATGTGACATTCAATTAGGATATTTTTGGTATCGATATGTTCGTATTAAAATTTTCTACAAGATGTTATATTTGTTTCACCATTTTATGCATCGTGGATTATGAGTAATCCTTTTTATTTCTGCATTTGCTGCAGGAACAATGAGACATATGATACGAATCCCAATATTTTCAAAGACAACGGAGGACAAGGAAAGCCTCTTAAGGCTGAAAAATAAAGTAGCTCTTTACTAATTGAATGGTCGTGTTCACATGATGTCACATGTCATAGAGGCCAACGAAATGATATGAGAAATCATTTGGACTGGTTATATTATGCCAAGCTTTCAGAAGGTCGTTGCATTGATACCCACCCTTTTTAGCTAATGGCATGAGGTCATGGATCACTTATTGGAGGTTAAGTCCAAATCTTAGAAGGAACTTAGAATTATTTTTCCAATAGAGTTCATGGCAGTTGGGGTAAGGAAGACGTCGATCCTTGCTATGAACTTGGCATAGACAGAATGTGCCTTGGTGGAGACAAAATTCTTCTCGGCTTAAACTTGAGGATTTCGTGAGAGCCACTATAGGGACACCTTCTAGGGTTAACAAAATTCCTAACAAGTTTGATGAATCTTTCCCTATTTATTAGAATTATTACTTGATATGATTTTGTTTCTTTATCTTTTAGTTTGTCACTTGTGAATATTTTCCTTTCATGTTGTTCGTAAATATTTTATGAAATATCTCATTATGAATGTTTTATAAGATTTAGTTTATAACACCTTAGTTGTGATAACCTAAATTCCCGTCAGGTTGAGTTAACAAGCAGAATGGTTAATATTGGAATGGTTAATATCAATCTTAGATGGGTATGATCACGATTGGGATGTCGTTTACTATGCGATGACTTATAGGGCCTCAGTAAGTAACTGGCATGGTAGAAAATTTGAGTTAGGAATCATTAATTATTAGAAGTCACCTTAATCTTGGATGGAATTATTCGCGTCGGAAATTGTTCACAGTTTGGGTGCTAACCCTCTTAGCCGACCACGTTTAAGAGGCCATCAGCTACTTATTTTTCTTTCCCCCATAATATCTCATCCTACTCTCCCACCTCTCATTTCCCCTCTTTCTCGTTCAAGACTCCCACTCGGGTTATTGTTCACTTCGCCACCCACACGTACTCCCTCTCGGCCTCGCTTTCTCAACTATTTTGCTAAGCGATGCCCAACCTCTCTTCCTCAGCTCGATGTTGGCGATGCCTTGAGCCTTTAAGCTCTCGGTGATGGCTCCTCGATCATAGCTTTCTTTCCTTTCAATCTACCAGCTTGCTCTCTTATTTCCTCACTTAGATTTACACAAGGCACAGGGAGAGGAGCGAGGAATCGAGCTTGCTTGCTACATCACAACCTCAACCTTGCTTCAACAAGGGACACAAGATAAGTAGGATACTAACTTATACTATTAAGCTGGTTATTAACTTCGGATTAGGTGGGAATTGCATGGACTTGCTATGTATTCCATTGGAGGAGAAACAATTGTCCCTAGCCTAGTGAGTTGAGTTACACGTTGGATTTGCTCATTGAATCTATGACTTAGGATTATGGGTAATCAGGAAATGAAGGTCGATTGTCGCAGATGCTGTCAAAAATCTAGTGAATTGGAAGTGGAAGATCGTGTAGGGTGTCCAACTTAGAACCTGATGTGAGGAATTCATGTTGTGCTCTATCGCGGTTGCTGATTGGAGTTTTCGTAGATATAAGTGGTCGAGGAGTGAGAATAGGATGGGGTGGTATTGGTTTGGCGCATAAACGAAGACAGACTTATAAGGGATGGTTCAACTAGGTGCAAAATAGAGTCATTTACGGTTTACCTACATAATCTAGTGTTCTATTTCCATGCTAAACAAACGCTAATGGAGATGGGATCGAATAGTTGATTGTTATACATATATATGTGAGGGAGGAGGTTTAAGGATTGCACTGAACAAGTATTCTAATGTGAATTTGAAACTAAATAGGTATCTCATTGTGTGTTTCTCTTGAAATTATGGTGAACCTTTTTCATATCATTGCATCTTGATAATGCACATGCAAATCATATTTTGTCTGTTTTTGTGATAAATGGGTTACTGGTTTGACTTACTATTACTACTTGTTGAGTTTTCATGCTCACTCTCACTGGTTGACATGTTTTCAACACGATAGCTATGTTATCTTCCCCTTCTCTTGCTAAGGTTATCTACCATGGAAGGTGCACACTGATCCCTATCCTCAATATATGGGCTAAGGTAGGCTTTGTACTATCATTGAGGTGGATGTGCGCTCGATGGAAGGACGCATCATGCATCACTTCATTTCCCTCTACGTCCATGGCTTAGGTTAGTGGTAAGGCCACTCCCTCTCCCTTGGCAAGCGAGTGTAATAGTGATAACAGTGATAATGACTCGAGTGATGATAGCAAGGAGTAGGCGACGGAGCGCTGGTCGGTAGAGCAGTTGGACAGGTAGGCTTTTAACTTGGGATGAGACGACAACTACTTTTTCAATGTGGCCGTGAAGTGATGTTAAGGCATCGATGGAGTACGCCATATGTATGTGGTTAGATAGGGAGCTGATACCTTTTTCATTATCTCATAAATAGCTTGTTCCCTTTTGATTCAAAAAGATATACTATCTATTATAAGTTATAGTGAATCTTAAGAGATCGTACCCTTTAGGAGTGCCTACTCTAATGTATACATTTATATGTCGGCCTCGCCTATGTTTACGATTGTCTTCCACATGCGCCCTTTGTTATATATGTAATATCAGATTAAAATAGAGTGTGTAATTAGATTAGGTTAGTGGAACGATAAGTCAGTCGTTTGTGCCTTTGCTATGTGATCGGAGAAAGCCTTGTTGTGTAATCAAGATAGCCTTAGAATGAAATGATACCCATATGAGTTAGTTGGCTAGCGATCCAACAGTGTCATGGTGGGGCATGAAATGCTAAAAGCTTGTAACCAACAGAATTCTGAGCATGGTATATGGGATCGATATCACAGTGGTAGAAGTGTGTTATGTCCTTAGTAGTGATCGATACTATGCCTGGGTATGTATTGGACATTATGAGGTCCTAAATGAAGCTATGGGGATTTACGAGTGGGGGAAATGAACTTGAGATGTTCATAGCTGAGAATCTAAGGTTTGCTAAGGAGGGGACAAGGACTGAAATTTTACGAATGAAATTTCTTAAGGATGAGAGAATTGTGACTACCTAAATTTTCATCAGGTTGAATTAACAAGTGGAATAGTTAGTATTGGTCTTGGATGGGTAATGATCACAATTGGGATATCGTTTACTATGTGAAGACTTATAGGACCACAGTAAGTGACGATCGTGGTGGAAAATTTGAGTTAGGAATCAAATATTGTTGAAAGTCACCTTAATCCTCGATAGAATTATTCACAGTTTGGGTGTGAACCTTCTTAGCCGACCACGTTCAAGAACCTATTAGCCACTTAATTTTCTTTCTCTCATATAGGACCTCACACTACTCTCTCTCCTCTCATTTCCCCTCTTCCTTGTGCAAGACCCCCCCAAGTCCTTGTTCACTTTAGTACCCATACATAATCTCAACCTTGCTCTCTCAACTCTTTTGCCTGGTGACACCCACCCCGTAGCTCAATGTCGGCAATGCCTTGAGCCTTTAGCTCCCAGTGATTGTTCCTCGATCCCAGCTTTCTTTCCCTTCGATCGACCAGTTTACTCTCTCGTTTGCTCACTCAATTTCATGCGTGGCACTAGGAGAGGGGGGAATTGAGCTTACTTGCGACATCTTAGCCTTAATCTCCCTTGATCAAGTGACACAAGGGAAGTAGACACTTACTCATGCTACTAAGCTGGTTATTAACTTGGGATTGTGTGGAATTGCTATGTATTCTATTGGGGAGAAATAGGGGTGCCTCCCATGGAAAGATGAGTTGGATATTGAATCCGCTCATTGAATTTGTGCCTTAGGACTATGGGTAGTTGAAAAATGAAGGTTGATCATCGCAGATGTCATCGGAAGCCGAGTGAATTGAAAGTGGAAGTTCGTGTAGGTTGTCCAACATAAAACTCGATGTGAGGAATTCGTGTTGTGCTCTGTCGTGGTTGCTGATTGGAGTTTTCGTAGATATAAGTGGTTGATGAGTGGGAATAGGATGGGGTGATATTTGTTTGGCGCATAAACAAAGACATCCTTGTAAGGGATGGTTTAACTAGTGTCGTGACCAGAAAGTTTTTTCTATTGGTGGAAAAATTTCCAGGTTAACGGATTATCAAGTTGATTAAATTAATTAACCTAATACGGACCCTTCCAAGTCCTATCGAATTGCAACTTTGATTTTTTGTTCAAATGATTTTAGAGTCGCAACTAATCATTTTTGGTAGGTCGATTAGAAACCTAAGTAAATTAGCGGGAGAACTAAATTACTTCTACGAACCAGAGATTTTGGGTACAGGGACTTGGTTACACTAATTAATTAAAACTAATGCCCTTTCGATACCTTAATTTCATGATTATCCTAATTTGGCAACTCAGGCTTGGTTTATTCCTAAGGTTTTAGTGAGGTGACCTCTTTTTTTGTATTTTCACTTTTAGATGGAATGCATATGAATGACATTTTTTGGTATTTTCAAATCATTAAAATTCTCTGAAGCCGCAAGAGGGCGTGGACTAATGATTTCTGTGTAGTGTTGCAACCTTCAGTAGGTGGCTCGGCCTACTCATTCTGGGGTTTAATGGTACAGCAATTAAATTGCAATAAATAAAGGACCTCCAACGAGGGATTCGGCCTTGGCTCGGCCTACCCATCGTGGGGTTTGATGGTACTGAAATTAAATTATAATAAATAAAGGACCTCCAACGAGGGACTCGGCCTTGATTCGGCCTACCCAACGTGGGGTTTAATAGTATTGAAATTAAATTATAGGAAATTAAATTACATTAAATAAATGACCTTCAACGGGGGACTCTGTCTTGGTTCGGCCTACCCATCATGGGGTTTGATGGTACTGAAATTAAATTGCATTAAATAAAAAACTCCAACGAGGGATCGGCCTTGGCTTGGCCTACCCATAATGGGGTTTGATGGTACTGAAATTAAATTGTAGGAAATTAAATTGCATTAAATAAAAGACCTCCAATGAGGGACTCGGCCTTGATTCGGTCTACTCATCGTGGGATTTGATGGTATTGAAATTAAATTGAAGAAAATTAAATTGCTTTAAATAAATGACCTCCAATAGGGGACTCGGCTTTGGCTCGGCCTGCCCGTCGTGGGGTTTGATGGTACATAAATTAAATTGCAGAAAATAAATGACCACCAGTGGGTGGGTCGCCCTTCCCATTTTGGGGTTTGATGGTGCAAGAATTAAATTGCAGAAAATTATAGTACAAATGCGACATGTGGATATGGAGACGTATGACATAATTGAGATTTAAATCAATCCATTTGGATAACGAAATTCTTGAAGATTTTAATGGCTAGGATGGTTACTTGATTTGATGGATTTGATGGCCGAGTTTGAACCTCATATCACCTTATGGATTAAGATTGCTGCTCGAACGACGGGGATAAACTTTTGATTTATATTGATCGATGAAGAAAATGGTTATGATAACCCCCTAGCTTTAAACTCCCATCATCTTCAAAATTCTCTCTCTTTTGGTATTTTCTTTCTCTCAAATTTTTCTTCAATCTCCCAAAACCTCTCAAACATCCAAAATTTTTTCTTAAAAAAAATATCAATTTCCCAAACTCACTTCTTCCTCCTTTTATAGCCTATTCATCCATCTCCCATTCTAATTTTTCCACTAACTCTTCTTCATCTCATCTTTCCTTCTCTATTCTCGTCTCCTCTTCTCCATCTTTTCTTCTCCATCTCTTCTTCTCCATCTTTCCTTCTCCATCTCCTCTTCTTCATTTCCTTTTCTCCATCTTCTCTTCTCCGTCTTCCTTCCTCTATTCTAATTTCTTCACTAACTCCTCTTTTTGTTATTTGCAAAATAATCTCTCAAGCGTTAGGTATTTGCACTCTAGTCCTTGCGATTTTAAGTATTTGCAATTCAGTCCCTAGAGAAATATTTCTTTAAGTCCAAATTTCCTCACAAATTTTGACGTACCTTTCCTGGGTATAATTGGGCAAAGATAAAAGTCTACAATATTAGAGAATAATGTCACAACTCCTAAAAGTGAAAAATGAAAATAAATTGACTCAAATTGAATTTTTTAGGCTCGATTCGAGATTATGCTCTTGAAGGAATACACGACCCCGAATTGGATTTTTTAAATTTATGATTGTCAACATGAAAAGGGATTTAAAAGAAAAATATTGACTATTTTTTTTATGTATTTTGATGGCCTCAAATGCTATTATTTATTAAATATTTTTCTAATTTCTAAAAAAATAAAAAAATAAAAAAAATTATTTTTTTGTTAAAAAATGGTTGCCTAAGCTTGGCGAAGGCTTCCAAACTTGATTTCAATTTTCTCAATATTCTTTATCAAAATATTGGTTCTCTAGGCTTGGCCAAGGAGTCCAACGTTGATTTTTTTTATTTTATGAATTTTTATGGATTTATTTTATTAATTTTCAAAAATAAAAATTTCGAAAAAAATATTGAAAATATGAAAAATCATTTGTTTGTTCAAAATTGATTTCCTAGGCTTAGCCAAGGCCCCCAAAGTTGATTTTTTAATTTTATGAATTTTTATGGATTTTTTTATTAATTTTAAAAGAGAAAAAATAATTAAAAATCATGTGTCAACAGTTAGGTGCGAAATAGAGTCATTTATGGGTTTACTTGGATGACCTTGTGTTCCATTTCCTTGCTAAACGAGCACTAATAGAGAGGGAATCTGAGAGTTGATTGTTATATATACTAGGGAGGAGGATCAAGGATTGTACCACACAAGAATTCGAATGTGAATTTGAAACTAACTTGGTATCTCATTGTGTGTTTCTCTTGAAATTATGGTGGACCTAGTTTCAAATTGTTGCGTGTTGATAATGCTTGTGCAAATCATTTCCGATCTATTTATGTTATAAGTGGGTTAGTGGTTTGACTTACTATTACTACTTGTTAAGTTTTCATGCTTACCCGTGTTGGTTGACATTTTTTCAACACAATAGCTATGTCATCTTCCCCTTCTCCTGCTACCATCGTTTATCATTTTGGTGCGCCGGTGCGTATCACATGTACATGAGAGGTACACACTGATTCCTGCCCTCCGTACATGTACTAAGGCAGGCTTCGTACTATTATTGAGATGGACATCATTCATGACTTCATTTCCCTTTATGTCTGTGGCTTAGGTTAGTGGATGGGGCCACTCCCCTCTCCCCTAGTTAGGCGAGTGCAATGACGATGGTAGTGAAGACAACACAAGTGATGATGGCAAGAAGTAGGCGATGGAGCGTTGGTTGGTGGAGCAATTGTATGGTAAGCTTTTGACTTGGGATGACACGACAACTACTTTTTGGATATGGCCATGGAGTGATGTTAAGGCATTGATGGAGTATGCTATATGTGGGTGGTTAGAGAGGGAGCTGATACCTTTTTAATCGTCTCCCAGTAGCTTGTTCCATTATGATTCAAAAAGATGTACTAAATGATGTTTTATATATAAAAGTAATTATTTTTCAAATTTAGATGAGTGTTCTTATTATCTATTGTATGCCATAGTGAACATTAAGAGGCTATACCCTTTAGGCCTACTTGTCTTAATGCACATACTTTTATGTCGGTATTAACTGTGTTTAGGATTATCTTCTACATGCGCTCTCTATTATATACGTAACATTAGATTAAAGCAAAGCACGTAATTAGACAGGTGGCGTGGGTCGTCACAGCTTTAGTGGTGTTATTTAGTTGAGTGAAGAGTTCTAGAAAATTTTAGTTGCTTTAATGAACTCAAATTTACCTAAATAATTATATTAATCATAATTTCAAATTAGGATTCTTAGACGATGATTGGGAAATAGTGAAATTTCGAATCTAAGACCTTATGTGAAATTAGTCATCAGTATAATTAGTCAGTGTAAAATTAATCAATAAATGTTAGGCACCAATAATTTATGCGTAAATGTTTCAAATATTCAGATACAATCACATTGGCTTTTAAGAAAGTTGTTGCTGAGCTCAACAAGGAAGAAAAGTTAAATGGTGAGAATCTGGAATATGAAAATCTAGTATGCGTTAGAAGAGCAGAAGACACTTGAATCTCTTAACTTAGTTATGATAGAACCCGAAGATGGGAACACTGCGTAACATAGAAAGGACAAGAAAGCATTTGCAACTTGAAAGAAGAATAACTTAACTGCTCGCATTACGTTGTTGAACAGTATGGAGAATGACATTATGTATGAGTTCAGATTGTTTTGAAAATGCCAAAGATATATAGGATGTATTGAAAGTTAGATTTGGGCAGACATAGGTCACCAAGTTTAAATGGCTTGCTATCAAGTGTGAAAATTCACAAATGTTAGGCATTAATAATATGTACGTAAATGTTTAAAATAATTAGATATGATTGCATCAGCCTATAAGAACTTTGTTGCCAAGCTCAACAAGGATGAAAACTTGAATAGTGAGAACTACGAATCTCGAATATGAAAATTCAACATATGTTAGAAAAGCAAGAGACACTTGAAGTTCTTAACATAGTCATGATAGAATCTAAAGATGAGAACACTACATAACACAGAAGGAACAATGAAGCATTTGCTACTTAGAAGAAAAATAACTTAACAGCTCGCATTACATTGCCAAGTAGTATGGAGAATGACATTATATGTGAGTTTATGCATTTTGAAGATACTAAAGATATGTGGGATGCGTGGAAACTAGGTTTGGGTAGACCTCGATCTCCAAACTTAGACAACTTACTATCAGGTTTGTCACAAATAAGATGCTTCATGGTCAAAATATGAAATAAGATTTAAGGCGTTTATCGAACATAATAGATGAGTTAAAGGATGTTGGACACATTAATTGATGAGTAGCAAGTGCAAGTACTGATCCGTTTCTTGCCTCATTGCTGAGAGCATATCAAGGTTCATCTAACCCACAATGAGAACATTAAGACATTTGAGGATGTCATGCACCACCTTAAACTAGAGGAGGATTACCTTCTGGCAGCTGAGAATTGATGTGTACTTTGCTAGTTCTAACTCACATGGAGCTTCGGACTTTAAGCACAAGCATCCTAGTGGGTTTGAGAAATGGAAAGGCAATGGAGCAAGTTCTTTAGGCAAGAAACCAAATTTTAACCAACAAGAGAAGGGAAAACATTCTTTCAAGAAGAACATTTCAAGAGTGAAAATGTTACAATTATGGCAAAAGGGGTTACTTTGCTCACGACAGTGGCGAGCCAAATAAAGTAAAAACCCTTTATACACTTGAGTGTTACTTGTGTGTCAAGTTTGATATTCCTAATTGAATCTCATCCTTTGTGGAATATAGACTTGGGGGCCATAGATCACGTAACAAAAAACAAGAACACCTTTGTAGAGTTCCGATGAGTTTCACATGGGACAAAATGGATTTTTGTGGAGAACAGTTTCAGAGTGGAAGTTAAAGGGATTGACGCCTTCTAAGTGAACATGCGCGGTGGTTACACTTTCTTTCTGCATGATATGTTGTATGCTCCAGAGATTAGTCGGAATTTGGATTCTATGTTAGAGTTATTTGAACTTTCATGACAATGGAGTGAACTTGTCATTGGGAACAAGTTTTTATGGTTTCGGTTATTTTCAAGATGGTTTTATTTTGCTGTATATTGAATATCGTAATGTGAATATTTTTTATTCCCTATTTACATCTTCTGAATCTTATAATAATGATGTAAATGTGTGGCATGCTAGACTTAGGGTGGGTTTGGTTCAGCATTTTCAAGGAGCTTTGGGGAAATGCAAAGCAGTTTAGCCTAAAGGGTTTTGGGAAAATGCAAATACTGTTTGGGTGAATCCTGCTTTAAAAAGTAACTTTGAGAGAAAAGCTGTTTGGTGGAAACACATTTGCATTTGGGTGATTAATTCAAGCCTTTTATTTTTAATTGATCTCAAATTGAAAAATGAAGTCTGAAACTGTTTTAATTTATATATTTACGACAATTTAAAGATATGTATTAATGAATTTATAAATAAAATTAATTTCTTTTTTTTGCTAAAAATATTAAAAAGAAAAAAAATCACATTGAAAGAAATTCGATACTCGACGCGATCGCGATTCGGTCAAAAAGTAGTAAAAGATGAACATGGTAACATAAGCTAAAGAATTTGACCAAACAAAACAAAAACATAAGCTAAAGAAATTCATTATCCTTAAAAACTACAAACCTCTTCAAGCATTTCCTAAACTTAAAGCTATTTGATCTCGTACACGTGCCATGTCAGATGCTACGTCATCATTTGAAGTACTACCCTCCTCATTTCCATCGGAATCCATCATATACAAATTGGGATCCAAATCAACTCTTGCAAAATGTTTATCATTCACGGCATTTTTTCGTACATAATTGTGCAAAGTCATTGCCGCTATCATGATTTTCACTTGCTTTCTGTATGGATAACTTGGCATACTCTTTAGAATCTTCCACTTCTTTTTCAATACACCAAAGGCTCGCTCAATTTCTGATCATAGTGAGGAGTGGGCACGGTTGAACACTTCTTTATAACCTGTAGGTGCAGGACCTCGTTGAAACTCGGGTAAATGATATCTGACTTCTTTGTATGGCCCCAAATAACCCATGGGATTTGGATATCCAGAATCTACTAAATAGTATTTACCTACATATAAACAATATAAATTATTCAAGATATACCACATACATATTGATGTATAAAAGCTACTAAATAACGAACCTTTCGGAGGATGAGGAAATTGTAAATCATGTTTCCCAATGACTTCATAAAAGATACGAGTATCATGAGCTGTTCCCTCCCAACCAGCACAAACATACGTAAATTCCATATTAAAATTGCAGACGGCCAACACATTTTGCGTTGGTGTTCCTTTTCGACCGATAAAACGAAGTTGGTCGCCTGTAGGTACCACCGCTGGGATATGTGTACCATCTATAGCTCCAATGCAATCCTAAAACAAGAACGCATATATTACTTCATTTATACTTAATTGATCATGTATATTGTTTAATCGTAACTTACCTTAAAATGTGGATAAAATCTTCTATTATTCCTGATCTTCTTCGGAATTTCCTTGAATTGTCGATCGGATGGTTGGATCAAATCTGCTCCCATTTCACATACTTTATCCAAAACTAAGCTAAATAGCCTGCATATGGTTTCCCCAGAATGCTGAAAACGCTCTTGCGCTAACTTGTTACTTATACCATGTCCTAGAATATGAAAAAACATTCCTAACATTTCTGTCACGTCAATATTTCTAGATCCTTTGAGACCATATCATGACACTAAATCATGCATTAAACTATTAAAGATAGTTTTATCCATTCTAAACATTCGATAACATCTTGTCGGATTAGCATCAATGCCCATCAACTCTCTTAACCATTCATTTCCTGTATATGATGAGGTCATGCATGGGTTTTTGTGACCATATGTAGCCTGATAAACAGCTACAATATGTGCGGCTGCACAAGCTTGCCAAAATTCCTCTTCTTCATTTTCTTGATTTTCCTTTTCGGGAGAATCGTCCATATCTGGTGAAAGTAACAGAATTGATTTACAATAGGAGATATAAAAAATTATCTAGATCATCCATCATATATATGAAAACTCCATCCAATAAAGAGAACACTACATTCAAACATAACTCACAATAGAACATAAATGAAAATGAGTTAAAATACAAGCCCCAACTAGAAATAAGTCTTACAATAAACATAAACATGTCTTACCAACTAGCATATGAAAGAGACCAAATAAGTAGCTAACATTCCTAGTGATCACTATGCTTTCTCAACTTAAACTTGATCCACCGGACTTTTTACTCGTTGTCATTCATGTTCATGAAGATTTGCCTATTGTCTTTCTTTTCTGCAAAATGTTCTAGTACAAAAAAGTATAACTCTTCGTCTTGCATAATCTCAGGTATGGCTTTCAAAGTCTCCATGATTTCCTTGTATGGATCATATTCCCTCGCAAGAGATGTGGCATGTCTCCTACTTTCAATAGCTGAACAAATTCTATCCATTTGCGATGTTAGCTTAGCACCCGTACTCAATTTCTTTTGTTTCTTTCCCTCACATTGCCACATTCAACCAAAAGTACTATGTTAAATCATGGTAATGAACTCCACATTAAGCCATGGAAACTCACAAACCACCTGGTAATGAACTCGCAGATGAAGTTATTAATCAAGTGATCATGCTACATGCATGTTTTAACATTCATCTCTGTACTAACATTCAAGAAGTTTTCTTACAGGAAAGTTAAAAAAAACACTTTGCTAGTTCCCAGAATGCTTCGTAAGCGGCAGTGAACCCAAAAACTTATGCCTCAAGTTCATGCAACTTTAGGTTCTTTTCTCACATCGTCTTTCTCCTTCACCATATTAACAAAAAGGACATGGGCCTGCACGGCTAAATTTTTTTTATTTAATGCAAATGGAGGGACGAATCAAGTCACTTATTGTGAACACAGCTTCGCATCCTTAACATTGCTTGCTTCCAACTAAAGTAGAGATGCTATCATCTTTTCCTCATAACTTCTTTAGATATGTTCAACTAATCCCCCCATATCCTAGAAAGGCATGACCAAATATTCTAACAAACAACCTGAAGGAAAAGGCTAATAGAAGCAAAAAGCACATCTTTTACACGACGGAGCTTGATTTGCATAAATAGGATTAAGATTTCAATTAAAATGTCACATCTTTAGAGGCTAATATTCCAAGGATTTGTCTCTGCAAATCATAAGATAGCCATAACTGTCCAATAATTGCATAAATCTGATTGCCTACAAGCAGCAAAACAGCACCAGTTCAAAAAAGGGAAAAAAAAAACCATGGCCTGATTCTTTGGATGAGAGGAAGAAAAGAAACTCTCATAGGATGATACTAAGTTGGATACCGGATTCACCTATCAATGCGAACATCTGTCTGTAATCAACATCACAATTTGTCTACACATATCTCGGGTTTCTCAGATTGGTGGAGTACTTTAAGTTCATTCATTCCCACAGTTCCTCAGCAACTACTACATGTAAAGTAATCAAATAGTAGTAGTGCTTCCATGAATAAACAAATGGGGCAACCATAAAAAGACCAAGAAAAGAAAAAAAAACTTGAGTTTATTAAAGAACGGAGCCAAGATAACACATGTTCCGATTACCCTTAAAGAATAAAATTTTAAAATTTTCAACGATGAATGTCAATGAGTTGCTCCATTATTAAATTGACCACACTTCACTGATTTGAGCTTCTATTCCATCATTATCTCGTACCAACCAACAAGCACAAAGGGGGAGAGAGAGAGAGAGAGAGAACCCAACTCGTCTTCTTAAACAATGAACCTCGGAAGACAAAAAAGAAGAAGAAGTAAGAACCCGACTCATCTTCTGGAACAACAAACACCGGAAGACAAAAAAAAAATCAGAAAAACCCTAACTTGCGATTGGAGAAGAATTGCGAAGCTCAGAGGGAGCTTTACCTGCGATGACGACGGTTGCGGAGCGAGCAGCACGAAGGAGGTGGGGGATGCGAAGTGCAGATCGAGACTCGAGCGTGAAAAGTGAAGCGTAGATGCGAAGTGTAGAGTCGGGCGTGAAGAGAGGCATAGTGCAGAGGAGTGAGGGCATGAAGAGTGAAGCATAGATTAGGGTTGGAATTTTTTTAAAAGGGCAAAAGTGGATTCTTACTAAAATTTTGAGGGTAAAATAGATAGTTGAGTAATTTTTATTAAGGGTGGGTTTCAGCATTCCGAAAATGCTAACTTTCAGCCCAAAGCTCTTTCAAAATGTCTACCAAACGCCCAAAATTTTCCCCAATGGGCTTTGGGGTCCCAAAGCTCCTTGAAAATGCTGAACCAAACTCACCCTTAGTCATATTAGTCAAAATTGAATGAATAGATTAGCCAAAAAAAAACTTATTGAGTAATATTGAAAAAGTCAATTTATCTATTTATAAGTATTGCCTAGTGAAAAAAATAACATGAAAACCTTTTGAAAAAGAAATAAGAGCTGAGTTTCCCTTACAGTTGATTCATACAAACATCTATGGTCCAATGAATGTAAGAATAAATTTGATTTCTCATAAATTTGAATCATTTTGTTACTTTAAGAAGTTTATGACCTTTGCAAAAAATTAATTAGATAAGAAAATAAAAGCATTGAGATTCGATTGAGGTCGAAAATTTTTATCTGATAGTTCAGAAATTTATGTGATGAAAATGAAATAGAAAGATAATTGTCTATTCCATACACTCCTCAACAAAACGATGTTGCAAAGAAAAAAAAAATAGAGTCATGATGGAAATGGTTAAGTTTAAGATGACACATGCTATTTTGCCAATTATTTTTTTGGGTGACACTTTATTGAGTGTAGTCTATATACTTAATCATGTGCCTTCTAAATCAGTTACTTCCACCCCATATGAGTTATGAATAGGTCAAAAAATTGATTTGAGTTTTCTTATACTTTGGGGATGTATTGCATATACTCTCGAGTTTTCTCATAAATAGGAAAAATTAGGTTTGAGAGGCAAAAAAGTATTTTTATGAGGTATTTAGAGAACACGAAAGGGTATGTGTTTAGAGGTAAGCAAGAATGTGGAAGTGTGACTAAATTTGAATCATGATATATCACATTCTTAGAAAATGACATTTCGAAGAAAAGAGAGAAATAAGTCAAGAATGTTCCCTATTTAAAACTCTGGATAATGATAATGATATTATAGGAGCATTTCATCTAAGTGGGAGCAATGTGAAAAGTGAATAATTTGTTTTGCACTAGTCTCAATTACAACAACTTAATAAGATAATGTTGTCATTTTTTAATCCAAGTGATAGTGTAATGGAGAATGAAGTATTTATAGTACAATATTCTCCATGGAAAACAAGTTGCAGAAGCATTCCCCATTGACGCTTTGAAATTTAAGAGTAAGCTTTCATGGTAGCTCCATAATAAGAGGATGAGCCAAGAAATGTAAATGAGACCCTATCTTGCCCTTACAAGGAAAAGTGGATGCAAGCAATGGAAGAGGAGATGGAGTTGACAAAATTAAATCAAGTTTGGGAAGTAGTTGATCTTCCGAAACAATATAGAGCCATTGGAAACAAGTAGGTTCTCAAGATAAAATATAAATATGATGGTTGAATTAAGAGGTATAAAGCTTGCCTTGTGGAAAAGAAGTATAACTAACAGAAAGGAATTGATTGTGAAGATAAATTTTCTCCTATAATGAGATTTATCTTAATTCGCCTTATTCTAGCAATAGTGGTAAGTTTGGATATTGAATTACATCAAATGGGTCTAAAAACTACTTTTCTTAATGGATAAAAAAAATAAATCTATATGAAACAACCCATTTGGTTTGTCATAAAAGGCTAAGAACAAAAAATATGTCAACTTTTGAGATCGATATATGGCCTCAAGAAGTTTTCAAGACAATAGTATATATATTTTCAAAATGCCATAGTGGCATATGATTTTGAAATGATTAATGAGGATAATTGTGTGTGTGTGTGTATATCTCAAAAGATGCAAAGATTAATTTATGATTTATCATTATACGTTGATGATATATTGATTGCTAAAAGTAATATGGAAGAGCTCGATACACTATGAGTGTCATAACTTTTGTACAACGCTTACTTGAATGCCATATATTTTAAAAATTGACCGTGTAAGTTCTATTGATTACGTAAACTTTAGAAAAGCTATTGTGGACGCCAAAAAAACTGATGTGGCACCAACAAAAATGTACGCATGGATTTTTTTTTCATAATCTTATTTATTTATTTTGTAATTTTTCTTTCTATTTTGGTTTTTTCTTGATTGTTACTCCCTTGGCCTATGAGGGGCATTGCGCGACCCTCGCCAGCCACGATCGATGACCCTAGGGGAGATGGCTGCCTTACCTTAGGCTGACGACCCTTTCCGGCCACGATCGATAAACCCAGGGGCAAAGGCCGCCTTGCTTTGGGTCGGTGGGGCCGTGATGGCCCTTGGCGATAGCTGTCGTAGCCTCGACGACCACGGACGATGGCCTTCGTGGCTCCTACCGGCTAAGGACGAGAGCTGTTGCACCCTTGCTGATAGTTGAGGACCCTCGTCGGCAAAGGTAGAAAAAAACAACAAAATAATAAATTAAAAAGAAAAATATCAAAATAAATAAATAAATAAATTCTAGAAAATATTTAAAAAAAGTAAAAATCCATGTGTCATTGAAAAATAAATAATAAATAAGTAAAGAGTCCATGTAGGACAGTTTGTAGGAAGTAACACTTAAGTGATTGATGTTTGCTGATAGTGGCACTTAAGTGAATGATTTTCCTTTGATGTGGTACTCAAGTGAGCGAAAAGAAAGTTATAGTACTCAAGTGAGTCTCGTATAAAAGTTGTAACACCGGTAGTGTTCTTACCCCTAATATGGAATTTGCCAGAATAGTAAAAAATTGGCTATTTTCCAATTTTAAGATGAAAGATACGAGTGAAACTGCATATATTTTTGGAGTTAAGATTTCAAGAGATCGTTCAAAAATGTTGTTATCTTTTCCGTAAGCGATGTACATAAATAAAGTCCTTAAATGATTCTATATGCAAAATTGTAAACCTATTAACACTCCTATTGTAAGAGTTGAAGGATTGAGCCATAGAATCTGTCCTAAGATTCCAAAAGAGTAGGAGTAAATGAAAAAAATTCCATATCCAAATGCCGTTGGAAGCTTACTGTACGCTATAATGTGTACAAGGCCTGATATTTATTACACAGTTTGAATGGTGAGTAGATTTCAATCAAATCTAGGCCAAGCACATGGTCTGCAGTTAAGATAATCCTAAGGTATTTGAAAGTTACTGCGAATTATCCATTGAGTTATCAAGAAAGTGATCTGTATCTTTATGAATACCTGATTTTTAATCATTTTATTTTTAAAAAATTAATTAAAGATATGATAAAACTCATAAAATTGAAATATTAACTTTGAAAGCCTTGACCAAGCCTAAAGAATCAATTTTGAATAAAAAATAATTTTTATTTTTTTGACATTTTTAATGTTATTTTTAATTAAAAATAAGCCAAAATAGAAAAATAGCATTCCTAAATAGAGAAATGTGAAAACAATAGTCATTAATTTTATTTTAATTTGAATTTCATTTTGGTCACTTTAAATCCTAAAAAATTGGTCAGGTTCCTTAGAAAAATCTTTGCATTTAGGCCCCTAAGCGAGTAAAATTGTCAATTTGAGTCATTTTTAATCTCCTTTTTCATCCTGGTCCAGTTATGACATTTCATTCTTGTACCCTTACTTGCATTTTGGTCCAATCATTTTATATTTCCAAGCAATTTCGAAAAAGAACCTATTTGCAAATTCCCTTTAAAATTGGACTTTCCTGCAAAATTCTTCTAGAAACTTCCCATATGTGGCCAAAAAAGGACATGAGCTGTCATTAAATAGGCATTTTTGGATATTCTAGAAGGGATAAAGGACAATTGACGTATCCCCTTCAAGGACAATTGTACCAAAGGAATTTCTTGCGATTTGTGTAAGGAAAGAAAAAATTGTTACCCATTCCACACATATTCCATTCGGTCACGACAATCAAGGGAGAGGATATTCAGATTTGAGAAGAAGAGAGAGAAAATAAAGTAGAGAATGGGATGAAAAATGGAAAAACCTCTCAAAAACACTCTCCCTCTCTCTCGACATTGCCCATTCTCAAGCCTTCACTAGTCAACAGGCAACCCTTCACCCCAACTCACCACCCCGACCTCCCACTCTCTCTACTTGTCACATTCACACAAGCCACACTTTGAATAAAGCTTTGATGAAGCCCTAGCGAGGCCGATAAGCTCTTGGTCCAATCATCAGCGCCTTCAACGGTGATTCCTCCTAGTGACTCTCAAGCCTTTTTCATCCCCCCGACGACATCCAACGGCCTCTTTAAGCTTGCGATAACACTATTTGATGTGTTCATGAGGTTGGCATGACTTGAGACACTTGAAACTTGCTTTGTACATGTCTATTTTAGATCCTAATTATGTCATATTTAAAGAACTTTTTTTTGAAGAAAAAAAATGAAAGTTGTTTATTAGGATCTTATTTAATAAACTAGAAAGTTTGATGCATTAATCTTGAGATTTGTGTGTCCATTTGATCATAATCCTAATGTGCGCTAGTTTTATGGAAAATGCCAACTTGCTGCTTAGTCTGCTCAATAAAGGATTTTTCACATGAAAGTGTGGTTTTTTTTAGCAAAATTTGAAAAAGTAAAATCCTTAAGAATTCATTTTTCTAATCGCATAAAAAATGAAATTTTTTTTCATACATTTTCCTTTTTTTCTGCATTTTTAGATTAACATGTTTGGTCTGAACATGTTTCTGATCAATGTGGCCATTTTAATCATTTTTGGGTAAATGCATGGAAAAACACAAAAACCAGTCCACATGAAGTTTAATCTACACATCTTAAGCCTTTTTTGAGTGCTTGAATTTTTGGAATTGGACCTCATCCTCATTGATAACCATATCTAAACATAATCAGTTTGATTCCTTAAGTGATCTTTTGGGGCTCACTAATTGTAATAATCTGAAAATTCGACCTATTTTCAAGATTTGTAATATAAAATGGATATATTTCAGAGATGCACTTTAGTTAAATCTCACTCAAGACTGATCATCTCGAGATGACTAATCAAAAGGGAAAGGCTCCCTAGGACCTTCTAATAGCCGCTCGTTTGTCTGGGCATTTGTTGAAGTTGTATCTGGTGAATTTGGCCACGAAACAAATTCCGAACTTGGACAATCGACTCGTCATGAATATCATTTTGGAAATTTGGAGGTCATCCCAACTAGCTTAGTAGCTGATCAACTCACTCTAGAATTTAAAGAAATAAGGAAGTGCTTTGCGAATGATCGTTTCGCCCCCGATTTGCGATGGACTCCCTCAATGGTCAGTAGAAATAGTTATGATTTAGAAAGAATGTCAGTTTAGCATAGAGGTGCATTCGAGTCCCATTCGTGCTCTAGCTCGATCAATGCATTTTACACGAAACTCGAGGAAAATGTCTCGTCGATTATCAAATCCATCGAATCCCTCACATCAATCAAGATCTTGTCAAATCATCTCCATCAAATCACCATCAATCAACTCAAAAGTCTATCAAGTCAATCAAACATCACTTCCCTCATTTTATTCACCTACTTCTACTTACTCCCACTCACATTTCAAGAACTAAGAAGCTCTCACTCTCTCTCTTTCTCCTTCTCATTTTTGGCCAATCCCCCTCCCTCACTCTCTCTTCCCTTTTCTTCTTCCTTTCCCTCTCTTTCTTCTTCCCCTCGGCGTACCGAAACACCACCGCCGGCCGCCCGAACCGTCGCCGTTGTTCGCCCATCGTCGCCTGCCGCTCGGCTGCTCAGTCGAGCCTTCGTTGGCGTTGCTCGACTTAGGTGAGTTTCTAGAAACTGTTCTCATGCTCATTTGGTCCTTGAACAGCCCATTTCTCCGCCATTGTCTTCACGGACCACTCGTCACCGCCGCGAGCCTTTGGTGAGCCGCCGTCTCTCCAGTGGTTATGTAACTTTCGCTCACTTCATTTCTTCTCATTATTAGGCCTAGAAACCACCCTTGACTAGCCAAGATCAGCCCTTTACCGCCGTCATCCGTCGGTGCACCGTCGAGAATTGCTGTCGTTTGGCCTTCGTTCGGCCCATTCCTAAGTCATTCAAATCTAGTTTGAGGTAAGCATAACCTCTAAACCATTAGTACGATTGTCGTACATGACTAGGTTAAGCTCTAGATGGGTTCTAAGGATTGCTTAGAGTAGGAAAAATGATTGGAATTATAGTTGGTTCACTTGGGTTGCTGTTTGGATGTTGTTGGTTGCTATTTATGCTGTTAATATGCTGTCCAAGGAGGTTTAGGGCTGTTCCCAAGTGATATGGGTGATGCCTAGAGGTAAAGCCTAAGGTTACCGAGTTTCGTACATGGAAAAGTGGATCTCGTCGTTGTTCAGGGCTTGTATATGCTAATTAATGACCCAAATGTATGTTCCCATGAGATTGTTGTTGTTGTGTAGTATCGGGTCATGATTTTCTATGCGTTTGAAATAATGAGCCTTTGCACGAGCGAAGTCTGCCTGCATAAAGTGTTTCGTGCTCGATATCGGGGAAAATTGTCCGAATGTGCCCAATTGTGATTTATGTATATATATATATATATATATATATATGTAAATATGCATAGATAACATGAGCATGTGGCACAAGATTCAATAAAATTGAGCAGTAGGCGAGTGTGCTCAAATGAGGGGGAAACGGCGAGATAAAGATGGTGCACCCGAATGTGCACGGCACGGGGTAGCTGGATTGGTAAGGGGTACCAACTTGTATCTTGGATTTGATATCTTGCTAGTTGAAGCACTGGGAGGGGCAGTGTACTTGGGTCTTATACATGCGGGAGGCGTACTTGCTGGTACACAGACAAAAGAGGTTGTGCCAACCTGGGTCTTAGCTTGAAACCTTACGGGTTGAAGCATAGACTGAATGAGCCATGTAATTGAGGGTGCTGCAGAATAAAAGAAAATGAACTTGAGCATGTCATGCCTGTGCATTCGCATATGTTGTTGTGGTTTAGATAGTAAATTATATGTTGCTTGATTACTCCAAGATGAATCCAAGTATGGACCATTAAGTAGACGTTTAGTTAGGTTAAGTTATGAAAAATTGAGAACCTAGAACTACATGTTTAGAGTCGACCCGAGTATGTGCTTCACCATGAGCTAGGTTTAATGGTGAGCTTGCTGAGTTGCGACTCACTATTGTTGTATACCCTATTTTTAGACCCCTTAACCGCGAGAATGAATATTCCATTCGTTCGTCACGGGATTCCGGTAGAGATAGAGTCCGTGACAATGGTATATCCATTGTTAGATGGTAGAGCATATGAAAGGACCATTAGCACTGTATGGGTCAACAAGGGAGGCCCGCTTTTGATACCCCACTACTACGAGGCATGAAAGTATAGGGTTGAGTTAGTATTTAGAGGACCGCTGCAGGGCTTTAACGTGTCCTTTGGTGAGTTGGGCGAGCGCCTGACGACTTTTAGGGCGAGGTGTTGAACCCTGACCCGAACCAACAGCTGCCCGAGAAGGACTGGTCAATGGAGATCGAGAGTGCTGACGATGAGGATCTGATGGATAGTGACCCTCCGATACCTGAGGAGTCTGACCCTGAGGAGTTACCTTTATATGATTAGAGCCATGTGGATGCATAGACCAGTAAGCCCTACCAGCTCCTTTTTATTAGCATAGGTTAGCTAGTGATATCCCTTTTTGGAATGTTGTACTTAAACATTGATTTTAGTGTGCTAATGAAATGCCTTTTTGGTATGCTCATCTGTCTCTCTTTTCTCTACCCATTCTTTGTGTGTATGGGTGTGATGTCCACTTTTTGCTAGTGTGAGTTATATGTTCGTCGATTACACCACAACAAATCCCGGGTCGTTGTTCTCATGGGCCAATTGATGACTTGCGGAATGTTGCGTTGCAACCGAGTTCGGGGCATGACACTAATCTTTTTTTGATTGATTGATCTGCAGGGCCCAAAAGGCCTAAGTACATGATCTAATTAGAACTGGTTGCATGTGATTTGTTAGATGAATGTTAGTGCCAATGCATGATACGTGGGGAATCTTGTAGGCCTGTTTGAACTAACCCATTCTTAAGCGAGACAATGGGGTTAATGAAAATTGTGATGTGTGCATACAAAGGCCAATCCCGAGGCCCATCCATGACTAATTTGAATTATTTTGTTTATTTGCGATCTTTCGATGCGTTTGTGAATATGCACATGCACTCTCAATTGAGCGGTCCATTATTCTAAATAGATAAGTGCTCGGCCCAATACCATGAGGCCCATGGAATTGAAATGATGGTCCACTCTGGAGAAGTGAGGCTTATTACTGAAAGCCACTCCAATCATTCATTTATTGCACTCTCGACCACGTCTCGAGCTTCTTTTATTAGGTTGTATTATTGGCCTAACGAGTTACGGGTTTTATTTTCTCGTCCTTACGGTAATTTTTGATTTATACTTACTCTCTTTTTAACCCTTTGTTTGCTTTGGATGATTTTACGTTTTTTTTAGAATACATTCAAACATGGAAAAAGCAATGAAAAACACCTGCCTATAAGAACGTTTGTATGAAAACTTAGTGCGGCAAAAGAACATTTCTAGGATTTAAAAGCAAATAAACCTTGTATGATCACATTAGGTAACAAACAAACCTCACGGCAACTAAAAGGATTCTAGTAGAAATACTAGGATAACCAAATTCTTGGACCCAAAAATCTCTGTTTGCGTAGAATTGAGCAGTTTCTCCTGGCCACTTGATAGGGTTTTCGATTTACTCTTCTCAAAGGCCAACGGCCACTTCTTTCACATGTACACACTCACATTCCCTCAATCACACTAAGTTCGAACTCGATTCTTCTTATGTTGCGATTTCGTATGGGGCTAGCAAAGCTCGAGGCAAAGCTTGTTTTCGAGATGTTAGCAATCCATTAGCTCACCACTTAATTCATATCCAGAAGATTGAGGTGGGTCACGACAATCTTGAAGACTACACTGATGCTGACTAGAGAGGAGATTTAGATGAGAGAAAATCTACCTCTAAAAATGTGTTCTTACTGAATAATAGTGCCATATCATAGAGCAGTAAGAAACAATAGTATATAGCCTAGTCCACGATGGAAGCCGAGTTCATGGAATTATCAACAACAACACAAGAGGGTGTTTGGTTTAGGAGATTTTGTATCATTTGGGCATTGCTAAAGATGCTGCTAATCCAATATTATTACATTTTGATAGCCAAGTAGTAATAGCTTACACTAAAGATCCCAAGTTTCATTGTAAGATTAAACACATAGATATTAAATATCATTATGTTAAGGACATGGTTGCACGGCAGGATGTAAACATATAGTATATGTCTATGCATAGAATGTTAGCAGATCCTATGATGAAGCCGATTCCTAGATATACTTTTCATAGCCATATGAAATATCTGAGACCATGTAGAAGATGATATACTTTATATTGTAATTTCCTGAAAAGTTCACTATTGATGAAATTTGTCATTGTTAATGTCTATGAGTTTTTTTTTAACATTTATGCATGCTAAAGCCTGATGCTTATGTTAAGAAGATATGTCAGATAGATAAGAGATTAATTCACTCATATGGATAGTTGCCTCTATTTACCATGCAATAAATAAAGGTGAGATAATTTCAAGCTTATTATCTATGTGATAATTGAGCGCTCAATCTTAAAATATAGATGTAACCTAAACAAAATGTTGAGATGAGGACTTAATATTTATTATGTCTGAAAGTGAAATAACCTGCATATTTCACTTTTTTTTGTCTTTATTACGAAATATGCTGATGGATACTTTGAGTATAGCAGATTTATGAACTCAAGTTAGACATTGGGTATACCTAGACTATCATCTATATGGTATTAAGTAGAAAGACATGAGCCCCATGAGGAAGAAGAGAATGCTGTAATATGTATTTTATACTACGCATGCATGAAAAGATTAATGAGAGTTGGCAAAAGTTTTGATTTTAACTTTTAAGCCATGCGAGACTCTTAAGGGTAAGTATTTTTCATTTAGTGTCATCGTGACTCTTACTTATTCTCAAGATTTCTATTGAAAGTTCTCTATCTTCAGATGTTGACAATAGTCATGAAATTGATTCAATCTAATGGAACATTTTTAGAAAAGCGAAATTGAGAGGTTGAAGGGAAGAGAAAGATCGATTTAGATGCTAAGTCATATTATAGTTTTGTATTCACAGACCAATCAATTTGATTATTTTGTATGATCATAGTTACGAGTACAACGTATCATACTTAAAGAGATCAAGGGAGATATAAATGTGATTAATTGATCTAGGATACTGTATACGAGCTCTTAGTGTATGTTGGTCGCACGGATTATTTTCTAGTATGAACCTTGTGGAGAAGAGGGTGTTGTATATAAATCATAATGTGCAAGTGGGAGATGCTAGAATTAATTGATTAATTAAGTTTAAGTAATTCTAACCATGATCCCATGATGTCATGATAGATGCCCATGATGGGCTGATAACCTATGGCGGTTATCGGAGGTTGCCAAAGGGCAATTATCAATAAAAGATAAGTGGAGAAAAGGAACGTAAGTCAGTGAATAAAAGATAAGTGGAGAGAAGGAATGTAAGTCAGTTCCATATACGTCGATTTTCTCTTTCTCTTCAAACGCTCTCAAGAATGACAGTAACTCTCCTGAGACTCCCTTACTTAGACGGACAGCAATTCTCGCAAGGCAGAACATTGGAGGCACTTAATTTGTGGACAGTAGGTATGTTCCCTTGTGTGATCGTACTCCGATTAGTGATACAAGTTTGTGATTTTATTGGGCATATTTTCTTATGTTTTCTGCACATTCATCATTTTAGATATGGAATTCGTTTCCTTCATAATGCTAAGTGATTTTAAATCCCCGCTTGCATTTCACAAAGTCATGAGCTAAGTCACTAGCACCTAATTAGAGTCTAATTCTCTTTCCTAAATTACCGTCGAAGAATTCACGCATTGCTAATTGAAATTAAAGACCATCAATCTTCAGTTCAATCATGGGCAAGTTAAATTGATAGCATAATTAGGCTAATTAGCCTTAGAAATCAAGAAATATTGGGCAACTTCTTCGTTTCCCCCTGTTTCTGCCTAATTATGTTTTAATTCAATTGACTGACCTAATGAAATTTAAAATGAGTGACTCAGCATCTAACAAAAGTTTAGGATGTCTATTTAGTTAATATCATTCTCTTAGATTATGGATCATGTAATACAATTTATTCAATTTAAACGGCCACTCAAGATATGTTCTTCTGAAATGAGGGAAAAATATATACAAAAAAAAACTTCAAAATGATGCCAAATTTTACAAAAAATATGATTAAAACGTTCTTTCTACTTTCATTTTTTTGGGTTTTTACAAAGGAGCCATCCAAATACTATCAAACTTACAATTAACACCCAAAATCGCTCTGGAACGATTTTAGAGGCTGATTTCAACATTGTCCAAATTCAATTAAATCGACCAACCTAAATTGCTTAGAATTTATGGAATGTCATTTTCCAGACTCCTACCTTAGATTGATCAACTGGTGAGCAATTATATAAATTGACCAATTAGAAGGAGCTCTAGCGATCACAAAGGACAACTCAAGGACACGTCGAGGGAGTTGGTCGTAAGTTAGGATCATCAGCTAGGTGATGAGAGACGCCAGGGGACAACGGAGAACTAATGAGAAGGATGATCAAGCTTGGATTGATCGGTGAGCAAGCAAGGGCAATCGGCTTAATTAAGTGATTTTTAACAATAATAAGGAGGAATCCCAATCACAATCGAGTTTCAAACACACTGGCCAAGCTGGTCACACAACGAGCTTGGCAGTGGAAGGCTAGAATTTGGTTGGGAAATAGCGCGAAGTAGCGAGGAAGGAGGACGACGACCAAGAGAGAGAGAATTAATTTTTTTGATTTCTTTATGTGAGAGTGTTCAATCCCACCTCATTTTATGATCTATTGGCCAAGATTCATTGCTTAATGGCTTGGCAAAGACCCTAATGGCTCTTGCTAGAGCATATGGTTGGGTGAGATGGCACTATTTCTGGCTAGGATTAGATGAGAATGAATGGCCAAGATGAGGGTGCACTTGGACTGATGACATGGCAGGACATTGTGGTAAATTGGGAAGCGTGGCAATTTGGTAATTAGAAGGAGAGAGGCCAACCATGCTATGGCAATACTGAGTTGTTTGGTTCAACCTCTTGGGCCAAATAGACCTAATTGGGTTTCAGCCCAATGGACCAATAGCCAATTGGGCTTAACCGCAACTAGATGCCTTCAAATTTTCTGAATATCTCTCCAAATTGCTCTGTGGACTTGGTCATTGAAGTTGGTTCGAGTCAACCGGGTTAACCCAACCCGCTCCTGTTGGTCCTGCCTTGTCGTTTTTGGTTTGACTTGCAAAAATTACTCTGATTTTGTCAAAATTGTATTGAAATTGAATCAATTTTGCCTAGTTGGATTTAAAATGCACTAATTGACTGAATTGTGAAGGATTGACCCCTAAACTTGCCCTTGAACATTAGCCGGCACATTTGAGCTCGAATTCTTGAAATTGGGCTTGAAGTCTTAAATTGCCATGGTCCCCGAGTTAAATGTCTAAAAAAAAAAAATCAAATCAACGAATTGTGGAATTTTCTGATCAAGGGTCAAAATCATCAATTTGACGAAAAGTTAACTCTCAAACGTTTTTGTAAGAACCAAAAATTAAAAGCCTAACTATGCAGGTGATGATAAAAATGAAATATTTTCCATGATTTTCGCAAATTTCATAAATGTTGACCAAGAGTTAACTTTCTCGGTTTGACCAAAAAATTAACATTTGAAGAATTAAGAAAAACGTGAGTATAAGTGAAACGAAATGAAACTTGAAAGAAAGTAAAATGTCCATTTTTGGCCGAGAAACGGCCCCTGTCGCCTGAGTCCCGACGAGGAACCTGAGTATGGTGTTTTCACCTTTATTGTACTTGTCGAAAAAAATTCGGCTGCCAATAAGCGCCGTGCACTTGCGATGTCTTTTTCTCGATTGTATTGTGTAGGTAGTGGAGGCTCATCTTCTTCATTATTTAACATAGAAATATACATAATATTTTCAATTCTCCTTTCCCCGTGTCAGAGTCGGATATCCCGAGTTTGAATATTTCTAGATCCATATTTACCTCTCCAATAACATATTTCAATGCTTTAGGCTTAGGCCAAAATCTAACCGATTGGTGACATGAAGTGTTAGAATAATTGAAGATTAAGCTATTGCGGATATTATATAAAGCCGGAAAAAACTTAATCAATTGCACAATAGAGAAAAATATCCTAATTATCTCTAACGTCCCCTTAAACTCAAGGCGCTTACAATTTAACTTGAGTTTGGATAACAGATCTGAAAGCTGCGGGGTGATTCATTGAGTCTGTTCGATGTGCGGAAGAGAGAATGGGCTGACATCAACGTGGCTACTCATGAGGTTATTGTATGATGTCATGGCTATTGTGCAAGCTAAATGAAAAAAAAGGCTGCTATCGCGCAAGAGTCTGCTGCCCCAACATATGGCAGCGGCCGTGATGGCATTCTAGGATCTGGTTTGTCTAAGGATGGCAAGTTCGGTGGGGGTGTTTTCCCGTGGACAGCGACATGGTTGGTGCGCCTGCTATAGTTACAAACACCGTGCTCATTTTCATGTTGTTTGTTAGAGATAATTAGAGCATTTCTCTAGAAAATTTTCTTCTGTCAGAATTAGTTCGAATATATATCTCGATTCTCCGTATTTTTAAAATTGCAAACATGTCTCCCTTGGATCCTGCATATCCTTGATATGTTACTTTAGATAATCATTTAATAATTCTTATAAATAGGCTCCTCATTAATTCTTATCAAATCTTTTTTCCGCATGTAATTCTTATCATGGTCAATAGAACTAATCGATCCTAAAGTGCACAAAGTGCATTTATTGTAATTTGGGTCATCTTCTTTTTCAATAACTACTAGTATCCTTCTCTCAACGTCCACCTCAACTTTGTCTATCTCGTTCGACAGCCAACATCGGCCTATTTTGTTATCACGTAGTTTGCAGAGCCCTATTATTTGAGGAAGCCCCCATCGAGACTATTTTGTGATAACGCTAGCTGCACTAGTCGTATTTCCTCACGATGTTTGTAATTGCACTAGCCACACTGGCTATGTTTATGTCGATAGACAAACATTGACACAAAACTCTCGCGCCGCCCTTAGATGAACCAGATCCTGAAATTTCATCACCATGGTTGCCACCAGCAGTGACAACAGCCTGTTGCGTGATGGCAGCCTTCTATCATGTAGCTTGCACAATAGCCACGGCAACACACAACGTCAGCCAATTCTCTCTTCAGTACATCAAACTGCTTCAGTGATCTACCCAAGCGTCTTTTGGATCTTTTATCCAAACTCAAGTTAAAGTGTACGTGCCAGGAGTTTGAGGGGATGCTATAGATAATTAAATTTCTCTATGATATTTTCCTCTATTAAGGATAATTAAAGTATTTTTTTTCTTGATTCTTTATGACACTTGGGATTTGACATATCTTTCTATTTGATTGTGCATATCCTTGATTGATATGTTGCGTTAGATAATCATCTAATAAAACCTATAAATAGGTTCATGTTCTTCATTATTTGACATCAATATCTATCTAATTTAATCATCATTGACGAATTTGATCCCTAATTTTCTAATGAAAGAAATGAACAGTCTGTAAACAAAAAAAGTAAATTTCCACATATATATACGTTGTTTTCCATATCTTTAATTTTTTTTTATCATTATTGATTCTTTTGTATATTTTCCCCTAAAATAGAAAAAGTTCCTCAGATGATGAGGAGTCATTAAAAACTGTTTGAAATAATGAAGCAAATGAAAGAAGAAACATGTTATATGTAAATCGATGGTGGAAGAGAGAAGAGGCCTTACACTAACTGACTAGCAAAATGGCTAGAAAAAGTGTCGCAATCCTCCAGGATTACTTCATTTGCAATAGCTTTGATAAATACTAGGCCATGGCCCACGCTTTGCTGGGGATTTCTTGCTAATATTAACTATAGAAAACTTTGATATTACTTTGTAATATTACCAAGCAAGCCTTTAGGATTCCTTCATTTTAGGAATATTATTTTAGTCACAAACTAGGCAAAACTTTTCTACAGTAGATAGTATGGAGAAGCGTATAGAATCTTCAATTCGATACAATCTTCAATCCAAATAAATCTCATACAATAAATTATGAATTCATGCTCCCCTGCATCGCTCAGTCGTTCTCCAAAATAAGTATTAATTGCATAGGAGCTAATGCGTATATAAATACGAGATGACATTTTGTTACTATTGATTTTCTACAGGAATATTTTACAAAGCTCTTTCGCAAATTTCAAGCACATTTACTTGTTGTATTATTCTAATCCTAGATAATTTCTTACAGACCAAACCATATTTCTAAAATAAAGGACTATAAAAAGAGTGATGAAATAATGAGGGTGTTACGGTTTTCATACATTAAACCACATCATTATATAATAATTTAAATTTTTTGGATAGTTGATCGTGCTTCTATAAAATCTAACATAGTATCAGAGTAGAAGATTTCGAGTTCAAATCTCCTCTATTTATCTCCCTAATTATATATTTCCAAATCATAGGGAGATACAACGATTTTTTCCAAGAAATCCAATACTTTAGGCTCAAAGAGTGTGGAAAGGGTGAATATTAAGCCCGTTGAAGCAACTTTTGATCTCAAATTATATCATAAGATGTCAAGAAAGCTCATGTGCCAAGAAGAAGAGTAACCGCATATTACACCTCTAAATGATGCACAAAAGAGAATTTAATTGGTACAGGTTATAAATTAGCGAATGAAAAATATTTTCATTATTGACGACAATTTATGTGTAGAATTAAAGCAGGATAGATGGAATAGCGCAGTGCATCAATGTTTTTGTGTAATCGCAAAATACCTCTTAGGTTAAAGGAAAAATTTTATAGAACAACAACAAGACCTGCAATGTTATACGGAGCTAAATGTTGGCTAGTACAGAAGCAAGATGAACATAAAATTGGGATAACGAAAATAAGGATGTTAAGATAGACATGTAGTCATACAAGGATAGATAAGATAAAAATTGACGATATTCGACGAAAAATTAGAATAGCGCCAGTGGCAAAGAAGATGAGACAACAAAAATTGAGATGATTTAGATATATTCTCCGTAGACTTTTAAATGCTTTGATAAGAACATAAGTGTGTTAACGAGAATATGATATGAAAACAGAACGAGATCGGCCGAAACTTACTTGGAGGAAGGCAGTAAAATAAGATTTAATAGAATGGAAAATAGATCGGCGTACGGTCTGTTTTAGAACAGAGTGGAGGAAAGCTATCCGCATTGTAGATGGGGGGGATTTTCTATGTTCTAGAGTGTCCTGTTTAGTCCTTTCTATTTATTTATTTTTGGGGTACCTATATTTTTGCTTTTATTTTAGTATATTTTAAGCTTTTCGCTTTGGGTTTATCGATCACCGACTTCAACTGGTTTGGAACAAAGGTAATGTTGTTGTTGATTGACGACAATTTATGTCTATATATTTTTTTTGCAAATGGTGAAAAAAATTCCGTTCATTTGTTTTTGTAAGGAGTACAAGAGATCATTTTTAGAAAAGTATTTTGAAAATTACTCATTTCTGTAAAACAAATAGAGCCTTAATTTATCTTTGTAGTAATCATTTTAAAGTACGTATTCTCATTGTGTTCAATAATTTACAAATCATTGTAATCAACAATTAAAACTGAGGTTCCACAAAAAAAAAGCAATTAAAAGCGAGGAAAAATGTTAAATAAGAATGAAATCCAAATCTAATAGCTGGGAGATTAATAAATCATGGACAATATTGTGACAATAAGTACATAATATTCATGCAACTGCAAATTTATAATTTCCAAGCAAAAATAAAAGAAAAATCCACCTTTTCTTTTATAGCATGAAGCAGCCCAAGAGAACTATGACTCTCCAAGGGTCAATTCTTTTGCCTACATATTAGGGGAGGAAAGAAAAGAACACCACTAGTTTGCATCCAACTCATGCACCCATTTTCGGATCTGCCAGAGGCAATTTCTCATCTCTCTCATTCTTTCCACATAATTTCTCTTCTTCCTCCGTCTTTCTTGCCTCCTCAAATCCACCCCTCTTCCACTTCCAGTTCTGGTTAATCCATGGTTTCTTCAAACATATGGTGCCCTTGAACCTCCCCAGGAATCGCTAGGGCAAGAGATTCAATATATTTTTCCCCCATCTATATATTTTGAGGCTCTTAGAATCTGAAGAAGTGACTCAGACATATAGATGAAGAGGGAAGAGTAACAGGAGGGGAAATGGAGAGCTATTTGAGCGAGAACTTCGAGGTGAAGCCAAAGCATTCGTCGGAGGAGGTGCTGGAGAGATGGCGGAAGCTGTGCGGTGTAGTGAAGAACCCGAAGCGCCGGTTCCGGTTCACTGCAAATCTGTCCAAGCGTTATGAGGCTGCTGCGATGCGTCGCACCAATCAGGTCACAGGATTGCTGCACTTTTCTTTCTTTCCAATTTCTCTTATATTTTCGGATATAACGATCATGCGGTATCCTGATACAAGCTGGCTTTTATGCACTTATGGAATGAATATCTCCAGTCCATTAAAACGTAGGCTCTTGGTTAATCTCATTCCAGATTATCTAGATGCTTACGCTGGATGGAATGCCTTTGGCAGTTTTGGCTCTTATATATACGTAGTTGGGATTCGTTGTTTCTTTGTGGTCGCCACAATCAAACTTACAGTTTGAACATGTCGTGTCATTGTTCTTTTTCACAACATAAATGAATGAGCATCTGTTGATTTGATAAGACCACGAGGGCTAAGTTTTAATCACCAAGGGGAAAAGCAAAAAGGAACATTGTTTTCTTATACTCAAGAGCTAAATATGGGCTATTAACTCGATATTTCTACATTCTATTTTCTTGTCGAAACTGTATTTGCTAACGAAATGGACAGGCAAGGGGGGAAAAAAATTGGTTTCGTCCAAGGATGCGGATTTGCATTTTCTAAACAAAGTTTTCGGAAACTCTTAATGAAGTGTTGTAATAACTCTCGAGAAAGCATAACAATCCGCAGTGCTATGTATCATTTAGGAACTTTTGTGAGGGGACTACATCTAGATCTAGCATCGTTTTCTTGTATGGTACTTGTTTAACATGATGGCAGTTGTATCTAGGAATTCTGGCGAGTCCCAAGCTTATTTTTCCTTTCCACAAATTTGAATTTTGCAGGAGAAACTGAGGATAGCAGTGTTAGTCTCAAAGGCCGCGATTCAATTCATACAAGGTGAATAAGCATTCGATTTGTTGGTGTGTCTTTATTTTTCACGAACGATGTAGCGCTACAATGATGGTGCATGATTCATCCATAGGTGTATCGCCTAGTGACTACGTTGTCCCTAGGGAAGTCAAAGCCGCTGGGTTTCAGATTTGTGCCGACAAGCTAGGATCAATAGTGGAGGGTCATGATATAAAGAAGTTGAAATTTCATGGTGGAGTAGATGGTATTGTCGGAAAGCTCTCAACTTCGACCACCAATGGAATCACAACCGATAGCGAGTTGCTCAAACGAAGACAAGAAATTTTCGGAATCAACCAGTTTGCCGAGAGTGAACCTAAGAGTTTCTGGCTTTTTGTATGGGAAGCTCTACAAGACATGACTCTAATGATATTAGGAGTCTGTGCCTTTGTATCCTTGATAGTTGGTCTTGCCATGGAGGGGTGGCCACATGGGGCGCACGATGGACTTGGAATTGTCGCAAGCATCTTATTGGTTGTTTTCGTCACTGCTATGAGCGATTATCGCCAGTCTTTGCAGTTTAGGGATTTGGACAATGAGAAGAAGAAGATAACAATCCAAGTCACTAGGAATGGGTACAGGCAGAAGATGTCTATTTATGATCTACTGACTGGTGATATTGTGCACCTCTCCATTGGAGATCAAGTTCCGACCGATGGGCTTTTTGTTTCTGGGTTCTCTGTGTCGATTGATGAATCAAGTTTGACCGGCGAAAGCGAGCCTGTACTGGTGAGCACAGAGAATCCCTTCATGCTTTCCGGAACGAAGATTAGAGATGGCTCTTGCAAGATGCTAGTGACGACTACCGGGATGAGAACGCAGTGGGGTAAGCTAATGGAGACTCTTACAGAAGGAGGAGATGATGAAACACCATTACAAGTTAAGCTGAATGGAGTTGCAACAATCATTGGGAAGATTGGCCTTTTCTTTGCCGTGGTGACTTTTGCTGTTTTGATGCAAGGATTGTGGAGTCGAAAGTGGCAGGCAGGGACTTATTTGTGGTGGAATGGGGATGATGCCCTAGAAATGCTGGAATATTTTGCTGTTGCTGTGACAATCGTAGTGGTTGCCGTTCCTGAGGGATTGCCATTAGCCGTCACATTGAGCTTGGCTTTCGCCATGAAGAAGATGATGAACGACAAAGCGCTCGTCCGCCACTTGGCAGCTTGCGAGACCATGGGATCTGCCACGAGCATCTGTAGCGATAAAACTGGTACGCTCACCACTAACCACATGACGGTCGTGAAGTCGTGCATATGCACGAATGTGAAGGAAATAACTAAGCCGAACAAAGCTTCCAGCCTGTGCTCTGAGATTCCAGATAGCGTCGTGAACCTTTTGCTGCAATCCATATTCAATAACACTGGAGGAGAAGTAGTAGCGAACAAAGAAGGTAAGCTTGAGATACTCGGAACTCCCACCGAGGCCGCATTGCTGGAGTTCGGCTTATCTTTGGGTGGAGACTTCCAAGCGGAGCGACAAGCCACGAAGCTCATCAAGGTTGAGCCATTCAACTCCACCAAGAAAAGAATGGGAGTGGTGCTCCAGCTCCCTGAGGGAGGCCTACGAGCACACACGAAAGGTGCTTCGGAAATCGTATTGGCTGCTTGCGATAAATTCCTTAACACGAAAGGCGAAGTTGTTCCTCTTGATGAAGCATCAATTAACCATCTCAATGTCACAATTAACCAATTTGCCAGTGAAGCGCTGCGTACTTTATGTCTTGCTTATATGGATTTAGACACTGGGTTCTTAGGTGAAGATCCAATTCCAGCTTCAGGGTATACTTGCATTGGAATTGTCGGTATTAAAGATCCTGTTCGCCCGGGTGTCAAAGAATCTGTTGCAACCTGTCGCTCCGCTGGTATAACAGTGAGAATGGTCACTGGAGACAACATTAACACTGCCAAGGCAATTGCGAGGGAATGTGGTATACTTACCGAGGACGGTATAGCAATAGAAGGTCCAGATTTTCGAGAGAAAAGTCTAGAAGAATTACTCGAACTAATACCTAAGATCCAAGTACATAAGCTTACCTGATCTGCAAAGTAGCTGCAATATCATTAACAAATGTACCTCTGACGTTTCCTTTTCCTCTAGGTGATGGCTCGATCTTCACCGCTGGACAAGCATACCTTAGTAAAGCACCTGCGGACCACATTTGAAGAAGTCGTAGCTGTGACTGGTGATGGAACGAATGATGCTCCAGCTCTACATGAGGCAGATATTGGACTTGCAATGGGCATAGCGGGAACTGAGGTTCGTCGATTTTCACTACATTAAGGCAACAGTTATTTCTGATGCACAATCTTACATCCACACAGCATATGGCGGTTCTAGAAATCTTGGACCCATATATTCCAAAGATGCGCAGGCTCATAACATTGGTTTCCTGCAGAATAATTCTGGCGATGTTCAAAAAAGAAAGGGCGTTAAATTTCTAACAATAAGTCTTTGTCCGAAGGGTAAGAAATGAATGGGCTACATAGATGTCGACAACGAATAACTTTTGTTTTGTCCTTCTGTATTGTTATAAGATTTTGGAATTTATATATTTGCGCATAGTAGGCAGCATCTTCAATCTGTTATAATAAGGGGAATGACATCTGATCGGATCTGCATTACCATTTTCTGATTTCAGGTAGCTAAAGAGAGTGCCGACGTTATAATCCTGGACGACAATTTCTCCACAATAGTGACAGTAGCTAAATGGGGGCGTTCTGTATACATCAACATTCAAAAGTTTGTACAGTTCCAATTGACAGTTAATGTGGTTGCTTTAGTTGTCAACTTCTCCTCGGCTTGCCTGATGGGTGAGAACGCGGACGCACCTCTCTTCAGTAAAGAAATTATGGTTCTTTTTCCTCTCTACCTTCTGATGGTTGCCATCTCATTATGTTCAGGAAGTGCTCCACTCACTGCTGTTCAGCTTCTCTGGGTGAACATGATTATGGACACATTAGGCGCGCTTGCGCTCGCAACGGAGCCGCCTAACAACGAACTGATGAAACGTCCACCCGTTGGCAGAAAGGGCAATTTCATAAGCAATGTCATGTGGAGAAACATTCTAGGACAATCTCTATATCAGTTTCTGGTAATTTGGAATCTTCAGTCGAAAGGGAAAGCTATGTTCGGTCTCGATGGCCCAGATGCAGATCTTGTCCTAAACACACTCATATTCAACTCATTTGTATTCTGTCAGGTCAGTTGCTTCCTTTTCGGCTTCATAGTTTTCAGCAAGTATAGTTTTTCTTCTGCAAGACAACATCTTTCCCCGCTTATCCTTTCATTTCTCGCCTTATTAAAAGCGTCCTAAAGAAATATCCTCATCTTTATGCCAGTAAAAAGGATATCTAGCTCACAAAAAAAGCTATCCGGCTTTGTTTTTTTTTTTTTTTTTTTTTTTTTTTGCAGATCTTCAATGAAATAAGCTCGAGGGACATGGAAGAGATAGATGTTTTCAAAGGAATACTAGATAATTATGTGTTTGTGGCTGTTTTGAGCTGCACTGCGTTCTTCCAGATCATTATCATTGAGTTCTTGGGCACCTATGCGAACACATCGCCTCTCACCTTCTGTCAATGGCTTCTTAGCATAATCATTGGATTCCTCGGAATGCCGATCTCTGCTGGTGTGAAGATGATCCCAGTATGAATGGGAATCGAATTGAAGTTGTATAATTTTGGGTTGCTAAACATGGAAACCTTCATGTAGAGTTTCAGAACTCCACTTTTTTCTGGGGTATAGATCAATGAACTCATTCTTTCCTGATAAGATGGTGAGGGTTCAATTTTGTCAGAGCAAGCTTTGTTAATATTGCTATGCTTTGCTGGGGTTGAGTGTTTCTTATGAATCTTTTTTTTTTTTTTTGGGGAATTCGAATAGTTGTTTTGGTACTAACTCCGCTGTAAGTCCTCGACATTAACATTTTCTGCCAAGGGTTTCTCTAAACTTTTCATATACGGTGAGTTACTCTACATTAAACTCGAGATGTGTATACATTATATATTTTAACCTCTCCAAAGCCATCTCCATTCACTAACGTTTTCAGTTATCTAATGTGGCTATTAATCAATAGAAAGAAAAATTAACATCACGACCGTTGAATATGGCTTATACTCTTTTTTAATTACATATTACAACAATTTGCTGCAATTAATCAAGAAAAAAAATTAAAAGCGATGAAAATTATTTATAAAAGGTTTCATGGAACGTAATTAACGGAGCTTGGTGGTGTCATCGAGATAGAATCATTGGTGGTGGCTACATTTATAGTTGTTGTTGCTAAAGTATAACTAGAAAAATTATCAAAAAAGTTCTAAACATATTGTAAGTGTACCAATTCAATTTCAACCCTTTTGCATTTGTTCCAATTTAGGTCTAAATCTTTTATATTTGTGTCAATTCAGTTCAGTTGCCTGATTAGTGTCGACTAGACTTTTTTAAATAATTTTTTTGATGATATTTTTTAATTTTATGATTTTTTTATTCTTTTCTTTTTTTTTCTTTTTTCAAATGCTTAGGGCCAACGAGAGAGAATAGCCTCTCTCTTAGATCTGGCCAAGTGAGGGTGTCACAGCCCTAATCTAGACTAGGCGAGGGTCACATTGTCCTTGTCGGCAGAGGGTGAGGGCATTATGGCCCTAACCTAGGATGGGTGATGGCCGCAAAACCCTTGCTCACCCATAGTAAGCGAGGTCATTGTGGCTATTGCCCAACCTAAGATGAGCGCCACAACACCCTCGCTGACCCAAGGGTTAGCGAAAAAAATTAAAGAAAAAAAAATAAAAAATCATAAAAGTTCAAAATATTATTAAAAAAAGGTCTATGTCAACACTACCCATTAAATAAATTGAATTGACACAAATACAAAAGATTTAGGACTGAATTAACACGATTGCAATAGATTTAGACATTTTTTCGTAATTCTCCCACCAACATATAGCAAAAGTGTTTAATTTGAGAAATGAAAATCTTTCACCAATAAAGCGGATTTGTTTTGTTTTTATCACAATGGGTTCTGCTTGGACTCTAGTTGAATTTTATTTCAAGTTGCTCCTCATTCTTCCATTTTTTTAACAATGTTTTCCTAGTCATCAAAAAGAGTCTTTTCCATTGTAATCATGCAACATATCTGTCCATTCAAACACATCAATTGATTGATGATGGTTAATGAATACGCACTACCGAAAGTTTTCGTTAATAATAATCGTTATCACCTTAACCTTTAATTAAGCTCTAATGAACTTGTGTGGTTACCAGCACGTCCTGCATTGGCTTAAGCATAAGTGATAATTAAGGAATGCGCATAAGACGTTGATATCGCATAATCAAACAAGTACTGAACCTTGAAGGGTCGCTTAGAGATCGATCAGAAATTTCCAGAATTGTCCAAGATTATGTTTAGGTTTAGTTCACAACCTTAAACACATGCATTTGATTTGAAACTTGTGTCATTAGACTCACAACACATGGTAGTCAAAGTTCATTTAGGAAGCTTTCTTAAGATTTCGAGATTATCCACATGCATTGCACTCAAATAGCCATGTCACCGCAATAGAAAAATTGACTCAACCAACCCGACAAAAAATAACATTAAAAATAGTCACTAATATGCTCAAATCTCCAAAAAAAATTCAGCCAGTTAGATTACAACGTTTGTAACAACTTTTTTTTTTTTTACTTTTTCAAAAGATGCCATTACGATCGGTCGCTGGAATCAGTTTCTAGGCATGACTGAGATGAATCTGGTGGAAAAAATAACCGAGGGACCCCCAAATCAACCCCAATTTTGATTATCTTTTTGTCAATTAGAAACTGAAGATGTTACCTACAAAGTTCATGAAGAACAAATCTTGGAAAAATGCATTTATGATAAGGTAATTGCCACTTTATATAGAGAGGTCATTCTGACCAAGGACTACATTTTGAACTATCTTCCACAATGAGCAATGATCGAGCTGATATTAAGAAAATCCGGACAAAATATATGATATGCAACAAGGTGTTTGAACAACTTTCGTGAAGGAATGTTTTTTATTTGACATACTCATGGAGATGAATTCAATCCATTTTTGCGCGAAAGACAGATTTGGACCATCTCAATTTTACTATGATTGAGCAAATGAGATGTTCTCCAAAAAATTTGGGAAAAAACAAGTAAGTTATTCCTGGCGATATGTGGAACAACCTTCATGAAAAGTGCTTTTTTCAAATTGTTTCATGAAAAATCATTAGAAAATGAAAAAGAGATAAAATCGTTTGAAGTTAACATTTCAACACTTAACCAAAATTTTACTACAAAATGTTAGAGACACTTTTGGATCAAACTTTTTCCAACCAAATCAATTCGGTTTTGCATACAAAATACATCATTAGAAAGCAAATGATCTCATTCGATGTTCCTATTTCACAAATTTTTCGACCCATGAACTAGAAAAAATCTAAAATGGAAAATCAATGTAAAAATGAAAAAAAAAAAAAGAAAAGAAAAGATAGGTACTCAACATTTTTCAGATTATATCTCTGACTTTCCAAGCATATTAAGCATAGCATACTATTTTTGTTTCACACACAGAAAATACTATCAGAAAGATATGGATCTTGACTACAAAACTTGTTTTGTAACATTTTTTTTTATTTTATGCTAGATGAATACAGAATAATGCAAATGTGAAAATAGGTTAGAAAATAAAATAAAAAAAAACGCAAACAGTAGGCATATTACATATCAGAACATGGAATTTTAGAATGCAATTAACAGGCCAAATGATACTCATTCTGGACGATCTACCTATCAAAACCAAGCCCTTGAAGTTTGCTACGAATCTCTAGAACAAAGTTTTATGATATTTCATCATTTTTACATGTAAAAGTTAACTACTGTGTTACCATACATCCTAATCCGAGAATAGCAAAGTGTAAGATCATGCAACAAAAATATCATCAAGTATCAATAGCATGCAAAATCATCAATTGCAGCAGTATATATGATCATCTAATAGTAATCAAACTCAACATTGCCTCCGACTCACCTCTGCTTTGGCATATTCTCAACATCCCATCCACTAGCCTGGGTAATGAAATTGCTAGAGAATGAGGTACTAATCTTTAGTTAACAAATTTTGAGCTTGAAATTGAGCTAGCTTCGGTTGAAATGTACTGAAATTGAACTCAATACTTTAAAAACTGATAAGGAACAACTAAATTGAGCTTCATATTATAGGGGAAATCGAAAAAACTAGAGAGAATTAAGGAGAATAGGTGATGAATCGAGATTATTCAGAGGAATTCCGAGTTGCACAAGCTGAAGGACTTGTCAAGGGACACTGTCGCAAGAGAGTTGGCTTGTTGATTGCTCTAAGCCAAGACATTCTGGGGTTGGAGCAGCTAAAAGACTATTATGCAAGCAATGATGATTTTGGCTAGATTTGGGAGATGTGTGCTGCCGATCAACTTGTGGGGGAGTTCTATATTTTGGATGGTTACCTGATGCACGACAATTAGCTTTGCCTTCCTCGGACATCATTATGAGAGAAGGCAATTCGTGATTTACATGATGGTAGGTTAGTTGCACATTTGGGTTGTGATAAAACTGTTGCTACAGTCTAGGAAGGATTTTACAGACCCCAATTGCATAGAGATGCCAGTAGATATGTGCAGAAGTGTTATGTTTGCTAGACTGTTAAGGGGCAATCTAAAAATACGGGTTTGTATATACCTCTACCTATCCTAGAAAATATATGGGAAGATCTGTCTATGGATTTTGTGCTTGGTTTTACCATGAACCCAAAGAGGCATGGATTCTATTTTTGTTGTGGTTGATAGATTTTTTCAAGATGGTGCACTTCATTCCTACATGAAGACTTTTGATGCAATAAGTGTGGCCAAATTATTCTTTAAGGAAATGGTTCATTTGTATGGCGTCCCTAAGTCTTTTACCTCGAATAGGGACAACAAATTTCTAGGACATTTTTGGCAAACCTTATGGAAGCTATTTGATTCATCTTTGAACTTCAGTAATACAGCTCATTCGCAAATCGATGGGCAAACAGAGGTGGTCAATAAAACTCTAGGTGATTTAATTCGAAGCATTTGTGGTGACAAACTGAAGTAGCGGGACATTGCTTTATCACAGGCAAAGTTTGCTTACAACAATATAGTTCACCATTTTATTGGTAAGCCACCTTTTTCAGTCATTTATACAAAGACACCTTAGCATACTTTGGATTTCATTTAGTTACCCAAGCAAGCAGACAATAGTATTGCAGCGGATCATATGGCTAAGCAAATTGAAGAGGTACATCAGGAGGTCAAAAAAAAGTTGGAAGAGGCTAATTAAAAGCACAAGGTTGCAGCATATAAACATAGACGAAAGCTGGTATTTACATTAGGCGATCAAGTCATGGTGTTTTTTTTTTATACTGTAAAGAGTAATTTCCAATTAGTTTTTACAGCGAGTTGTAGTCAAAGAAGTACGGACCTTACACTGTCAGCAAGAAAATTAATGATAATGCTTATGTTATAGACCTTCCTCGTAGAATGGGCATTTCCAACACTTTTAATATTGCTTATTTGTTATCGTTTCATGAATTCACAGAGCCTTTGTATCTAGATTATAATTCTAACTCCAGATGAGTTTTTCTTAAGTGGAGGAGAATGATGTGGAAAGTATTAGCAGTGCATTTTTGGACCGATTAGACAAGCATAAATCCTAATAGACGTCGAGGGGGGAATGACGCACCTAAGATCGTCAGAATCGAAAGTTGACGACTTTGGAACTCAAATTAGATTGGTTGAACCAAAACGGCCTCCTGATTAATATTCACTGCCTTTGAATATGACTAATGATGAATTTTGACAGTTTGAGATCGTTTAGTTGGATTTTTTAAATATTCACTATTAATTTTTGGATTTGTTTACTACTAGTGGTGATTTTGTAATTCTGAGATTGTTCTTTAGAGTCTTAGTAAGGTTAGGGTCAACACCTTATATGAAAGGTGTTTATTCATATTTGAGAGGGTCAAAATATTGAAATTGAATCTTGAGATTTCCTATTATACTTTGCATATTATCGTCTTCTATTACGCTTTGTGCTGCGTCAGATTCCTAAATCCAATTTTGTAAAAGGAACAAGCCTAAAAGATGAAAAAAAAAAAAAGAAAAGAAAGAGAAGTAATCTGATTTTGGTCTTTAGGAAGTGAAATTTTCAAATTGGGGGAAAGTTATTTTGTAAGTGATTTTTGAAAAAAATTTAATGCCAAAGTGAAATTGAAGGTAAAATAAAGTGATTTTGGTGTTTTGGATTTTTTCAATTTTTGGGTCAAAGGGTTGACCATCGGATTGATTATGGTTAAATGGGTCAATTGACGGGTCAAACGTTGAATTTTTCGCTAATTCCAAGTGCAAAAGTGCAATTAGCACTAAGAGGAAGGTTTTGGTGATAAAATAATTTTTTTCAACCATGGATTGACTTTTTGATCAAAATCGATCGTAAAAGTCAACTCAAAAGTCAATTTTTTCGGGAAGAAATTTTAGTGCAAATGAAATGCTAATGCTGAATGTATTTCTAAATGACACTTTTTGGGCAAGAAATGAACTCCATCGCGATCGAAAAGCTCAAATCTTGAGATTTCACCTTTATACTCACCTATTGGTTAAAAATCAAATGTCAATACGTATTTACTAAAAGATTAAGTCAATAGGTTATAGGTCAACTAGACACTTGTATGAATTTTGCTAATGCTGAATGCAAAGCTGAATGACACTTTTTGGACAAGAAATGAGCTTCGTCGTGATCAAAAACTCAAAATCGTGAAATTTTACCTTTATAGCCACCTATTGGCTAAAAATTAGATATCAACACATCTTTACTCAAAAGATTAAGTTAACGAGTTATAGTTCAACTAGAATATATTAATTACTCAACACTACATGATACCTATTTTTCGATATGACTTTGTCTAACACAACTTACGCTTGCATCTCAACATCATGCTATCGGAGCGGGCTTAGCCGTCAAAGGATGGAGTATCTTCATTTTTTTTTTTTTTAACAACGTATCGTTTTCGAACTTCTTCGGTTGGTGAGAAACCGCCCTCATAAGCCTAGGGTGGACTTCGTCTTCCTCAATTTAATATATTTCTACAAACGGGCGGTTTTATCGTTTAACTGACGAAGAGGTTCGGAACGGCCATGGGGAATATTCCCCACGGAGCAACAAGCAATGCCATCCTTTCAGTTCAATTAACCCCACAACGCAGACGCACACTCTGTCTGTCTGTCTGTCTGTCTCTCTCTCTCTCAACTGCTGTCAAGCTCTCTCTGATTCCGCACAAAAAAAATGTTTCTTGCAGTCTTACAAGTGTGACATGTTAAAGACGAGTCAATTATTTTTAGGATTTCACGTTATGGTATCAACGCCTTGTTGAATATCATACCTCACTAGATACTTCTTTTTGTCTCAAAAAGAAACCGGGAGAAGGACAAGGTCCACGTTATTTTCACAATGTTTAATTACAGTATTGCTGTCACTTTCTCGAGGATTAGAAACTGATACTCGTAGCCTTTCGTTGTCTTGCGTAAGGCATCTTTTGGGATCTAGATACCACGAAAGCAAAATCCATATATAGTCGGATTTCCCGTTTGGCGACTAATTTTTGTGTGGTGGTTTGGGGAATTTAAGTGTATTTCCCACACTCTCGAGTCAGGGCTTAACCTTATGTTCCAACTAGCTAGGACGGCTCATGAGGAATCTAGTTCAAGGTTCCATTTGTTTCCTAAAAATCGAGTAATTTAGAAATATATTTATAAAAATGAGTGTATATGTCGCTTGAAATAGTTACTCAATGAAAATTTCCATCAACTAAATATTTGCGTAAACAATGAATTTTTTTTTTTGTAAGTGATATAAGTAATTATTTTTTGAATTTTTTTTTGTCAAAGTGCTCATTTTTCACGAAATGGATGGAGCCTAAGTAGCTTGCAACGAAGAGAGGCCCAAGAAAAATTATGTATAAATAGCAATAGGGAGTTGCAGGAGTTGGTCAAATTAGAGCAGCACTTTGCACTAGCACCATTGACTCTCTCACAAAGTTTCAAGTTCAGTAGAGGAATTAAACATGTTTGTTCATGGACAAAAGTTCTCACGCTTCGGATCCGCAACTGGTGGCTTAGCAGTCATCTGAGAATTTTTCCGCTGGTTGTTCCTGAAAGAAGCTTGGGAAAAAGCAAAAATGGGACATAAGAGACTGGACAATACGGCGGAGGAGAAGAAGAACGTGAAGAAGAAGAAGAAGGTGGGGTTGTCAATGGGCTCCATATTCATGCACGCAGATGGAGTGGACACGTGCTTGATGGGTCTCGGCTTCTTCGGAGCTATCGCCGATGGCTTCTCTACGCCCCTCGTGCTCTTTGTCACAAGCCGGCTCATGAACGATCTAGGCTCTGCTTCTTCTCTGGATCCTGAGACGTTCCACCACAACATCAACAAGGTACACACAACCATCTCCCTCCAAAATTGTGATGAGGCAATGGCGATTTCTTTCCCTCACTCTGGATTGTGTTTCTGCAGAATGCGGTGCTTATCTTGTACGTGGTCTGTGGACTGGTGTTTGCTTGTTTTCTAGGTGGGTCAAACTGTTTCAGTTCCCCGTTTGGCTTTTTGTTTTATCCTGACGAGAGTTGGAAATTGAAGAAAAGTTGAGATCTTGTGAGTTTCTACACGTAGGAAACTCTTGTGAATGTTTTAGTGTAGAAATGCTTATAGGACTCGCCAAACTTTTTCTGACTGATGGTGACGATGATTGTATTCAGAAGGGTATTGTTGGACCAGGACCGGCGAGAGGCAAGCGGCAAAAATAAGAGCCGGGTACTTGAGAGCTGTGCTCAGGCAAGACATGACGTACTTCGATATGCATGTGACGAGCACGTCGGAGGTCGTCACCACTGTGTCCAACGATAGTCTCGTGATTCAGGACGTGCTAAGCGAGAAGGTACCTAATTCAGTATTTCAATCTCTCTGCTACGTTACTTCCGATTTCCAATTCTCCATGTACTAGCTAAGTGTTTCTAAGCTGAATTGTAGGTCCCTAATTTTCTTGTCAACATGTCGATATTCATCGGGAGCTACATAGCATCATTCGTATTGTTGTGGAGATTGGCGATAGTCGGGTTCCCCTTTGCTGTGCTTCTCCTACTCCCGGGCATGACATACGGGAGGACTCTTACGGTTATTGCAAGAAAGATGAGGGAAGAGTATAATAAGGCTGGCACGGTAGCAGAACAGGCAGTCAGTTCCATCAGAACGGTTTACGCCTTTGCCGGTGAGAGCAAAACGCTTTCGGAGTTTTCTAAATCTCTTGAAGGATCCGTGGAGTTGGGACTGAGGCAGGGCCTGGCTAAAGGCATGGCGATCGGAAGCAACAGTATTGTGTTTGCCATTTGGTCTTTCATGGCATATTACGGCAGTAGAATGGTCATGTACCATGGTTATCAAGGCGGAACGGTTTATGTCGTCGGCACGGCAATTACTTACGGCGGATTGTAAGTGGAACGTCCCGCTTTCTGTTAGACTTTCAATTTTGACTCTCATTCTTGCTGATAATACATTCGAGAGATGTTGTCCTGCGTCTGACCTTGTTTAAGATTTCAGGCAATCGTAGTGTTATCCGAGCAATTGATCCTCACTTGTTTTCTCTTATCTTATACAATTTAAGGGCATTCGGTTCTGCTTTATCCAACCTCAAGTACTTTTCCGAAGCGTACGCGGCAGGCGAGCGTATAGCGGAGATGATGAAGAGAGTGCCCACGATTGACCTAGAGAACATGAAGGGGGAGACCTTACAGAAGTTGGAAGGGAACATTGAATTTAGGCACGTCGAGTTTGCATATCCGTCGAGACCGGAAAACATCATCTTCAGGGACTTCTCTCTCACGATCCCGTCAGGAAAGACTCTAGCTTTGGTCGCTGGCAGCGGCTCGGGAAAATCCACGGTGATATCGCTCCTGCAGAGGTTCTACGACCCGCTCAGTGGAGAAATACTCCTCGACGGGATTGCCACCAATAAGCTGCAAATTAAATGGCTTAGATCGCAAATGGGACTCGTGAGCCAAGAGCCGACACTCTTTGCGACTAGCATAAAGGAGAATATACTCTTTGGCAAGGAAGATGCCGAGATGGAGGAGGTGATCGAAGCTGCCAAGGCTTCTAATGCTCATAATTTCATCGATCAGTTGCCTCAGGGGTACGATACACAGGTCCGTTCCCTCCTCTTTCTTTCTTCTAGTTGGCAAAAGTGCTATAGGTATGATACTGATGACATCCTAAGTGTTTTCGACAGGAAGAATGTTCCATCTATGTTCGTGTTACATAAACCATGCGAAAGTACATAAGCTTACATTTCTCTGAGCAGGTAGGGGACGGAGGCACCAAATTGTCAGGAGGGCAGAAGCAGAGAATAGCCATCGCACGTGCAATCATTAAAGCACCCAGAATCCTCCTCCTAGATGAAGCAACAAGCGCGTTAGACTCGGAATCAGAGAAAATCGTCCAGGAAGCACTCGATCGAGCTTCCGTGGGTCGCACAACGATCATCATTGCTCACCGGCTATCTACTATACGGCATGCCAATAGTATCGCGGTCATTCAGAATGGGCAAGTGGTGGAGTCTGGCAATCATGAAGACCTAATCCAGAATGAAGACGGCTTCTACGCCTCACTGGTCAATCTTCAGAGATCAGAGAAACAGAAACCGACAGATCAAGTTAAGAAAATCGAGAAACAAATCACGTCTTCCATATTAAGCACGGATGGAAATAGTAGCAGTAGCCGCCATAACCTATCCAAGGTGAGTGGGTCCAACTCAGCGAGGCCAAAGTCACCGGTTAATTTGGATGATGAAAACATCCCAGTTCCATCTTTGCGAAGATTGATAGCTCTGAACATGCCGGAGTGGAAACAGGCAATCCTCGGTTGCATCAGCGCGATATTGTTCGGTGCAGTTCAACCAGCGTATTCTTTTGCCCTGGGCTCAATGGTCTCGGTTTTTTTCTTGACAGACCATGAGGAGATTAAAGCAAAGACAAGGATTTATGCAATCTGCTTTCTGGGTTTGGCCATGTTCTCGCTGATGGTCAGCATGATCCAACACTACAATTTTGCTTTCATGGGGGAGTACTTGACTAAGAGGATCCGAGAGCAGATACTCTCTAAGATCCTGACTTTCGAAGTCGGATGGTACGATCAAGATCAGAACTCCAGTGGTTCGGTTTGCTCTAGACTGGCTAAGGATGCCAATGTGGTAAATACAATTCCATTATTGCTCTTCACTCTTTAGAGTCCTCTATGGTTATATCTAGCAGGATGGCCTCATATTGATGGCTAATGCTCCTTCAACGCTTCTGTGCAGGTGCGATCTTTGGTGGGTGACCGTATGGCTCTTATTGTGGAGACATGCTCGGCTGTAACAATTGCCTGCACCATGGGTCTGATCATCGCGTGGCGACTCGCCCTTGTGTTAATGGCTGCACAACCTCTTAGCATAGTCAGCTTCTACATGAGACGAGTGCTCCTAAAAAACATGTCTCAAAAGGCCATCAAGGCTCAAGATGAAAGCAGCAAGCTCGCGGCAGATGCAGTCTCCAACCACCGGACCATCACTTCCTTCTCTTCACAAGAGCGCATCCTCAACATGCTCAAGAAAGCCCAGGAAGGCCCAGAACGAGAGAGCATCCGGCAGTCGTGGTATGCGGGTATTGGATTAACAGCCTCGCATTTCTTTACCAAGTGCGCTTGGGTTCTAGGCTTCTGGTATGGAGGCAAGTTGATTTCGCAAGGGAAAATCACAACGAAAGAGCTCTTCGAGACGTTCCTGGTCTTGATCAGCACTGGCAAAGTGATTGCGGACGCCGGAAGCATGACCACGGACCTTGCCAAGGGCTTGGACACTGTCGGGTCTGTGTTCACCATATTGGACCGGAAGACCAGAATCGAACCCGAGGACATGGAAGGATACCAGCCAAGAAATATAACAGGCCATGTAGAGTTTTGCAGGGTAGATTTCGCTTACCCAGAAAGGCCGGATGTCATCATCTTAAAGGACTTCTCATTAAACATCGAAGCGGGCAAATCGACGGCATTAGTTGGACAGAGCGGATCTGGGAAATCGACCCTCATTGGCTTGATCGAGAGATTCTACGATCCAATCAGTGGCTCGGTAAAAATCGACGGGCGAGATGTGAGGTCATACCACCTCAGGGCCTTAAGGAAGCACATCGCGTTGGTCAGTCAGGAACCGACTCTATTCGCCGCCACAATAAGAGAGAACATTGTCTATGGAATCTCGCGCGAGACGAGCGAAACGGAAATCGTCGAGGCTGCACGGGCTGCCAATGCTCACGACTTCATCGTAGCATTAAAGGACGGATTCAACACATGGTGTGGGGACAAAGGTGTCCAGCTCTCCGGAGGACAAAAGCAGAGAGTCGCCATAGCAAGAGCCATACTGCGAAACCCAACACTGTTGTTGCTCGACGAGGCGACTAGTGCACTCGACAGCCAGTCAGAGAAGGTGGTGCAGAATGCGCTGGACCGTCTAATGGTCGGACGGACCACATTAGTGGTGGCGCATAGGTTGAGCACAATACAAGGGTGCGACGTGATCGCCGTGCTGGACAAAGGGAAGGTGGTGGAGAAGGGGAGCCACTCTTCCTTGTTGGCTAAGGGTCTGACCGGAGCTTACTACTCACTCGTGAACCTTCACAGCGCGCCGAGCGTCACGGAAAGTATCGAATAATGGGTGAGGTGGATCTCCTTAAAACGGGGAAAATGTAATTAAGGCGCTAAAAGTGTGATTATGGCTCCTTTTTCTGTCCAATGGAGTGAACGGAAGGGCGGGCTTATGACAGGCTTATGCTTGTTTAATATAATTATATGAATAAACTGCTTCATTATGGCAGTGTGTTTTTCACTTGCTCTGCATGATCAGTGTCGAAGACCAGCTGGGTGTCGCGACCTAAAATTCATTTTTAGGTTAATGGATTACCAGATTAATTAATTAAATTAACTAACCTAGTTCGAGCTCTCCCAAGCTCTACCAAATCGCAACTTTGATTTTTTTTCACATGATTTTAGAATTTGGAGTCGCCACTAATCATTTTTGGTAGGTTGATTAGAAACCTAAGTAACCTAGCGGGAGAACTAAATTACTCCTGCAAACCAGAGATTATGAGTTCGGGGACTTGGTTACACTAGTTAATTAAAACTAATGCCCTTTCGGTACCTTAATTCCATGGATATCCTATTTTGGCAACTCTCACTTGATTTATTCCTAAGACCCTAGTAAGGTGTTCTTTTTATGTTTTCACTTTAAAATGAAATGCATAAAGGGTATGAACGTAAACGTTGACATACAAATACGACACACAAATACGGACATACGAATATGATATACGAATACGTAGATATGCGAATACGAATACGTGCGTGACGTGCGAATGACATACGTACATGACATGCGAACGACATACGTACGTGACATGTGTATGAATACGATATGCATACGAGATAGACGAATACATATACGTGCGTTACATGCGAAGGACATACGTACGTGGACATGCGAATGATATGCGTACGTGACATGCGTATGAATACAACATGCATGCGGGGATAGACGAAGACGAATACGAATACGTATGTGACATGCGTATGAAGACGCACGAATACAATATGTAACATGCATACATACACCATACAAATACGTGACATATATATGTGACATGCATAGTGATATGTGTATGTAAATACGTACATTTCGATTTTGCCCATAAAGGGCAAAGTCGTCATTTTGAAAAGATGGGATAAAACCCTCATTTTTGAAAAAGAGGGGATAAAACCCTCATTTTGAAATTTTTGATTTTTCTGAATGAATATGCATTGGTTAATAACATATCATAACAGACAAATGTGGATTTGCAAACGTCGCGTACGTGACGTGCATACGAGAACAAACAAATACGATATGTCTATACGAACATACGGATAACATAACAAACATACATGAGACATACTACATGAGATGCACATGAATGGCATTTTTTGTATTTTCAGATTTTCCATTTTTTTTTTGGTTTTTTGGATTTTCTACATTTTTTTTTGTATTTTGGATGTATTATAAAAGAATGCAAAATCACACAAAGCAAATGAAGATGTGAAGAGAGAGCAGGTAAAGTAAAACTACCCTAAGGACAGTGAAAATAAAACCCGCAACTCGTCGGGTGAATAATTACAGACCAATTAAATAAAACCCGAGACATGATCGGGAATACAACAAAAATGGACCGGAATGAACATCGGTCAAACACCCGTCGCCAAGCCTCGTGGGTCGAGAGTACAACAAAACGGACCGGAATGGACATCGGTCATCCTCCAGTCTTCAAAGCATCGGGCCGAAAGCCAAATGAAAATAAACTTATCCAATCGGACATGCACAATCACCAATGAGTTAAGACAATTCAAAAACTCAAAGAGAGTTTAACACGTGCTGATTAAACTTCATTGAGACCATTTTTTACATTTTCCAATGCATTAACACAAAAAATACGAATTAAATCATACTGTCCATGAACATTCTTAGGGAGAAAACAGTAACCATAAAATACAAACGAAATAATGAAATGTACGTAAAAATTCTGAGATTTTTTATGTGGATGGGAAAATGTGTCTTTGACAACTTTCATGTTTTATATTCTTATTGAAGAGACACTCATTTTCGTGTAGAAAAGGGTCTTTCATGAGAGCTCAGCAGCAAACAAACAAATTTCACAGAACAGACATATTTCAGGATTAAGCTTAAATGGACACTCAAATCTCAAAATTAATGCACCAAACTTTCCAGTCTACTAAACAAGACCCCAATGAACAACTTTCATTTTTTGTGAAGTTTCAAAAGAAGACTCTAAACATAAGATAACTACAAATCAATATGACCACGCACAGAAAAACACTCAGACTCAAGGACGCCAACAGAATTGCATGATTTCATTAAATGCATTAAAAATAAGAAACGTGCATGAATATTTTTTTATTTTTTATATGTTATGCATTAAGATCTTATGAACAAATGTCATGAAGAGGTCTTTATGAAACAAAGTCTAGAATAACCCATGGAAAATCATTTAGCGTGAAAGGTCAGATCAGAAAAATTCCATCTCAGGTTCTGATCACCATATTTCCAGATTTCTGCTTTCAATTTTGGGACCCTTTTGACATAGCAAACGACGTCAATTTTCGTGCCATAATATATCAAATCGAAGATCTCGAAGTCATCTACGAATTTTTAGTACATTTATTTTCGAGATTTCGTCATCTAAACACGAAAAATTGAGTTACCAGATAATTGCACATGCTGATGCGCCTAGAGCTCGTTGGAGATGAATCCGTCGCGTCGCCAAGTCTTGTTCCACGGCGGCGAATTTTTCTCTCTCAAAATTTTTTTCTCTTGAAATCTCTTCAAAAGAATTTTTTTTTTCTCCAGTTTTTCTTCAATCTCCCAAAACTCTCTCAAACATCCAAAATTTTCTCTCCAAAAAAATTCCCCTCTCAAGCTCATTTCTTCCTCCTTTTATAAATCACACATTTATCTCCCATTCTAATTTTTCCATTAACTCTATCTCCCATTCTAATTTCTCCACTAACTCTTCTTCATTTTCATCTTCCCTTCTCCATCTCTATCTCACATTCTAATTTCTCCACTAACTCTTCTTCATATTCATCTTCCCTTCTCCATATCTATCTCCCATTCTACTAACTCCTCTTCATCTCCATCTTCCCTTCTCTATTCTCATCTTATTTTCTTTATCTTCTCTTCTCCATCTCCTCTTCTCCATCTTCCTATCTTCATCTCTTCTTCTCCATCTTCCCTTCTCTATTCTAATTTCTCCACTAACTCTTCTTTTTGTTATTTACAAAATAATCCCTCAAGTATTAGGTATTTGCACTCTAGTCCATGAGATTTTAAGTATTTGTAATTCATTCCCTGGAGAAATATTTCTTTAAGTCCAAATCTCCTCACAATTTTCGACACACCTATCGCATGTTGAATTTAAGCTCATTTCTTGCTATTGAAAATAATGCAAAATTTAATTAAAGCCCTGTTTGTAAAATTGAGTCATTCTGGGTATAATTGGGCCAAGATGAAAATTTGGAATATTAAAGAACAATGTCACAACTCCTAAAAGTGAAAAATGAAAATAAATTGACTCAAATTGAATTTTTTTAGGCCCGATTCGAGATTATGCTCATTAAGGAATACACGACCTCGAATTGGATTTTTTTAAATTTTCTCGTTAAGGAATACACGACCTCCAAAGTTAATTTTTTCAAATTTATGAATTTTTATGGATTTTCTATTAATTTTAAAAAAGAAGAAAAGAAAAGGTGATTGAAAATCAGGTGTCAACAGCTGCCCCTCTTTGAAAGAAAGCTCGGTAGAGGTTCATTTCAAAGACGAGACGACACCTGAATCCTAATCGACTCAACACAATGAAATAAAAAGAGTCATGACATTCGATCTCCAATACCCCTTTTAGCAAATTTCGATCCAAACCCGGTTTGAGGAGGCTTTCATGCGATGAGGGAGAGACAAAGATGAGAATTTACCTGGCACTTACCTGCTCGTTGTATGGCGGTTGCCTGACATGAGTGCTCTGCTGAAAATGAGATGAGAACCTAAGGATTCGTTATAAGAAAACCTTGGACCCGTATGGTAGGTCACCCCATAGTAGATTCCTAATAAAAGGATTCTACTGATTAAAATCGGATTGAATTTTGACCCGTATGGTGGGTCACCCCATGGTAGATTCCTAGTGAAAGGATTCTACTGATTAAATTAAGATTTGACCTGTATGGTAGGTCACCCCATGGAAATGCCTGTAAGAAGGACTTTGGTGCCTGTAAGAAGGACTTTGGTGCCTGTAGAAAGGACTTTGTTTTGCCTATAAAAAGGACTTTGGTGTGCCTGTAGAAAGGACTTTTGGTTGCCTATAGAAAGGACTTGGTGCCTGTAAGAAGGACTTTTGTGGGCCTGTAGAAAGGACTTGGTGCCTGTAAAAAGGACTTGATGCCTGTAAGAAGGACTTGTGCCTGTAGAACGGACTTTGATGCCTGTAAAAAGGACTTGGTATGCCTGTAAAAAGGACTTTTGATTGCCTTTAGAAGGGACTTGCTCGCCTGTAGAAAGGACTTTGGTCGCCTGTAAAAAGGACTTTGGAAATGGACCGTTCCGTATTGGGGTTTCCAATGGAAGGGCTCCGGAGATAATATACCTTAGATTTCACCTTTTTTGGGTAGACTGAAGAGGTATTGATTGAGAAAATGATTTTTGGGTATATCTGGGATCTAGGGAGATCAAGAATCCTGCAGACGCTCTAACCCAATTTAACTTACCATGAAGGGTGCCATTCTGGGATCTGGGGAAACCAAAAATCCTGCAGAAGCTCAAACCTAATTTTTGTTGTCCCATCACTTTAGGAATAAACCAATGAGGCAAAGATCAAGAACACGAGAGTTGGTCAATCATGATTTGATAAAGCTTGAGAACACGAGATTGTATCAATCGTGAGCTGATGAAGACTTCATGAGAGTATGTTGATCATGAGTTGCAAGGGTTCAGAAGACTTACCTGGATCTTCTGAGTTAATGATCGAGGCATAGACAGACCGATTGTATCGTGTCTGCTTGCTCACTGAATGACCTTATGTGCTGCAATGGATTTGAGCACCCAGACAATCATCAGAATTGAAAGGTTCAGGTTGAGGATATACTCACCTGAAAATGCTTGGCGAGCATTAGCCAACAGGGCTTGTTTGTTTAATAGCCTCTGGATGAATTTCGAGACCTCGGAGAGTAACTCGACTATTAGGAATGCACTACTTGTCAGACAGTGTCAGAGGTAACATGTGTAAGCATTTTTATCAATGAGTTCATCGGTTCATGCAAAACCATTCAGTTGAGTTTGCAATGATTAAAACCATATGTGTATGCTCATAATATGGATCATGCATGACTATTCTATCGAGTTTGCATTTCCAATTCTGTCTAGGGAGGTTATCATGTCATGAATACCTCGAATTGAACCTGAATGGGGACTTCAGTCCGAAAGGGCTTTCTCTCACTCTCGAGAAACGCTGTTTATCCGGATTGCAGGATTTGAAAAGAAAGCACTCAACCTTACCATCATCGCGTTCAGCGAGGGTCTAAGTAATCTCGCAATTGATACGATCAAGCCGATCTAGAGGTCTTGATTAGGACCGTAATGTGGGCTGGGTCAAAGGCTTATCAAAGGAGACTCATTTCGAGTCAGGGCCATTGACAAAAAAAGGTCTTCATCATCTGCTCCGGGTTTACAAGTCAAGAACCCTGCAAAATGAGAGAGAAATAATCTTGCTCGAACTTCTTCGAGCGATTCTTAAAGTCATTCAACTCTTACATTAATTTAGGTGCCCTAATCAGAAGAGACTTTCAAGGGTCGTAACGTAGGTCGGGATTTGGGTCTGAGAAACGAAGGGCTCGTTTTGGCTCAGCAAAATATATGAGAAGGGCTTGGTGTTGGTGATCATTGCAGTCTTGTCACCGATCTTTGACCTTCCTGAATTTGTCTTTAATGAATACCATCATTGGCTAAGGGGTGGTAGTTCTTTTACACTTTGCAAACTGACTTCTTTGGGGATCCTTTTTCGGGAATTCTCAAAATGTATGTTCGAAGTCAGAAGTTCATTACAGATATATGGGCATTGGCCTTGCTTTTGATAGGCACTTTGCTCTTTCTGCCCGAGATTCTTTGGAGTAGCCTTTGCTTTTCTTACTCCCGACTCCCTTTTGTTTGGAAGCAGGCCCATTTTCTTTAGGCTACACTTGTCTCTCTCTTTTTTTTTGTTTAATAATCTTGTGATTTTGAATTTTAGCAACAAGATGATTTTCAACAAATGATACTAGACATTACATGAAAGTCTAGCATATGAAATGGGCTGATTCGAGAATTCTCTATTGGCCCAATTTCTTCAATTCTGCTCTTTTGGGGGAAGGTGTCGTCGTTACCTTGAAATGAGCAAGGATCACCAACATGGGCTTGAGAAATGAATTTGCAGGCTCAATTGGGTTATGCAAAGGATGAGTGTGTAGGATAGAGAAAATAAATGCTCTTCGTCATCCTAAAGCACTTGAATTAAAATTCGAGTATCATGCAAAGAAACACTCGAAGATTGATGTTAGTCCAAGCAAGAGAATTTCTAACCATTTATCTCCTGATATTGTTGGAATTACCTCTGTTTTGCCCCAGTGCGGGGTGGTTCTTGACAGGGTCATGAAATGAAATCACCGTTTAAATGGGTTGTCAATGGTTGCCTGAAGTGTTTGGAATGGAGAATGAATGCCTCCTTCACTTCGACTATCGTATCTTTTGCGAGAAAACCCATTGCCTTGGAGAATGCGGAATCTGTCTATCGCTCAACTCACTGTGGATTAAATATAGGACGTATGTGGAAATGGCTTGCCTTTCATCGTCCTGTCATGCCCCATTCTGTACATTCGATGCATCGTGTACAGTTTATACCCCCAGTCAAAATTGACAAATTGAACATGCAGAACCGTCATGCATAAATCATGGAATGTGTAAACATCATGCAAATATGGCAATACAAGTACAAGTATGGAAATTGCCCCTGGCTGTGTGGGCGGATCAGACACGTTGGGGGCCTATTCCCCGAGTCGAGGAGTAGCTTGTTTCTGGTTTTGCCTCTTTTCGATCTAGGGTTCGCCATTGATTTCCCTTATTTCATCAGACGGATCGCATCAGGCGATCATAACTTGGCCCCTTTGGGCTGTTTTCTTTGAAGTATCAGGTGTTAGTTTAACATTTCCTGTAACAAGGAAGGAGACCTGTTAGCCAGTATCAGAAATGATGAACTAGACACGATACTGAGTTACCCTTGAGTGCTTCGCGCAACTCCTTTACCAGTTTTACCACTCGGGATTTTCTCCGTGGGTATGTCAAGTTAGACATTTCCTGTCAAACAATGGAGAAGAAGACGTATTGGTCAGTATTAGAAATGATGTATTGGATACGATACTGATTTACCCTTCATCTTGAATGTTTTGCGTGACGCCTTTATCAAGTTCACTGGATTGAGTTTCCCTTGGCTTTCGCTGGACACTTCAACGTTAAGCTAAGATCGTAACAAAATACTGACCTTGGTATTGCTCGTCGAGTATTCCTGTTTCTTTTTGCAAAAAGAAATGCGAGAAAAAGTTGTTTTATTTATTTACAATACTTACAACATTTCCATCCTCGAGGATCGAACGCGGGACGTCTCGGACCACTGCCATTCCCCATGCCATCTGGTCCACAAGACCGCAGGCGCTCATGGAGGTTCCTTTTAAGAGTCAATCCTTGAGATGACATGGTGTTGTTGTATTGTACTAGGTAATTCCAGGTCACTGTATTTTTCGGGGCGGTTTACAAACCCTGTTAAGAATGGAATAAAATAATTCAGAACACGAGACGAGTATGAGCAAATTAGAACGATACAGAATTACCCTTCTTTGAGATTGTTTGGGTCTTTCGTTCACATATTCCTCATTTGAAGCCGTCCATTCTGTGGCGATGTCCACGAATCTATTTGCCCAAAGTTTTGATTAATCGGGGAATTTCGTTTTTGGGTCAATTTGCAAATTCATGTAAACAGAAGGGATCTAATTTAGAATCGGGACAATTTGAGGGTAAATTGAAATGATACTGCTTTACCCTTCTAGTTCGCGCGACTTTTTACTCGCAATAAATTCACTACGAGTTTGGTGTGGTAGCAGACTCGAGCATTTAATAGGAGAACAGGAAATTGCTGCTTCTTGCTTTTGCGTTCATTTTGAACATCAATAAAAGTAGAAAACATCCCATGCAAGGAAATGAAGCGTCTGCATTCGTTCAAGATCGATTTTGCTCCCTCAGCAGGCTCTCCCATGATCAGTTGGCTTCATTCTGGACCAGGTATGCATCGGCTATGTTGAAGGACCCGTGATCTCAGCTTCGAAATACAGACTCCCTGTGCATATTACAGTCCCCGTGCTTCATTAACATTAAACTGGTTGATCATGGCGGTGAGTTCATCGTCAATGCCGCTTGCCTGGTGGTGATACATCTCCCCTTCCCCGGGAGGTATTGATGCTGATCCAGTAGCATTAGTTTTTTTGTACCCTGCTCCAACAGAACTCGATTCTGTTATAAACTGGTCTAACTCGCTTCTCAAACACGCATTTTCAATCCTCAGATCATGCATTTCATCGAAGGCGAGGAGGAGGCTGTTGCAGTTAGGGCAGGTGGCGGAGTCAAAAGCCTCTTTATACATCTTGTTTTCCGCTCGGAGGTTTTCATTTTCAACTCTTAGAAACTCGACTTCGTTGTGCTCATGACGAGTCTTCATTCGGGTTCGCCTATTTTGAAACCAGAACTTGATTTGTGAAGGTTCAAGTCCTAGCTCTTGACTTAGTTCCATTTTCTGTTTGCCGTCTGGCATAGGACATGTTCTGAAGAAATCCTCAAGCCTTTGTACTTGCTCCTTAGTATGGAGATGGTAACGCTTCTTTTGACCCTTACCGTTGTTGTCCTTATCTTTACTGAGATCTTGGACGTCGTCGGCGCAAGGGCCAGGTTCCATAGGCTCGATCCCAAACATGGTTTCGAACTCTTCCTCGCCCATATTCAGCAGGCAATGATAGCTTTCGGAAGTATTGGGTTGAGACATCTTCGATTTAGTCGATGATTTCTCAAGGTTTACTATATCTTTCTGTATTTTCACTCTCTCTGAACCGTGTATGCTTTAAAACTCTCTTCAATGTATGAATAAAGATTATCAGGAGGATGTCTCTTTTAAAATTTGGCGTCGGCTTAGCATATGTATCGCTTCTCCCGAGATTTCTGTCTTTCTCAACCTTTCCTGCGTGTTTCTTGCTTGGCTCGTCTTTTCTCATCTCTTCATAGTGGTAGGGTCCCTATCAACGTCTCTACCGTCGATTTGCTGGCGTGTTCTCCTATAAAAACGAATCTCATTTTCCTTGTCTCCCACCCAAGTCACCTTTCTTTCTCCTTTTTCAAAGTTGTGTCATCCCGTCAAACTTTTGGCAGAGATGTCGGATTTGCTTGGCTCGAGATTGGAGACGAGTAGCGGAGGTGATGCTGATAGGGAATGGTAGACAGGAAAATCTGGCCAGTAGAGACTTTCACTGCAAAAATGAAAGGGAATGCGGCAGTATATGTTCTTCATATTCTAGAAAAATTGGAACGATACTGTTTTACCCTTGTATGTACTTCCATTGAATTTGAATTGAGGAAGTTCCTTCATTTAGATTGGATTGGATTGTATGTCCCGAGTTGCCCTTCACTTTGAGCTTGCCACATAAGTGCTTTGCTTAGTTGGGCCTTGTTTTCTTTCGGGTTGCTTTGGACCATCATCATTTTTTATGCCATCGGGTCCGTGGATCGGAGGGCTCCTTTAATTTAAAGGTTACCTTTAAGGCAAATGAGTCCTATCGCATTCCATTGGGTCATTTCATTTTGCGACACTCTTGAGGCAATTTGCAATCCCCTGGAAGAGAATGGAACAAATCCAATTTAGCATTTTGCGACGATTGAGGGTAAATTGGAACGACACACAGTTACCCGTCTTCGAGCTCGCCTGGGCTTTTCACTTGAAATTTCCCTACGTGAGGTCATTCAACATTTCTCATTATGGCAGTCAGCGACGTTGCCACAAATTGATCCGCCCTGAGTCTAGCATAAAAAGGGATTCACGCATTCGACGGGATAAAAAACAAATTACCCCATGCCCCTGAATTAAATCTAGACACCTAGAAAGCTGGAAATATCACACGCAGGGGAATTAAGCATGAAATGAAAGGTGCACTTGTTCAAGGTCAGTTCTGCCTCTCCTGCGGCTCTTCGATAATCAGCTAGTCTCATGCTGGTTCAGGCATGGATGACCGATGTTTGAGAGTCCTTAATCACTGGCTTCCGATTATGGCTTCGGATGTCTGTCAACCTTAAACTGGTTGACCAGGGCAGTAAGCTCATCATCTGGGTAATCTCTTGAACCTTCCAGCAACTGATGCTCGAATTGGGCATTATTGTTGGCAAATGCTGGCGGTAGATTTCTCATTCTGTCCTCGCCATGAGCAATTTGACTTCTCGAGCTGAAGTCTTCATCATTACTCCAGAAAGTGTGGGGATCACCAACTGTCCTGCTGCCAAGAACTCCTTCCATTCGAGGATTAGAGAAGTGGAAGTGCTCAGGATAATTTCTTGTCTGATTCTCTGGCTGCGCAGGCGCGCTGATCATGGGATGAATTCTAGCCACGGGTTGGTGCTCAAACCAAGGAGTCTGAATACACTGCCCCTGCGGTCTATACTCTTGAAGAGCATTAGGGTGATTCTGGGGGATACTTTGATTAACGCCTAGGGGATTGATGGCACGGCTACTGGTTTGGTTGATGATGGGAAGTGGCTCGCCCCATGCTAACCTGTGGAACTTATGGTGGCGAGGAGACTCGACGTTCAGGCTTGGATCAGTCCCGCCTTGGTTTTCTTGATTCTGAGCTGCATTGTGTTCTCTCACCCTTTTTCTGTACTTCTGAAGATGACTCGAAACATTTGTTTTAGTGAGTCCCTCTACCTTCATAATTTCCAGTATATGTTGCGGCCGTGCCGAATCGATTCCTAGTTGCTGAACTGCATTAACAAACATACGATGCAGCTCGGGAGACCAACTCATCTTCTTTCTCCAGTTGCTTGGAATAAAATTGAAGGCTTGATGCTTGTTCTCATGGTCATGCAATTGCTTCCTTACCACGTGCTGCCATATGTTTTGAAGCATCTGAACCCTAACTGGTTTCGTTACGACGTCTTGGGCCCCGTTTAAGACAGCCTTCATCATGGCTTGCTGATCATCGCTTGCCGATATTACGAGGACTGGCATGTTTAATTTAGAATTGATGACTTCCAAGAGAGTGAAAACATCCATGTCAATCCCTACCATGACGGTGACGACGATATCAAACTGGTCACTACTCCTCCTTAATATCTCTAAGGCCTCTGTCGCCTTTGCTTGAGCTACAACCTTATACCGGCATTTTCTTAATACGGTAACAAGGATTGACAGAGAGACTGGATTACCGTCAATGGCCATGACTAGTAGACCCTTAGGGTAAGGAACTTCATCAGCTTCGACCAGGGTTGAACATGCGCCCATTTCCCTAATGCTCGACATATTTCTGGATCTAGGACTGCCGATTCGAGACCGCCTCAAGATGTCTTCTCGGACTTGAGGGATCACGGGATCGTTGATGGCTTCTCGTAACAGGCTTTGAAAGCCAATGCTTTGATGGTGAAGGTTTTGAATTCCTCTCCCACGAGAATTCCTTCCTCTCTATCTTTCTCCTGCGAGTTCGTGCAGATGAACCCTCACTATCAAATGAGGATAAATTATCTCTCTGGCAATAGCAATGACTTCCCCCTTCACGGGCAGTACTATTAGATTTACCGAGGGGAAAATATGACATTCAGCTTTTGATTAAAGGGGAAATCCTCGTTTATCGCTCAGTTTGTCTTCTTCTTTCTTTTCGCGATAGAGGGCCCCTGTCAAGATTTCCACCGTCGATTTACTGGCGGGTCCTCCAATGAAGACGAGTAATATCTCTCTTTCTGCCGAAAATTTCTTTGTCCCCCACTCAGCTCGTCTTTTCGTTCTTTCTTTTTTCAAAGCGGTGGAGTCCCGTCCAGCTTTTCCATAGAGACGTCAGGTTTGTTCGGCTCGAGGTTGCCACTTGACTGGAATTTGAGCCACCGGGGGTGTTGCCGACAGAAAATGGTAGATAGGAAAACCTATAAGGACTGCCCCTGTGAAATCAGTATTTAAATTGAAGCAGATTACCATCTTCGCATTCCGCTCATCTGCCTCATCTCTCTCCTTTCTTTCGTATTCTGCTTTCAAAAATGGCCAATTCTCCTAACCACACCTTATCCGCCGAAGTCCTGGCTGGGTGGGAGAGACTCTACAATCTTCTTGGTAGAGGTTACGCTCATATAGCCAAAAACTCTACCGTTGAGGTTGAAATCCTTGGTTTATTCAGGACTGTGGACGCTGCTTCTGTTGAGGGTACCCAACTGGGGAAGGAGTATCGGAACTTCTCAACCGTCTTCATCAATTTTCTGGCTGCCTATAACCGCGCTTATGAGACGGTCCTTGTGACCGCCGTCGTGAAAGCTCGTTACCGAGACCGGCACGAGCGTCTGGCAACAGTTACATTTGTGGCTGATAATCACAAAAAGGCCCTCAAGTTTGCCAACGATCAGCTTTCCTGGCTAGTTCGTGAGAGGGGAAAGCTGGTGGACCGTTTGGCCTTGGTCCGAACTTACGCTGAACAGGAGCCAGGCAATATTGTGATGAGGTGCAAATGCGGTTGGCTGCAGGAGAGGCTTGATGACATTACGGCAGACATTGCTTTCGAGAGGGCGGCGATTCCGGACCTGGAGTTTGCCGTTGAGCATTACGAGGCCACTATGGCCCAGGTTAAAGAGAAGTACGATCGCCTCTTCTTTAGGCTCGCGGAGCTTGATCCCGAGAACGCCCGGTGCACCCAGAGCATCAACTTTATGGAGAGCCAGCTGAGCTCCTTTGTGACGCTTATTAGGGCTCAATTTGATTTCACTTTTCCTCCCTAGTGAGTTGTTGTAAGATTTGTTGGTGAATGGAATGAAGAGAAAGTTTCACGTGTTTGTGCTTTTCATTTTCCTGCCATTTCTTCGCCCACATAGCATGATAGGACGATTTACGGTACTGAAGACGTTGAGGCTTAACACTCTTCTCGGTGTTCTTGTTATCTGCTGCCGGCGATGATATCAAGGACATTGGCGAAGGGTTCGGTGGCGGCCCCCACCGGTCACAGCGCCGTGAGTCAGTCGTGTGAATTATTGCAAATCGACCACTCGATTAGTGCTCCAATAAACAAATCGGGCTGCCCGTTGCGTGCCCCACTTTACTCCTGCCTATCTCTTTCGGCGTCCACTTGAATGTGTCGGTCGCCTGTAGCGTTGGGAGAAATGATTGCGGGCCATGCTGGGTAATAAAATACTAGTCCTCCAAAATCTTTTATGTGTTTTGAATCCGAGGAAGGTAAAAAGGCAAGCCTTTGTTCAATTTAATCAGAAAGGCGTCGCAAGATCGGGTTCATAATCTTGCCCCATGGGTTTTGATTACACAGTCTCGACTTTCTCAACAAAAATACATGAACCCTTCTAATATATTAAAAATGTCCCCAGGCCCGATCTGGATGCATTCACTACCCCTCATCAAAATACATGGCTCATACGTGCTGACTTATTGACACGATTCTGTCTCCGGAAGAATTGGCCTCTTCATATGCCCCTAGGGTTAACGATATCTTCGCTTGCCCCCTGATTGTTATCACCAACGAGCTCGATTTTTCTCCACCCCAGGGTACCTATAATCCCCTGCAAAAGTAAAGAAAATAATCAGTATGTGATCCAATAGGGGTCGGCCCATGATTCCTACATTAGTCCAATTTTATTTTTCAATTTTAGAGAAAATTTTCTTAGAAAAACATGGGTGAATTTCTCAAAAAGAATTTTCTTGCAAATTTTTACAACTTGAAAAATGTGATAAAATATCTTAAAATTTAGCAAATTTCCCGAAGGGATTTTCCTTTTATCAGAATGAATTTTTAGGGATAAATTTGTCAAGAAAATCTCATTTCTATTGAAGTAGAAAAATGTAACAAAATCTTTTACAGGTCAATAAAATTTTCCTAAGGGATTTTTCACACTTATTTATTTATTTATTTATTTTTATTTTTTTCAAAAATGGGATACTAATTTGATTTTCATTTTCTTTTGAAAAATGACCTTGATGTTAAATTCAAAATTTGACCGACACCTAACATGGACCGACCAAAAATAAATACAAGATGAAGTTAGAAAACTTACTTTCACCGTCAAAAATACCATGTAAGTCGCATAGACATGCACATGAATCGTGAGTTTAAATCTTAGCTTATCTACTCTAAAGGCTGACAAATTGAAGCGAAAGACTTACGGCAAGGCGACAATCTCGCGCACATAATCAAGATTAGCCGTGACCCCTACGACGTAATCAGGATTAGCCGGGTCTCCCAACTTCGGCTCCTCGAGTCAAAAATTAAAACCACTGCTTTGGTAATCTTACCAAGCCTGAGGCCTAACTTTTAAAACTCATTTTTGAAAAGAGGTTCGGGATTGAATCTGGACTAACTTTCGACGTGATCTCACGCCGAACGCTAGAACCAAATCACAATACCATCCTAAAACTAGTGACCCAGGTCCGGTCACGGGACGTGTGTGATGTAGTGCTAAAACAAATAATCATGCACAGCAGTTAAATTCAAACACCACTTCAAAATGTGCAAAAATTAAATTCCAATTTCCATACACCAAACCTGCAAAATAAGGGGTTAGCCAAACACTCCACCCCTTATAACTCCCATCTGCAAGACCATTTAACACCTAAAGATTAGAATTCAACCAATTGCCAAACCAAGTGAATATTCATGAAATTTTACTGGCCTAAGTCCTCTAAGTTCTTAAATTTTTCAAAAATTAAGAACAACTCCCCAGCGGAGTCGCCAAGCTGTCGCGACCTAAAATTCATTTTTAGGTTAATGGATTGCCAGATTAATTAATTAAATTAACTAACCTAGTTCGAGCTCTCCCAAGTTCTACCAAATCGCAACTTTGATTTTTTTTTCACATGATTTTAGAATTTGGAGTCGCCACTAATCATTTTTGGTAGGTTGATTAGAAACCTAAGTAACCTAGCGGGAGAACTAAATTACTCCTGCAAACCAGAGATTATGAGTTCGGGGACTTGGTTACACTAGTTAATTAAAACTAATGCCCTTTCGGTACCTTAATTCCATGGATATCCTATTTTGGCAACTCTCACTTGATTTATTCCTAAGACCCTAGTAAGGTGTTCTTTTTATGTTTTCACTTTAAAATGAAATGCATAAAGGGTATGAACGCAAACGTTGACATACAAATACGACGCACAAATACGGACATACGAATATGATATACGAATACGTAGATATGCGAATACGAATACGTGCGTGACGTGCGAATGACATACGTACATGACATGCGAACGACATACGTACGTGACATGTGTATGAATACGATATGCATACGAGATAGACGAATACATATACGTGCGTTACATGCGAAGGACATACGTACGTGGACATGCGAATGATATGCGTACGTGACATGCGTATGAATACAACATGCATGCGGGGATAGACGAAGACGAATACGAATACGTATGTGACATGCGTATGAAGACGCACGAATACAATATGTAACATGCATATATACACCATACATATACGTGACATATATATGTGACATGCATAGTGATATGTGTATGTAAATACGTACATTTCGATTTTGCCCATAAATGGCAAAGTCGTCATTTTGAAAAGATGGGATAAAACCCTCATTTTTGAAAAAGAGGGGATAAAACCCTCATTTTGAAATTTTTGATTTTTCTGAATGAATATGCATGGGTTAATAACATATCATAACAGACAAATGTGGATTTGCAAACGTCGCGTACGTGACGTGCATACGAGAACAAACAAATACGATATGTCTATACGAACATACGGATAACATAACAAACATACATGAGACATACTACATGAGATGCACATGAATGGCATTTTTTGTATTTTCAGATTTTCCATTTTTTTTTTGGTTTTTTGGATTTTCTACATTTTTTTTTGTATTTTGGATGTATTATAAAAGAATGCAAAATCACCCAAAGCAAATGAAGATGTGAAGAGAGAGCAGGTAAAGTAAAACTACCCTAAGGACAGTGAAAATAAAACCCGCAACTCGTCGGGTGAATAATTACAGACCAATTAAATAAAACCCGAGACATGATCGGGAATACAACAAAAATGGACCGGAATGGACATCGGTCAAACACCCGTCGCCAAGCCTCGTGGGTCGAGAGTACAACAAAACGGACCGGAATGGACATCGGTCATCCTCCAGTCTTCAAAGCATCGGGCCGAAAGCCAAATGAAAATAATGAACTTATCCAATCGGACATGCACAATCACCAATGAGTTAAGACAATTCAAAAACTCAAAGAGAGTTTAACACGTGCTGATTAAACTTCATTGAGACCATTTTTTACATTTTCCAATGCATTAACACAAAAAATACGAATTAAATCATACTGTCCATGAACATTCTTAGGGAGAAAACAGTAACCATAAAATACAAAAGAAATAATGAAATGTACGTAAAAATTCTGAGATTTTTTATGTGGATGGGAAAATGTGTCTTTGACAACTTTCATGTTTTACATTCTTATTGAAGAGACACTCTCTCTGAACCGTGTATGCTTTAAAACTCTCTTCAATGTATGAATAAAGATTATCAGGAGGATGTCTCTTTTAAAATTTGGCGTCGGCTTAGCATATGTATCGCTTCTCCCGAGATTTCTGTCTTTCTCAACCTTTCCTGCGTGTTTCTTGCTTGGCTCGTCTTTTCTCATCTCTTCATAGTGGTAGGGTCCCTATCAACGTCTCTACCGTCGATTTGCTGGCGTGTTCTCCTATAAAAACGAATCTCATTTTCCTTGTCTCCCACCCAAGTCACCTTTCTTTCTCCTTTTTCAAAGTTGTGTCATCCCGTCAAACTTTTGGCAGAGATGTCGGATTTGCTTGGCTCGAGATTGGAGACGAGTAGCGGAGGTGATGCTGATAGGGAATGGTAGACAGGAAAATCTGGCCAGTAGAGACTTTCACTGCAAAAATGAAAGGGAATGCGGCAGTATATGTTCTTCATATTCTAGAAAAATTGGAACGATACTGTTTTACCCTTGTATGTACTTCCATTGAATTTGAATTGAGGAAGTTCCTTCATTTAGATTGGATTGGATTGTATGTCCCGAGTTGCCCTTCACTTTGAGCTTGCCTTGGAGAAAACAGTAACCATAAAATACAAAAGAAATAATGAAATGTACGTAAAAATTCTGAGATTTTTTATGTGGATGGGAAAATGTGTCTTTGACAACTTTCATGTTTTACATTCTTATTGAAGAGACACTCATTTTCGTGTAGAAAATGGTCTTTCATGAGAGCTCAGCAGCAAACAAACAAATTTCACAGAACAGACATATTTCAGGATTAAGCTTAAATGGACACTCAAATCTCAAAATTAATGCACCAAACTTTCCAGTCTACTAAACAAGACCCCAATGAACAACTTTCATTTTTTGTGAAGTTTCAAAAGAAGACTCTAAACATAAGATAACTACAAATCAATATGACCACGCACAAAAAAACACTCAGACTCAAGGACGCCAACAGAATTGCATGATTTCATTAAATGCATTAAAAATACGAAACGTGCATGAATATTTTTTTATTTTTTATATGTTATGCATTAAGATCTTATGAACAAATGTCATGAAGAGGTCTTTATGAAAAAAAGTCTAGAATAACCCATGGAAAATCATTTAGCGTGAAAGGTCAGATCAGAAAAATTCCATCTCAGGTTCTGATCACCATATTTCCAGATTTCTGCTTTCAATTTCGGGACCCTTTCGACATAGCAAACGACGTCAATTTTCGTGCCACAATATATCAAATCGAAGATCTCGAAGTCATCTACGAATTTTTAGTACATTTATTTTCGAGATTTCATCATCTAAACACGAAAAATTGAGTTACCAGATAATTGCACATGCTGATGCGCCTAGAGCTCGTTGGAGATGAATCCGTCGCGTCGCCAAGGCTTGTTCCACGGCGGCGAATTTTTCTCTCTCAAAATTTTTTTCTCTTGAAATCTCTCCAAAAGAATTTTTTTTTTTCTCCAGTTTTTCTTCAATCTCCCAAAACTCTCTCAAACATCCAAAATTTTCTCTCCAAAAAAATTCCCCTCTCAAGCTCATTTCTTCCTCCTTTTATAAATCACTCATTTATCTCCCATTCTAATTTTTCCATTAACTCTATCTCCCATTCTAATTTCTCCACTAACTCTTCTTCATTTTCATCTTCCCTTCTCCATCTCTATCTCACATTCTAATTTCTCTACTAACTCTTCTTCATATTCATCTTCCCTTCTCCATATCTATCTCCCATTCTACTAACTCCTCTTCATCTCCATCTTCCCTTCTCTATTCTCATCTTATTTTCTTTATCTTCTCTTCTCCATCTCCTCTTCTCCATCTTCCTATCTTCATCTCCTCTTCTCCATCTTCCCTTCTCTATTTTAATTTCTCCACTAACTCTTCTTTTTGTTATTTACAAAATAATCCCTCAAGTATTAGGTATTTGCACTCTAGTCCATGAGATTTTAAGTATTTGTAATTCAGTCCCTGGAGAAATATTTCTTTAAGTCCAAATCTCCTCACAATTTTCGACACACCTATCGCATGTTGAATTTAAGCTCATTTCTTGCTATTGAAAATAATGCAAAATTTAATTAAAGCCCTGTTTGTAAAATTGAGTCATTCTGGGTATAATTGGGCCAAGATGAAAATTTGGAATATTAAAGAACAATGTCACAACTCCTAAAAGTGAAAAATGAAAATAAATTGACTCAAATTGAATTTTTTTAGGCCCGATTCGAGATTATGCTCGTTAAGGAATACACGACCTCGAATTGGATTTTTTAAATTTGCGATGGCCAACATGAAAAGGGATTTAAAGGAAAAATATTGACTATTTTTATGTATTTTTGTGGCCTCAAATGCTATTATTTATTAAATATTTTCCTAATTTCTAAAAATTATATTTAAAAAAATACAAAAAATATGAAAAATTATTTTTTTACTCAAAAATGGATGCCTAAGCTTGGCCAAGGCTTCCAAAGTTGATTTTGCAATTTTCTCATTTTTATAGATTTTCTATCAATTTTAGAAAATAAAAATACCGAAAAATACTGAAAATATGAAAAATCATTTTTTGGTCAAAATTGGTTCCCTAGGCTTGGCAAAGGTCTCCAAAGTTAATTTTTTCAAATTTATGAATTTTTATGGAGTTTCTATTAATTTTAAAAAAGAAGAAAAGAAAAGGTGATTGAAAATCAGGTGTCAACACTGGGAATAACCTTTTTTTCTTGCTTTTTATCCATAAAGCTGTGAGAGACGGATCAAGAAAAGAATTCACCAGCCCAACGGGCGGCATTAACTGAAACGAATATGCTTTTGTGACAATTTTTTTTATCTACTATAAGATTGACAGGATGATGTAAGCCACTAAAATTAAACAATAAATAATTCAAAGTTATTGTAGGTTCCACACCTTTAAAAATTTATGGCCCACAATATATTGGAAGTTCTGCACCAAAAGGAAGGGGTGGTCGTTGGCCATGGCTTGTGATGGCTGGTCGGCGTCGCCGGACACTAGAAATTGGCTAAAAAATAGCTGAAAAATGCCGGTCCAAATCAGGTTGACCCGACCTTGACCGATGGTTGACCAATTCAATTTCGGTCCCAATTTCGTCCCATTTTGTCTAATTTTGTAAGAATAAACTAAGCATGGAAAATATTTTCTCAATTTCTAGTATTTGGGAGGCAGAAAATATGTTGTTAAGGAAAATTTTTTCTAGACAATGGAAAATATCTTTCTAAATATGGAGAAAATGATTTTCTCTTTTGAGAAAGGAAAATCATTTCCCCCTTTATCTTCTTTCTCGCGTGTAACTTTTTGAAATACAAAACAATTTCCTTTCTCTCTCCTTCTTCTTTCATCCCTATTCTATCTCCTCATGATATATCTCTCATCCATTCCTGTTCTCTCTCCTCACAGTCTCTCTCTTCCACATTTCCTATTATGATTCCAATGACAGAGCTACAATCTGGGGGATCACACTGAAGGCAGCAAGGTGAGCCATGAACTTATTAGATCTGGTGAGGCCAAGCCTTTCGGCCTCACCGATGGCAAGCTTGAGCAGGCGAGGCGAGCCACGAGCTCACCAGATCTACTGAGGTTAAGGCTCACCTCACCGTTCTTGAGCTTGGCCAACCCTCGTGGCTTGCTAATGGCGAGCACGAGGCAGCAAGGTGACTGCTCGCCAAAATAGCAAGGCTAAAGTGAGCCTTGCTAGCATCGAGAGAGGAGGTTCGGTTCGATCGAGAGAGAGAGAGAGAGAGAGAGAGAGAGAGAGAGAGAGAGAGAGAGAGGAAAGAGGCAATCGAGGCAAGGAGAAAGAGGCAATGAGAACATGGTTGTTGACGATGAAGGTGCTGGGCCTTGAGAAAGCTTGAAGAGGAGCAACTTTGGAACTGAAGTTTTATATGCCCAAAACACATCAACATCCAACCATACTTATGGTCTACTATTGTTGTAAGCTCTTCTACACTTGTAGTAATACTCTTGTCCAACTAAGGAGAGGCAGTTTATGGCAGTGGTTGTGTGGGGGTGATTGCGACAGTGGATGAGGAGGATACTGGGTTATTGTGACCGCCTGAATTTCTACAAGTAGATTGGTAATTATTGGGTTTGAATTATGATAAATGAACGAGCTTTGGAGGGAATTATTACGTTTGGGTTCGGAAAATTATTAGCTGGAGTATATATAATTTGGGCATAGCAAATTTGATGGGATTGTTGGCGAAAATTTTTAAGTGAGCAAAAATTGTAAGAAATCGATTCCGAAACAAATTTGGTCCGCAGTTGAATGGCGAAGACCTTTTAATCAACACTTTTCCCCCCACACCACCTGCCCTTCACGTTGCCCTCCACCTCACCTTCCTCTCAAGCCACCCATCTCTCTTGCAATCTGCTACCTCCCCTCTCTTCACTTACCCATTTCCCACAGCAACTTCTTCTTCTTCATTTTTCTTTTGACACCACCAAAGAAACTCTCTCTAGCTCTCTCTACCAATTTTGGGGAAAGATGATCCCAAAAACATTTTCTTCTTCTTCTTCCTCTTGGTGAAGCCTCTCGACACCATTTCTTCCTTCGTCGTTCTTATTGCCTATTACCTCCATAGGTGGAAGAAAGGCCAAAGATTTCTCAACCTGACGCTGCTCGTGATTCATCTCTTGTCACCTTGCTTATGCTCATGCGAAGGAAGGACAGGCTTGTGATCAGTATCAATTCTTGGTGGTTTAATGGAGATTTTATGGTAGAATCAAGGCGAGTAGAATTTCTAACTCATCAACTTTTGGTCCATTGATTTTCCTTGCATGTCATGTATTTGACCTAGATAGTCGTCTTTCCATTACCTTGCCATGGTTTACTAAATCTGTGGATGGATCGTCAAATTAGGCAGTGAATAGTGGTGTGTCATGAGTGAGGGGCTCGATATTGGTGGCATTTAAATGCAAAGGACCTTGTAATAGCTTGCATGTTGGTCTCATTGGATGCAAAGACTCCTCATGGCGTCAGATCAATTGGGTTAGTTTGTTGATTGTCAAATTAGCCGAAAGATGATGATGGATCGTGCTTGTAGTTTCAGAATTGGGTATTTAAGGGCGCGAAAGACCACAAGATGGTTTGTTTGTCTCTAATTTGTGTTGGATGAGACATTATTCACTGTGGGTAGCTAGAATTCGAGGTGAATTGGGAAAGACAGCTTATGGGTTGTGAATGGGTCCATGTGAGAGGGTCGGTAGAGGCTTTAGATAGATGTATAAATAGCTTGAATGATTCAAGTATTGGAGTTATTGCTTGTATGGTTTGGCCATCTCGATTTGTTGTTTTATATGCTCTGTAAATGGTGGTTATGTGTTACTTGCTTGCTAGGTGATTAATGTTTCCAATCGTTGAAGTGTTAGAGATTGTCCTCGTAGAGCTTCGGCTCACTCTCATAGATTAACCTGTTTCCACATTAACTAGCCAATGAGAATGGTGGCAAGGAGTAACAGATATGGCTTGGGATACTAGCGATTATAGATAGGAGGAGAAGCTATTAGTTATGTTCCAATTATCGTCTTTTGATAATAAATGATATAATTAATTGTGATGGCTTGAATTTTTACCCATTGGATTTACAAGCGAAATAGTCAGTGGTGGGCATAAATTATTGGAGATTATAAATTTGGGGGATTGAACTAAGGTGCGGTGGATTCTTTGAGTGTGATGTTGAAGTTTTGGGTGTGATATTTTTAGACGAACCATTGGTATTTGATTGAGTGATAGTTTTGGGTAAAACCAGGTTCCAATGCAAAGATGGTTCACTATAAAACCATAAAACCTTGAGCAAATTTAAACCTATTGCCTCTAACCCTAACCCTATAAAAGCCCCCTAATCTCTCTCTCTCTCTCTCTCTCTCTCTCTCTCTCTCTCTCTCTCTCTTCATTTTCTCCCTCACCCCTCATGGACATCGGCCCCTCCATTTTCTTTCCTCTACTTCATGTGCTTCTTTTCTTCTTTGGTTTCTCCGCTTGAAGGCCCAACCTCGACATTGCCACTTCTTGCTCTAGCTTGAGCCCGGCGATAGCTCGACCCATCCACAATCAGCTTAGCCTCTTCTACATCTTAGCCTTGCCAAAGACTAGCCATGTGAGCTACCCTCTCCTCTAGCCTTGGCCACACGCGACACCCATGGAAGAAAAAGGCAACTAAGCTTCGTTCTTTGTTGTCTAAGCTCCCGTTTTCTTCGTGTGCAACCCTAATGCAAGTGCCCATCTATCACTACCACTAACCTACTCATTTGTCGTTTGTTTGAGTGTAGATTGTCGAATCGGAAAATGGGTATGACACTGGCTTGAATTGGTTACATGGTAGAGAAAATAGTGTTCCATGTGCAACCCATTACTTGTATTGGCATCTACAAATTTTGGGCAAGCTAGATGAGTTTATCGTCTTGATTTGGGTCAATTTGTCAGCAATTGAAATTAGACCCTAGAGGGTGTTTCGGCTGTGGAGTATGGGGAAAGATTCATAAGTTTTGGGTATTTGCTTTGTATGTTCGTTGTTTATATGGTTGTTATTTAGTTTTGGGTAAGCTGAGACTAGCATCGGTTCACTTGATAGGTTATCGATAGATGTGTTTTGAAATGAGAACTATATGAGTGTTCGGCCTTAGGGCGTGAAAGGGAAGACTAATGTAGTTTGCGGCTCATTTATGTTCACTTTAACTACTGGACATTTGATTGTCTTATGCCCCTTCCATGTATGTGTTTGTTGCAAATTTCCTTGAGTATGGGAAAGTTGGGTCGTTTGAAAGGTAGTCGAATTGAAAAGAAGTGTGGATTAAGCCAATGAGGCATTAGCCGTGAGCTTTGGAGTGTTTGAGGAGGAAATTCCTAGCTCAAATATTGACCAAGATGGATGTTTGACTATCTTTAGTGTATTTGTGTTTACTTTGTGGTGGTTTCGTTTCTTATGCTAGTGATTGTCATTTGTGTGAATTATGCCTGAATGAATGATTGAATAGATAGCTTAATTGTTTGACTAGATGTTTTTCTTTTTAAGCTTCAGCTCACTCCTTTGTTGTAAGCCTTTTTTAGATACCCAGGTTTCATGGCTCAGGATAATAGTGATGGTGTCGGAGCATGGCGAAGGAGATACTGGATAGTATTCGAGATTAGACATTACCTTTTGATTTCTCCGAATGTTCCTTCTTTTTAAGGGATAATGTAAGGGAACACTTAATTTATTTATAAAAGTACGTATTTCTCTTTTTTCTGATAGATTATGCTATGTGTTATAAGCCGTAGGGAAATTTCAGAGCCGTAACTTTAGACGTGCCTACCCTTTGCATACACTTATCTGACAGCCTTGCTTGTTTAGTTATTAGGCTTCCGCATGTGCCCTCTGATATAAATATATTAAGAGATTAAAGTAAATCACGTGAGTAAGCTGGTGGCGAGCCTGGGTCGTTATAGTTATGGTATTAAAGTGAGTCAGTAGAGTGATAAGGTGTGCTAATGATTGAAGTATTTGGTAGGCACATACGTGTTAAAACTTACAAGTACATGTGATTGTGTTTTGTAGAGGATTGCTAGTAGCTTAGCCTACTTGCTAGATAAAAGGTTCATCGATTACTACTTCTGACTGATGATTTACGTGCTTTGAGGATATATTATAGTGATCGATAGATTAATTAGACGGTAAGTCAAATGATAACAACTTATCGATGGGCTTGAATTATTAGGTTTTCATGGTTAGTTTTATGTGACTAGATTTTAGATTGTGGAAATGGAATTGTTGTGCATTAGTATTTATAGATCTTAGGTGTGCAACTGCATCGTATCTTAATGGTTTTAGATATTAATTGTTATTGAAAGACCTTAATGATGATTGAAGTTCGCAAGGAAGTGAATAGTACTTGAAGTTTAGTTGTTAACTTTCGACAATGGGCCAATTTAGTTATATTATTTTGATTTTGAATTAATATTGATCATGAAAGAGTGCTAAAGATTGTAAGCATTTGATCATTACGTTTAATGTTCAATTATGTAGTTAGAATAGTATTTTAAGGTAAGGAACTGATATTGTGAAAGCAAGTATACGTGATGCAATTTCAGGAGTGAATCATGCATTGCACGGGTTTGTTACGTTAAAACTGAAAGTTTGAGAAATGTGCATACACGAGCATATCATCTGTTTTGTTAGACTTGATAAACCTTTAACTCGATATGGGACGAGTGATATAGCATATCTAACAACCGTGAGACTTGGTATGGGACTCGTCGCATGGGACTCCCTTCGTAGATGTATGGCTTGGGGATAAATCAGGCGAAAGCTGGTGGGCCTATATTGACCCAGTCTGAGGAGGGTGGGGAATGGCACCGAGATAGAAAAGCCTGAGCAAGTAATAGCTCTTAGCAGAGTTTTAAGATGACAATGGGGGCAGGAATGAACCAAGTAATACATTGAAAATGGTAAGATAAATGTTGTGCTAAGTCCGACCTGCTTACGAAATCTAAAGATATTTTTCGAGTTTTATGGTTTCTTAGTCAAAATGATTTCCAAAGTCGAAGTGCTTTGTATTTTAGACTGAAATTGTTTACGATGTTTGAAATATTTTCTTGAGTTTAAACGGAATCAGTTTTATTGTAGCATTTCATAACACTACATTTTGAACAATGGATAGTGACAAGTGAATGAAATGCCTTGGATGAGAAATGCCTAAGATAACATGTGGGAAGTTGATGAAAGACGAGTATTTGTACCTCCGCTGTATGATCGGGAAAGAACCCCATTGTGTGATCAGGGCAGTCTTAAAATGAAATGAGACCCACATGAACTAGTCGGCCAGAGACCTTATAGCATCATGTGTTGGGAGTATGTCCTAAAGACAACTATATAATCGTTACATGGTGGGTATATAATCGTTACATGGTGGGAGTATGCCGTAAAGACATCTAATGTCTAATGACTTATGACTTGTTGAATGACACACAATGAGCAATTAGCAAGCATGGAAAGCTTTGTGCTGGATCAACGTCTAGTTGCTCAAGCTTTGGTGTGTAAGTGATCCTCAGACCCGAGGCACAACGTTGGCCTGTATATTGGGTGGCCATGGTTCACAAGTGCTTATATTGGTAGGTCGTTGATCTGCCTCTGTACTTGATAGTCGTGGTCATTCACATACGAAGTCACATGTGTACGTAACAACAGAATCTGCCTCCTTGTTACGCAAAGTGAAATTGTTGTCCTATGCGATCTACTTGTGACAGTGCATTAAAAATCCTCAGACAGGGTATACGAGATTTTCTCGTAAATGCACATCAGATAGATTGAGGCATATGATCGAATTTGTAGGCTTGACAATTCCATGGCCTTCGTTCGATCCGGATAAAGTTAAGAGAGAATGATTGAATTACACTGTAAGCCAAAATGGATAGGTTCATTCATATTCTCGTAACATTCACACTGTCTAGGTAGTCATAATATGTTGCTAGATATCACTCATGGCTTGTGAGACTCAGAGACTGATTGGGACAATCAGTTCTCTTAGAGATACTCATTTGATAGTACAAGTCTCACTGCCAGCTCAATGGTGAACCTAGAGATGTCACACACCATAACCAGTGTGTGGCGCTATCAAATATGAAAGATGATATTGCAAAGGTGTTTGCAATTGACTATTGAGATAGTCAGATAGAAATTAGATCAAACTTTGGTGTGTAAGTGATCCTCAAACTTGAAGTACAATCATGCCTTATATGTTGGGTGGCCATGGTTCACAAGTACGCATATTGGTAGGTCATCGATCTACCTCTGTACTTGATGGTTATAGTTATTCCCATACGAAGTCACATATGTACCTAACAGCAAGATACGTCTCCTTGCTACGAGAAGCGAGGTTGTTGTCCTATGTGATCTACTCGTGACGGTGCATTAAAAATCCTCGAACGAGGTAGACGAGATTGTCTCGTGAATGCACGTCAGATAAATTGAGGCATATGATCGAATTTATAGGCTTGACAATTCTATGGCCTTCGTTCGATCGGGACAAAGTTAAGATAGAAGGATTGAATTACACTGTAAGCTAAAGCGAATAGGTTCATTCATCTTCTCATAGCATTCACATTATCTGAGTAGCCATGATATGTTACTAAAGTCACTCATGGCTTGTGAGATCTAGAGACTGATTGGGACAATCAGTTTTCTTGGAGATACTCATTTGATAATATAAGTTTCACATTCAGCTCAGTGGTGAACCTAGGGATGTCACACACCATAACCAATGCGTTGCGATATCAAATATGGAAGGCGATATTGCAAAGGTATTTGCAATTGACTATTGAGATAGTCAAACAAAAAATAATTCAAATTGGATTTGATTCTAATTTCTAATCATGAATGGATAAAGCATTGGTGCAACCGATACGCAAGCATGATGCATATGGATGAATACATGATGCAAGTGCTGCACAAGCATGATGTCATATGGATAACTACATGATGCAAGTGCTGCGCAAGCATTAATGCCAGTGCTGCATAAACGTTAATGCAAGTGCTGCGCAAGCATTGATGCAAGTGCTGCGCAAACGTTAATGCAAGTGTTACACAAGTATGATGTCATATGGATAACTATATGATGTAAGCGTTGTACAAGCATGATGTCATCTTAATGTGACATCTGCACGAATCACGAGATGATGAGATAATGCTTCTTATCCTCTAGAAAAGTCTAAGGATAAGATTTCTTATCTAGAAATTCTAACGGATAAGTTTTGTTATCCAATAAAATCGCATGAAAAACGAGGAAATCCCAACCCCTATAAATAAAGGTTAGGGATAAATGTTTAGATTTTTTAGACACCCCAAAAGTTCACCCATTCTTGTGTGAGTTTTGTGCCATTCTCGTGAATAAACCTAGGGAGTTTTGAACTCCCATTTCACCGAGAGATCGACCAGAGGATTGTGAGGTTGTTTGTGATATGAAACCAAGCTTTGTTCGTTGTTTCTCAAGAGTCGCTAGCACGAGGAATAGACGGCCGTGAGCTTCATCTTCCATCCCCGCACGATCGGTAATGTGTCTGAACTAGAGGTTCGGTACTTAATGAACTTCGAGAACGTGAGAACGAGTTCGCCCAAGCATTGGTTTTTGAGGTAAGCCTAAAATCCCCTTGATACATAATTTAAATTTTCGATTACAATATACGAGATACCCTAAGATGATCTAGGTGCACGGGCGCATGTGATTCCCCTGTTTTCCATGTATGGTTTGATTGTCTTGGCCCATGCATCGCCGAGATAAATTCCTAACAAGTAGTATCAGAGCCTAGCTTAGACGTACTCGTACGTTGGATCATTTTGATTCCTAGAAATCTTTGGGATTCGCTGTCTTGGATTTGCAAATTTGGATTCCACCGAACGGCTAATCGAAGTTGATTGTGATTGTCTCATCAAGAATTTGAACCAAATTAATCGTGAATTGAAAATTCGTGGTAGAAAATGAGATTTAAAGGTTGGGCAAAAGCGATAAGATCGCACGAACAGTTTGGGAAACGACTCGGCAAATTGTTGCCGAACCAGAGACGGATTGCTGGTCGAGAGGCCGGCGATCGCCAACCTCAGCTAGTAGGTTAGACTAACCAGCTGGTGCTAGTCAAGGGTGGTAAACCGCCGTTAACTGGAGTCGATCAAAGGTGGCCAGCTGGCATTGACCAGTTGGACCCCACCACACCACCCTTGAGACGGTGAAGGAGGTCGACCGGCGAATCGACCTTGCGACCAAACCAATGGACAAAAAACTAACGAACTCGAAATTGCGTGAAATTTGGTCAGGGGCTTGGAAACAAGAAACTGATCAAAACTCATTATTTTATAATGAAGAATGTTGATTTTCGCGATTTAGGGTCGTCTTGATAGGTTTTTGGGCCAATTTTTATAATTTCAATACCGTTTTTGACTAACGTGCGAGATTCGGAAAAATGAGGATCACCATTTCTCATTCAAGGAGTATGAGATTTGAAAAAATTTAGTGGGAGCCTATTTCATTCAAAGGCCAGAATGAAATAGTAATACCTTTGAAAGTCAATGGCCAACAATTAGATTTTTTTGTTAAAGACAGTTATTACTTTGCTAATGTGAAAATAAATCCTGTTACTTCAGTTATTGACAAAGACTGTTTGACTAGCCCTATTTCAATGTTTTGGCTAAGTAAATTGAGAATTGTTCTCAATTGGTAAAACTCAATTATGTGCCAAATGAAAGGTTGATTGTCTTCCTTTCCCAAGGGTTGGACTTTAGACATTTATCACCTATGAGAAGTGGCAAATGGGCGACCTAAAAGTTAGGTCGTACGAGAACATAAATATAGTGCAAGATCGATTATTTTGTGCCTGAGGAATTATTTAATAAAATAATTCAACTTCTAGATGTGAGATATTTGAAGCACCGTATTATATCATGATGGTTGAAGATTTGTCTATGAATGATTATGTTCTCCAAATTATCTGACACATAAAGAGTTGGTAAGATTAGATCTCATTAAAAATAATAAGAAGGTTATGAATTTGATCATCCAATCTTTGCTTGAGTCCTTCTCTTAATTTGTCTAAGATTGCTATATAATGATAGCATGTAAGAAGGAGCTGCACGGCTATAGGCCAAGTATAATATCTATGGGTAAGACTCATTTTTCGAGAAGTAAGAATTCTTTGAAGAAAAATTTAGGCCAAAGCAATTAGTTGTGTAAATTTAAAATGAAAAGTTGGAAAAAAGCGGATGTCGGCATTATGGTGTTAAAGGGCATTAGAGGAGGCACAGTGTAAAGTCATTGTGAGCTTGAAAGTCAAGCCAAAGGACTAACCCTATAAATGTTAGAACAACCATGCTTATTGAGGCTAATAAGTTAGCCTGATAATTCGATTATCAAAGTCAATAGGCGCCGTAACATGAATGCCATTATTAGACGCCATAGATAGTCTAAATCTAAGGTGTGTTGGGCATCTGTAATTACGTCATATTGGAAAAGGCAGAACCCATAAGCTGAGTAAGGATGGATGAATTAATCCGTCTAGTTTTGAACCGTACTTCACTTATGAGAAATGCCTTCAATGGAAAATGACCAAAATGCCCATTGTGGGACGTAGACTATGAGATGTGGACACACTAGGATTGATACATTCAGATGTAAGTGAACTAATCAACAAGATCATCTATGGCGATAAATTCTCACTTCATTATCTTAATTTGTACTTAATGAAGTGCAAATTTGAATCCTTGAAAAGTTCAAAGGAGATCAAAAATGAAATTCAAAAGATATGTGTTAAATTGTATTAACACTCTTCAATTTGATCAAAGAGGTGAGTATCAATTTTTTACATATCAATAGAATAATGACATTTATCTAAAAGGCCCCCTCCCAAATGTTGGTGTACTTGAATTTAGGAATCGTGCCTCATTTGATAAGCAACGACATGTGAATTATACCTATATAATAATATCTCTTTTGGGACATGCCCTTTTGACAAACACAGGTGGACTGAATCAAGTGCCGTCCAAAATCTGCTTTTATCATGCCCTATGAGATATGGTTAAAAAAAGAAACAAATTAGTTAAAGGCAATGGATCCCTAGTTTAATGGGAGCTTCCGATATATGCTTCTTAGTTGAAGCACGAGAAAGTCTCGTCCTCATAAAAGTTGTAGATAATTGGTTAAGAGAATTTGACCATTATTACAACTAATGATGATGATTTACCAAGCAATTCTAACACTTAAGAAAAGGCGATGTTTGACATCGATTTTGGAATGGACTCGAAACCATGAAATCTGTAATGGACTAGAGATATTCCAACGATGTTTTAAACATGGCTTGACTTGCTGCATGGTATTGTACCAATAGGCTACTCATGGATTTTCTAAAAGGAATTCACATTAAAGTCAAGTTGGAATACATCAGATATGCTTGGTAGAGAAAAGTTCTCACCTATAGGCAATTCTAAAGTCCATCTAGACTTATTGAATATGGTTCCGCATTTGAAATATAAGATATTTCACAAGGATGTCAAAGTTGCTTTCTTGGTTAGATTTTCTGAAAAGGTCACCTATATAGAATAGCTTAATAATTTAGAATCCTATAATGACAGTCCAAAGGTGCGCTAGCTTGGAAGGTTCATTTGTGGACCTAAGTCAGCCTCCAAAAGTTGGAACATCAATTTTGATGAATAGTCCAAACAGTTTGGACTCATCAAAATTTGGCTGATCCTTATGTATATGCGAAGCTCAGTGGGAGCGCTTTTGCATCTCTAATATTATATATCGATGATATTCTTTTAATTGGAAATGAGTTTCCAATGCAAATGATCGATTGAATGTACTTGTCATAAGAAATTCTCCATAAAGAATTAATAAAGGGCCACCTATGTATTGGCTATCAAGATCTATACGGATGGATCTAAATGATAAATTGGCCAATCGTAATCTATGTATATATAAATTGCTAAATGGTTTAGCATTACATTCCTTTCTCAAGGGATAGAGTCCTAAGATCCTTGAAGAAAGGGAGCGAATAGTGTCTTAGCTAATGAGAGCATAAAGTATGTCATACTATGTACGAAACCTAATATCATATATGCTGTAAATGTTACTAGCAGATATCAGTTCTAAATCCAGGTTAAGAACACTGGACGATAATCAAGAATGTCATGAGTGCTTTTGAAGTGCTAAGGATTTAGACTTGACATGTGGAAAATTTAAGAATGAAGCGAATGAGATTTTGATTTTGAATTAAATCTCTATGACAATAGGTCTAATCTTTTGGGTTTATCTTAACAACTAATGGTAGTATAATGTGTTGGAAATGTTCCAAACAGTGAATAATTGTTAATTTAACCCATAGAAGCACAGTAAACCAAACAACTTTTGAAGATGCAATTGGAAGACGCTTGGATGAAAAAGTTCATCCTAGAACTTAGATTTGTTCCTTCTATCACAAGGAATCGAGGTCTCACTGGTCCTAGTATCCAAAAAGTGTCTTCATCTCTTTGAGAAAATGTCGGAAGCAGGTTAAAATCATCTTGCAGAAAATCACCGCAGCGGAAACATAGCGGACTCCCTCATTGAGGCATAATATCTATCTATGTTTGAGAAACATGTTGATATAATGGGCTTATGAAACCACATGATTGCCTTTAGTGCAAGTGAGAGATTGTTGGGAGTATGCCCTAAAGACAACCATGTAATTGTTACATGGTGGGTATATGTTGAACTTTCGATTTGACATTTAGTCAATTGACAAGACAAGTTCATCCATCTTGTCCCATTACTTGGATGAATGAAGTTCATAAGATCATATGTGATTGAAACCTATTCTTGAGACGTTAAGAATATATGTGATAGATCTTTAGCGAATACACGATCTTTAAATGATTCCTGGTCAATGGTTTAATGAATGGGCATTATTGAACCCCTTAAGACTGGTATGTTTCTAGGAACTTCGTTGTTGAGTATCAGATACTCAATGAGGATGACAAGTCACAAGTCATTGGACATTAGATGTCTGAGTTTGGAAATACAGATGCTCATGGAGGACGAGTTCACTGAACGTGACGCACAATGAGTAATTAGCAAGCATGGAAAACTTCGTGTTGGATCAATGTCTAATCGCTCAAGATTTGGTGTATAAGTGATCCTCAGACCTGAGGCACAACGTTGGCTTGTATATTTGGTGGCCATGGTTCATAAGTGCACATATTGATAGGTTGTCGATCTGCTTCTGTACTTGATGGTCATGGTCATTCGCATATGAAGTCACATGTGTGCGTAACAATGGGACTTGTCTCCTTACTGCGCAAAGCGAGGTTGTTGTCCTATGCGATCTACTCGTGACGGTGCATTAAAAATTCTCGGATGGGGTAGACGAAATTGTCTAGTGAATGCATGTCAGATAGATTGAGGCATATGATCGAATTTATAGGCTTGACAATTCCATGGCCTTCGTTCGATCGGGATAAAGTTAAGATAGAATGATTAAATTATACTGTAAACCAAAATGGACAGTTGATTCATGTACTCGTAACATTCACACTGTCTAGATAGTCATGATATGTTGCTAAACATCACTCATGGCTTGTGAGACTTAGAGGCTGATTGAGATAATCAGTTCTCTTAGAGAGATTCATTTGATAGTATAAGTCTCACTGCCAGCTCAGTAGTGAACCTAGGGATGTCATACACTAGAATCGGTGCGTGGTGATATCAAATATGGAAGACAATATTGCAAAGATGTTTACAATTGACTATTAAGATAGTAAGATAGAAATTAGTTCAAATTGGATTTGATTCTAATTTCTAATCATGAACGGATAAAGTGTTGATGCAAGCGTTGCGCAAGCATGATATCATATGGATAGACTATATGATGCAAGCACTACGCAAGCATTGCCATTCTTCAGAAAAGTCTAATGATAAGATTTCTTATCCTCTAGAAAAGTCTAAAGATAAGATTTTTTATCTAGAAATTCTAACAAATAAGATTTGTTATCCAATAAAACCGCACGAAAAATAAGGAAATCCCAACCCCTATAAATAAAGGTAAAGATAAAAGTTTAGATTTTTTAGACACCCCAAAAGTTCACCCATTCTTGTGTGAGTTTCGTGTCATTCTCGTGACTAAACCTAGGGAGTTTTGAACTCTCGTTTCACTGAGAACAACCAAAGGGTCGTGAGGTTGTTTGTGATCATGAAACCGAGCTTCGTTCATTGTTTCTCAAGGATCACTAATACAATCGAGGAACGGACGGTCGCAAGCTTCATCTTCCATAGCCGCGCGATCGATGGTGTGGCTGAACTAGAGGTTTGGCACTTGACGAACTCCGAGAACGTGAGAATGAGTCCGCCCAAGCATTAGTTTTCGAGATAAGAGATAAGCCCAAAACCCCCTTGATACATGGTTTAGATTTTCGATTACAACGCACGAGATAACCTAAGATGATCTAGGTTCACGGGCGTGTGTTCTTCCGCTGTTTTCCATGTATGTTTAGATAGTCTTGGCCCGTGCACCGTCGAGATAAATTCCCAATATCATGGTAGGATGTGTTTTTTTAAAAATCGTAGCCAACTGAACCACAAGCATGGTATGTAAAATTGGCATCGTGAATGGCAGATCTATGTACATCCTGAGTGGTAATAGACAATTTATCTGGTGAAATATGATGGATAATAATGTCCCAAATGAAGCAATGAGGATTGGCGAGTGTGACAAATAGACTTAAGTTGTATGTAGTGTATTTTGTGAGTGAATGGCGCAACAGTATTACAAGATGGAATTGTGAGTGTTAGAGTCGGTGATGACTCATGTCAACGATTAAGATTACAAGATGTGGTGATTCTCGAAGAATGAGCGATCAAAGTGGTATAGTAAAAGCATAATGCGGTTACATACTTTGGGTGAGATGTTGACTCTAGAGAGCCCAAGTTTTATTAGGGAGACGGCAAAGACTAAATTTAAGGGATGAAATTTCTTAACGAGGACAGGATTGGTGATGAAATATTTAATGTTGGGCGCAAATTCTTATATATTATTAATTGAATTGTGGTGCGGTGGATTATTTAAGCGTGATGTTGAATTTTTTAGTGCGATATTTTTAGAAGAACCACCGGTATTGATTGAATGACATTTTGGGTAAAACCAGGTTCCGACACGAAGTTGGTTCACGATTAAACCGCAACGCCTTGGGTAGTCCTAAACCCACCGCCTCTAGCCCTATAAAAGCCTCCCAATCTCTCTCTCTCTCTCTCTCTCTCTCTCTCTCTCTCTCTCGAGGACATCACCTCGTCACTTTTCTTTCCTCTTCTTTTCTTCTTTGGTTTCTCTGTCTGAATGCCCAGCCTTGACGTCGCCACTTCTTACTCAAGTTTGGGGCCAATGGCAGCTCGATCCCTTCATGACTAGCTAAGCCTTCTCCCTTGCTCGGCCCCATCGAAGATCAGTTGTGTGAGCTAGCCTCTCCTCTAGCCTGGACCTTATACGACAACCATCGAAGGAAGAGGTAGTTGAGCTTCATTTTTTGTCATCTAAGCTCCCATTTTCTTCATGTACAATCCTAAGGCAAGTGTCATCTATTCCTACCATTAATTTATTCATTTTTCGTTCACTCGAGTGTGAATTGTTGGATTGGAAAATGGGTATGACAATGACTTGAATTGGCTATATGGTGGGGAAAATAGCATTTCATGTGCGATCCATTACTTGCATTGGCATCTACTAGCTTTGGGCAAGCTGGATTTGTGAGTAGCCTTGACTTGGGTCAGTTTGTGAGGAATCAAATTTGAACTCTAGATGGTGTTTCGGCCATGAAGTGTGGGAAAAGATTCAGGAACATAAGTTTGCAATAAACTATACATAGAATAAGAGTTTAGAGTTGAGAGAAATTGCACACAAAACTTATAGTGGTTCGGCTTAGATAAAGCCTATATCCACTCTCTCACGCTGACAATCGATTTACTGGATTTCACTATATAAATCATCAAAATGTTACAAGAGATGCCACACTTTTTTACTCTTAAACAATCTCTCAAAGATAAGATTTATAGCTCACGAGAACAAGAATATGTGAATCTAAACAACTCAACTCTTTGAAATTATAAGTCCCGATCTCTCTTAGCTAGTCATCATGGATCTTTCTTTTATAATCCTTCACCCCCAAACTAACCATTAGATAAGTATTCAAATGATCGCTCTTCAATAACTGATTGGACACCACTAATCTTGGTTAAATGAGACTGTATCTGGAAAGATTTAGTAGCTGTTGGAGCAAAGTTTGAATCCTTTAGATTCAATTGCCCATATAACTAAATCCTTACTTTTCATAAGTAGAGTTTATCTAAATCTTCAAGATATCTTGTTCATGAAAGGTAATATCCAATCAAAGATATTTTCCTGACTTTGATTGAAAAATAATCTTGTCAATTAAAGATTACAGACTTCCATGAATAACACAGTCAAATCGAAACTCTACGAAACGTGGGTCTACAAAATCTGAAGAGAGTATCTTGCAGAATCTGAACATAATCTAGAAGTAGTCTTTAGAAGTAGAAGAAACTCTTTTGAATTTGAACAGATTAGAACCGTGACTTTGAGCTTTATTAAAATCCTTATGGATAAGTCTTCTCAAGGATAAGTCTTCAAAGGCAACACCACTCTCCGTCTGAATAACAGGACTTAACTATTAAGAGATAAGTATGTGAGAACTCTGTTTTGAGTCTGAACACCAAGTTTGGAGTAATATAAGCTTTTATTTACATGTTTAGTCTTGTAATAAAAGTTTATTTGCATTAACCAGATTTTTTCTAAGGAATGATAGTTTTATTAGAATCAAAATATTCAGAAGAAGGTTTTTTTAACAGAAGAAGAAACAAGATTTTGCTTTTTTTTATTTTTTTTCTTTTACTTTTTTTCTTTTTCTTTCTCTGGATAGTGTTCTATTTCAATGGAACAATGGAACTTGCTCTTCAAAACTTAACTTTTACCTTGACCAGACCAATGGAGAATTTCAAGAAAAATCACCGCTTGGAGTTCGCTCCAAAAATCTTTCTTTTCTTTAGCCTGGAATCTCATACACTTTGGCAGGGATGCACTTGTTGGGATTCACGTAACATGCATAGGCAAAAATGAACAATAAATGCAGCGGAAATAAAAACCCATACATGTATATCTAGAGACGTTGCTCGTGCGTTTCAATCAAAAATCGAATTAAATAAAGAGGGTTAAACGGATTACCTCTTGTAGCATGCTTAAAACGGGTTGGTCCAAATATTCTTTGGTATGAGTCCCATAAGTATCGAACCTCTAGTTCATACACACCACCAATCCTATGACGAACAGAAGAGAGACAACGCGGAAAAACTCCACACTTGATTGTGCTTGCAATATTGTAATGACAACTCTCCACATTCTTGATTTTTCGGTCACCACAAGAATAAAAACATAAAGAGAGAATTTTCTGCTTTTTTTCTCTAATTTTCTTACACACACTCTCTGATAAATAGCACACGGTTTCTACACCACATCTGCAACCTTTTGCAGATTAAAATTTTTTGAGGTGCAATGCACTTCACACATGATTAGTTTCGGTTTTGATCGTGCGCGTTGTGCATTTTTAGCACAAATGCACGATCAGCAACTGCTACTCGTGCATTGCACAGGTCAGCAAGAGTTGCTGACTGTGGTCAATAACTTTTTCCTAACCACGTGCATTCAACAACTGATTAAATGCACTTCCTTTTTTTAATATTATTATAATAAAATACATGGTCAAAAAAGAAGGTATATATAAAAATATATTCATAAATGTTTACTGACCATGTTCGTCGTGCAACATCAAAAAAGAAGGTATATATATATATATTCATAAATTATATCTACATATAATTTAATAAAAAAAATAGTGTGATCACATGCGTGCATTTTGGATACATTAATATGTGCCTATTTTAAGAGTGCATGCACATCATATGCACGTACGTCCATGACCAAAAACAAGAATTAAACTAAATCCTATTCAATTTAATTTCAATATGACAAATTTGATAGTCGTGATTGCAACATATTTGCAATATCATATTTTCCTTTCATCGTTGTCATGTACTGTTAAGGTGTGTAACATCCCTAGGTTTATCACTGAGCACTAACACATTAGTACTACTAAGAGAATTTATTGTCCCAATCAACCACTAGGTCCTACAAGTCATGAGTAACATCTAACAATATGTCATGCCTACCCAGACAGTGTGAATGTTTTAAGAACATGATGAACTTGTCAACTCTAGTTACAGTGTAATTCAATCCCTCTGTCTTACTATGTCCCGATCGAATAAAGTCTATGGAATATTTTTCATATCATCACTTCGATCATATACACAAATCTAATTTACATGCATTTATACGAGACATAAACAATTTATTCTCGGCTACAACTTTGGTCGAGGATTTTAATTCATTGTCATAACTGGATCGCATAGGACATCATATCTTGCACGTAACAAGGAGAGATATTCTATTTTGTGCACACATGTGACTTTGTATGTGCACGAACTATAACCATCAAGTACATAGATGGATCAGTGAACCACTAATATGCGCACTTGTGAACCATAGCCATTTAACGTATAAATCAACACTGTATCTCAAGTCTAAGGATTATTTATATAAGACTAGAGCATGAAGATTAGACATTGACGATGTGGAAAGCTTCCATGTCGTTAAATGCATGTCACGTTTACTGAAATTATCTGGTACAAGTACTTGTGTTCCAACTCGGATATCGCAATACCTAATGGCTTGTGACTCGTCATTCTTTTAAGTATCTAACACTTAAAAGTGAAGTTAAGAACACACTGGTCTCAAGAGGATCATTAATATCCACTCAGTGATCCATCGATCGAAAACAATTTAAAGATTCAGTCTAACTGTAAACCTGCCATACATATTCTTGACGTCTCAAGACTAGGTTTAGTCACAACTGATTTTATGGAATTTATTCATATATATAAATAATTGGACAAATGAATGAATATGTCTTTGCCATTAATTCAATAATGAATTGAAATACAACTGAAATCCCTAATATGTAACTATTACATAGTTGCTTTAGGGCATATATCTAATAGCATTCATGATGAGTTTGACTGATCATCAAGTTATGCAGTAGCTCAGCTTCGCGATGGACTGGCATTAAGACTATGGTGAACTTGTGATGGGTGTCATAATAAAGCTGAGCATTGGTTAGCAACATGGTTGAGATAACTGCAGAAGTCTTTGCCTGTAAGAAAAAGTCGTCAGAATAAAGCAAAGTTAAAGAATATTCAATTTAGAACATGAACATCCCTCTTTTGTGTTATCTTCCTTTAGTTTCTTCATATAAAAAAATTCTTGTGTTTGTTCTTCTTAATGGCTAACATTTTGCGTATTGTCACCTTTTCCTTTCCTCTTGCCTCTCAATGTGCAGTGACATCAGTGTGTATGAAGGAACCCCACTTTCGACCTTGTATTTTCGACTTGTGGCCCCCTAGAGAAAACGCCAAAAGAAAGCCTCCTGCTTTTTCTATCATATGTGTAACAATTTTGCGGCCACTCAATATGCCACGTTTTTATAATGAATTGTTCTCATCCTGACGCTTAGCTATGGATCATCAACAAGCACCTTAGAGGACTGATGATAAAAAAAAAAGACTTCGTAACCTACAAAACAGAAAAATATTTGAGTCAAAAATTGGTCATGTGGAAAATAGCTTTGTCGCCTGTAATTCTTGATGTTCAGCTTATGGATTTATTGTTATCATCGCAGCGAAGGGAGGTCAATAATGTTGTACTATGCGGCTACCGAACTCAACAGCTAGAGAAATGGTGTGGAGCTATTAGAGGTAGAGCTTCATCGTTAGCTATAATGGGATTAGCTCGGGTAGACTCAATGGGATCTGTTAGATTCCTAGGACGGCTCACCAAAGCTATTAGGCACCGTCTAGTTGTTGTTGAAATTGCAGGAAGTTGATCTTCACGGCAAGGAACTTCACTAAGAATGCCATGAAACGCTACAAGAGGGTAGAGAAATCACAAGTTCTTGTGGATTCTCAAGAATACCTAGAAGAATTCATCAAAGAAGATTTTCCATGGATATTGAATATTTTTTTAAAGAAGAAGAAGAAGAAGAAGAATGCCTCCCACACACCCCCCCACCCTCCTTTCCTTTTGGCATTTTTTCCTTTGGCTTTTGGTATGTGCAGAACCTAGAGAACTCCTTGATGTTTGTTGACATTAGACTACAAGTGAATGTCTGACTGAATAGTCTCACTACACATACCAAAGAACAGAATCTAAGCATCACCGCTTCATCACCATCTTCAATCTCCAAGGGTTGCTACAATATTTCTCTCAAAGCTCCCACTTATAATCTCTCTATTGTGGCCGTGTATTCTCCCATATGGCAGTGAAAATTTTGAATTGCCTCTCTCGTTTGCGAAGCATAAGCATGATTATTTAAGGTAAATTAGGTCAAGTTAGGCGCTCTAACTTATGACTCTTTATGAAATAGATCCTGAATCACAAGACTTTTTTTTTTAATTAAGCCTCGAAGGACTCAATCACTCTTAATTAAGTTCAAATCAGCCCATATTCCTAAAAAATCTTCGGCACCAGCTCAATTCAAATAATTCAATTAAGTTCCAAACCTTAAATTAAGTCCAACCACTACCAATCAAAATAATATGCAAAATGTAATACAATAAATGCTAAAATTAAACTATCCTATGTGAAAACTATAAAAATGATTTAATATATTTTTTTGTTAGAGATTGTCGCAACCCTAAAAATTTTCGTTTGGTTGAAAATTTCCAACTTAACAGATTATGAGGTTAATCAGATGGATTAACCTAATATGGACCCCCCCAAGCCCTACCAAATTGTAACTTTGGTTTTCATTTAAATGATTTCAGAATTTGGAGTCGCCACTAATCATTTTTGGTAGGTTGATTAGAACGTAAGTAAATTAGCGGGAAAACTAAATTACTTCTACAAACCAGAGATTCTGGGTTCGGGGACTTGGTTACACCAGTTAATTAAAACTAATGCCCTTTCGGTACCTTAATTTCATGGATATTCTAATTTTGGTGATTCATGCTTAGTTTACTCCTAAGACTCTAGTGAGGTGATCCTTTTTTTTTGTATTTTTATTTTTTAGATGGAATGCATGTGAGTGACATTTTTTTGCATTTTCGAAGTATTAAAATTTCCCTGAAGCCAAAAGAGAAAGTGTGTTAACGACTTCTATGCAATGTTACGACCTCCAACAGGTGGCTCGGCCTACTCATTCTGGGGTCTGATGGTATATAAATTAGACTGCAGGAAATAAAATACCACCCGTGGATGGCCCAGTCTTAGCTTCACACTCACCTTTGGGGTTTAATGGTACAGGAATTAAATTACAGTAAATTAAATGACGATAAGTAAAAACCTCTAATGGATGGCCTAGCATTGGCTTAGCTCTCCACTTTAAGGTTTAATGGTGTAGGAATTAAATTGCAAGAAATTAAATTGCGATAAATAAAGACTCCTAATGGGTGGCCTAGCATTGACTTGGCTCTCCCCTTTGGAGCTTAATGGTGCAGGAATTAAATTGCAGGAAATTAGATTGCGATAAATAAAGACTTCCAATGTGTGGCCTAGCATTAGCTTGGCTCTCCCCTTTGGGATTTAATGGTGCGAGAATTGAATTACATGAAGTAAATAACAGAAAATAAATGACCACCAATGAGTGGCTCGGTCTTGGTTTGACCCGCCTTCTCTGGGATCTAATGGTACACGAATTAAATTGTAGAAAATTAAATTGCAATAAATAAAAGACCTCCAATCAAGGGATCAGCCTTGACTCAGCCTACCAATTTTAGGATTTTATGGTACAGAAAATAAATTGTATGAAATTAAATTGCAGAATAACAAAGGACCTCTAATAAAGGGATCAGCCTTGACTCGACCAACCTATTTTGAGGTTTTATGGTACAGAAATTAAATTGCCGAAAATTAAATTACAAAATAATAAAGGACCTCCAATAAAGGGATCAACCTTAACCCGGCCTACCCATTTTGGGGTTTTATGGTACAGGAATTAAATTGCAAGAAATTAAATGACCCCCAGTAGGTGGGTTTTACCCTTTCCATTTTGGGGTTTGACGGTGCAAAAATTATTGCAGGAAGTAAACGACCTCCATTATGCCCTTTTCATTATGCAGTTTAAATCCTTTAAAAATATAATACAACGAATTGATTTGACAATTCGAACCAAAATCCATCGACGGGTCGGCTAAGAATTTGGTAGGCATTCAAGGGCTCGACTGGGCCGATTTTTCACTTTCGTGGGATTTACTGTTGATGTGGAATTGTCTTTTTACCTGACAAAAAAATATAGGAAAAATGGGTGTATGAAATCTGGACTAATTTTCATTTAAAACCAGAAAAATAACAAAAATCACTTATCTTGAATTTATTGTTAAAGGTTCAGTTCGAGTTTCAGTGCTTCTAGGGCCTTCTACTCATACTCCATCAACCCCAGTGTTAGAGTTTTTCTGGACTTAGGGGATTGTGGTTCCATTAGTGCAGGGCCCTCCCTTTGTGTCTCTTTGGTCAATTATATTTTCGATAAAGCTTTGAGGATAAACCAAAAGAAAGAAAAGCCGTCCTCGGACCCACAACATTCTAACACCAGATAATGACTAGGTTAGGCTTTAATTTGTGACAAAAATGGAGTTGATCGAATCCAAAATAATAGCTACACAGGGGGCCAAATTGACAGAGCAATTCATTCGTCCATGCTCGAAGGAACGGTGTCTGCATAAAGAGATATATCAGAGCAATGATCAATATTTTGTTGAGATTGCACTGGAATTTCACGTGTGAAGACAGGAAGAAGGATTTAAATAATTGTTGAGTAAGGTCATAAACCCTTCCTTCTCTCTTTGTGCCCCTATAAGAATATATAAGATAGAACACAAACCATAACCGTCATGGGCATTCATCAATCGTCAGGGTAAACTAGATAGAGAGAGAAAAGATGAGCACAAGAACACTCCCTTTTTATTCACATTTTTTCTGTGCCTCGTTATAATGTGGCCACCTCTTTGGAATCTTTTTCGGACTTCCCCCTTTTAGTTGTCGAAGAAAATAAAGGCTCATGTCCAAGCCAAAGCTCCGATGTTTTGCACTGCCCCTACAACTAGAACCGTTTGATCGATAAAGCAAGAGATTCTTGAACTGTTGGATCGTCAAAATGAGCTGAAGGACTCCCCGAAAACTGGAAGTGTGAGCAGATAAGTAAGAGTACTCCAAATAAAGAGGGCACTCTTTTGTACATATGGGTATGGTCGAGGCACCATCTAGGCTCCAGCTCCAGTTTTTCCTTGAGTTAGGGTTTTTTTAGAGGACCCCCCCAATCGTTCTCCACATCCAAAGATTTTTCTTGTCGATAGTGTCGGGAGAGTAGAGTTGATCCGCTCCCGGCCAGTAAGGCCAGATGAAAGTACCCTCCTCTAAAACTCTTAGCCTCCCCCCCCCCCCTTTTGCTTCCCTCCAGCATGTCGTGCCTGCTCCTCGTTCCATCGTACATCCCGAATGTCGTCATCCTACCACTCCCGACATATAATTCCCCACCATGATGAGCAATGGCGAGAGGTAGGCAATCGAAGTAGAGGTGAATGATTGGAGGTTCAATGTGAAGGCCAAAGAGCTTTGATTTATTGTCTACCCAAAGTTGTATCGATATGTTGCAGCACAAAATCTTTGTGGACACTCCTGTGTCGTCCACTCCTTCTCCTAATACGAAATTTGTGATCCCGTCCACCTTAACGTAAACGTTGGGGTTTGGGGGTTTGGTGGCTAAATAGAAAACAAATGACACTACTCCCAAGCTCACCATCATCCTCCAACTTTTCTGCAACAAAATCCAGGCATTGGATGAGGGATACAAACTGAAGGACAAGTACCTCCCCTACTCCACTTTCTCTTGGTAAAACACTCGTTCATCATCGACATCCTCTTCATCATCAACGCCGCCCATGTCCTTGCCGAACCTGATGAAGCGTTTCTCGACATCATCAGAAACTGTGGGGTTGGGATTGTTCCCATTTCGAGGCAATAAGGCCAAGGAGTTGTTGGACGCGTGGGAGAAGTAGCGAGAGAGGGCGTATGTGGAGGAGGAGATCGCTTGTTGGTTGGGATTGGGATGGCTAAGGAAGGATTTGGAGAGTCACTCGTGGTTCACTCCCAGCATGAGAGACGATGGAAGGGCTTTTTACGTAGTATGCAGACTCGTTCGTTGGGAAGGGGAACGACCCTCCCACCTCCCTTTATCTGGAGCTGTCGGTCAAAAGAAAGTTCTTACTGAGAGTTCTTCCTCTTTCCTAAGTTGCTGAGCATGCATGAATGGTTGGCTATGAATCGCAGCGGACACCGGCAATTCCACCCAAAACTTCCTTCACGATGTCCCACTTCACCTCTTCAAATTTCTCCCACTCCTTGGCGAGAATGCACACATTGAAAAGCGCAGATTTTCTCTCCACCTCTTGACTGAGTCACCTCCATTCCTCTTTTCCTTTCGCATTCTCTCTCTCTCTCTCTCTCTCTCTCTCTCTCTCTCTCTCTCTCTCTCTCTCTCTTTTCTTTTTTTTTTAAATGCTTTGATCAGTAACAACATTACCATTATCAGCATCATTAGCGCCATGATCTTGAGTAAGTTCCTAATGAAACCTATGATAGTCAGAGACTGAATGATCAAGTGGAGCACGTGAAGAACCTTCCTTCGAGACCTATTACCGTTCCTCCCACCATCTTTTGCCAGGTCCATCTCGTGTGTGTCTCCTCCTTTTTGTCTCATTTGGTCCACCATCGTATTGCCTTCTTTTCTTTCGGTCCCCATGATGAGGCCTCTCCCAGTCTTTTAAAAACAAGACCCCTTCTTTCCTCTCAAGCTTTTTCTTTCACTTTCTTTGGCTATCCACTACCACCTATCCTTAGAACATCCCCTCTTTCATTCTTTGTCATGAAACAGGCGGCTTGTGAGATATCCATCTGGAACTTCGAAACCATTATTGCTAGACACGAGAGCTAGCCGTCGATGCCATGAGGGAATTTTCCATGAAGCACAGTCTTCCATTTGGTTGGACTTTTTTTTTTAACAGCACAAGGAGAGACATGGAGAAAAATGGGCGTTCATCCTCGTCCACTAGTCCATTTACCAGTGCGCGACATATCTTTGAAATTTTCCTGACTGAACTGGGCTCCTTAGTGGTATTCCTTTTCCTTCCAATGAGAGATGTTCCATCCACCAAAAATAGATTGAAAGGCGAGACCACGCAATCCTTGTCTTAGCACGAAGTAGTATGCCTGACGTGCCCCTTTCGAGCCGATGGACGGGTACAGTATGTGGCTCTTGTGATGCTAACAAAGTGTTCTGCTCATTTTCTCGCCATTGGAGCCATGACAAGAAAGCACAGAGAGAGAGAGAGAGAGAGAGAGAGAGAGAGAGAGAGTCGATTGATAAACTCAATTCGGAAAATCAAAAGCAACAACGAAAAATACATCATCAAGTCTTTGAAAAATTTGGACTGCTAGATAATAATGTCACGACTTCAGAAATGTAAAGATCGAAAATTACAGAATTAAACGCAATTTCTAGAAATTAATTAAATAACCTGAAAATGAAATTAATAAAGAAACTCTCAATTTCATATTGACTTTTTTCACAATTTATTGGGCCAAAATGAAGAGAAAATTAAAATAAAAATATTGATTATTTATTCACATTTTTATGGCCTCAAATGCTATTTTTTTTATTAATTTTCAAGAATTTTTTCTTTCTTCTAAAAAATAAAAATAAAAATAAATACAGAAAATATGAAAAAAAAAAATTTGGCTCAAAATTGGTTCCCTAGGCTTGGTCAAGGTCCCCAAAGTTGATTTTTCAATTTTATGAATTTTTGTGAAATTTTTATTAATTTTCGAAAATAAAAATACCGAAAAATACTGAAAATATGAAAAAAAAAATTTGCTCAAAATTGATTCCCTAGGCTTGGTCAAGGTCTCCAAAGTTATTTTTTTAATTTTATGAATTTTTATGGATTTGTTTATTAATTTTAAAAGAGAAAAGATGATTAAAATTCAGGTGTCAATAGAGATTAAGGCTAGTCTCTAATTTTTTATGCAATTTATGATAACACAAAATTTGGGTGTCAACAAGAACCACTCAGCGTTTTTTCGTGTCTTGTCCAAATCATTCGAAGGGATATCATTTTTATAATCCCAACAAAGGTACAAGAATTGTGGATTCACAAACAATGAAGTTACTAGAGCTTGACGTGGCCTAAAAAGGAAGTTGCTCATAGACTATTAAAGATAACAATACGGTGGGTATTTCCATGTCATTTTCTCTACCTATACAAACAATTGTGGAGGTCCCTATATCACAGACTGAACATGTTGAGGTTTAGGAACCTATTATTGAGGCAATTCTTGATGAAGTTCCTCAAGCTCTTAGGTATAGGATGAGGTCGAAGAAGCTCCACTTAGGAGATCCGTTAGGCAAAGGTAATAAGTTATACCACCAAACTATATAGTTTATCTAGGAGAGCAGGATTACGATATTGGCCGTGTTATTGATCCGATAGCTCATGCAAAAGCTATTTTTTGTTTTCAATCAGATTTGTGGTTAGATGCAATGAATGATGAGATGCAGTTTATGAAACATAATGATGTTTGGGAGCTTGTTAGATTCCCTAAAGGTTACAAACCTATTGGCTACAAATAGGTGTATAAAACTAAGAGGGACTCCAAAGGAAAGATTGAGAAATTTATAGTTAGACTAATAGCCAAGAGATTTACTTAGAGGGAAGGAGTGGACTATGAAACAATCTTTTCTCCAGTCTCTTCTAAAGACTCTTCTAGACAATGGTATTTGAAGTTTCATAGTGTTGTTACTTATTTTTGGTTTATTGAGAACAAGCGAGATCATCGTATATACTACAAGATCAGTGGGAGGAAATTTATTTTTCTCATTCTTTATGTTGATGACATCTTGCTTGCAAGCAGCGATACTAAATTACTACATAAAGACAAAGCAAATATTGCCAAAGAACTTTGACATAAAAAACCCTTGGTGAGGCATCTTTTATCCTTGAGGTTGAAATCCATAGAGATCATTTGGGTTTATCTCAAAGGGCATCTATCGATCGTATTTTTGAAAAAATTCAATATGCAGCAATGCAAGCCAGGAATTGCTCATGTTTGCAAAGATAATAAATTGAGTTTTTCATAATGTACTCATTTAGATATTGAGAAATTCAAAATGAAGGATGTACCTTATTCTAGTGCACTTGGTAGTATCATATATATTCAAATTTACGCTAAGCCAAACATTACTTTTGCAACAAAACTTTAGGCAAATATCAGTCAAATCCAAGACACAATCACTCGATTGCTACTAAAAATGTTTTGATGTACTTGAAAAGGACTAGAGCTATATGATGATTTATAAATCTGTTCAAAACCTATCGCTAGTAGGGTATTTAGATTCATACTACGGTGGTTATTAGGATAACTAGAGTCAATAATAGGCTACATCTTTATATTAGCAAAAAGTGTAGTATCATGGAAAAGTGAGAAACAAAGAATAGTATCATTCTCTATCGTGCAAGCAGAGTTTATAAAATGCTTTTCAAAATCTCATTAGAGAGTTAACCGTATTTGACTTTATGTATTATGACAATAGCCCTACAATATTATTCATTAACAACAAAATATGTCTCAAGTGGTCTAAACACAAAGAGATCAAAGGAATCAATACATAATTGTGACATTGTAGTAGAGCATTTTACATATGATGTAATTTCTGATTCACTAACTAAAGTTTATGCCGTTATATATTTGAACGACATGTCATTGACATGAGCTTAGAAGCATCTTAGGATGTTGTTTTGTGGGAGCTCTTTAGTTTTTTCTCTAATAAAGTATACATCTATTTTTTCTACATTTAGAAATGGTTTTGACATTTATTGATTCTTTTAAATTCAATGATGTGTTTATAAATATATTATTTTCATATTGAATACATATTTATTTAAAATCTCAAGGATTGTGTAAACCTTGTATGATGGCTTAAGAATTTAATTTTTAGACATAAACATGTGTCTTGTTACACATAAAGTATAATTAACTATAAAGTTAAGACATATGTGGGCTCATTGGAACCGTAAAGATATTTTCTAATGACACATCAGGTTTTGTGACATATAAAGTAAGAGAATGATGACTGACAAAGATGATGACACATAAAGTTTATTTACTATTTGAGGTGTTATCTAATTGTCACGCTACAATATTAAATCCAAATCAGTAAAGTTAACGGCGCCTGTCACCATAGATGGCTTTGTGTCTTTTGATGCAATGATTACCATGATTCGGTGTTTAAAATTTTATAGGATTGAACTGACTATTAAGAATTATCTTAGACCAATATAAAGATGCACATATATAGTAAAAATTTAATTAATATAGCCCAAATGGGAGGCTGTAAGAATATTACTTATGGGATTTATTAATTATTATTATAATTATTAATTGGTCTAATAAGAAAAGATATGCAGTTTCCTTTTTAGTCTAATATATGATTGGATAGTGTGTGCCAAGATAAAATTTATCTACAATGAGTGGGTTAGACTACAAACTCTATAAATACAGTTCAAGTCTCTTATCTAAATTCCAACGCACAAATAACCTCTCACAAAAGAGTTGTCTTAAGAAGTGATAGTAAAAGGAAGTCTCATTGAAGCCAATGATCAAATGAGGTTATAGAGAAAAAGCTTTGAGTATTGGATCATCGTTATTTAGCATAAAAAACGATGGATCCCAAACAAGTGCGTAAATTCATCTACTTAATAATTGTAATTCCTATATCTAATTATGGCGAGCTTAGGACGCTACTTAAGATTAATTATTGCGACCTTCAATTCAAGCCCGTGATCTTCTTCTCCAAAGATCACGGATCCACCGTTAATTCTAAGAGACAAATTTAGAGGGGTCTCTAGTCTTGTGTTGTGAACATCTGCTCTTTTTGTACTTTTTCTTCCTCGATCGGCTACATGGCTACAAGAAAACACGACTTCTTCGCCTTCTTTCATTCCCAAATTTGGGTCCTTTTTCGTTAGACTCGAAGATGATGTTTTATTAGTGGTCGATCGAATTTGGGAAGGCTGGAGCCCGTGGTTCGCGCAACCTTGATCGGGGAGAGCTGGAGCTTGTGGGTCACGTGACCAAGATCAGGTCTAGTTTAGTCCGAGAGAGACGACCAGATACCATCAATACTTGGATTTGTCTGCGTGAAGTTTCTAATAATCATCGGGGGAGTTCCCTTGCTGAAGAAGCTCCATTTGGCATGTATAGAAAGTCAAATATAATCTGATATTTAAAAAAAAAATGAAAAGTCAATAGGAATCGATTCCATAATGCAGTGACTTTCCCACCTTTGACAGGCGAGTGGGTTAAGCCGAGAACCCGGCCCCACTTGACATGCATCAACGGCTAAGATTCGCCTGTGTTAAAGTACACCATCACAGCCGTCAAGCAAGATTCTGCGTTTCCCCGGGAGGCGCGCGTTCTCGCAAGGCCATCGTCACCAGGAAGAGAAAATCACGAAAATTGAAAACAAAAACCAGAAAACACGCTCTTCTCTTCTGCCACTCCTCTCTCTCCCTCTCTCCCCATTTCTCTGTGAAAGATGAGCAAGGGACCGGGGCTTTTCTCGGAATTCGGCAAGAAAACGAAAGGTATCGACTCAATCCCGTTTCCGATTCGTCTCCCGTCTCGAATGGCGCTTGGGGGCGGATTCGTTCCTCGAGTGTTGACTCTCGCGATTTCCGTTCGGCGATTGCAGATATTCTGACCGCCAACTACACCACCGATCACAAGGTCTCCATCAACACCTGCAGCGAAAATGGAGTGGTATGTCGATTATCTCGTCTTCTGATATCGGAACGGGTGCGATAGATGGGAATTGGGAACCGTCTCGTTGAATCGTTGCTTGGTTATTTCTGGTGAGATCCATAATTATAAGGGAAAAAAAAAAGGATTTTTATTGATCTTCTCTTGTGGCGTGTGGATGGGTTCCCATCGGCTTCAGAGTTTCGAATGGATTCGAATCAGTTCGGATGATCGGATGTTTGACTCGATTCGGTCATTTATTTGATCCCTTTCCCCAAATGAATCGGTCTGATTTTATTGAGGAAGCAGTGATTGCATCTTGGGTGTGCTCCCCCTCTGTTTCTAGATATATCCGGTCATTGAATTATTGCTTTATAGGAGTTATTTTTTTTTTCTGGAATTTATATTCTATTTCTTTCTGCAATTGCTACTTTCACCCATTAGTTATTGATTTGCATTGAGCTTCGTCGTCTCATTATTCTCCTTTTAGCGGTTAAAGAACGGTCATGCCTGGAAATATTTAACGGGATTTCTTCCTTGTTATGGTTAATTTCTCACCTGAGGTAGAGACTAGAGCTGGAACTGCAAACGCATGCAGAACTTCGAGTTTGTTTGCCAAAACAAATGAATTTGTTAGGGAAAAGAAATGTGAAAGTAACAAAACTTAGCATTTGATGAATGTACAACTTGAGGCAATGGCAGAAATTGGTTGCAGACGTCTCTAGTCCCGAACCATCTACATCAACAAAGCAATAATAGAGACGGGCACCGCTTGTATTTATACGGTGGTTATGCATGGTCTCTTTGTCACAGTCATGTATAAATAGTGTTGTTAGGGTTATCTTGTAAGGTCCATCCTCGGTTCAGCAGTTTAGATTTCAATCAGCTTCAGAAAGCACAAAGTGGGTAGAATAATTTTCAAAATGTCAAATCTCACATAACCATAAGTATCTTAAGGAATTTAGAGGTCAAAATATCATGGTTTATCATGGCTTTTAATTAGCCATGGTTGAAATATGCTTATGGTGTTCACAATTACTCTCTCTGCACCCCCAAGTGCAAAAGGTTTGCAACTCCATGCTTTGAAGAGCTTCATATAGTTTGTTACAAGTGACTAATGTAAGTTACAAGGAAGCTTAACTGTTACTTTTGTTGTATAATTTATGGACTTGTCATTACTTTTTGCCTTTCACAGATCCTCACATCGACAGCAGTGAAGAAGGGAAGCCTTTCAACTTCTGATCTGGCCGCAAAATACAAATATAAGGATGTCCTTATAGATGTCAAAGTTGATACTGAGTCAAATGTGGGTTGCTCTTTTTTCATTGTTGTTTCCTTTAAAGTTTGAGGTAAGGAGTCCGAATTAACTCAGAAATTTAATTTGACATTGATCCTTGTCTTGGCAGATTTTCTCTACCCTCACTTTCAATGAGATCCTCCCATCAACCAAAGCCATCACCTCATTCAAACTGCCATACTATGATTCTGGCAAGGTTGAAAAAAATTATTTTGCTAGCCTTGGGAATGATTTCAGATGGTTGCTTGCTGTTTGCTTTTCTGATGGCTTGGCATTCACTATTTTAATGCAGCTGGAGGTTCAGTACTTCCATGAACATGCAACCCTTACTACAGCTGTTACATTGAAACAATCTCCTGTCTTTGACCTTTCCGCCACCATTGGTACTCCAAGCATTGCATTTGGTGGGGAGGCAGGGTATGATGTAAGATCGGGCAACTTCACAAAGTACACTGCTGGAATCAGCGTGTCAAAGCCAGACTCCTATGGTTCTGTGATCTTGTAAGTGTTGGGCTTATTAATTTCCTTACAAATTTGAGACGTTGGACGAATCGATAGATGGAAGATTCTTGACTTCGATGCTAATGGAATCTACTTCCCAGTGGTGACAAAGGAGACTCTATCCAAGCATCATATGTACACCATCTGGATCAGTCTAAGAAGACTAGTGCTGTTGGAGAGATTTGTAGAAAGTTCTCAACGAATGAGAATACTTTTACAGTTGGAGGTTCATATGCAATCGATCACCTCACCATAGTGAAAGGAAAGCTGAATAATCATGGGAAGCTCGGGGGGGTCCTGCAGCATGAGGTTATACCAAAGTCAACGTTTACAATTTCTGGTGAGATTGACACCAAGGCTCTGGAGAAGGCTGCCAAGTTTGGTTTGTCCATTGCTCTTGTTCCATGATGTTTCTCAGCCATCTGTTGATGGGGATTTTTTGAGCCCTTTCTCCGATTATTTTTGCTGGTGCTTGGAAATGAGCACTTAATAAATGGCACGCCAAATTCATTGCCTCTACTTGGCCGAATTGTTTTTGCTCTTTGTGCTTTATGATGAAATTTTTGTACTTGGAGACATTCTCTAGGTATCTGAGTTGTTTTAGTGAGAATCAGACTGATTGGTAAGTTATGGTTCCATTCCTTGAACTGAGTGATTCAAAATTGCCTGTATAGTTTTTCTTGCATCCATTCTGATTCGATGTCGTGACATCCCTGCACTTTAGAATGTTTTTGTGTGGTTTATGTTGAGATCTTTAAAAAGTGTGACGTACTTTAATGATTGGCAGTGTATAACTTATTAGTACAGTAATAGAAGTCATTGATTACGTCTAATCGGAGCTCAGAATCATTGTTGATTAGCGTGATGCTGCCTCTCTACAATGTGATGAGTTCCTTATAAGTTTCAGCGCTCCAGCTAATGTGATGCAACTCGGTTTAGAATTGTACAGCGGATGCATGACTAACTTGAGTGAACTAAGGTGATTATTTGGCGTCGTCATGCTTGCCTATCAGGTGCAATCTTGTCTACATATGAGGACATGATTGAAATGGACAAGCGTTTGGTCCTATTACTTCTGTTTCGAGATTTTCTTTTCAGGACAAGTTTCACAAACCCCCTCTTCAAGTTTGACCTCGGCAATGTAGTGGCTCTTAAAACATTTTGCCGTTACACATTGTTCTCTGAACTTCCATTTTGCCGTTACTTTCTGCTCGAGTGCCTGCCATTCAGTTCTCTCTCCACTTTAAGCCCAAAGGCAACTGGGTTGGAGCCTGCTTGGAATGCAAGCACTAGATGGACTTAAAAGTGGATCTCTCAAGCTGAGCATGGGAAGATGCTAGGATGAGTTAGTCGGCTATTGCTTGAAAAATAGCAGATGAAGGAGAGAGAAGATGGCGAGAGAGAGGCTCAAGGTATGTCTCTAGTGAGGAATTTAAATGGCTTTTCATAATGAAGACAGGAGTTATATGTTATTTCTGTCATCATTGTGCTAATTAATTGGTGTTTTAATTCAAAAAAATTAGTCAATTTTGAGTTCTCTTTTATTTCGTATTTGTTGTTTAATTTTTTAATTTACCTTTTTAGTAGTCATTAAGGGCAAAAGAGGGATTTTATCCATAATGTGAAGAGAAAGGACGGTTTAGCCCTAGAAAGTTACATGTCCATTCGCCTGTCGGAATTATGTTTCTTTCTATCCATATTTAATTTTGATATGAAAAATCCAACTCGCGGAAAAGGAAACCAACGGATACCATAATAAATAGAAAACTAGCTTCAACGGTAGATATGCGAGAGGAAGTTGATATGATATTTGCTAGGAAGTATTGACACTTTTCGAGGGCCTTTGTGTAATGTCGTGTCATGTTCAACACTATCCAACATTCCGACATTTTACAACATGCAATTAACACATGGTCAATGCTCCAAACATATCAATGGCTCTTGAGTCTAGTATCCTGGTGTGCCATTTAATGCATCAATTGTGAGCATTTTCAATAAATTATGGATCGATACGTAAATTTGTCAAAAAGATATATACTTAAGTCATGTACACAACTACCTCAAAATTAATATACCTAATAGGAATCCTTAATATAAAAAGAAGAATAAACCCAGTGTATAACTAACAAATTATTATGCATATAGAAAAATATATATATTTAATATACAAATTGTCTTATAGTATTGAAATTCTCTATTTTTTGAGAAATGATGTATTGACGTGCCATGTTGTGTGTTGCATGTCGCGTATCAGTGTTAGGATTACTTAGAGTACAAAAGTGATGAACGAAAACTTGCCGATAAGTTGGCAAAAAGAAAAAATTACGTGTGAATTAATCTCCTAATAATTGGTAGGTAATATACCGTGATTTAGTTAAATTTACCAACACTATTTAATATTTTGTGAATTACCAATGTTTTTAATCGTTCGCAGTTTGCATTTATTTTTTACCTACCGATCCTTAACTGCTGCATGTTTTTTTTTTTGTCGTAAAGTAAAACTTGCGAAACTGATACAAAGAGTTTCTAACATAAAGGCTTGGTTTAGGCGCATCAACGGAAAGAAATTCCCACAAGGGATTTTGGGGGGAGGGGGGGGGGAACTTACCAATAAAAAATTTTTACGTCTGAATTAGAACTAATACAAAAAAGCTTAGAACTAAATTAGAACAAAGGCAAAAGGATTAGTATTGAATTGACACAGAAAAAGTATCTAAAAGCAATAATCTATTGTATTTGAGCCAATTCAATCATAAACTTTTACATTTGTGTCAATTCAGTCCTAAACTTTTGCATTGGTGTCAATTCAGTTCTAAATATTTTGCATTGACACTAATTCAGACCGAAATCTTTTATTGGTGCCAATCAATCCTCAACCTTTTGCATTGATACAATTCAGTCCTAAATCTCTTTCATTTTGTGCCAATTGAATCAATCTGGCTAATTTTGATTGAAAATCACTAGCATAGACATCGATTGTTCTACGTGGAATGACTAACGCTTATGTCGATATTTTTAAATATTTTTAATCATTTTTAATTGATTTTTTGTTTTTTCTCTTTCGACTCCCCTTTGCTAGCCACAAGCGAGGGTATCATAGCCCTTGCCTAAACTCTATGAGGGTTGCCGGCCATTGCTTAGGGCCGATAGTGTTCGGTCGACCTACCCTTACTAGCCCCCAATAAAAAAAAAGTGCAAGAAAAGAAAAAGAAGATAAAAAATAAAAAAAATAAAAAATAAAAAAATTATTTAGGATAATTAAAGATACTAAATAATATTTAAAATGTGCACGTCAGCGCCAAGCATGTCAAGTATGACAACAGTCGTCCACATCAGTGATTTTTGAATAAAATTGGCCAAATCGACTCAATTGGCACTAATGAAAAAAAAGGATTAAATTGGCACAAATATAAGAGGTTTATGACTAAATTGACACCAATAAAAAGGTTTAGGATTGAAATGGTCCATGCAATAGGTTCGGGACTTCTTTAACACTTTTCCAATCATATTTGTTAAAATACGTCTCTTGACACTTGATTTTTGGCCAATTTTATTTTCAAAAAATTTTAGAAAATTCATAAAAATTCATAAAATTGAAAAATCAACTTTGCGGACCTTGTTTTGGCCTAGGAAACTAATTTTGAGCAAAAAATAATTTTCCCTATTTTTCGTATTTTTCAGCATTTTATTTTCAAAAATTCATAAAAAAAAATAAATAAAAAGTGAGAAAATTGAAAAATCAACTTTGGGAACCTTGGTTTGGCCTAGGGAACCAATTTTGAGTAAAAAATAATTTTCCTTACTTTTCATATTTTTCTGCATTTTATTTTCAAAATTCATAAAAAATGAATAAAAAGTGAGAAAATTGCAAAATAAACTTTGGGGACATTGGTTTGGCCTAGGGAACCAACTTTGAGCAAAAAATAATTTTCCTTATTTTTTGCATTTTTTGGTATTTTCAAAAATTAGGAAAATAATAAAAAAACAAATTAATAAAAAAATAGCATTTGAAGCCAGAAAATTACCAAAAAATAGTCAATATTTTTTATTTAATTTCCTCTTCATTTTGAATGAATAAATTTTGAAAAATAAAGTCTGGAATCTAGAGTTTCTTTGTTAATTTCATGTTTCAGAACATTTAAATAATTCTAGAAATTCCATTTTAGCCTTTTAATTTTCCATTTTTACATTTTTAGAGTCGTGTCATTCTGCTCTATTTTTAAAAATTAAAACTAAGTCCAAAAGCTCTCATAACTGTCCAATTTCGCTAAAAAGGACCAAAATGCAATTTCTGATTTTTCAAATTAGTCCCTAAAATCACTAAAAATGAAATTAAAACTTTTCTAGGGACTAAATTGAAAATAGAGCGACGTCACCCCCTAGTTTTTGACATTCTGAATCCAACGGTGGCAACAATTTTTGCAGAAAAGGGCCCTAAGACTTTGGATTTTGCAAAATGGGCTTTTGGGTTGAATTTAGAAATTGGGTTTTTACATTAATCTTTGGCTAAATTGACATGAAATGTCATTCTCCTAATGTATTTGATGCCATAGAATTCAATTTTGGGGTTTAATTTGCCTAATTTTGACTTTTGGAGGGTTAATTTAAGAAAATTTCATCGACCGGATTAGTCGGGTCAGGTCGGATCCAACCCGATGACCCAGTCAACCGACCTGAAGTCAACAGAACCAAGCTTGGTTCTTCTCCTCCGCGCGAAATGCAATTCGAAACTGGACAAATCCTAACCGAGAGATTGAATGAGATTCCGAGAGATTTGGGCAAAAATTTCAACGGAATTGAGTGGAGAGGATCTCGGGGGAGGTTCAGGGTGCCAGAATCAAGTTTAAAAGGAGGTGAGCTTGAGTGAAACCAAAAGGTCTTTTGGTCGAGAGTTTTGAGAGACAATTGAGAGAAAAGGAGGTAAGCCAAGCTTAATTGTTACCACCAGAAGCTTCCTGAGAGTCTAAGGAACGAAGGAGCTGCTCAGCGTGAAGTTTCGTCACAAAACTAGGTAATTGCCATTTTAGGGTTTCGAAGGTCTGCAACAATGGTGAATCTATCTTCTCTTGGTCATCTTATAAATTAGTGTGTGCATTTTTGTCTGTGAGTGTTGCTGCCCCCGCTCCCACTTCATTTTCGTCTTGCCGTTGCATAAACCCGTCGAACTAAGCTTCCAAAACCTCGAGAATATGCCTCAACTCCGTCAGGAGAAATTGGCAATTTAGAGCTCGATCAGGATGTAAGGTAAGTCTCCTAGATCTCTTCTCGTACTCCCCTATGAATGAATTACATTGTTATGATCCGGATTGCGAGTTCGAACCGCCATGATCGTCCTCTGAAAATGCTTGAATTGCTAGGTTTCAACCGATAGATCTGGTTAGGTTTAGGATAAGTTTGGGCCTTCGGGCTGGGTCCTGTAGTGGGCTGAGTCGACCCGGCCCAGTTCGAAAAATTAGAAAATAATTAACAAATAAAAATAATAATAAACAAATAAACAACAAAAAAAAATACAAAAATAAGAATAAAAAATTCTGAAAAACTGGTAAAAATTTAGAAAATCCGAAAAATATAGGAAAATATATAGGAAAATACATAGAAAATATAAATAAATAAATAAAAATCAATAGAAAAATCGTAAAAGTTCATAGAAATCTCAAAAAAAAATTTAGAAAAATTGTTAGAAGATAAATTGTTTTAAAAAAAAATTAGGAAAAATTTTAGAAAACATAGAAAATATTCTAAAAATAAGAAAATTCCCAGAAAATCTTAGGAAAACCTTAAAAAAATAGAAAAATATTAGAAATCAAAAAAATAAAATCCTAGAAAATATAGAAAAGATAGGAAAAGTCTCAAAAATCATAGGAAAATCCTCAAAAAATAATAAATAAATTTCGAAAAATGTCCAAAAATAGGAAAATCCTTAGAAAATTCTTAGAAAGTCTAAAAAATTCATAGAAATTACAAAAATCCCAGAAAAATCAGGGAAATTCCTAAAAAATCGTGAAAATCAGGGAAAAACCACGTTCAACTGGTTTGACCTAATTTCACATTTTTGAATTTCCAAGCTTTCCGAAATGACCATTTTATCCCTTCGGTCAATCTGACCCGAACCATTCCAAATCACCCCGAACCATCCTAGAACTAAATTGATGCGCTTTCCTAGGCTTTTAAGACTCCCTTTTATTTGTATTGACGGATTTCGACGTGATTTTCCTAGTTGCGCATTTATTTCATGATTGTGATTGATATGATAAAAGCTCCCATTCGCGTGAACCCATTAAATTTCCAGAGCCTACCTTACCCAATCTCGCCTGCATGAACTCTTTAGATTAGGAAATCATTCAACTTAGGTACCGAAAGGGCGTCGACTTGCGGGTTGACGTAACTAAGTCCCCGAATCTAGATCTCTTTTTTTCGTAGGATCGGACAATCTCTCCCAATCGTTCGATGGGGTTTCCAGTCATACCCTCCAATAATGACTAGTGGCGACTCCGATGGCATGCACACTATTCACATGTCACCCGACCACACTAAGGTCGACCTCGATTTAAATTTTCCTGACGCGATTTGATATGGGCCTGGGAGGAACCGAGCTAAGTCCAGATACCCAATGGGCCTAGCAGTCCATTAGCTCCCTTGGGGATCCTTGAAAAATCTCGGGAGGGTCACGACAATGTCTTGATTTTGAACCCATGCATGAATTGATCTATAAGTGCATGTGGAAATTGGACTTGAAAATACTCGGATGCACATAAATTTGCAAAGTATATCTTGTTATCAACTAGGATGTTTCTTGGATTTTTTTTACTAGTCAGAATACAAGAAAAGGAAATATGGGCTAGAGAAAGAATAAAAACATTATTTCCTATTTCCAATGGAAGTCACGGTCAAAACAGGAAATCAAATATTAATGTTTTGAAGCGCCTTTTGTTAAACGAGTACTTGGCATGGTCACGATCAAAAGAATAAAAACGTTCTTTCCTATTTCCAATTGCAAGTTAGATTTCGTTGCAGAGGTCTTGAAGCGCCTTTTGTTAAACGAGTACTTAGCATGGATCTTTATTCATGAAATTACATCAAGTAATAATGTTTTGAAGCCAATTAAATTTTGTATATATGATTTGTGTAATTCCTTCGTGAGATTAACTGATTATTTCTTAAGGAATTGCAGGGCTAAACACTTGTAGGTTATTGGATATAATTAAGGACCGTGGAACACTAGAGTGTTTAAGTGACTCTAGTATGGTTTGTAATCTTTGTCAAATCACTTGTTTTCATGTTTCTACCATTGAACCACATAAATCTAGTGTCTAATTTATTTTCTTATTCTGTCTATTTTATCGTTCGATCGCTTGCTTCTGCGCAACAATTGGTATCAAAGCTAGGCTTGGCTGAGTTGAAGTGAATCGTTAGCGATAGAAGAAAGTAAAGTGACAATCGATAAATTTGTGTTGACACCTGAATTTCAATCATGTTTTTTTTAGAAAATTAATTAAAAATTCATAAAAATTTATAAAATTAAAAATTCATAAAAATTTATAAAATTAAAAAATCAACTTTGGAAGCCTTGGCCAAGCCTAAGGAACCAATTTTGAACAAAAAGTGATTTTTGAAAATTTTCATTTTTTTTATTTTTCATATATTAGGAAAATATCCAAAACAAAACATGAAAAATAGATTTCGTGGCCTAAAAATAGGGGAAAATATCAAATATTTTTATTTTAAATCCTTTTTCATGCTGGCCCAATTAAATCTAAAAAATACAATTTGAAATTATGTGTTCCTTCACAAACGTAACTCCAAATCAGGCTTAAAAAATGCAATTTGAGTCTTTTAATTTTAATTTTTCACTTTTTATGAGTTGTGGCATCCCCTTATAATATTCAAAATTTTTATCTCGTTCCAATGCTGCCCGAAATTTCTCAATTTTGACAAAAGGGCTCAATTGGAATTTTTATTTTTTAATTTGGCCCCTAAATCACCAAAAATGAAACTAAAATTTTTTTAGGGGCACCCATGAAAATAAAAATCCATCACCCTATACTTTTCGATATTCTACATCCATTAATGGAGGTGGTTTGGCTTGATTCAATCATTTAGGCTTTGATTTATTGAAAATCCAATTTCGGGTCAAATTTGAAATTTGGGGTTTTTGCACTAAATTAAACATTTTTATCCCCAAAATACCTCTATTAGATGGAAAACATGCTGGAGAACTCAATTTCGGTGTTAATGTTTCAAAAAGAGGTAATTTATGGGGCCAATTTGATGATTTTCAGTCAACCGGATCGGGTGGGTTTGACCTCATACTGTTCATCGTCTTCCCCATGCGTGGCACTGTTCACACATAGCAGATCCTTTGGCAAAAATCGACCAAATTGAGCGACCAATTGGGCTTGATTAGTGACGACCGGCCATGGGTTTTGAAGAGCACCCTCCCCCGGCCACTTTAAGCCCATTTTCAAGCCTCACCTCGCCTCCGTCGGAGACATCGTCCCCAGCCCATTTTCGCTACTGCTGCAACTCCGACGAAGACCCAACGAAAATAAACCAAATCCGCGACTATTTTGAGCAACACATGCCACGTCTTCCCCCCGAAATGATTTGAGAACCTTCCCCCTTCAAATTTGGCGTATTGCGTGTGCCGAATGGGTACGAAAAAGGCGTGAATAGCTTGCGTATGAGGGGGGGTCGACGAAAAAATCCCATTGGAGAAGAATATGTGAGCTGGTCGAGCACGTACGAAGAGAGAGAGCACGCGTACAAGTGCGCCGTGAGCTCTATAAGAAAGGGACGACATCCAAGGCTCGGGGGTACCACAATTTTTTGGAGAAAAAGCGAGAGAGAGGGAGGTCCCATGGCTGGTTTTTGAACCGTTTTGGGCTGACCAACATGGGGTCTTCGCAAGTGATTTCAGAGCATACCGAGACGCTCCCTGAGCGACCACCACCCGACCGAGATACATCTACACACCACCTACCTACTGAGTCATCACCGACATCCATCCGCCATCTGAGTCGTCGAAAAAGGTAACGTAAATACCCCTCCATGACTGCCTTTCCTTGGTTTGAGCATTTTTGCCCGATTTGGTCTTGTTTGATCCTTAGGTCAAACGAGACCAAACCAACCATGTCTATACATGCTTACACACTTATTACATCTCATTTGTGGTACAGCATGCTTTGGTTTCACATGTAATGCTCCGGAGGCATATCTTCTAACAACGCACATAACGTGTTTGACAGAATGCCTCGGGTGGTTCAAACCCCCGACTTTGAACCTATTTTTCGTGGTCGTTTCTTGCGATATTCGGTCGTTTCCTTCCTCAAACGCATTCTACATATATAGATCTTCGTTTTGATATACTGTACTGCCTCTGGTTGCGACCGTGGTGTGAGATATGCTATTCCAAAGTTGTATTGTTAATCTGATCCGAATCAGGAAATTTTGCCTAAGTGTTGGACTCATTCCAACTTGCTTGCATTGTGCTTGTTTTTCGTTATCTTACCATGGGTATTTTTCAGTGATTCCTGATTTATCGTATTTTTGGTATATGGTAGAACACGTATATACTCTCGGTTACTCCCGGTCCAATCCTTGAGGAAAAGCTACAAGGTCGGAACACCCCATGTTAGCCTGGTTTATGCCCTGATTGAGTTTAAAACAGCTCAAACCCCCTACTTTCGGGGCAATTTTCTCTCTCATCTCGTGCGCGTTTTGGGTAATTATCGGTTAAATGTCTTCCCTTGGTGTAGCCCTTCGCGTGGATATATCATTTGCTCCTTGGTTGTGAGTGAAGCGTGAGTTATGCTCTTTTGAAGTTGCCTTGTTGGACTGACCCGAATGAGGGAATTTTTTTCTAAGTGTGGGAAGCAACCCAACTTGCCGACTTTCTACCCAATTTTTATTACCTTTCCTTAAGTATTTCTTTCTATTCTCGGGTCCATTGTGTTGTGTATACGTAGTATGATGCAAAGGTATAGGTTTTTGCTCGTGGTTCTGTGTATAGAGAAATTTATGGTGCCGGGAACACCCTCTGTCGGTGGCTGATTTGTTTGGTAGCTAGGGTGTGATTTATTTGAAATTGGGCTGGTCCATGTGGATTAATAGAAAAGGGGCGGATGGCCATTCGAGTGAGCTAAAGAAAGCTTCATTGGGCTTTAGACTTAAGTTGGGCTTTAGGATAAAACTTTGGGCCATTCTTTTTTTTTTTTTTTCGTTTCGGCGTTAAGCCCTCTCTATTTTCGCGGCTTTAGAAGGGTTGGGCTTACAAGCCCAGCCCAGATCACAATTTTCAGAATAAATAATTTTTAAAATATAAAAATATTTTTTAAAAAATAAAACAAATTCCTAGAAAATTCTAAAAAATTGGAAAAAATTCCAAACAATTCCAAAAAATTCTCAAAAATCTCAAAAATTAGGAAATGAGTTATTTCAACTAGCCAATCCTATTTTTGATGATTTTCCTTTCCAATCTTTTCAAAATGATGATTTTGCCCCTTATGGGCAAATCGTCTCAAAACAGTTTCAAAAAATTCTCAAAAATCTCAAAAATGAAGAAATGGGCTATTTCAACTAGACAATCCTATTTTTGATGATTTTCCTTTCCAATCTTTTCAAAATGACGATTTTACCCCTCATGGTCAAATCGTCTCGAAAAAAATTCCAAACAATTTTAAAAAATCTCAAAAATTGAGAAATGGGCTATTTCAACTAGCCAATCCTATTTTTTTATGATTTTCCTTTCCAATCTTTTCAAAATGACGATTTCGCCCCTCATGGGCAAATCGTCTCGAAAAAATTCCAAAAAATTCTCAAAAATCTCAAAAATTAGGAAATGCGCTATTTCAACTAGCCAATCCCATTTTTGATGATTTTTCCTCTCCAATCTTTTCAAAATAACGATTTTTCCCCTCATGGATAGATCGTCTTGAAAAAATTCCAAAAAATTCCCCTTTTCCAATCGTTATTACTACTGTTGTGTTCTTTGTCTCTCGTCTATCCCTTTTCTTTATATGTGGTATGGAGTGTTTAGGTTTGCTTCCGCTACTGTCTATCATTTCGCATTGGTTTGGGTCGGCGACAAATTCATGGGATGTCGCAACTTTATCAACCGAAAGTTGCGGGATCTTGTGAGCTCGAAGGGCTCGGGGCGTGACAATCTTCCTCTTCAATAGATTTTCTTTCGTGGGAATTGCATTTTGATAGACCCTTCAGAGAAAAATTCCACCTTTAGGTGGGGTTGAAGATGCCAAATCCAATGCCAAATTTTATGCGAAGGTCTAAAGAAGGCTAAGGCTTGATTAGAACTCTGATTGTTATCCTTTTTGCAAATGGCATTATATGCACTTTTCCTCGAAAAAAAACTCCCGATTGAGTTGCTGTCCAAACTATTTTGCCTTTTGTAGCTTGAGAACTTAGCAGAATTGCTAAGATCTAGTTTGTTAGTTGGTCATCAAAGAGTTTCCTTAGAGTCTTCCCATCCTAGTGGGGATCCCCTTGAATATCAATTTAGCCACCTTCATGGGATCATTTTATTTGGCTAGTCCTCTATTGATTCCTTGCTTTAGTCATTTATCTTCCCAAATACTAATATTTATTCCTGTTCCAACTAACCATCTGACCTTATCATTTATTGTTTCTTTACTTATCAAGATGCTCTACCACACTGGGGGGACACGATCCCTTATCTACTTGCCAAAAATTTATATTTGGGAAGCATAGGCCTTTTAGAAATCTACCTCAAAAAGTTCAGGTGTTGAGCTGGTAGTCACACTTGTTTGCCCAGATAGCTTTAGTAAAGAATACTAGGTCTCTAAATCCCGTTCCTCCTTCATCTTTTCTCCCTTTTAGACCCTCCCTTTTTTTTTTCCAATGAAGCCCTATCTTTGATTGCAAATTTTCCACGAGAAAATAGCTATCCTCCTCTGAATAGATTTGCAAATCAATATTGGAATCGTAAATATAGACATAGCATATTGTGGAAGAGCATGGACCATTGATTTAATTAGGATTTCCTTTCCAATCTTCGATATTAGATTTTCCTTTCATCCCTCCAATTTTGAGAGCACTTTTGCCAACAGCTAAGCGAACATTCTTTCTTGAGCTCCTCCAATCATAAGGGATTCCTAAGTATTTTTTAGTTTTATCCATTATGGAGACCCTCAATTCCATTACCTATATTCCTCTTTAAATATGGGCGATATTTACACTGCAAGAAACTCTTAATTTGTTGAGGTTTATAGCCTGCCACATATAGCAATATTGATTCAATATCATCATCAAATTTTGACATTCAATAATCCTACCATCCAAGAAAAATATTAAGTCGTTTGCTAATAAAATGTGTGAGAGGGTTGGATAATACCTATTCAACTCGATCCCTATTATGGTACCCTCATCTACTGCTTTTCTCATCAACATCAAAAGAGAGTTAGCTATAAGAATGAAGAGGTAGGGAGAAATGGGATCCCCTTGTCGAATTCCTCTCGAAGGTTTAAAATAGGAAAGAGATTCACTATTAAGTTAATGCTCATCAAGATTGAAGTAACATGAGTCATCACTCTATCCACCCATTCAACCTTGCCGTATGCTTTCTTCATATTGAGCTTTACGATGGCCTCAAATATGTTCTTTCCTTTCTGCACTCTTAGAAGATGGAATACTTATTGAGCAACTAGAATATTATCCTGAATCTGTCTACCCCCACAAAGGTTCTCTATTCCTCCTCTATTTTATCCTTTAGCCATGGTTTAAGTCTATTGCAAGAATATCAATATTATTTTATAAGCGAAGTTGCAGAGACTTACAGGTTGAAATTGATCCTTTTTTTTTTTGGCTTTTGACTTTTGAGACGAGAGTACTATAAGTTATGTTTATCTCGGGGTTTAAATGTCCAGCGTTAAAAAAGTAATATACCTCCTCCAAGACTTTCATCTTGATCCTAGTTTTGATGAAAAAAAGGCTATTCAAAGCATCTGGTTTGGGAGCTTTTAAAGACCCCACGGAAAAACAGCAACCTGGACTTCCGGCAAAGGGGTTTCAGTAGATAGAGACTCATTCATTTCACTAGTAATGAGAGTAGGGCAGTGTTCCAGCACGAGGTTAATGTTTCGAGGACCTGCCAAGCTATAGGGACTGTCAACGACTTTGATGCCATTTCCTTTAGATTCCTAGGATTTCTGATCCATACATCGTTGTTATCTTTCAACATAGATATTCTATTCCGTTGTCTTTTCTATATCATCGTAGCGTGGAAAAATTTCCCATTTTTATCACCCCATCTAAATCAATTAATTCTTGACCTTAAACGGCGGTACATCTCCTTTTTTGGATATGCTTGATGTGCATAAATTTGCGAAATCTATCTTGGATCGTTATCAACTAGGATGTTTCTTGAATTTTTTTATTACTGAGCAAAATACAAGAAAAGGGAAAGTTGGGCTAGAGAAAGAATAAAAATGTTCTTTCCTTTTTACAATAGAAGCCACAGTCAAAATAGGAAGTCCAATATGCACTTCAAGACCATGGCCGACTGATCTATATACGCATTGCAAGTTGGACTTTAGTATGGAGGTCTTGAAGCGCCGTTTATTAAACGAGTGCTTGGCATGGATCTTGAGTCATGAAATTACACCAAATATTCAAATGTCGGAGCCAATTAATACTTGTGTGTAAGATTTGTGTAATTTCTTTGTGAGATTGAAAGATAATTTCTTGAGGAATTAAGAGGCTAAATATTTATGGATTATTGGATGTAATTGGGGGTTAGGGAACAGTGAGAGTATTTGAGTGACTTGAACGTGATTTGTAATCTCCATCGGATCAATTGTTTTATAGTGAAATTCGTTATTACTCTCTCCATTGACATAGGTCTCTATGATTGAATCACGTAAATTTAATGTCAGATTTATTTTTTTTTATTCTATCTATTTTTTCGTTCGATCGCTTGCTTTTGCTCAATTATAGACACAGTTATTAGTGTGATCATGCTTCACTCCGAATTAAGCTTCTTCTCTAGGAAGGAAGAAATTGCACAGAGATAATTTGATCTTTTTTGCGAAGTTAAATAGTTTTTACGTTGTCAAAATTTCGATAATACAAGTTAATCGACACGAAACATACTCAACAAAACTCGATTTCTTTCGAAGCCCGTCCTTAAGAGCATGATAATGGCTTGTTACTCCCGAGGCTTTTGTCAGATTCAAACTGATGATTTGAACTTAATAAGAAGTTGTCGACTTATTGTAAGAAGGTTCTCATTATATTCGACTAATATATATCTCCTTAACTGAATTTTGCGAAAAAGACATAACCATAACAAAAAAAAAAAAAACACTCCCTTGATTAGCCATTTCTTGAACAATTTTCTCGAACCAAAACAACATCAAATTGGTGATTTTTGCTGATTCATCCCTTGCGGGATTACCCAGTTTTTAATCCAGTCAAATGCATTAAGGATGCGGCAAAACGACCTTTCCATATTCATTTAATTGGAGGTTGCATAATAAGATTAATACAACAAGACTTCCTCACAAAACAAAAAGCACAAAATTTGGAAAAATTCATGCTATCAATTACAATATCTAATAATCAATTTCGGTTGCCAAATCGACACGTAAATGATGCCGTATGCACACTATATGGATATCGTCATCAACGGCAACCCAAAAAAAAAAAAGAGAGCGCTCATTTCCGATAATATAAGGATGCAATAACCGACCCCACGACTCGACGAGTAAAATAGCAAAAAATTTCGACCAAAAAAAAAAAGAGTAGCGAACAAATAACCCTTCGCGATCCAACCAATGGTAAACCCTCCTTCCTTGGCCGGACCCGAGCTTCTCTTCTGACCGGATAGGTCTTCTTCTCCTAACTCGGGAGCAGCTGCTTTCACTCTTGCACTCCCGTCGAGCAGGGCAGAGAAGCATAAAAAAGTGTCATGGAAAGCTTACAAAATAGCCCACTCATAAACCAGTTTGCCTATTGTGATTCCTTTAAGAACTACCGTAAAAATTGAGTCTTCCATGTGTCGCAAGATCGATGTTACATTTTTCAAAAATTAGTCTCTTGATGATCCTCCACACAGGAAAATATGATAGACGGATCCCTCTTTCTTCCATGAACCTTTTTTTTTTTTTTTGCTCCGTTTGTTTTCGCGAAAAATGAGCGACTATATCACGGATAGAGATTAATGAACAAAAAATATTTTCATCGATTGCTTGTAGCGGAGGAAGAAATGAACGAGCGAAAAAAATTTCCATCGTTTTCATTAGCTTATTTTTTCAAGTTACATCTGCGATTATTTTTAGAAAAAAAAATATTGTGTAAATCTCTTATTTTTCTCGACCGCTTGTATTACAATTCTCAAATTTGGGCCGCAGTAAGCTGTCATTTGAAACTGGACAATTTAATACCTTGGAGCCCAAAATCAAGTGAAGCCCACCATCATAAAACCCTAGTTTTCCATTTCCTTGTATATAGATAACCCCACCTTCGCAAGGGTTCGATCCTTCCAGTCGTCATACTCCGGAAACCCTAGCCAGAGAGAGCGAAGATGAAGTACAATCCTCGCGTCACTAGCTCCCGCCGCAAGAACCGGAAGGCCCACTTCACGGCGCCGTCGAGCGTCCGCCGCGTCCTGATGAGCGCCCCGGTGAGCTCCGACCTCCGGTCGAAGTACAACGTGCGGTCGATGCCGGTGCGCAAGGACGACGAGGTCCAGGTGGTCCGCGGGACGTACAAGGGCCGCGAGGGCAAGGTTGTCCAGGTCTATCGCCGGAAGTGGGTCATCCACATCGAGCGCATCACCCGCGAGAAGGTCAACGGGTCGACCGTGAACGTGGGGATTTCTCCCTCGAAGGTCGTGATCACGAAGCTCCGGCTCGACAAGGACCGCAAGTCCCTGCTAGATCGCAAGGCCCAGGGACGCGCTGCTGCTGACAAGGACAAGGGAACCAAGTTCACGGCCGAGGATGTCATGCAGAGCATCGATTAAGAGAGATAGAGAGCGAGGAAGGTCCTTTTGTACTCAGTTTGTTGTCCATTTCGGTGATAATTTTGGTTGTTTTCAGACTCCAGGAGGTTATTTGCCTGATATATCGAAGGATGTTGTTTTAGATGTCTGGAATGCCCTGCTTTTGTATCTGCGAACCTTTTGGATATTCTGTATCCTACTCTAGTATTTTGTTTCAATTTTGTGTGATTGCTTTAGTTCTTTCGTGATCAGTCAAGTCTTGTTACGTCGTGACTTTGGGTTGGCAATTCAAGATGGTGGTTGGCTGGTGCAGTATTATCTTCCCTGAGACCGTAGAATACTTGCAATGAAATATACTCAATAATGAGTTTGGTAATCAATGGTATTAGACAATGCAGTTTACATATCCTCTCGGTTGGTTCTATTCAAACAAATGGATTGATCGGTTCTTAGTGGACCTTGACTAGTGCAGCTTGTCCATGGATCTGTTTGTAAGCTCTGTGGTAGCTTTTTGGTCTAAGGTTGCCAGCTGCAGATTGAACTTGACCGTGCAGTAGTGTCTGTGTTTATGTGCACGTTATAACACTTTGGCACGTTTGTCGTATCAATCATTCTAGTATATTTCAACGTGCTTATGTTATGCTGTTTCTGTGCAGTAGTATGAATTCTGTCGAGTAAGTACATCCATTAAGAAATTGATGGGGAAGATTATGATCCCTTATGTGAGGTTGAAGTCTTGCCATATCATTTACCTGTGCTTGTGGCTGATAAGTAGGGTTGCCTGGATTGTTAGTGGTGCATTGTTTCTTAGAGCACTCTTGCTAGTTTTTCGTCTTTGTATTTTTGTCCCTCTCTGGGCATAATAGTTGCATTGATAGTTTTTCGTCTTTATATTCTTGTCTAATCTTATGAGCATTTAGGACTTTTTCTGTTTTTTCGTTTAGAGAATGAGTTTAGTAAATGATGCATTGACCTGGATTTGTTTCTTCCTTCTTGATTAGTTACATAGGTTTGCTCTACTTGGTTCTGCTTGGCTTGCTTGGGATGTTATAAATGGTTCTTGGTACTTATCGACAGACAGCCGTTAGGCGTTGTAGTAGTGTCGCCTCATAACGGGATAGTTAGAATCATACGTAGAATTGCTGTCATGGAATATAATCATGCCAGGTATGAGGTAGGAATTTCTGAAATTTGAGGCAAACTTGCAATTCTTCTTGGAGTTTCTTTGGAAATTTTTGACATGCTTTGTTTTTAGATTTGGAATGCCCTATTTGTTGTCCACTTGCTGTGAACGGAACTTGTTATAAATCCTTGTTCTGGAGTGCTGCTGCTGAACGCATTGTGCTTTGGCAGTTTTTTTGCCAAGTTGAATAGGTGGAGGTTTGTGGGGATGAAGCTTGTTGACATCTTTACCATCCTTAATCTGATAAATCATTGTGATTTAGCACTAGATTATCAAGTGATCCATGAATGCATCTGATATGCATTAGAGGCCAGGTTAGTTTATTTTTACCTTTGGTTTGGTCTCCTCTACGCATCTCCACTGCATTCTATATGCTTTCTGTAGTTTTACAGTTTGAAGGCGGAAAGGTATGCCTATTCGGGTCTGCCCGGAACATCTCCAGAATACATTTGTTACTTTCTTTCCGTTTGTCTTTCTCTTTCTGGCCGTGTACGACAGAGTTATAATTTCGGACAGGTCAAAGAACTGGTCTGGTTGTTGATAGTGAAAACATTTTTTATTGACTAATTATTGCAACCGAATTAAAGCATTTATCCTTTTTGTGTTTAGAGTAATGGATAGTTTTGCTTAGGAAATGTTAATAGTATTTTATTGCACTTTCGTTGAGAATTTTAGGAAATGTTGTGCATTTTTCCTTTTTGTGTTTAGAGCAATGGATAGTTTTGCTTCAAGTTAAAAAGGAAATGTGTATGCGACTCATCCTTAAGTACGCATGAATTTAGTTTGGGAGGAAAACAGGGGCTAGTCGGATGACCGATTCGAAAACCAAGAATCTAAGTCGGTGCTTAATTTATCTTTAATAGTACAATTTAGTGGAGCTCAACCGTCGTACATTATTTTATAGCTTACGGTAATCAAACTATGTGACATCTTGATTCGATTATCCATTTTGCGAGCGAAGCAGTTAGTTAATTTGGCGGCGCTAATCGAGGGTCATATTTTAAATATCTTTAGTCGAAGGCGTGGTAATTATTAGGGTGTCAATGGGCTGGGTCGGGCCGGGTCTCACATAGGCCCGACCCGGCCCGAAATCAAGCAACACCAAGGTCGGCGCGGCCCGAGCCGGCCCGATACCTGATACGTCCAAGATGTTCGGGTCGGGCCGGGTTGGCCCTTTAAAAAAAAAAACTCCCAAGGACGTTGTCTCCAAGCTAGTTACGTTCGACTATGATTGATATGATACTTCACTGTGTGTTAATTGAGTTCCAAAGTTCTGAATCCTTCAGACTCTTGTCATTGTCTCATTTATTGGGTATTTTCTCTCTTCTGCATAATAAAAAAACTCAAAAATGTTTCTTTGGCTACGAAGGTTGATGTGGGACTCTTGCATCCTGAGCAATTTTCTGTGAGTCAGTCCAAGCATTGGAGCTTTGCAAGCAAAGCACTTGATGGATCCTCGTTTCATGTCTAGAAAATCAGTCGATGAACTTGCAAGCAGATCCCGATCTAGAAGCTCAGAATCGCATCACGGAAAAAGCCCTCTGCTCATCCGAAGACAAAGAGACACACCACCAAAAGGGAAAAAAGGAAAACAATCATTCGCCGCCCTCGAGGAGCACACCAACCATTTCTTCCAGCAGCCCAAGATCGCGTCTTTGTTCGCCGGGAAACAGAGCATTCCCTAAAGCCAACGGACCAGATAGATGAAGATCAAACATTTTCAAGCGAAAGCTTGACCAACAAAGCAAAGCAGCATCCAGCCCACCATCCATTTCTTCCAGCAGCCCAAGATCAGTCTTTGTTCGCCGCTGCCCAGCCGACCAAGGCCCGAGTCTCTACCCAGGCCTCCTCCCTCGTCCACCTCTACCTATCCGCCTTCACCGTCACTCCTTCCAAGATCTCCTTCAAGTCCACCATCTCCGCCAACCCCCTCGACCCCCATCACCTGCTCGACCCATCCGGCGCCACAATTTTAGCATGACCGACCATCGTTTCCCTCTTAAAAAGAGAATCAAGATGGACGGATTCTTGGGGAATTGTAAAAGGGGCTTTTCAATATTTTGGAGATTACAAAAGATTGGCTTAGATTTTGTGTGTTTGAGAGAGAGAGAGAGAGAGAGAGACCGAGGTCACGGGCGAGAATGGCGATGGTGTAGCCCTCGTGGGCAAACTTGCAGGCGATGGAGCGGCCAAGTTTAGGGCCAACGCCGACGATGGTGACGATGCCCTTGGAGGCATTGGAGCTAGCCATGCTTGGCATCCTTCTTCCCTCCTCAAAATTAAGTCGCAGAGAGCAGAGTAGAGAACGACCCATGTCAAACAATCAAAAGAAACCCAAATCGATTTATGCTGAAAAGTACCGGTACTGTTTCAAAACAGTACCGGTATTATATCAGCGCAGCGCTGGTACTGTTTTGAAACAGTATCAAGGCCCGGTCCGAAAGTTTTTTAAATTTTCGAGCCGGGCCGTCGGATCGGGCCAGCGCGGGCCTTTTTGACACCCCTAGTAATTATCGGACCAATAAGGCAATGGCCGCCTAGTAATTATTTTCGATCTCACTGTGTTTGGTTTTCGCAAAATTAAGTACAACTAGTAAAGTTGTTCATCTCCCCCCACCCCCATCTCTCATTTTCTTTGTGCGGCTAACCTTTTCCCGACCCCCCCCCCCCTCTCTCTCTCTCTCTCTCTCACCTTTCCCTTGCTTCCCGTGAGCTCTCACCCTCTCGCTTGATCTCTCTTGAGTGCGCAAAGGAGGAAGAAGAACCAAAGGCTCGATTTGCTCGGCACGATGACGATTCCAGTTTTTCGACATGATCGGACCAGAGGCAAGTGGAACCTCTACCTTTTGAACTAGATTATTCGTTTATTACTTGATTGGGCGCGATGCAGCCGTGGAATAGTGGTTCGGCCGAGTACTAGGGTGCTTGCATTTGATGTTTATCGGTCTGCATGTCCCAATTGCTCGATGGATTGATGTCTCGTGGTTGCACCAAATTTACAGTTGGAAGGATGAAAATCGTGATTAATGTGGCATGTGTGAAGTTTGGCATACAAAGTTTAGCTGTTATAATTTTGTCATGTTTATAGGGTTCTGTGCCGAGGGAGAAATTGATGATTAAGCCGCCAATCTTTTTGGCCCCCAAACGTCGCCCCATGCTCTGTAGTCGCTTTCGGGGCGCGAGTTTCGATTGTGCGGTTTGTTCTTTCATGAGCCTGAGACTTGGTGGGATCAATTGTTCCTGTTTTAGGTTTGAACTTGGTTGCGAATAGGCAATAATAGCTCTCCCATTTTTTGTACAGTGATTTTTTTTTTTTTTTTGGGAGGTTAGAATTTTTTGTTCATTGAATTTGAAAGTAATCAAACATCAAAACTCAAGTCAGGGTATCAATATGAAGTAGATCTCCAAGGACTTGGGGGACGAGCTACTCAATTGGATGATAGAACATTTAAGGTCTACATGACAACCATTCTAATCATAAAAACTAATTTTGATTAGAATAATTTTTTCTGATTCTGTTCCCTGTATAAGTTTTAGATAAGTAGCACGTGTTTAATAATTGTATTATATTTCTAGAACAGAAATGCGTTTGGTAACTGCACAAAATTTTTATTCCCAAAAAATAATTTCTCTTTCCAATTGATGTCAAATAATTACATAGTTACTTTATGAAATTTCATCGCATATAATATTTTCGTATTGTTCCGTCTAATTGTAATGTCATAACGAGTTATTTTAAGCTTAAAAAAGAGAGACCATGTTAGGTTAGTGTGTGATTTCATATTAGCCGGGCTCTCTGAGATTGATACCAATCGCAACAAGGAAATATCAAATCCGATCTTAGTATGATCGATGGTATGTGTACGTACAAATAGAGTTGCCAGCAATTTTTCAGGAAAGTAAATCAAAAACCTTATCAAACGGTCGGAAGAAAATCGTTCGATTCTACACAACTAGAGAAATTTAAGATCTGAAAACTTGGTTACATCGGTGTTTCCACTAATACCTTTTCGGTACCGAAGTTGAGTGTTTTCCAAATGTGTTCCATGCAAATTTTCAATTCATTTTTAAACATAAGAAGTAAAGCAAGCTAAGTATTCACACAAATTGTTTTTATCTTTTTCCAAACCTTCTAAAACTATACAAGTGTAGAGTGCCTAAACCTAAACAACCAGACTCAAGCACAGCTTCTTCCTTCTTAAATTCCAGGAGGGAGAGAGAGAGAGATGCAAGCAGCAAGGCTAGGTCTTCAGTTTGAAGAGCAGGTGACGCTGAAGCCAAGCTCACCACACCGTCCACCAGCGTTGCCCTACCGCATCTCAGCCGACGCGAGCGAAGGAACCCGTGATCGATCCCTCCACAAACGAACCATCGAAGTTTGCCTTTAAAGGTTGTCCCTTTGGAGGATCTAGATACGAGATAGCGATAATCTTTTAAAAAGTATTTCTCAAATCATCCAATTTTTCATGAAACGAATGAAGCGTATTCCGGGGCACTTGCCACAAGGCATCCCGGGAAAACATTTCCATGATTTTTTTTAATTTTGTTTTCATCTCTCTCCTGTGCAATATAATTTAGGATAAAATCGCAACAGGACCCCGCCCACCATCCATCTTCCGAACTGAATACACAAACGTCTCCGATTTTGCTTACTCCGAGAGATTAAAGTCAATAAGTATGCGATGGGCGATAATTAATGATTGCAAAAGCTAATGGGTGAACGTTATATTGGATTATAAGTAAATCGTGTCTAGATCAAAACGTCTTCCCCTCGTATTAATTTGCCGAGAGTCGATAATTTGGTGGCCTCGCCTGTCCCTTTGTAATTGAAGCCTTAATTGATACACACGTAGCTGAGGTGATTTGCATTTGTCTGTCGGGGTCAGTGAAATCGAAAAGTCATTCATCGGTAATATCTTATAGTTTGTAGATATTCTCCAAAGTCATTCATCGGAAATATCTTGTAGTCATTTTGTTGTCATATATCCGGAATCGACACAGGTGGATAGGTACAGAGAGCCGTCAATATGGGTCATAGACCCATATTTGACCCATTTTTTTTTTTTGCATAAAATGGGTCTTATATGGGTCACCAACTTTTGGAGAGCCACTAAAAATGGATTCAAAATGCTGAGGTAAAATTAAATGGGTTAAATATGGGCCACACAGAAAATCCATTTTCGACATTTTCGACCAATTTTCGACCCAATAAGGTTTGTAAGTCCAAGTCGTGAACTTACCCAACCCAGTTTTTTGCAAGCATCTCTTACCCTAAAGCTGCAAGACACAAGTTGCAAAACACAAGCAGCCGTCACGCGCCTTCGTCGCCTCCTCCATCGCTCGCAATCTTCTCTCTCATTTCGTCTCTCTCCAATTCGAAGTAAGTTTCGCCTTTCGATTCGTGGGCTTTCCCCATTTTTTTTTTTGGTTCCAAATGACCTCCATCTCATCTTTCGAGAGTCGACAAATCGGTTTCTCAGTTTGCTCAGCTTAGGCTTTGTTTGAATCGAATTCAAATCGTTTTCATGCCTGTGAAGATCATATGTTAGTTTTTGTCGGTTGAATTCAGTGGGATCTGGTCGTGTGTTAACATGATTAAGTTTTTTTCCCTGTGGCTGGCCCAACGCATGTCTTCTTGCTGGACATTCTGTTGCAGCTTCACTTCACGGTGCAATGGTCAGACCAGACAAAGTAAAGGTGAGTTGGCTACTACTTCAAGTGTCCTTCACTTCTCTGATCAACTTCCAGCCTATAAGTGCTTCTGCTCCCTTCAATCATCCATGCTATGCAAGGATTTCTATTGTTGTAGTTCGTTAGGGTTTAGAATGTGATTTAGCTTAAGTAGTTAAAGAGTTCTGCGTTATACCATTTATTGGGGTGAAATTCTGTAAGCTTAGACTTGGTGCTGATGGGAGAGGTATTTACCTAGATTCTTCAGTGGATTCTTTGTCGTTAGTTATATGCCTTTCCAACCAGCTTGCGTTGTTTTCTTGTAAGTTTAGCTTTTTTGCATTGACTGCATGTATCCAGAATCTAGAGAATGGGTTCTTAGTTGTTTTTCTGTTTTTCTTTGCCGGGGAATCTAGCAGATTCCAAATTGAATTTTCTGATTTCTCTGGTTTCAAGCAGAAATTAGGGAAGTGCTTTCTATAGTGTTGCGGGACCTGCAATTTAGCTCAGCTGTGGTACACCAGGTTGGGAACCTTTCTGCCTTCCGATTACTTGCAGAAATTTATTCCCAATTATAGCTGTGAAAGATAGTGTATGATGAAAGATAGCGTACAATAATTCCAGTTGAGGATGTAGAGCTAGTTTTCACTCTCTCTGTGCATTGGATTGTATGGCATGTCCTTAAACTTTCAAGATCATCGTTACTATCTATCCACTAATTTATTGTCGCAATACCTCCTGAAATTTCAAATACTACTCTTAATCACTTTATGCAATGGGGTTATGGTAGTATTTGTTGGAGATGCTTTAGCAGATAATTTACTTACTGTGGTTGATCCAATAAATTCTGCTATCAGCATCAAGTTTCACTCCTGGAAATGTCCAACATATTGTCTGTCATATTTCAATTTTCTGCTTTCACCACAATTGAAGATTTCCTTAGAAATAATATACCTGCAATTGTTTGGTACTTGGCTATCCCTAGATAATTACTTGTTGATGCCAGTTCAATTAAATATTATTTGTTGTAACGGGGAGGATAATGACTCTTAATGGTATTTAATTGTTTTTCCTTGTAATGAATACTACGATGGATTGACTTGGACTTTTTTGTAACAAGAAAGTTTTTGGGTTTTTAAATCTTTGTTAAATTCTGGATGGTAGGATCTATATGGTAGGCTCTGTGAGCTTGCAATCTAGTTTGTTCAAGCTTTTCCTTTGTCGCGTTGTTATTTAGGGATCGATGATTTTGCAGTGGTGATGACCCTCTGCTATTCTGTTGTTCATACCTCATCTTGAGATCAATAAACTGATCTAAAACGCTCTGGTAGTTGATGTGGATCGAGAAAAATCGAAGCCGGTGGATTGGTTGAAGGGTGCTGGAGAGATGAAGTGGTCTCATTTACATGTTAATCTTTCAAGCGTTGAATTGACCCATGGGGTTGCCGGGGCATTTTTGGAAAGATATATGTGGGAAACTGGTCAATCTTTTATTCCATATGGATCAATTACAAATGAGGTTGCAATTTTTTTTTTATCGCTACCGTCTTATTTTGGCGTTTTCCCTTACATAGGTTGGATCGATTTATAAATATTTAGTCAGCCTTTTTTATTTATTTATAAGCATGTCAATTTATAGATTTTTTAAATTTTTAAATTTTTAATTTTTATTATTATTTAATTTACTTAAAATAGAATAAATGAGGTAATATGGGTCAAAATGGGTCGGGTTGGGTGTACGTCAGTTGTAGATCGGGTCGGGTATGGGTCATTAAATATGGGTCAAGATGGGTCAAATGGGTCAATATGGGTCGTACCATATTCGACCCGACCCAAACCCGACCCGACCCACCCATTTGACGCCTCTAGGTACAGTTAACCCAGCTTCTTGTTGTTTGAACGAATCCCAAACATTGATTGGTCGTGTAAATCGTAATAATAAACAGCTTGGTTCACCGTGATTCAACAAATGAACTGAGTTCATTAACAATTAGCTGTGAACCAAAGCTAATGATTGGGGATTCGGCAATTTAATCTATCGAAGAAAAAAATTCCAATTATTCATTTTGTGTCACTCTTTATGCTAAAATCAAATAATAGATTATTAAAAAAAATCAAAGAAAATATTATGGGGGTTGCTATCTCTCTCTTTATATATATATTTTTCAAATGATTAATTTATTTTGTTTTTCTTTAATTTCTTTCTCTTTTTTTTCCGACTCAGGCGCTGACCAGAAAAAGAAGGAAGGAAAAAAAAGAAAGAAAAATAAAAATGAAAAGAAAAAGAAAATAAATAAATAAATAGAATAAATATTACATATTATTAAAATTTATCACGTCAGTGTCAGCCACTCCATGTCAACATTTTTTGGTCGAAATTGATTAGATTGATTGAATTAGTACAAAAGCAAAAGGTTTAGGACTCATTTGGCAAAAAAAAAAGGATTTAGGATTGAATTGACATAATTGCAATAAATTTAGGACTTTTTCATATCTTTGTTTTGTTAGAGAAGGCAATTAGATTGGGTTGCGAAAACAAGGCCAGAAAACACTATGATATCCTCTTTTGAGAAATCTGTGGAGATCGTATTACTTTCTATTAAGACTTGGCATGTTTTAGGTTCAATTTGTAATACAATACACGGACACTATAAAAGAAGAAAATATATAGGAGATACTTTCCTAATTGTACATGATTTAATTCCTAACTAAATTGATTTACCCGATTATTTCAGGGAAAGGAACCATATTTCCAACAATCCGTATCTCCAACAAAAGTGGACAACATTTAATGATTTTCCGTGATAAATCTGTCTAATTCATATAAGAAATCTCCATCGAAAAGAGTATTCGCACTATGGAGAGCCTTCCAAATGAAGAATGCAGCCATATTATTACATAATTTTCCTTTTTTTTTTTTGGCTAAAATGTATTGTTCCATCGCTTTGTATGAATGGATCCGAGGAACATGCTTAGGTTAAGAGTGGTGGAAAGAATTTGAATGCATAAAGTCATAAATTTTTGTAGGGACATAAAACTTGTTAAATGGGTGAGTCGGGTCAAAAATGATACGACCCATTTCCATGCAATACAAATCTAACAATCTATACTCATACCCAACTTAACTCATACCTGACTTGACTCATATTATTAAAATACTCAATATCAAATCCGTCAATCAGTGGACGGGGATCGACAAGTGGCAGCAAGTTGTGGTTGATCAGGTGATGAGCAACCGAGCTTTTTAATTTGTTATGTTAAAAAATATAAAAAAAACATAAAAGAAAATTAAAAAATTACAAATTAAAAAAATATAAAAATTGTTGAAAGAGGCACATGAATAGGCTAACTCAATTAATAGCCTTTACAGACTAAATGGGTTAAAATATGAGTTTATATTTAAACCCATTTACAATCCACATAAAATTAATTTCCAACTCAATCCCACTAATTAAAACTTGACTAACCCATATTTTACCTGTTTCATTGAATATGGGTTCAAATATGGCTTTTAAACCTATTTTGACACCTCTAATAATTTCTTGCTCAAAATAAGTTAAAAGAGGCCAAAAAAAAAAAAAAACACCACCCATCTTCTATGGATATCTATTTAGAAGCACTTGTTAAGCAATTGGCCAGAGAAATCTTCAAAGTTCATAGTGCACTTTGAGAAAATGCATTACAAATTTAGTATGCCTAATAAAGGAAAAAGTGCCAAAAAGGTCCTAAGTTTATTGCATTTATTTCAATTTAGTACTAAACTTTTCAATTGAATCAATTTAATTCTAAACTTTTTGATGAATTGACAATATAGTCCATCTAGTCAATTTTGACAAGAAATTGCTAACATCAATGTTAGTCGAGATACATGGCACGATCCGTGCTAACGTGGACAAATCTTTTTTTTTTTTTATATCGAAGGTGTCCGGGTCAGCGTCCATACGGATCGCGCACCTCAACTAATCCTCCGAGAGGGCTATCGTAGTATCCCACCGCCATGATCCTCCACTTAAATTACCGGCACCCAGTGAAGTTCAAACCCAAGACCTATCGTGAAAGGACCAGAGTGCAAACCAACTGGCCTACTGATGGGTGGGTGACAAATGTTACAATTTTTATTTTTCAGAAAATTTAATATTTTTTCTTTTCTTTTATTTTTTAATTACAACTTTGGCTCGCGAGGTCGCTAGCCACAGGTGAGGGCCAGCAACCCTCGTCGGCCCATAGTTGGGTAAAAGAAAAAGGAAGGAAGGAAAAGTAAAATAAAAATAAAAAGGAAAAAAATGTCATAAAATTTTTAAAAAATTATTTATGCCACCATCAATGTCACGTAAGACGATCGACATCTATATCAGTAATTTCCTACCAAAATTGATCCGCTAGACGATGTTGACAAAATAAGATTGGTCTAATTGAAGGGTTTAAGATTGAATTAATACTAAATGCAACCGATTTGTGACTTTTTTGATAATTTTTCCACTAACAAATGCCCACAAAAAACTCTTTTTCCCCACCCCTCCGCGGATAGTCAATCACTCACAAATTATGGGAAAGGCAATTAGAAAATGGCCTAATCACGTCTTGCCTTTCTAAGAGGAGAACATTGCGCAGAGCTGCCTTATGGCATCATGTTCTCCCGGCTTCCTAACATTGCAATTTGGCACCCCTGAAACCAAATAAGGACTTTCCTCCTAATCATCCAAGAAATGGAAATCCCGAGCCGAATCAGAATCCGAGACGTGCGATTCAATTCAAATTCAAGAAAAGTACATGAATTGAGGGGGGCGGGGGGCCTGTCCCAAAGGGGGAAAGAGAAGGGGAGGAGTTAAGTGTGGCATTTATGAGCCATCACATGCACACAATAAATCCTCTCACCAATTCAGTAACCCCCCGCACCAGCCCAAGAGAATCTCCATCTTCTGCATCTTCTCCATCCCTCCTCCTCCCAAAGAAAAACCCCAGTGGGGTTCGCACCGCTTGGGGATCCGCGTGTTGTTGTCTGAAGAATTGAAAGGTCGCAGAAGGAACAACTTTATCAATGGAACTAGCCAAGAGGAGGAAGAAGAAGAATTGGAACGAGCTTGGGGTTGTGGACACCATTTATGAGGAGGAAGACTACGAAGAAGAAGAAGAAGACAACTGCTCCTCCACTTCTCCGCCTTCTCTCTCCTCCCCTCTATCCTCTGCAGCAGCCACTCCCCGAGCAGAAACGTGGTGACTATTTTCTCTTTTCCAATCCCCCTTTTCTTTTCTACATGATTTCGTCTCCATTCAAGAAAGATTATGATGTAGAGAACAATTTAAATGAGAAGAGTTTGCATTTGAAATTTGTCAGGTCAGGGAAATCTGGATCCAGGCCGGATGTCGTGATAAGAGTTCAAGGGACGTGTTTTCATCTGCACAAGGTTTGTAGTCTTTCCTTTCACTCGTTCGTTGTCCCCATCATCATCTCTCGCACTGCGCTAACAGGATCATAAACAAGAAAGAAAGTAAATTATCATCTGGAATCTGATAAAGCCCCAGAGAGAGAGAGAGAGAGAGAGAGAGAGAGAGAGTTAGGGAGGAGGGGGGGAAGTGGAAGACAAGAAACTAGGACGAGACGTGTTGCAGGTGATCAGGGATTGGTACTCTCTTTTCATTGGTTGATTTCATGGATGTCCAAAATATTAATAAAATTGTTCAAAACACGTGTCTCAGTCATTGGTGCAAAACTTTCCTTGATTTTCCGTTTTAAAAAAAAATTTCATTTAATTTGATTTGACATATAGCTAAAAAGAGAGACAATGGGCTAGGGTTCTAAACTTCTAATCTCCATGAAACTTGAAAATAGGACATGCACTTCTCATTAGCTATTAATAATTCCATCTTTTTATTTTTTGTCTTGGGTTAAAAATGCTGTAAACAATTTAACGGAGGGAAGTGTCGCCCGGTAGGTTCCTCTGACGTCGAGAAGCGCGTACCTCAAGCGGCACCTCGCGGGCGTCTCCGAGCTCACCCTCTCTCCGCCGCTAAAGATCACGGCGGCCACCTTCCGCCTGGTGGCCGACTTCTGCTGCGGGGCCCACGTCGCGGTGACGCCGTCCAACGTGGCGGAGCTCGCCACGGCGGCCGCGTCGCTGGAGATGACGGCGGGCGACGGCGGCGACGGCGGCGACGACCTGAGGCTCGTCGCGGAGACGTACTTCCGCCAGTACGTCGCCGTGAGCCCGGAGTACGCCTCGGTCCTGTTCCGCACGTGCTTGGATCTGTTGCCCGAGGCGGAGACGGCGGCGTGCCTGGTCAGCCGATGCGTCGAGGCGTACGGTCTGATGGAAGACGGCGAGGCTGCGGGAGGCGGTGGCGACGGTGCGGGGGACGGGTTCGCCGCGTGCTTTGACGACGTCGTGACTGTCGGGACCGAGGATTTTCAAACTATGGTTGACTCGATGCAGGGCCGTTTGACCAGTCATGACTTGCTATATAGAATGGTGGATGTGTATGTTAAGGTAAATTTTGTCAACACGATTCCCATTAATTAATTTGTCGATATTTTTATCAAGGAATAATAAATGTGGAACATTTGCAGGAACACGGTGGGAAAATAACGGAGGAACGCAAGGTCCAGATATGCAACGCCGTCGACTGCACCAAGCTCTCGCCGGCCCTCCTCCTCCACGCCGTCCAAAACCCTCGGATGCCGCTGCGCTTCATCATCCGCGCCATGCTCGTCGAGCAGCTGAGGACCCGGCTCCACCTCGTCCACGCCTGCGACCGCCGCCGACCGCAGCGCAAGAAGCGCCAGAGCAAGGAGGGGGGCTCCTCCGCCGCCACGCTCGGCGCGATCCTCCAGCGAGACGCCGACGTCCGCCGCGGGGCTCAGTTGAAGGCCGCGATGGACGCCACCAACTCGCGGATCCAGAGCCTCGAGACGGAGCTCACAGGGATGAGGCGGATCCTCCGGGAGTCGTCGACCTCCGAGAAGCAGATGAGCGCCGCGATGATCGACAGAGCTCGGTCGGCTAGCTTCCACTGTGTAACGGCAGCGGAGAGCGGCAAGATCGAGAGAGGCGAGCGAGGATCGGTCTCGTCGGGGAGCTACAGGTTCAGCGACCGAGGTTCGTCGGTGGCCGGAGCGGGAGGAGGCTCGGATTGGCCGGGGGACGGAGGAGGCCTGGGCGATCGCAAGAGCATTCGGCAGAGGCTGATCAGCGGATTGAAGCACGCGTTCGGAGTGACAAGAGATTCGAAACCTGCGGCTAGAAGCAAAATTGCAGGGGGGAATATGGGGAGAGATGTTACTGGGGTGGTGGAAAGAGGAAGAGCTGCTGTTTGAACTAGAATGAATTTGATCGGATGGTACTTGTAAAAGCTTTGAATGTGGATAAAATACGACAATGAGTTAGATTTAAGAATTTGAAAAAAATGAAAACAGTAGGTCATTTAATATGTTTTTAGTTCACCTTTTTATGAAAAAATTTTAAATAAGACCACGAAGTGCTTCCATTATTTTAAAAAACTTTTCTTGACTAAAGGCATTTTGGCGTTATATTTTATATTTTTCCTTTTTCCTTTTTTTCCTTGCTTTTCTTCCCTTCTCGCGTATAATTGGTCTAAGGCGATACCATCGAAGACCCAAGTGAGATTGCCCTTGAGGCCCCCTCGAGGTTGGCGAGGCAGTAGCCCCTCGTAGGCCTTGAGGGAAGCATTGTCCAGCCTTTGCTAATGGCCGACCATTGCTTCAAAGAAAAAGAAAGAAAAAAAAAGAAGGAAAAAAGAAAATCAAAAAAGGAAATGACAAAATGCTCTTTGTGATATCCTTCTTTAAACCTTATTTGAAGCATGCTCTATTTTATGCAATTATATTAAAAAAAAATTGAGAACGGTTCATGCCATTATTTGAAATTTTCCTTCTTTTTATGGTTATATTTTGTTTTCTAGGAAAAATATAATTACCACCCTCAAATTTACTTCTTACGCAATATTCGTCGTCTTCTTTTCTGTATTTCCTTTGTCTTTGGTATAATTATCTCACAATTTGATTTCGAGCAACTATCCTTTCTTACATGGTCATAATTCTTGTAAGAGCAGCATTGCAGTTTATCATGAAACCTAGCAAACTTTGTCGGAGTGATTTATTTTCTTCTCAATGCTGCAATGTGGATATTTTTATTTTGGAGGGCTTTCTCCTCTTTTTTCTTTTTTTTTCCCCCACAACTTTCTTCCATCATTTTCAAATGTATGAGACCGTATATTTATTTCACTATGAAAGTCACTTTCAAATTACTTTTTCTTATATTATTAGTCTTTTTCCAAGAAAAATATCAAAAAGTCATAAACTTATTATATTGTGCCAATTCAATTCTAAACTTTTCAATTGGATATATATATATTTCGGTAAAAAATTAGACCATTTTAGTTTTAAATATTTTGCATTTCTGTTAATTTAATTTATACGCGCAATTCTGGCCGAGAAGCGCTGCATCACGTCAATTGTCTTACGTGGCATGAATGGCATTGACGTTAACATTTTTAACGATATTCTAATTTTTTTTAATTTTTAATTAGTTTATCTATTTTTTTTCTTTTCTTTTTTCTTTTCTTCCTTCATTTTGTTTACCATGGCTAGTGAGGGTCATTGGCAGTGAAGCCCTTGCTAGCGAGGGTCATGGCCCTGGCCCCCGGCTAGTGAGGCTAGCCTTATCGATAAGGGCATTGCAGCCCTCAGTCGCCATAGTGAAAATAAAGAGAAAAGAATAATGCAGAGAAGAAAAAAGAAAAAAATATTAAAATTTTGGAAAACTATTTAAAATTTAAAATATTGTTCATCTTAACGTCAGCCTATCAATTAAGATGAATGACATCCACACCAATAGGAATAAGCAAGATAGACCAATCGAACTGGACCATTCGGTTTGGTCTAGCTCTCGATGGCTTCGATTTTGTTCCAGGGGGAAAAGTCCGACTGGACCACCCAACTGGATTGACATATTTTTTTAAATAAACCTTCTTAGTGAAGAACTTGAGAAGTTCTTCACAAAGAAGTGAAAATTCCTAGGGAAGAAGTTCTCACTGAGAAGTGAGTTCTACAAGTTCAGTGAGACACTCTTAGATAGAGGTGTCAAATGGGTGGGTCGGGTCGGGTTTGGGTCGGGTCAAATATGGTCCGACCCATATTGACCCATCTAACCCGTTTTGACCCATATTTAATAACCCATACCCGACCCGACCCACAACGGACCTAACCCGACCCATACCCGACCCGACCCAGTTTGACATATATTATCAAAATACATTAATATTCTAGAAAAACCCATATGGGTCATATTTAATGACCCAATTTTGTTTGGGTAACTCATTTTTTGAAAGCAGATATACGTCTTTCATGAATTTGATCGAACGTCAAGCATGTTTGACCAGAATTCCCTAACTCGCTTTCGATCGGAAATAGCTAATCATTGTTAAAAATTTAGTAAGCACACATGACATGACACGTTAATACATTGAGACACGTTGTATATTAAATATGTATTTTTATATCTACATGATTAATTATCATGTGCATATAAAAATATCAATCACAATTAGTTTTTTTTACTGACTGGAAATATTAACTATAGATAGCTACATCACTCCTTTTGCTATCCCAGCAAACTTTATCTGATTAAACTATACATTACCACAAAAATCGGGAGCTAATCATGAAAAGCAAAACTGCATGACCATATATGGTATGGAGGGGAGGGGACGAACGGGTCGGTACATAGTCGGTTTAAGCCTCTCGGTGATGGGAGTGGTGCTTTGTCTAATCATGGAGGGGGAGGTAATTTCTTGATGCAGGGGGCTTCGAACAGCTTCTATAGGCCTACGAATTCGGATAACCACTCTTATTTCCCATCTGAATTGCCGGCTCGGCCAAGGAAAGATACGGTATCGGGCGATTCAAGAGGGAGGAATTCAGAGCATTTGAGAGATCTGGAATGTATGATAGGGGACAGAGCAGATGTCGATACCTCGTCGACTTCATCTCACCATCGGAACTCGAGTTGGAGCTGGTTCCGCAGCACATTGTACAGGAGAGTAGGGGTAAAACAAGATCCTCGCGCCCACGTCCACCAAAATGCGCTTCCCGTCGAAGCTCGCCCCGCGCTGCATAGCACGGACGCCGTCGGTTTTGCCGCCCACGGCGCCGTTCGCGTCGTCAATCTTCACCACGAGAAAGAGCAAACGAAACAACCCGCTTCGGAAGAAATTTCGGACAAGGCGGGGATGGAGGCGCGCGACGGAGGGGCGACGAAGGCGCGACAGCCGCTTGCGTCGCGGGATGACCTAGGGTTGGGTGGGTACACTGGGTAGTATCAGATCTGGATGAAAATGAGTTATTGCTTGGTGGGTCGAAAATGGGTCCAAAGTGGATTTCGTAAGTGATCCATTTTTGGCCCACTTAATTTTACTTCAATTTTTTTGGACCCATATTTAGTGACCCTCTAAAAGTCTATGACTCATATCTGACCCATTTTGTACAAAATATGGGTTAGATATGGGCCTATGACCCATATTGACACCTCTACTCTTGGACCAGTTCCACTTACGAACTCAATGAACCTGATGGTTTTCATTTTCAACGTTGCGCAAGCTTGTGAATTTTCTTGGGAATTAGACTGGATCAATCCTCGGTTTTGAAAACTGGGAACCTAATGTTTTTCATTTTCAATATTGCACGAGCTTGTGAATTTTCTTAGGAATTAGACAGGATCTGTACTTGGTTTTGAAAACTAGGCACCGGTCTCATCGGTCTCGTTCCACATTCCCAATTCCGAGGTAGGATGGAACAGGACCAAGAATCGATCATCCGTACATATCACCACTAAAATTGATTGGATGAACTAAATTGACACGAGTACAAGGATCAAATTGTCCAATTGAAAGGTTTGAAACTAAATTGATATAAATATAATAAATTTAAGACTTTTTTGATACTTTCCCCATCTTTATTCCCAAACCTTTACAGGTCCAAATAATTCACTCATTCACATGGTTCTTAAACATTTAGACTGTGTTTGGTTGTCCGGATATAGCTTAGGATAGGATATCTTTTATCTTATCTTATGTTTGGTAGTTGTCCAGAATAGAATAAAAGGGATATAAGGGGGATAAAACTATCCTAGGAAGAGGGCTGGAATAGAGCCGGATAGAATTTTTCCTATCCATCCTCAAGCCACCCCCTCTCCCCCACTAACTATCCGCTTCTTTGCCACACCTAGTCACCTCACCAGTGGCGGTGGTCTTCTCACTGGCAGTGGGCCGCCACTCCGGCGGCATTCAAAATATTCGAGATAGAAAGGTGAAAGTCCCCCAACAATGACGGTGAGTAGATGAAGCTCCCTCTACCGACGAAGCTACTTCCCTTGGGTGAGCCCCTGAATCACTATGATGAGTGACAACAAGTTGATTTCTTTGTCCCGACGACGTCACTGCCTTGATCCACTAAGTCCCATAATGACGTTGATGAGCTACTTCTACGCCTACCTCAAGATGGAGGAAGCCTATGCTATCCTCAAATTGAGCTAGAAGCCTATCAATTCCCTCGACGATCACGTCCCTTTAAGTCAGCTCCTTAGTCCTCACTTTGTTTCATCTCTTCTGCATTATTTGTCACATCTTTCATTTTCCTGGATCACATTGCTCGCTCAAAGGGACATTTACACAACTTTTTCATTGGGATACTTGGTGTAACCTTGATAATTATTTCATGGCCTTAATGGTCCATTTACTTCTTTTTACCAGGCATAAACTGCTTCTTTTGAAATTCTTGTGGTTGATTGGGATCATACTAGTCAATAATCTCTCTTGTTGGGAAATAATAGATTATGTTGATTTGTTCCCCCTAAGCTTCTTGTTAAGATCAGTTTCTTCTTCACCATTAACATGTAGAATCTCTATTCATTTGTTGGGTAAAAAACTGGTGTCTGTATGTTATAAATAATGCATAGGATTGGAATACTGTAACTTTAGTAAGATAAAAATTTTAACTTTATTTTTTCAATCTACAATGTACAAGAATGGACTATCAGGATTTAGTTCAACGACTAAATTCTATACTACACCACTGCAACACTTTATTAATTTTTTGTTCTTCCATGAATTCACAATGCAGGTGTATAGTGGGGACCTGCAAAAGAGAGTGGGCATAATTGCGGGCATATGCATCCTGATCCAGAACAAGCCAAAGAAGAAAGGCGACTGCTACAAGGCCATCTTCAGCTTCTACGTCGGGGACTACGACCACGTCGTGGTCCAAGGCCTTTGCCTGACCTATGAGGACACGTACATGGCCATGTTTCGGCAAGTTTGATGGACTGGTCGGAGATCTGTTGCGTCAACTCCGAAGAAAAGCCAATATAAGTCAAGAATCATCATACTGGTATCTAGCTTTTACCAAAGAATAGATAGGATAGAACATAAAGACATCCGACTTTAAATCCATATTTTACCAAATGGGAGATAGGATATGATCAAATGTCTTGATTTCTTATCTCATCCTATCCTTGTTTTAACTCCAGGGAACAAAACTGCACTTCTCATCCGCTTACCACCCGCAATCGGACGGACAAACGGAGCGTGTCAATCGCTGCATTGAACAATTCCTTCGATCATTTGTTCATGATCAACCCTCAAAGTGGTCCAATATACTTAGCTAGGCGGAGTACCACTACAACACCACGTTCCAGGCTTCTACGGGTATGACGCCATTCGAGGTGACATACGGCAGAAAACTGCCCTCCCTCTTGGCCTATTGTGCAGGCACCAGTGCCATTGAAGCAGTCGATCATGACTTGCGTTCACGTGATATCATCTTGTCTCAGTTACGTGCCAATTTGTCCAAGGCTCAGGCGGTCATGAAAACGCAAGCAGATAAGCATCGTACTGATGTTTCTTTCAAATCGGGCGACATGGTGCTTCTCCGTCTTCACCCTTATCGCCAGTTATCAGTTCGCAAAGACTCAGCCCACAAGCTTGGGCTTCACTACTATGGACCGTTCCTTGTGGAGGAACGCGTGGGACGAGTGGCTTATCGACTTTCCCTGCCAGCTTCCAGTCGCATACATCCAGTTTTTCATTGTTCACTCCTTAAACCGTTTATGGCTTCACAATCCACTAAGGTGCACCCACTCCTAGATGCAGCTGTTGATCACCAACCCATTCATAAGCCACTAGCAATTTTGGGTCAACGAGTTATTATGAAGGACTCTAAGCCAGTCTCTCAGGTGTTAGTTCAGTGGGAGGACCTCGCGCCCGAAGATTCCAGTTGGGAGGATGAGCATCTCTTGGATAATATTCGACTTGAGGACAAGTCGTCTTTCTATGGGGAAAGGAATGTTATGTCCCAAGGATTGCAAGTATATTCACGGCGCAAAAACATGCCAAAACAAGGCTGAGGATATTCGCATTCCATTTATGTCGAGGATAGTAATCAACTTTAATAAGGATAGCTATCAATTAGTTTCTATCTATAAAGATAGCCATCAATTAGTTTCCATTTAAGATTGATATCTTTATGTGTACTTGGCTATTTAAAGGGACCATTAGGTCACAATGAAGCAAGCAATTACAATTCTATTCCTACCTCTCCTTCTTCTTCTTCCCTCTCCTCGGTTCCTACTATATCAAATTGTTCTCTTAACAGTAAAATGTACTCATCTTGAACTAGGGATTTTCTCCTTTGTCTTTGAAAGAATTAAAGAAAGCAACATGATTCTTGACTTTGGCCCCTAGTTCTCCTCTCGCCACTTACTGGTGCTCAGATCCTAGTAACCCACTCCCATAAGATCCTTACCTTTCGACTTTTGTGCTTTTCGGCTTCATATCATGGGTCTACCACTGAGGGCAAGAAACATGAGGTTATTCACAGCATAGCTGAGAAAGTTGGAAGAGTTACAAATATTAAAGTAGAATCTAAACGGTATGCTGCACTATCAGTCTGCAAGGCCAAAGTCATATTCTACCTCTCTAATCCTTTAGAGTCTGGAATGATTTACAGCTATAGATGAAAAAGAATTATGACTGGATTTTCGCTTCAAGAGACTACCAATATATTGCTACTCGTATGGTAAAATTGGACACTATGCCCAAAGTTGTGCAGAAATTCCTTATGATAAGGAGTTCTTCTCTATGAATGATAATCTTCTTTATGGCCCATGGCTCAAAACAGAGATGAATTCACCAAGCCCCTTCTGGAAACCTTATGTGGCGGCTACTTTAGAAGAGGTTATAAAAGAGGAGATTATCCTCAAGACCTAAGATTTTTAGAGCTCCACCAAAACTAAATAGAGGAAAGATAGAGAGGGAAATAAGAGCTGATCATCTATAGAAGAAAGAGGAAAATGAAAAATGAGTGACCTTGAATCACCCACCCATGACTGTGTGATCCTTTTTGACAAAATGCGTTAATTGAGGCCAAGCCCTTTTTGCCAAAACTCTGTTCATTCTAGCTAGACAAAGCTCCCCAAACAAAAATTTATATTTGAGTTAAGGCTTGGGAAATGAAAAAAGGAAGGAAAACCCATTTGTATGAAAATCAGAAGACCCCTGAATTTGTTATTGGATAAGGCAAAACTCCTCAAAACCCCCGTTACTCCAGCTGAAGAGTTGGCAATATGGGCATTGGTGGCTTGATCTAACAAGCCAGCGGGTTACCAATGAGTTTATTGGCATGCAATTGTTAAGGGTTGGGCACACCTTTGACAGTTCAAGTATTGAGAGCCATTATGGCTCAAGATAGGCCCAACTTATTGTTCTTACGTGAAAAGAAGAATCAAGAAAGGGTTGTTCAGCATGTGAAAAGGATTCTCAAGTTTCAGAATTTATTCATCGTGAATCCAATAGGCGCTAGAGGAGGTTTAGCTTTACTATGGAGGAAGGATGCAAAGGTAGTAATTAATTCAGCCACATATGAACTTATTGATATTCAATATGAAGATCCCACCCCGAGAATCCCCTTTAGGGTGACCTTTCTCTATGCACTAGCTACATATCAGGCAAGACTCAATACTTGGGACAACATTAAATAGCTCAAATCTGTAAGTAATCTCCCTTGGTTTTGGATTAGGGATTTTAATGAAACGCTTTATTAGTGGGAGAAAGTGGGTAGCAAACAGTCAGATAGAGAGGAAGGAAATCTAGTGAAGAAAAGGTTGGATAGGGCTATTTATGATCTTGACTGGAGAACCACCTTCGCACTTGCGAAGGCCTTTACTTTACCTGCAATAGACTCGGATCACTCCCCATCCTTTTATCCTTAACCACTGAAAAGGTGGAAAGGAAAAGGCTTTTTAAATTTGAATACTTTTGGTTGAAAAGTGAAGATGGCAATCACATCATTAAAGAGAAGTGGGATGAATTAGAAAAGGAAAGGACTGCACTGACGAAAAAAATTAAGAAAGTCTCAATTGCCCTGGAACAGTGGAGTAAAAAATGCTTCTGGAATAATAGAGTTGAAATCTAGAAACTAAAAGAGGAGCTTACCGAGTTAGTGAATGACCAGAATGTGCTTTATGATAGAAACCTTTAGAGAAACATTTCTGCCCAGATTGAGAACATATGGAGAAGAGAAGAGATGTACTAGGACTTGCGTCCAATAATAAACTGGTTAAAATGGGGGACAAGAATACAAAATTTTTCCATGCTACTATTATCCAAAGGAGGAAACACAATAGAAACTCGATGCTAAAAAAGATGGAGGAGGAAACATAGATAAAAAAACCCCAAAATCCTGAAAAATATAATGTCGAAGTTCTTCGAAAATCTCTATCACTCTGTCGGCCCTCGCAATTTCCATCCAGTACTACAACAATGCCATACCCTAGTAACAAGTGAAATGAATGCAGATTTATTTGCTCATGTAACCCTCTTAAAAATTGAAAAAGCGATTTTCGAGATGGGCTCAAAGAAAGCCCTCAGACTAGATAGCTTGAATGGACTGTTTTATTAAAAGAATTGATAGACCATTAAAATAGGCGTGTTTTAAGACATTAAGAATTTTTCTTCTAATCTAGAGAATTACATCATAAGCTGAACATGACACTAGTTACTCTAATTCCCAAGGTGAAGAATCTGGAAAGGCTCAACCAATTCAGGCCTATCATCCTTTGCAACTTTGCTTACAAGATAATTTCAAAGGTATTTGCAAACAAGCTAAAATCTATTTGCCTGATCTTATCGCGGAAGAACAAAGCGCTTTGTTAAAAGGTAGACAAATCCAAGACAATATCATGGTTGCTCAAGAAGTTATACACCAATTGAGGGTTAAAAAGAGGGGAAAAAAAGATTCTAGGCAATCCTCAAATTTCATATGAAGAAAGTCTTTGATAGAATTGAATGGAATTTCTTGGAAGAATGGCTATTAAAGATGGGTCTTTGTCCAATTTGGGTTAGCAAAATTATGAAATGTGTTACACTAGCCACTCCAAACGTCAAATTCAATGGCAAAGCCCAAGATTACTTTCAGCCTTCGAGAGGTGTTAGACAAAGGGATCCTGTCTCACCCTATCTTTTTATCCTTATATCTAACATCCTATGTATGTTGATAAGAAAAGCTGTGAACAAGGGGACGATAAAGGGCATTAAGCTGAACAAATCTTGCCCAACTCTATTCCACTTATTATTTATTGACGACTCCATATTATTCTTGGATGGAAAAACCATAGAATGTAAGAAACTAGGCATGATCCTAAACTAGTATTGTTATGCCTCTAGACAAGAGATTAACCCAACAAATTAGGTCTTTTTACGGAACCACTCTATCCACAATAGCTTTAGAATAGTCTAACCAAATCCTTAAGGGTTCCTGTCATGAGAAAAATTGGGAAATACCTAGCTTTTCCACCTAATTGGGAGGATTCCAAAAAATAAATGTTCGCTTGGATCAATGATAGAGTAAATATGAAACTCGAAGGGTGGAAGGAAAAGTTGATTTCAAAAGGGGGGAAGGAAACTTTGATTAAAATCATGGTTCAAGCTATTTCTCAATATTCTATGTCAATCTTCTAGATCCCACTTTTCATTTGCCAATCAATCGACAAAAAGATAGCTACCTTTTTGTGGAAGAATAATGAGTCCCAAATAGGACTACCCTGATAAAAAATGGGAAATCCAAAAATAGAGAAAGGATAATGGGGGCTTTGGCTTTAAAGACTTGATTGCTTTCAATAAAGCTATACTTGGGTAACAAGCCTGGAGGATAGCACATAATGACAAATCATTATGCAGCAGAGTCCTAAAGGGCATCTACTTCCAAAACTATAAGTTCTTGCAGGTAAAAAGAGGAACAAGACCATTTTGGCGCTAACAACTATGGTAGGGAAACTATCACAAAATCTATTAGATAGCAAATTGGCATTGGCAAATCAGTTAACATGAAAGAGGACTACTGGCTTAATAGGGGCCTAATTGGTGGTCCCGCACACAGATTTGACCCCCCCTAGCGTAGCTGAATTGATTTTCAAAGAAGAATAACAGTGAGATGAACACACACTTAGACCCCACAACCACGAACCCCCGGTTAAGTCATCTAACTCAGAGAAGTTTTGAACTCAGGACCTCTCGTGAAATGAACCGAGCGCAAACCAACTCGGCCACCAAATGATGGGTGCATATAGTATAAATTTTCATGCGTTTATAAAAGAAAGAATGAAAAAAAAAATTGTGTGACGTATGCTCCTTGATTATCTTGATTTTCAGATGTTCAATTAATCATTTGTACACTCGCATGATAATTTTTATTAGTGCTTTAGGTTAAAATCGATCAATGCTGTCTTTTCAAATGATTTTTCATTGAATAAAAATGATATCGAAAGAGTGTTAGAGTAATCTAACGTAACCAAGTCCTCGGATTTTGAATCTCTAGTTTGTAGAAGTAATTTAGTTCTCTCGTTAAATTACTTAGGTTTCTAAATTGTCAAGCCCCGCATCGAACTACCGCGCAACATTCGCCTAACACATTTACAAGCGATTGATTCGAAGACGATTCCCAGGATTGTCACCAATCAGCCTTTGGTTCCTTTAAGACAAACGCAATGGAAACGATTCGCATCCCCAGACAGCATACAAGCGATGGCAGAAGATAGAGAAACATGGCCAACATAACATAAATATCAAATACAACCCTTATCCAGGTTTACAATGCCTTAAGCACAAACAACATCCAAGACCCTCAAAAACTACGAACTTCGGTAGCTAGGCATACCAACTAGTTTTTTCACAAAAGGGGGGCGCACGAGAGCGTCAGCTCTCTAAGCATCGTCTATCTCACTCAAGTCCTCAGGCGAGATCTCCTCGGGTTCATAATCGTCTTCCACGCCAATCTCCATTGGCTCCTCCTCAGGTTCATCAGCATAATACACGGTCGGCCCTTCCTCCCAAAAGTCGTCCTCCTCGGACTCGGGTCCGGATTCGGGGTCCGCTAGGGCGCCATTAGGTGGGATCGCGTGTGGGTCACGAGCCTCCAAAACCTCCTGAAGGATGTCAAAACCAGATATCACACTGGAGTAATTCTCTCCTACCTTCATCCTCCACCCCTCGTATTGGTGTCTCTCCCAATCCACGTCACCCACATCGACCCACATGGTGGTTACCTGCCACACGTACACGCTGCCATCGTTTGCCAGGTATTCGGTCTTGTCTGTCTCTACTTGCCTAGGCACTCTAAAAAGCTTTTTTGGTCCACTCATATTCAAGGTTTGGGATCTGAAAGGTTGGGGTTCTATAACCCGTGAGATTCACATCTCAATAAGCCTAAACCCTAAGCCTCACCTAGAACAACGCATTTGCCAGGTCGACCCTAAAACATGCAACTCTAGGTAGCGGTCCCTACACAACTACCAATACCTATCACAATATCAGGCAATTCATGCAAGCGGTTCAAGTATGTCTCAAGCATCGGTCGCACACATCTCAATCATTTTAAATGAACAGATGCAGGATGCTCAAGCCATTAATGCCTCATGTGAACTTGACTCCTCGGAAATCACTTGACCATAAGGTCCGGGCCCTGTGTTCTTCACGCCTTGGCCATGCCTCAACCCGTGTCATATAGGCACCTCAGGTTGGTACCCTTATCGCTCCAGCTACTCGTGCTTAGCACGTCACAGGCGCACAGTGCCTAACCCCGGCACTCTTATCGCTCCAATTCCCTACCCGCTTCCCCGGGCCTGACAGGGCCGTACCCAGGCTGTTCTACGCACTCCGCGACGTGCTAAGCACGGGTAGCTGGAGCGATAAGGGTACCAACCTGAGGTGCCCTCATTAACATTGTACTTCGCATAAATACTCACGCATGCGTCCAAAGGTTACTAAGCAGCTCAAGAACACATCAAATCCCTACTTTTCACTCATGGACAGCCCCTAACCCACTCATTTACGCAATTTCCAACATGCTATTCCTCTTTAGGACCTTACCAATCTCTCGCCAAATCACTATCTAAAGTCCCAACCGATCACGTGAGTTCCTAACATGCAATCTACCACTCTAAGGCATTTTAAATACTCAAGAATTCCCTCATTTACCACCATGGGCAGCCCCCTATCCACAACCATTTAAGGTTCTAATGTGAGCTCACTATACCTAAACACGATCTCATATACTCTAGAACACACCCTAAGGTAAACCATGCATAATCCGCCACTCTAAGTTTAGTCTAGGGGTGCCGAGGAGTTGAAGACAACTCGGCGGGATGACGACGATCACGGCGGTGGAGCGGCACGAACGAAGGCGGCGAGCGCGCGAGACCGAGAGCGAGCAAGAACTCCGGTGGTCGGTGGAACGGTGATGGAGTGAGAGAGAGGAGAAGGCGTTGCGTGAGGGGGAGCCGAAGATAGAGAAGCCTAGAAGATGAGTGAAGGAGAGAAAGTGAAGAAGAAGTGAGGAAGAGGACTTCTCTTCCATTTGCTAAAAGAGGACTTGTTGGGAGAATTCAAAAAAAAAATGGAAATGACTTGTCTTGGAAATGCAAGTCTTCATTAATGGAGACATGACAAAAAGGAGGTCAATGATAGCATTGGGAAAGGAAGCTTTAACTAATGAAAGTGACATCTCTTCAAGAAAGGACAAGCTTGCCATTGTTGGAAAAGACTAAAGAAAGTGGCATTAGATGGCTAGAAGACAAAAATGCATAAAGGAAGCTTTAAGAAGGCAAAAAGGTGGTAGTCATTAAGGATGATGGGACAAAGGTAATTATGAGCTTTTGGGGAAAAGGACTAAATGCAAAAAGAAGAAATGATGTGACAAGTGTTCTTGAAAAAGTGAAAAGTAACTTAGATGTGACTAGTTTCCTTTTAAAGTGATGGATTGGACTTTTGTGCGGCGATGTGACTTTTGACAACCGACACGATGGATTAGACATTTCCTTTTAAAGACACGACTTTCGAGACTAACCCGACCCCAAGTTCTAATTTGTGCTGAACACAGTCTACCCACGATCTAGGGAGGTCAGAGCGAACCAGGGGCGGAATGGTCATTTCCATTCTTGCCTTACTTCGCGGCACTCTAGAGCCAAACAATTGATTTCTGAGCCAACTGTACTGACGTCGAATCTTCTTAACTGCGATACCCTTGAAAATTCGGTTGTCCAAGATCAGAATTTAAGTTGAGGCCACATCCATTTAATGACGACTTTAGTAAATACTCAGATTAACAGGCGACTTTTAGGAGAAACGCGTATCGACCGAATTATCAGTCCACGTACTTTAATTTCCTAGGCAGTCATTCTCCTTTGGTTAGTCATCTTGGAGTTATCAGGTCCGAGTGAGATCTATCTAGAGCGCATTAATGAAATAATTCCATTCATTAATATAAATCCCGAAAACAAGTCGAATTTCTAGGATGTCACAATTCTTCCCCTCTTATAAAAATTTCGTCCCCGAAATTTACAATGGCACTACTGCTCAAATAAATACGGATACAAGCACTTCATTTCTTCCTCATTTTCCCACATCGCGCCTTCTGTTTCGTGATGCTCCCAGATTATCTTGACCAGTTTCACTGTCTTGTTCCTTAAGACTTGCTCCCTTCGGTCTTCAATCCGCACGGGTCTTTCCACATACGATACTCGATCATCCACTTCAATGACTTCATGATCGAGTATATGGCTTGGGTCCGGCTCGTGCTTCCATAGCATCGAAACATGGAAGACGTTTTGCACTTGCGATAGATTCGGCGGTAAGGCTAGACGATAAGTCAAGGTCCCAATTCTTTTCAAAATCTCAAACGGACCTACAAATCTTGGGCTCAATTTTCCTTTCCTCCCAAACCGAGATAGTCCTCTCATTGGCGAAACCTTCAAAAACACATGATCTCCTACTCCAAACTCCAAAGGCCTACGCCTCTTATCTGCATAGCTCTTTTGACGACTTTGAGTCGTTTTGAGCCTATCTCTGATCACTTTCACCGCCTCCACAGACTGCTGAACTAGCTCGGGGCCTATTATACTTCTTTCACCAACTTCGTCTTAGCATATCGGGGTTCTACACGCTCTACCATACAAAGCCTCGAAAGGTGACATCCTAATACTCTGCTGATAGCAATTATTGTATGCGAATTCCACCAAATGCAGTTGATCTTCCCAACCTCCTTTAAAATCAATCAAACATGCCCTTAACATATCCTCCAACGTCTGAATCGTCCTTTCTAACTGCCTATCAGTCTGTGGGTGATATGTTGTATTGAACCTCGGCTCTTATCCCAAGGCAGTTTGCAGACTTTTCCAAAATGTCGCGGTAAAGCGAGGGTCACGGTCCAATGTGACTGACACTGGGATTCCATGCAGACGGATGATCAGACGCACGTACAACTCAGCCAACTTATCCAAGGAGAAGTCCTTTCGCACTGCTATGAAATGAGCAGACTTGGTCAACCTATCGACCACAACCCATATTGAGTCATTTTCTCTCTGACTCCTTGGCAAACTAGTCACGAAATCTATGATGACATGCTCCCATTTCCATTCTGGGATCTCCAATGGCTGCAACAATCCTCCAAGCTTACAATGTGCGCCTTCACCTGCTGACAACTTAAGCAGTTGGCCACATCTTAGCCACATCTACCTTCATTTCATTCCACCAATAGTGCTGACGCAGGTTCTGATACATTTTCGTTCTTCCAGGGTGGATACTGTAACTGCTGCGATGAGCTTCTGACAAAATGTCCTCCTTTAGCTTCGCATCATTAGGCACACATAGACGCCCTCTGAACTTTAATACTCCATCTTCAGACACCTGAAACTCTGGCTTCCTCTTTTCCCCATCCATCGATAGAATCTTCTAAAGATCTGGGTCCGTAAACTGCAGTTCCTTAATCTTCAACTGAATATCCAGCTCAACCCTTAGGGTACCCATCAGACTCGAGAGGTGACCTACCTCTATCTTAAATTTCGAGTCTCTTATTCCTTCGAGCAGGGTCCACTCCTTTACTATCATATGCGCGATGCTCGACTTCCGACTCAGCGCATCAGCTACCTTGTTAGCCTTTCCAGGATGATACAAGATGTCGCAATCGTAATCCTTTAGCAGCTCCATCCATCGACATTGCCTCATGTTCAACTCCTTCTGAGAGAACAAATACTTTAGACTTTGATGGTCCGTATAAATCTGGAACCTCTCTCCAACTAGGTAATGCCTCCAAACCTTCAATGCAAATACTATTGCTGCCAGCTCCAAATTGTGTGTTGGATAGTTTATCTCATGCGGCCTCAACTGACGAGATGCGTATGCCACAACTCGTCCATTCTGCATCAAGACACATCCAAGCCCTTTCAGCGACGCATCACGGTAGATCTCAAACCCTCCAGATCCAGACGGGATCACTAATACTGGTGCGGTCGTCAATCTACTCTTAAGCTCCTGGAAACTTTCCTCACACTTGTTTGTCCATTCAAACTTCATTTTCTTCTTCAAGAGATGCGTCAAGGGTCCAGCTATCGCGGAGAACCTTTCCACGAAGCGTCTGTAGTAACCTACCAGTCCTAGGAAACTCCTTACTTTTGTAACCGTCGTCGGTCTTGGCCATTTCTCAATCGCTTCGATCTTCGACGGATCCACCAATATTCCTTCACCAGACACTATGTGCCCAAGAAACGCCACTCTGTTAAGCCAAAATTTGCACTTGCTAAACTTAGCGTACAAGGAGTGCTCCCTTAGGGTCCGTAGAATCGTCCTCAGGTGTAGCTCATGGTCCTTAAAGTTCTTTGAATACGCCAGAATATCGTCAATGAATACTATTATGAACTGATCCAAAAACTCTTTGAACACCTTGTTCATCATGTCCATGAAAGCGGCAGGGGCATTTGTCAATCCGAACGGGCATGACTGTAAACTCGTAATGCCCATACCTCGTCCTGGATGCCGTCTTCGGTATATCCTCCTTCTTGATTCTCAACTGGTGATAACCTGTCCTTAGGTCAATCTTTGAGAACACGGACGCTCTTTGCAACTGGTCGAATAGATCATCAATCCCCGGCAGCGGGTACTTGTTCTTGATCGTCACCTAATTCAACTGCCGGTAGTCGATACACAACCGTAGTGACCCATCCTTTGCGTTTACAAACAGTACTAGAGCGCCCCATGGCGATGCACTAGGACGAATAAATCCTTTGTTCAACAACTCCTGCATCTGCACCTTCAACTCTTTTAACTCCGACAACGCCATCCTATAAGGTGCCCTAGATATTGGCTTCGTTCTAGGGGCTAACTCAATCACAAACTATACTTCCCTTTTGGGTGGCAAACCCGGTAACTCTTGAGGGAAAACATCTAGGAATTCACACACCATAGGTATTTCCTCTAACTTCACCTCCTTAATCAAAGAATCTGCCACGGATGCCAAAAATCCAGGACATCCTTCATCCATCAGCTTAGTCGCTTCCAGCGACGAGATCCATGGGATTGAGGTTCCTCCTCGATTCCCCAAAATTTCGTATCTAGGGTGACCCACTAGATTAAGCTGGACCACCCTGCTACTACAATCAATCATGGCACCATGCTGGACTAACCAATCCATTCCTACTATCACATCAAAATCAAACATACGCAGGACAGCCAGATCAATCAATTCCTCTCTACCATCCAAGATTATTTTACACTCCTGACAACCTAACTAAACCATTACCTTATCCTTTAACGGGGTTGTAACTTGCAACAAAACATCCAAGGGTTTCACATCCATACCAGTCAATGCAACGAACTGCTCAAGCACAAAGGAATGCGATGCTCCAGGATCAAACAAAGCATAAACGGTATGATCACACAGAGAGACGATACTTGTGATCACCCCAAGCGCGTTCTCAACGTCCTTGCGCACTATGGCGTACACTCTTCCTTGTGCCGAAGGCCGATTTAGATCCCCTTGAGTAGCAGCTGTTGTCTGCAGTCCGGTCGGGGGTCGCTGTTGCTGAAACTGAGGTCTAGAATCTCGCTTTGGATAGTTCCTTGCCAAGTGTCCTGTCTGCCCACACTCAAAGCAAGCCCCAGTCTTCCTGGGACAAGGACTGTCACGCCCCGCCCTTCCTTAGCGACCGCGCGACAGTCGCTTAGTCTTTGTGTCTCGTCGAATGGCCAAACTCAAAACTGCGATCGCCCAGGAATCATCACGGCCAAACGACAGTGACAAGAAACGCAAACGAAAGCTTCCATTACTACCCCTGACAATCATACATACATGTAGATAGGCAGATAGAGAGACAAGTAAGTAGACAGTAGCCAATTCAAAGAGAAGACACAAAATACCTGTTTATGTACAACTTGCCCTTTTTATAGTATTTACATGTATATAAACATATGATGATCCCGAAGTCATCCCAACAGCCTACCCTCTAAAAAGGGAACGAGTCCCAACCAAAAACACTCTAAAAAATGGTGCTCAGGGTGCTCCTACTATTAAACCACAACCCCCTTTCTAGTCCACCTCAACTACGCTCTTATCAGAAGGCGGCCACTCCTCTGGCTCAGACTCCTCAGACTCCACTAGTGCCGGTTCTACGGCCAACAGTGCATCGTCATAGAGATCAGCCTCGTGGCCATCGATATCCATCGGCAAAGGCTCGGCGAGCTCCTCCTCTATAGGCTCTGGGTTAATGACCTCGCCTCCAAAAGTCATAGGGTCTAGTACTCCATACTGGTCCTCGCTCTGCACGTCTACATCCATACCTGTTATCGGTCCCCTAAAATCAAACTCCTGAAGCTCACGCTCCATCTATGCCTCAAACTTCAGTGGCATTAGAAACTCGCTACCCTTATCGACCCATACCTTACATTCTATTCGCTTATATATATTATTATTGGAACCGGGGTACAGTGACTCCCATTGCTCTATCTCCACCGGTATCCCATGCAAAATACCCAAGTTTTCCATGCTAACGGTGCGGCTCTGAAAGGCGATCAGCCGCAAGTGAGTCTAATACTCAGTGAGTAAACCAATATGACAGTATATAAAATAGCATTCATGCAACTAAAATCAGACATGCAAAATAGAACCCCATGCAACGTACGTTATTAAACTCATTCCATACGGTCAAATCAATCATGCAGTTTACAAGCAAAATCAAGCACATGCCATATATTAAACGCCATTTCAGGCTCTCGTAGTTCGTTTCCGACCCTCAAGGTCTCATACCCGTGCGATTAACACCACAACCGTGCCTCAATGTATATTATGAAAACATCTCAAGTTAACCCCCTTGTCTCTCCAGCAACCCCGTGCCGTGCACGTTCGGGCGCCTTCGGCAAGCAGGTACGTTTGCAAGCCGGAACTACGACACTGCTCATTCTCGTACCAGTCTGTCGGTCGAGCCACCTTCACCCTTGTCGCTCCGATTCTCGCGTCAATCCGTCGATCGAGCACGTTCACAAAATCAACTCACGTGCTTAGGCGCAACATTTCATTATTTATGAAAATCAAATAATCGCAAGTAAACCAGACGCATGCGAATGCTTCCGCATTCTTAATTGGTTAGTCAGACTCAATGCTCTACCCTTGGCATTTAATTACATTTGAAAATACCTTTATTTCAGGGAAAATCATCTCTTCTCGATTTCCCAAAACACACACGTATTTCCTCGATTACACCCATCACAACTCACGTCTTGATTAAATGGGACCATCAGCTACATTTCTCGTTGGAATACACCCAATTTCACTAAACTAAGTCTTGTCTCCTCACCCTAGCATTTTCGGCTAACACATGCACCACAATACACTTAGATTCTCTTTGTTTTTAGACATAAAACCTCAGCAACTCAACGAATAAATGAACTAAAATTCTAGCAACAACACACCAAAACAGAACCGGTTTCAAGACAAGACCATCACCCCAATATGGGCGACCAGACCATCCCATTTTCCACCTCAAGACCTCCTACCATTCAGCACCGCCACCCATACACAACCACATATTTATGAGCAGCAAACGGCAGCAAAAATACAGACCAACAGCAACACAAACCAGTAGAGCAAAACCGGTGCAGCAGGAAAAGAAATCAGACCACGTGCAGCAAATGACCAGAAAACTCAACCAATCTCCCTTCTTTTAATCACACACAATACCCTCAACCACCCTCCAATGAAACTAGAATATTTACTCATTTAAATGGGCTTGGATAGCAAAGGAATGAGCAGTAAACAGCAACTGGACAGAGTAAAGCAAAAGCCATACAGAACCCGTATAAACAGAACAGGGCACGCTCAGCCCACTTCCCAGCTAGAAACCAACGCACAGGAGCCACCAGACTTCCCCTCAACATCACACACCATCCTAGACTAAGAATGGTAGGTCTACTCACCTAAATGGAAGTTGGAAAATGGCAAGGGAGGGCAGAGGACAGGCTGAGCTTCTAGGGATCACCGGCGGCAAGAACTGGACCCGAGAGAGGTTGGAGTGACCGAGAGTGAAGGAGAAGACTTGGGTGTCCAAAGTGGAAAGGAAGTGGTCTCGGCGTGCATCCAAGGTGAAGAAGAGATAGAGAGAAGGAAATTTTCTTTAACTGGTCCTTAGCTTCTCTCCCACGCCCAAGTGAGGCTTGATTTACAAGCTTGGGGAACCAAATTTGTCAACTCACCGACCAATGAAGGAAATTGCATGTGCACTTGGTGGTTCTCTTATGCCAAAAGTCAAGCTAGCAGCCAATTAGGTGTTGACAAGTGGAGTATTAGAGGGAATTAAATTAAATTAGCTTAACGATAAGAAAACGGTACCCAACAACTCGATCGATAGAACAAATTTTTTTCGAAAATGGAAGTTTACAGTCAAAATGAAGCTAACGACTAGACGAACCCAAATCCAGTGTCTAAACTCTCTAAAAACTCATAGATAATTTACTGAGAAACCTAGGGCAAACCGGGATCAAATTCGTTGAATTTCTCATCGCGAAGCGACGCTCCAAACCGAAACCAAAATTTCAAACGTCCATCTTTAAACTCGAAACACCTCTGTGACCTTGTTGAAGATTCGATTATTCAAATTCGGAATCAATTTATTTCATGGTCTCTTTCATTAAATTGAAATTTCAATAAATACTCGGGCCAACGGGCAGCTATTAAGAGTTACGCGTATCGACCCGTTGGGTCCACGTACTTTAAAATCTTAAATTAGCCTTTCCCTTATGATCGACCATCCCGAGGTGATTAGTCTTGACTGAGATTTAACCAAAACGCAATTAATGAAATACATCCATTCTTTATTGAAATTTCCGAAAATGAGTCGAAAATTCGGGACGTCACAAGGACCATTCCCATGCCTCCTTCAACAAACACGGCATATCACACCCCCAGAAGGTTCTGACTATCCTATAATTCTTCGGGCCGGAGGAACAAACTTTCTATTATCCACCATTGGCCTCTTGCCGAAGTTCCTATTGTCCCTTCCTAGCACGAATCGCGATCCAGATGCAGCAGCCCTTTCCAGCATGTCCCTTTCGATCTCTTGCGCCCTTTCGTACATCTCTCCATAGTCTCTCAGACCCAGCGCAATGAGTTGACTGCGAAGTTCCGACTTTAGACCTTCTCGAAATCTCCTCGCCCGGTCCCACGGGTTCTCTATCATTCTCGGGACGAACTTCGATAGTTTTGCATACTCAGCTTCGTATTAATCCACGGACATCTGCCCTTGACGTAACCTTAGGAACTCCTCCATTTTCCTCTCCTGGGCGGCTTCAGAAAAATACTTGCTATTAAATGCCCCACAGAAAACTGCCCAATCTGGCACCACTCCTTCAGGAAAGACCCTTCCTTGGGTCGCCTTCCACCAATCAGTGGCTGTACCTTGCAGCTGATACACCGCCAAAGATACCCTTTCCTCACTTAAACACCCCAGCAAAGCGAATGCCTTCTCCAGCTTCTCAATCCACAATGACGCAGCCTCAAGCCCTCCTCTTCCGTCAAACTCCGACGGTTTCAGCTTCAGGAACTGCTTTACTAACTGATGCATCGGTCGACCTCCATTGCCGCCTCCATTATTTCCATTCACCCTGTTCATGGCGGCAGCTGCAGCAGCTTCAGCAACCTGAGTGACGGTAGCTGCCCTCTCCTGGGCCTGCCTACCTATTAAGTTTCTTATTTCTTCCAAAGCCCTCAGCACACCCTCCATCCTTGGGTCCTCCACTGCAGGGGCTTGCGAGCTAGATGCTCTAGCAGACCTTCTACCCCAGTTGTTCATATCTCCACGCTCTACTCACCTAGACCTGCTATAATTCCGTCAGGGAATTAGCAACCTTAGCCAGCTACTAAAGCCCAAAGCCTAATCACTAGGATGCGCAAATAATCTCTACACTTAGCTCAGATAGGTTTATAAGGCGAATCACAGTAAACAATCACATGTGCCATTCAAATCATGCAGACACGCCCATTCCTATCCAATACTTAAGGTCTCTCTATCTAACTACCCCATAAATCAACATCCTTATCACTCCAAGCCTCGAATACTCCAATACTTGGTCTTGACACCTGATTTTTAATTATTTTTTTTATTTTCAAAAATTAATAGAAAATCCATAAACCAATTTTGACCAAAAAAATGATTTTTTGTATTTTCAGTATTTTCCGATATTTTTATTTTTGAAAATTCATAAAAAGATCAAGAAAAAATGAGAAAATTGCAAAATCAACTTTGAAAGCTTTGGCCAAGCTTTGGGAACCATTTTTGAGCAAAAAATAATTTTTTGTATTTTTTTGTATTTTTTAAATATATTTTTTAGAAATTAGGAAAATATTTCATAAATAATAGCATTTGAGGCCACAAAAATACATAAAAGTAGTCAATATTTTTCTTTTAAATCCCTTTTCATGTTGGCCACCGTAAATTTAAAAAATCCAATTCGGGGTCGTGTATTCCTTCACGAGCATAATCTCGAATCGGGCCTAAAAAAATTTAATTTGAGTCAATTTATTTTCATTTTTTACTTTTAGGAGTTATGACATTGTTCTTTAATATTCTAAATTTTCATCTTGGCACAATTATACTCAGAATGACCCAATTTTACAAAAAAGGCTTTAATTAAATTTTACATTATTTTCAGTAACAAGAAATGAGCTTAAATTTGACATGCGGTGAATTGTGTCAAAAATTGTGAGGAGATTTAGACTTAAAGAAATAATTTTTTCAGGGACTAAATTGTAAATAATTAAAATTCAGGGACTATAGTGCAAATACCTAATTCTTGAAGAATTATTTTGCAAATAACAAAAATAAGAGTTAGTGGAGAAATTAGAATGAAGAAGGGAAGATGGAGAAGAGGAGATGGAGAAGAGAAGATGAAGAAGAATGGATGGAGAAAATAAAATAAGAATAGAGAATGGAAGATGGAGAAGAGAAGATGAAGAAGAATGAATAGAGAAAATAAGATAAGAATATAGAAGGGAAGATGGAGATGAAGAAGAGTTAGTGGAGAAATTAGAATATGAGATAAATATGGAGAATGGAAGATGAAGATGAAGAAGAGTTAGTGGAGATATTAGAATGTGAGATAGAGATGGAGAAGGGAAGATGAAAATGAAGAAGAGTTAGTGGAGAAATTAGAATGGGAGATAGAGTTAGTGGAAAAATTAGAATGGGAAATAGATGAGTGGGTTATAAAAGAAGGAAGAAGTGAGCTTGAGAAAGGGATTTTTTGGAGAGAAAATTTTGGATGTTTGAGAGGGTTTTAGGAGATTGAAGAAAAATTTGAGAGAAATAAAATACCAAAAAGAGAGAGAGAATTTTGAAGATGATGGGAGTTTAAAGCTAGAGGGTTATCATCATCAATTTCTTTATCGATCAAGAATTCATCCCAGATTTAAAGCTAAATGTCCCTCTACTCTCTTTGATTTTTTAGTATAAACTAGCTCAAATTTTCTACTCTTCTCCCATTTCCCTATATTTGATTTCAGGTAGGAACCAATTATATCCATCAAGCACTTCTCATAATGCCATTGAAGCTAAGTGCCTCTTTCATTGTTCTAATTTTTAATGTGAATTAAATCATATTTGCTCCATTACTCCATTTCTCCATATTTTTATGTCAGGCAAAGAAAAACTCCAAGTCAACGGTAAATCCCATGAAGATGTAAAATTGGCGCTGACGAGCTCTTGAATGCCCATTAAATTTTCAATTGATCCGTCGATGGATTTCGATCCGAATTGTCAAATCAATTCGTTTTATTTTAAAGAACTTAAACCCCAGAATGTAAAAGGCAGAGCCCACTCACTGGAGGTCATTTTAAATTTCTGCAATTTAAATTCCTGCACCTTAAACCCCAAAGAAGAGGGCCAAGCCAAGGCTGAGCTATCCATTGGTGGTCTTTATTTATTGTCATTTGCTTCCTGTAATTTAATTTTTGAATCACTAAACCCTAAAATGAGTAGCTCGCAGCACTGCACAGAAGTCGTTAACTCACTTCCTCTTTCGGCTTCAGGGAAATACTTAATATTTTGAAAATTCCAAAAAAATGTCACTCACGTATATTCCATTTAAAAAAGTGAAAATACAAAAAGAGAACACTCTACTAGAGCCTTAGGAATAAACCAAGCCTGAGTTGCCAAATTACGATATCCATAAAATTAAGGTACCGAAAGGGCATTAGTTTTAATTAACTAGTGTAACCAAGTCCCCGAACTCATAATCTCTAGTTCATAGAAGTAATTTAGTTCTCCTGCTAATTTACTTAGGGCCGAAATCCATTGACGGATCAATTGAAAATTTAATGGGCACTCAAGAGCTCGTCAGCGCCAATCTTGCACCTCCATGGGATTTACCGTTAACTTGGAGTTGTCCTTTGCCTGACATAAAAATATGGAGAAATGGAGTAATGAAGCAAATATGATTTAATTCACATTAAAAATTAGAACAATGAAAGAAGCACTTAGCTTCAATGGCATTATGAGAAGTGATTAATGGATATAATTGGTTCCTGCCTGAAATCAAATATGGGGAAATGGGAGAAGAGTAGAAAATTTGGGCTAGTTTATACTAAAAAAATCAAAGAGAGTAAAGGGACACTTAGCTTCAAATCTGGGATGAAATCTTGATTTATGTTGATCAATGAAGAAATTGATGATGATAACGCTCTAGCTTTAAACTCCCATCATCTTCAAAATTCTCTCTCTCTTTTTGGTATTTTTTTTCTCTCAAATTTTTCTTCAATCTTTCAAAACTCTCTTAAACATCCAAAATTTTCTCTCCAAAAATTCCCCACTCAAACCCACTTCTTCCTCCTTTTATAACCTATTAATCCATCTCCCATTCTAATTCCTCCACTAACTCTTCTTCATCTTCATCTTTCTTTCTCCATCTCTATCTCACATTCTAATCTCTCCACTAACTCTTCTTCATCTCCATCTTCCCTTCTTTATTCTTATCTTATTTTCTCCATCCATTCTTCTTCATCTTCTCTTCTCCATCTTCCATTCTCTATTCTTATCTTATTTTCTCCATCCATTCTTCTCCATCTTCTCTTCTCCATCTCATCTTCTCCATCTTCCCTTCTCTATTCTAATTTCTCCACTAACTCTTCTTTTTGTTATTTGCAAGATAATCCTTCAAGAGCTAGGTATTTACACTCTAGTCCATGAATTTTAAGTATTTACAATTTAGTCCCTAAAAAAGATATTTCTTTATGTCCAAATCTTCTCACAATTTTCGACACACTTACCGCATGTTAAATTTAAGCTCATTTAATTAAAGCCCTTTTGTAAAATTGAGTCATTCTGGGTATAATTAGGCCAAGATGAAAATTTGGAATATTAGAGAACAATGCCACAACTCCTAAAAGTAAAAAATGAAAATAAATTGACTCAAATTGAATTTTTTTAGGCCCGATTCGAGATTATACTCGTGAAGGAATACACGACCCCGAATTGGATTTTTTTAAATTTGCGAAGGCCAACATGAAAAGGGATTTAAAAGAAAAATATTGACTATTTTTATGTATTTTTGTGGCCTCAAATGCTATTATTTATTAAATATTTTCCTAATTTCTAAAATATATATTTAAAAAAATACAAAAAAATATGAAAAATTATTTTTTACTCAAAAATAGTTGCCTAAGCTTGGCCAAGGCTTCCAAAGTTGATTTTGTAATTTTCTCATTTTTTCTTGATTTTTTTATGAATTTTCGAAAATAAAAATATCGAAAAATACTAAAAATATGAAAAACTATTTTTTGGTCAAAATTGGTTCTCTAGGCTTGGCTAAAGTCCCCAAAGTTGATTTTTTAATTTTATGAATTTTTATGAATTTTGTATTAATTTTAAAAAAGAAAATATGATTAAAAATCAGGTGTTAACACCTAGAAGAACACATACGCTAGGTCGACCCTAAAACATGCAACTCTAGGTAGCGGTTCCCACACAACTACCAATACCTATCACAATATCGGGCAATTCATGCACGCAATTCAAGTATGTATCAAGCATCGGTCGCACACATCTCAATCGTTTTAAATGAATAGATGCAGGATGCTCAAGCCATTAATGCCTCATGCGAACTTGACTCCTCGGAAATCACTTGACCATAAGGTCCAAGCCATGCGTTCTTCACGCCTTGGCCGTGCCTCAACCTGTGTCATATAGGCACCTCAGCTTGGCACCCTTATCGCTTCAGCTACCTCGTGCCTAGCACATCACAGGCGCACAGTGCCTAACCCCGGCACTCTTATCGCTCCAATTCCCTGCCCACTTCCCCGGGCCTAACAGGGCCGTACCCAGGCGGTTCTACGCACTCCGCGAAACGAGACATCTCGAGCCAGCATGCAATGTCATGCAAATGACCATTCACAAATCTCAGCATTCAATGGACTCATATAAAGCCATCTCGGTGATCCTCACACCACATAGTACATCAGCGTGCCGCAATATCTAAATGCACCTTAACGGATATCATGAATGACATGATGCAACAGGCATGCTCCACGAGTAAAGTACTCACACTGATTATTCCTTCCGTACCAAGTAGGGCTTAATTTCCAACATTATGTACATGCGAGGCTAAACAATTCAAGTATTCCAAAAGCCACATTCTAACGTCTCACGACTCATATTTTAACATTTCGAGCTCTCATTAACATTGTACTTCGCATAAATACTCACGCATGCGTCCAAAGGTTACTAAGCAGCTCAAGAACACATCAAATCCCTACTTTTCACTCATGGACAGCCCCTAACCCACTCATTTACGTAATTTCCAGCATGCTATTCCTCTTTAGGACCTTACCATTCGCTCGCTAATCACGTGAGTTCCTAACATGCAATCTACCACTCTAAGGCATTTTAAATACTCAAGAATGCCCTTATTTACCACCATGGGCAGCTCCCTATCCACAACCATTTAAGGTTCTAATGTGAGCTCACTATACCTAAATACGATCTCATATACTCTAGAACACACCCTAAGGTAAACCATGCATAATCTGCCACTTTAAGTTTGGTCTAAGGATGAGGCTTACCCGTTTAAAGTGCCAAGGAGTTGAAGACAACTCGGCGGGATGACGACGATCACGGTGGTGGAGCGGCACGGACGAAGGCGGCGAGCGCGCGAGACCGAGAGCGAGCAAGAACTCTAGTGGCCGGTAGAACGGTGATAGAGCGAGAGGGAGGAGAAGGCGTTACGTGAGGGGGAGCCGAAGAGAGAGAAGCCTAGAAGATGAGTGAATGAGAGAAAGTGAGGAAGAAGTGAGGAAGAGGACTTCTCTTCCATTTGCTAAAAGAGGACTTGTTGGGAGAATTAAAAAAAATGGAAAGGACTTGTCTTGGAAATGCAAGTCTTCATTAATGGAGACATGACAAAAAGGAGGTCAATGATGGCATTGGGAAAGGAAGCTTTAATTAATGAAAGTGACATCTCTTTAAGGAAGGACAAGCTTGCCATTGTTGGAAAAGACTAAAGAAAGTGGCATTAGATGGCTAGAAGACAAAAATGCATAAAGGAAGCTTTGAGAAGGCAAAAAGGTGGTAGTCATTAAGGATGAGGGGGCAAAGGTAATTATGAGCTTTTGGGGAAAAGGACTAAATGCAAAAAGAAGAAATGATGTGACAAGTGTTCTTGAAAAAGTGAAAAGTAACTTAGATGTGATTAGTTTCCTTTTAAAGTGATGGATTGGACTTTTGTGCGGCGATGTGACTTTTGGCAACCGACGCGATGGATTAGACATTTCCTCGAGAAACGTGCCACGGGATCGGATGAAATTAAAGACACAACTTTCGAGACTAACCCGACTCCATTTTCTAATTTATGCTGAACACAGTCTACCCACGATCTAGGGAGTTCAGAGCAAACCAAGGGCGGAACGGTCATTTCCATTCTTGCCTTACTTCGTGGCACTCCAGAGCCAAACGATTGATTTCTGAGCCAAATGTACTGACGTCCAATCTTCTTAATTGCGATACCCTTGAAAATTCGGTTGTCCAAGATCAAAATTTAAGTTGCAGCCACATCCATTTAATGACGACTTTAGTAAATACTCAGATTAACGGACGACTTTTAGGAGAAACGCGTATCGACCGAATTATCAGTCCACGTACTTTAATTTCCTAGGCAGCCATTCCCCTTTGGTTAGTCATCTCGGAGTGATCAGGTCCGAGTGAGATCTATCTAGAGCGCATTAATGAAATAATTCCATTCATTAATATAAATCTCGAAAATGGGTCGAATTTCTAGGATGTCTCATAAATGACCATTAAAAACGATTAGTGGTGACTCCAAATTGAATAGACTTTGCATGAAAAGAACCTAAGTTGCAATTCGATAGGACTTGGGAATGTCCAAATTAGGTTAGTCAATTAACCTAATAATCCGTTAACTTAGAATTTCGCCCTCACCGAATTTTTTCAGGTCGCAACAGCCGACAGGTCATTTCCTAAAAATTGAAAATTCCGACACGTTGGGCCACATTATATATTAAATATATATTTATATATACATGAAAAATTGTTATCTTTACTAATATTTCAATCAAATTAATTTGATACAAAAGGTCTTTGATTAAACCCTTAGAACACTTGAATGGAGAAAACAATCAAACTAGATAATGAGGATTTACCTTGATGATCTCTACAAGTTGGTCCGCTGCATTTTCTCTTAGTGGCTACACTCAAAAGTAACGAGCAGCAAATACAAAGAGAAAGAGTAGATTTTGGAGTCCCACATTGGTAGACAAGTGAAAGAGACAAAGAGAAAGTCTCTATAAGAAGCCACAAATGAGAAAAACAGCCCTTCAGGTTGGACGAGAAAGTCCCACATTGGAGGCAAGTGAGATGATAAGTTTGATGGCTCTATAAAATGCGACAGATGAGATGCAAATAGGCTAGCTTCTCTGGGCTATTCTTGGCTGAGTTGAAGAGATAGTTTAAGTTAATATTTTTAGTGAAAAGTTTTATTGACACGCGTGCCTGGAGTGTGTCCGAGTGTTGACTACATGTCCGATGGCGGACATGCGTTGACCACGTGTCAGATATAGGTCCATGCATGTCGAACGTGTGTCCGTGTCCGATATTCGATACATGTCGAAAATTGACACAAAGGCCCATTAAGCATGTCCGTGCTACGTAGACTATAACTCCCTTGCTTCATCAAGCTTACCGAAGTTTCCCCTTTTTTTTTTTGGTCGAAAGCTGACCGCAGTTCACATACCCTCAAATTGTACTCGTCCAACAGATAACAATCTTAGATGATATCTCATCAAATACATTACGGGCTTTACTTTTTTACATTTTTACCTATCAATCTTTTTGTGGATAAATTTTTTTCCTTTCCATTGGTAATTTTACTGATATGTATTGTAATTCTCTCATTTTCTTGTCAAAAGGATGCCATTTTCTTAGTGAACTGTAGAATTGATATAGGAGAATGGCCATGCGAGTTAGAAAGGTATATTATCAAAGATTCAAACTTGCGTTAATCTAACCGCCACAAACAGTATACAAATTAAAGACAAATTGAAATAAATTGAAATCACTATAAATCAATGGAAATTGCGTCGAACTAGCACGAATACCGAGGCCTGTGTTTCACATAGTTTCCTTAAAACAGATTCGTCCCCTCCGGTACGTGCTCGAGGTTGATTGAACGTCTGTTTCCCAGGATACAACGGCAGCAGCAAAGAGGTGAGCACAACTCTTCAAGGCTCTCGACGAATCTGAACAAGTGGAACTGGAACACTATCGGAAAAAGGAACACTGCAGAGAGAGGACTAGAGAGAAGGAAGAGCGAATTATTGATCTGCTTAGAAACGAAGGGGAGGCCACCATTTTATAGCTAATAGTGGGGGGGCTTTTCCGTCAAATAAACGTTGGAACGGTCGTAGAATTAATTTGCCGTTACAAGAGAAACGGCCGAGCATAATTAAAATGGCGTAATAAGTCTGCCGTTACAGGAGAAAACGGCCGATTAAAACCGGCGGTTATAATCCGTAACGTGAATAAAACGGCGATTAAATCCGTAACGTAAATAAATAAATAAAACGGCTGAATAAAAATAATTGGATGATTAAATTCGAAATAATGACGGATGCTGACCACGGGAAAATAGCAATTTTGAGTTGGAGAAAATTAAATTCGAGGCAAAACTGGGCCTATCGCGAGGCCCACCTTTCGGTCCAACATTCTATACGCAGGTCGTGCGCCCACGCCCAAGTTTCAACTCGTCGGGCCTGGGATTTGCACCCCCCTGCGCCTGCGCGCGAGGCATAGGACTTGTCATAATAGTTACTACTCCCAAAGAGTGTAACTCTATATAAAGTGTTTTGAGGCCTCCTTTTTCTCCAATGTGGGACTATTTGTTTTCACTTCCCACTTCCAACTCAAGGGTGTCTTTTCCATTTGAGGTCAATTTCTCATTCACCCATTAATTTTCCCATATTTCCAACAAGGTATTGATTGAAGAAGATGATTACTGGTTGCCAGCATCAATCGCGAAACCATAGCTAAACTTTGTGTACTTATTTGCAGTGCAAGTGCCTATAATTTTCCTTATGCTTTCTCCTGTAGCAATTGCTAAATGCATTGACTGAGCTGGAGGAATTGACGCCCAAAGTGTAGGAGAAAATCAATGGTTCTAACAGGAAACAAGCAAACCAATGGACTCCTCTCAAAAAGTAGATTTCGCCAAATTAGACATGAAAAATACTATTGCAGCCTATTCTTCCACAAATTTATCCTAACTCTGTCTTCACTCGAGTTGTGCAAGTTGTGCGTTCCTATCTTTGTGATTTAAGGAGCATTTATCTATCGAACGCAAAAGATGAATCAGACACCCATTAGATAAGTCATGACATTCTAAGCTCCATTCATGATTGTGATGATTCAAGCCCAACAAAGAACACGCAAAAGATGAATCGGACGCAAAAGAACAAACTGTGGTAAAAAACGATAGAGAACAAGTTTGATAGAAAACCCTAACCATGCATATTTGAGTTCCTCATATGCAAAAGACAAATCGGAGCTGCCGATGGGTTTTCGAAAGGCGACGGCGAAAGAGAAGGCGGCTTGGAAGGACTAATCGAGATCCGCGACTACCGATGAGTCTGTAGAAAGCAACTGATAGAGACAAGGTTAACCTGCTCAAAAGGGCAAATTGCAATCAATGAGTCGTTGAGGTCTTCGGACGTGCAAATGGGGAAGCGACGGCGAGTTAGAGGCATGATTAGGAGTGACAGAGCTTTGCATTCTAGAGCTCCAATGGAGAGAGCTTCGGGCATGGTCCAAAAGAAGAGAGTGATGCCCAACAATAGGATGAGGCAAAATTAGCTGAGAAATGATATTTTTCAACTTCTCAAATTTGGCAAAACACGGCTTTAGAAGTGACTTTTCACATCAGAGATTAAAAAAAATCCTTTCGGAAGTTTTTACCAAATGAATTTATGTTTCAGAAGTTACATTACCAAATAAATTTTTATTTCAAAAGTACTTCTGAAGTAGAAATCAACTTCCAAAAATGTTATCATGTGCATCCTTAACTAGTTTGGGAGTTGCCCTTTGCTGATCCTTCACTCGTTGTGGGTTCCTATTCGTTCTCATCATGGATTCATGTTCATTTTCATTTAATTTTCCTGTTGATGGTTATTTGATATTCAGGACATATTTAAATCTAATTAAGTTTGTATTTTTATTTTTAATATTTTTTTAACTTTTAGCGTTTTTATTGCAGCGAGCCACGTTGGCTTGAGGTAATAATAAAAAAAAATGCAACGTTGGATTTCTTGTCAAGCAGATCTAAATTGGCACTTAAGGATCATTTTTAAAAAATATTGGCACTTAAGTTCTCTGAAAGAATTGTTTTGCCACTAAAGTGAGGACCGTATACAAGTTTTAGCACTTTTAATATCCTTTTGCATGTAATCGATAAAACCGGCCTCATTCGCACCTCAAGGTCTCCCATTTTCCCTCAGCCTGGGATCATCTCCAACAAAGGCACTCCAAACTTGTGTGTGCATAGTTAAAAAAAAAAAAAAAAGGCCCAATGAGGGTCAAGTTTTGTAATCTACTAAAAAACATGAAGGAAAAATGCAGGTTGAAACAGACATGAACACTCTTACCCTTCGAGCTGCTGTTTCGACCATCAAATTCGAATAGCCATCAGCGGCTCGAGATTTTCAGACAAGATAATACTGCTGGTCCTGAGATCATAACCCACTTGAGGCCACAATTCATGCAAATCACACGGGCCTTCCATGACTCCAACCAATGCCTTCAACAGCGGAGCTCTCTCTGTCAACCACAACTCCAGGCTCTCTCTGCCCATCCGTTTTGTCATGATCGCACTCAATTCCCAATCATCGCACCAACCCAGTACTCGCACCAGGTTCTTGTGGCGCGATTGGACAAAAACCGCGCACCCTTCGACGAATTTTGTCGTGCTGTCATTGGAAATCTCACACAAGTGTATTTCCATCCTCACTTTAGTACCCATCTCTCAGAAGACCTCTGTAAATGTCTACTTTGTCATCTCTCAGAATCCACTGTACCTGAATGCCCTATTGTCCGCTTGCATTTGTTCCAAGAAGCTTGACAAGGTCGACGAGATTTTTGGGCTATTGCGAGGAAACTGTCGTTGGATGTCGACATTTGCACTTGCAATACAGTTACGAAGGATTATGACTATGGTTAATATTAGAAAAAGCCTCAGACTGGTATATTTATGACAAATTTACTCCGAAATAAGTTTTTTGACCACAAAAAAAAATTAAAATTGGTATATTTGTAAAATTTACCGCAAACTAATATTTTGATAACCAAAAACCTCAAACTGTTACACTTATGACAAATTTACCTCCGTTAGCTTCCATTAAATTGGGTTAATATCAAGAAAAGGCACAAACTGGTACAATATGACAAAAGAAGATTAAAAACCCTAAATTGGTACACTCGTCAACTACCACTTATCATCTACCTTAGCAATTCAATCGTAAAATTCAACAAAAATGATTGGGTGAAAAATTTGCCACAAGTATACTAGTTTTGGACTTTTAATGGTTAAAAAATTAGTTTATGATAAATTTATTACAGGTGTACCAGCTTGAAGTTTTTTGTGATATTAACCCTTATAAATATGATAATGCAACCATATTTGATCCCCGAGCGCGACATGACTCATTTCTTGACAAAACAAGAGTCATTTAACTATCTATAGAATTTTAATTGCATATAAGAATTATGATCATTAGTAAATAAGTGCCAATTTAGGATAATTCAAAAGATGGCTTTTTGGTTGACTTTTTTTTTTGTCAAACTTGAGAAGTCAACTCTAGCTCAATCTTTGTCTAATTATGTAAAAATCACAATTGAGTGTCACTTCCATGTTTGCATGTGTAATTAAACTTTGGCATTCCGAATTTCAAAATGATCGAGGGTTAACTTTTTTCGGTTTTCGATAAAAATAAATTTGAAGTTAATCAATTTTTAGTCATATTCTAGATTTAACTCCTTTTAGACATTTGACCTAGGGGCCAATGCAATTAAGGATCTCAAGCCTCATTTGGATGAGTTCGAAAGTGGAATTTTGGGAGTTGGGAATGAAGTGGAAGCGATGGTCGACTCCTTTCAACAAAGTCAGGGGCACATCTTCAATCCAATTTCAGTACCATTTAGGCATCATGGGATAATTTGAAGAAAATAGGGCAATTTGAAAGTCTTGGATCAAACTGAAACCGCTCAATTCGGTCAACCCGATTTGACCAAGGTTGACCCAAGTCAATGAAAAAGTCAACCCACTCAACACCGTAGACCCCTGGCCAGCCGCATCTTCCCATAATTACCAAAACGCCATTAGCTCTAATTATTTAAAGTTAATTCCATGTCATCAATCCTTAATAAGACTCAATTTTAACCATCCATTTACTTTCAAATCTAGACCTTAAGATATGCCATGTCACCCATCCGTGTGACGTAGAAGGTCATCTACTAATACTTACAAATAAGTTCTAAATGTATTGGTTTCCCAACATGGACCTAAAGAAGTTAGTATAATCATATATCGAAAAAGGAAAAATTACTTGTACTTTCCAAATAATGATTTAGTTTACGGATATTTAAGAGTGATTTTTTTTCCATATATGTGGCTACTGTGTATATTTACATCTACATCTATGTAAATATATTATTGTAGAGTAATTCCCACGGACTATTTAATTAATGCCACTTGGACTTCTAGGTTGCAAGATGCCGACCATTCTCTTCACAAGGGGAACTCTTCTCACACTCTTCACTCATCTTACTTCCAACGAGCATGAGATGCTTGTCTAATTCGATACCGTGAGTTTTGTGCAAAAAAAATTACCATGACTTTTTATTAATTGTGATATTGCAATTAAATATTATAAATAGAAAATCAATGCCATAGATTTTGTTAATGAAAAACACAATGGAGTGATTTTGCAAATTAGCAAACATGGGAAACCTAACGTTTTTCTAACTCTTCCTATAAAGTATTTTTAAGGAAACAAATACTATAGTATCTCAATAATGTAATGATATTGTTGACTACATGTAAGTTTCCTTAAAATGATATGTGCCCATTAACTAATGAATTTTGGCATAAAGACACCACAAGTGCAATAACTTTCATGAGCCACCATCTCTGCTGCTGCTACTGCTGCCGTGAGGCTACTATTGCTGCCGTGATACCGTTGCTGTCGTGTTGTTGCATGAGGGTTCGAGCCGGCCATGTGGAGTTCCAGCCGAGCAAGTCCATAACCGTTGGTCCAAATTTCCTAGATTAGTGTGCAAGTTTTTGGTCTAATTCGAATTAGGAAAGAGCAATCTTGAGGATTAACGTAAAAATCCTATCTTACAAGATAAGAATATTTGGATTGCCTAATTTGAATTGATTGCATCCCTAATATATTCTTTTTCAGATTTCTGTGCATAAATTAGAAAACATGTAGATCCCCAAATATAAGGCAACATTCAAAATATTGGCTTATAATTATGCACATTATCTCTTAATATTTGCTTTCCTCTTGAATTTTTTTTTCTTGTAGCTTATCCATTGTATATGATTGTTGTTCCTTTATATTCATGTGATTTAATTTGAATATGAATAAATAATTATGCTCATAATATATGCTTACATGTGCCTGAGTACCAAGGAATTTGTGAAATAGGGTGAACATCTGACTTCACTCCAAGTACGATCTCTATCCGCACATTGAAATTATTCGTCACATGCAGTACCCTTCGTATCGGATTGATAATTTCATGAAATAGAATTAAACTTTTCGACTAATGATATTTGGGTATGACTTTAATTCTATACCAAAAATCCACTCTCCGACCCAATCTCTTGGATACATCGTTAATAAAATTCCCCATTTGACCCAATCCCCTCGTTACGAATCGAATTTAATCAGAATTTTGGAAATTTAAAGGTATATTATGGGCATAATTAATTATTTTTATTCAAAATCTCATTTTTTTTCTTATTTAATTAATTTTCCAAAAATAAAATAAAAAATCTCTGGATGTTTCTTAAGTTAAATAACATTACATGCAAAAAATAACATTAATATAAATTGAGATTTTGAGAAATCATTTTCTTAAATTATATTAGATGTTGTTCACTTGTAAATAGCTTTTTCATCTTATTTTTCCTTAAATTAGAAAATTAATAAAAATATAAAAAAAAATGCCATTCATGTTGCATAGCATATAGTTTAGATTGCATAATTGTCATGTCATATTTCCATGTCAAGTTGCCAGGTCATTCCCTTGCCACATCATTTAGGGTAATTGCATATGCATTGCATTTAATAAGAAAACCCCTATATTAAAAAAAAATCCAAGTTGTCAATCGAAAGATTTTCATGAAAAATTAGTAACAAAAGGGCATTAATAGAAATAGTAACGTAATCAAATGCCTCAAACTCATTTAATGTCTAGTTTGCAGAAATAAAGTACTTAGGATTCTAATCAACCCACCTAAAATGATTAATGACGGCTTCAATTGAACATATTTGCATGTTAATTATTTGAATCTAAGTTATAAACTGGAATGCTCGAAAGGATGTTACAAGCAATAATGAGAGTATCAAAGAGTAATGAAACTGTGGAAGCATCATACGTTATTATATTGCCCTTGACGCCCAAGTTGCATTTCTTTAGCGATTGAAGGTAGCCACCTCTCCCCTCTGATCCTCTTCAGCTCCGCAACCCTATCTTCCTCTCGTTTCACAGCTGCTTTCGCCGCCACATCTCTAGCCTCTAATCTCGCGAATGACTTCTGGCTTGAAGCTTTCGCTGCAGCCATTACATCTAAGCCATCGACAACAACAGATTGGAGTTGCCTTTTGAACTGATTAGAAAAAAAAAAAAAAGGACCAAGTAAGAGTAAGCAAGTATCATAAAAAGCAAAGTAGAAACCAAAGTCTAACCAATAATTTCACCAACCACTTCCAAGCTATGTCATCTAGGATAGCTACCAACCTTTTTCGATTTCTCATCGATCTCTTCTCCAGGTAGAATCCTTGGTTTCCTTTTTGGTCCTTGCGGCTCATCTGCTGGCATCACCTAATTTTCAGCACACATACAAGCAGCGACGTGGTTTTTTGCAGCTTGACAAGAAAATAACACTAGAGTGCATGATCAAATACCAAAATAAACCAATGCATTGAACTTCATTATTTTAGGATAGGTACCACCATAGGTCACAAGGTAAAATAGCATTGCTCTTGTAACAATTACTGAAGCAGGAAAATCGAGTCTTTGAAAATTAACTAGTCTCATTATCAGGTGCAATAAATTGTAAGCATGATGCTGGATATACATAGTCCAAATAACAATAATCTATCTGCTTGACTATAAGGAGCCAGTTGACAGAACCGCTCTGAGTGATGCATGATGCGTCAATGACTTAACTTCAGTCTCTCTTTTACAACCAGATTGGAAGATACCCTCACAAAGAGGGATGGGACATATATCAAATGGAATTACTTACCAGTTCGATCAAACATGATACCACAGGGTGCAGTTCTAAACAGTTTAATCCCACCTCCATCATCTTCTCTGTCACTACCTTGGATGGTAACTGAATTGCTCACAATTTCCAAGTTTCTCTCTACGATGTCATCCAGAAGCTTTTGTGCCTGTGGAAAAGATTATCTGCATCACAAACTGACAGCTTAACAAGTTGAATCACACTTAACTAATGCACTGAAAGAAGGCAGTAAAGAGGAGCAAGAATGCACATATATGTGATATGCTTGCATAGAAACTTGCTGTCCCTCTGTTTGTATCAAAACCATCCTGTGTGTGAACTCTCTTGCCACAAGTTAGAGCCCCAGAACACTTGCATTTTAGTATCTCACGCAGAAAAAGATTTCAGATTACAAAGAATATACTTGTCTTACATAATATACATGGAGGTTCAGTTTGCATCGTCCACTGATGGTTATAGTGAACTCCTGTAGCAAAGTTTAAATCTCTGAATGCATGATGTAATCACAATTCTGCTTAATACTTCTCCATCAAATATAGGCTTATGCTATTTTTAGGTCAAACCGCTACAACTTTAAATGAGCTTGCTATCAGGAATTGTGGAAAGGTATTACTTCTTCATCTGCAAGAAGTTCTTCCAATAATTTGGAACCTCATCTTTTTCAAAAACATGTACCCACACACACCACATTTTTGTTTACGAGCCAAAGTTGAAGTGAAGTACTTTGTGTTTATGCTAACCCTGGAGTTGTAAACTCTTCAAGAATTTTGACAAATACCAGCGCTATCAATAAAGAATTGATGCCACGTGGCAGGGTCTCACTTGAAGTTTCTCGAAACAATTTATATTAATCAGTACGATGATGAACCCACCAAAATATACAGTATCTGACACATCCCTATGGAATTAGGTCAGAAATATCATCCACTAGTCAATTTCTCAGGATGTTTTTCCTTGTGCTTATGTTCACAGTTAAAAAGTAGCCTGCACCACTTTGGGTTGCTCTGAATTTTCAGAGGCTTGGTGCTCACATAAGCAAATATTATTCTGATGGGACCAGCAAAATCAAATGAGACTGCATTGAATGGGGTGGAACAGGTCAGCGTTGCCAAAAGGATAATGTGGAATGGGTCTCAAAGATTTGCAAGTTCACAATGCTCTGACGTTCATGCTTGCCTGGAGGATAGTGCTCAACTCATGTTTTTAGGTCAAGTTGTTAAAGGGCTTGTATTATCCAAATGATTGATCTCCTTTAAGCCAAACAAGGAGGAAGATCATCATTGGGATGGCATGGCATACTAGAAGTAAGAAACTATCTTGATTTAGGAGGCATGTAGAAGTCGGTAAAACGAACATGGTGTATGGAACCTTAAGCTGGTTTGAAATGGTGCTATGACTGTTAAATCTGCTACTATTACTTAAAGGAAAAGCCAAGGATGAGCAAAAGGAATCAACAGCAACCAAAGGGTAAAGAAAGCCATATGGAGCACCGACAGTCCAACAAAAGTGAGGAGATTACAGAAACTTGCTCTGATGCTTTGCCTAGCAATCCTCAGAACTTGGAAGAGAGAGGACAGTTCATATACTGGCCAATAAGGGTCTGTTCATCCTACTAGTAGTTTCTGTAATCAGAAGGAGACAGCTGAACATATAGTGCTATCATGCAACTGAAGCTTATGTGTATTATCTGGGCACTTGGGATTGAATATAAACAAAGAAAGAAATACTTTGTGGCCAGATGAATTAAGGAATTCCTGGAAATTTAATTGTGAGAATTAAGAAATTTCTGATAAGAAGAACATGCAGGGAACAATCGCAAAGGCAAGTTGGCATAACTAGAAGGAAAGAAGCAGAACTTTCTTAAGGAGGAAATGCAAAATGCTAGAAAAAGAAGTGAGGAAGTTTAAACCCAGCTGGAACTTTGCCAGTGAAAGACAGATAATGCAGACAAATAAAGAAGAAAAGAAAGTTTTGAGGAATGGATTCCACCAGCAACCAATAAAATCAAAGCGAATTGTCATCAAGCATTTGATGAATCACAAAAGCAGTATCAGTGGGTGTAATAGCAAGAAATTCTAGAGCTGAATTGATTGTTGGAGCTGGGAAAATTGTGCGGTCCACAAGTTCACAGATGACAGAGGCACATGCTGTTCTTGAAGGAGTACAACTGGCTAAGAAGCAAGGATGGGACAGAGTCAATGTTAAGACTGATGCAGAAGCTGTGCTTGAAAGCCTGGCAAGGGCTAGGAATGATACAACCTGAATGAAGAAACTAGTGCTAATGCGATGGATAGCAGCAAGCTTAGTTTTGATGAAAAGAAAGGCAATGAGTCCTCCATTTGGGTAGCAACGCATGTTATGAGGAAGATATGCCCCAGCAATTGGATAGTACTACCGCCATCTTCCCTTTCAGGACTTCTTCATGTGGACGCAAGAAAGGCAGCACCTCTATAAATTGATAGCATCTGTGTTTACTGAATTGTGGAGAAAGAAAGGGAAATGACCTACAACATTAAATCATTTTTATCAGCCAAAAAGGAATGCACAGGCACCACATGACAGAAATTTTGGGACCTATTAGCAAGTACTATGCTGTCCCATGGACCTGTCTGTACCTTTCAGCCACCAAATTAGATAACCACAAACCTTCAATCTGAATGCCATAATTCTGCTAGAGTTCCTATAAATATCCAGTTTTCCACCGGTGCGGAGCAGAGATTCAGGTAGAATCATATCAGTGTCAGTCATTAGCGTCATTTCATGCCATTGCTTAAGGCATACCTAAACAGGGCTGATTCAACTATGCCAAGGAAAGTTTTTCATATGGTATTTATATCAGTTTTGAAGAGTAAGTTCACTGCCGCGAAACAGCCTCGCCAATTCCTAAGCAAAAATCACTGAACTTAAAGGTAGAACCCCAACTGTTAAGTACTCATAAGCCTAATTCAACATTGCTATATCTCATGTTCCACGTAGGACAGTATGATGCAGTAAACGAGGTTCTCAAGACTGAAGGCAGCAAAAAGACCCACAGATTGCGTCAGCCGGATAACAGAGATTGAAGGTTAAATGGTAAGAAGGGAACTCAAGAACATTAACAATAACAAGCCAACATTGAATTTGCAACTTCACTTGGTACCCTTTTTTTAGGTGAATGTTAATTATAATGTCAAGTGCAATTAAGTATATCATGAATATCCTTGTTGGACTCAGCTACCTCCACTTCTATTGAAAAAAAAAAAAAAAAAGGTCTAGAGACCACCAAGCAACCTACTTCAGTCTCAGCAAAATGATCAATCTGAAGCTTTCACCTCATGGTGAACAATTATTAAAAGGATGAGGAAAGGCCAGCTACCAGAGTTGACAAGAAGAACTAACTAATGATACAAGGATCAAAGATTCAGAATGCTTTCCATACACTGATGTTTGTAAATTTTAGCAATTATAAAATTCCAAATTATGCCAGCATCCTCACAGTAAGTAAAAGCACAACCATATTTTATAATTTGTAAAATAAACTTAAGTTTCTATTACGTTCTCCCAGCAACTGACAATCCCCCCTTCCCCTTGGATTAATCTGGAAAAGCAAGTGCTATTCAAACTAAAAAGTTTCTCCAACATGAACATTTAGTTCCTAATATCCCAGCATACACTTTAAAAAAGTTGTATAGCAGTATAAAGGGGAAACAGAGATACAACGAAACACACTGGACGAGGACAAATCTTGCAACAAGTGTCACAAACTTCTAAGATTCAAGTAGGATAGGGCTAATAAACTCATGTAGCTGGTTGTACTTTGTAGGCAAAGAATTAGCCACTTTTGCTATTGCCATTATGGTTGTTAAGTAGACAGCCGAATTGAACGGACTAATAATATAGTCATGTCATGTTCTTGGATATGAAAGTCATCAGAGCCAGAAAGCATTACAAGGAATGATGTCCAATCACACTGACAAAAGAGGGGCCTACAAAACAGGAGCTATCCTTGATGATCGACCTGACTTATTCCCACAGGTGTCGTGATTTTTCCTCTATTTCAATCAGGTGTCGCAAATATTCACTCTCTTAACATCAAAATATCAATGACATTCTATGTCGAAAGGAGTCACAGTTCTCTATAGTCCTTAAATAATAGTACTTAATCATCCTGTGTGCAGCTGGAAAAACTAAGAAAACAAGAAAGTAGTCGCTACATATGCATTAGATATATTCTATTGCACAACCAAGTACCAACTTCTGGTAGTAGAGAAAGTAAATCTCTTTGAGGTTCATACAATGCGATGAGCTTCACGAGAGAGAGAGAGAGAGAGAGAGAGAGAGAGAGAGTAGTAATCACTTTGAAGCAAGGTCATGCTACCAGTTAAATCCACTTGAGCATTACTCCAAGTTTCAACGGGAACGCAACTTATCTTGTACTCTCTCTTGATTCCATTTGGCATTTGCATTCCCAAGTTATCATTTCCAATTAAAATATACTATGAACAGAAAATAATTCATCACAAACCAAAACTTACGCTGCATAAAACCAATCTTTTAGATAGAATTTTTTTTAATATAGATAAATGTTGCTCAAAATCAGTCAGCAGAAGAAAACTTCAGAACCCATCATTCCCAGCATGAAGCTCTTCAAACTTTTGGTGTATACTATATAGGTTTCTTAAACTCCACTAATCTCGAATCTCCAAGTGGCCCAGTTAAGGCGTTGGAAGGTTTTAAGGGCGAGAATTCGTTCGAAAGCCCCCAACGTACAAACTCTTCCACAAGCTAAAGGCACAAGTTCATGGGTTTGCAAGATATTTCATAGGGCCAGCTAGTCATAAACATAAACTCCACGAATCTCCTCCGAAAACCAAGATTCATCAGGCAGAAACTGATATCTTCCCATTGTTCCACAAAAGAAGACCAGAGTGACAACGTCAAACTGTAAGAGAACAGCAGAATTCGTCTTCTATGTATCACGTACAATCAAAACTAGCTGCCGAAACAGAGGAATACGAGAGGGCTACAATATACAAAATTGCAAACCTTGATTTGGTAGTGCTTTGGCAACTGGGGTCTGAATTTGGGATCTGGGTCTTCTTCAAGAATCGGTCCGGAGAGCTTATCATTGTTCTGCGAGGAGGGCTTGGAAGCATCGACGGTAAATCTTTTGGCCAGAAAATGGTCGGCAGAGGCAATCGAATCAATGGCGGCTTTCCACTCGGCGTCTCCATCTTCTTCACCGCTGCTGCTGCTGCTGCTTCTCGCATGGCCCATCCAAGTGGAAAGTTCAAAGTTGCTCCTTCGCTTTGGCCGAAAACCCTTGCTCACTTCACCTGTGCACCATTTACGATACAAGGATTTGCAGGAGAGCTTTTGGGCCGTCGGAAATCCCGCGACACCTATCGAATCTCTGGTGCACATATGCATGGAACTGATATGTTTCACATGTAAATATCAACATTATTCCCAAAAAAAAATGTAAATATCAATATAAAGTACGATTTTTTTTTCTTGAAAGATTTTTTTTCGGATCGAATTTCTTGAAAGATTACATGGAGAAATACTATTTATTTCCTTTAATGGGTTGACTTTTTCAACGCTAATTCACTAAAGATATTGAGAAAAGTCAGAGAAATTATGTAATATATCTCCGGAATGAGTTACATTTAATAGGAACCGAAGTAAGTTTTCGCAAAAAAAAAAAATCATTCTCAAATTATAACAAATTTTTTTAATTTAGGAGTTGTGACACATCACTTATGCATATCATTTTATTGTTAGTGCCTTCCTTATTCTGCTTTGGTTCTCTTCTTGGTACTCTTTAAGTGTGGTGACCTTTCAAAAATCTTCAATCCGTCTTATTATTAGTAGAACTCTTTGTTCTTACCATTCGTTCTCAATCCTCTACCTAGGTATTTGCGGATCTAAATTAATCTTTAACAAAACCCTGCTTTACCATAACTATCTTTTCACCCTGCTAAATTTTTTAATAGGATTTCTTTGCTTTCCTGAAAGCCTATCCACTCAAGAGTAAGATCAGCTCTTCTTCGGAGTTTAAGAATGAAATGAATACTATCCTTGCTTTTCTCTTCCCTATGGTCTTGATCCTTTCCATCTGTACTACTCCGCGGTACAAAATATGAGTGAAACAAGGGCTTTACTCTAGGTCTATGGACTTCAGATAAAAGAGATGTATGGAATGCCTCACCTGGTCAATGATGAAATTAGAAACAAATATAGTCACACATGGAAATACCCTATCCAAATTGAAATCTTGCGCTTTCTCTCTTCCTGGTAAGAGTCCCTCTCTCTTTCTCAAGAGCAAACCCTATCTATGATGATAGCTAAACCCTATTTCCCTTTTCTTTCTGCGATGGAAACTATACCTGATTCATTGCAGCCCCAACCCTCAATACCCGACGCCTTTTACCCCCTTAAAAGTTAACCTAGCCTTTAGGGTTGTCTTCTATTTCTCTCTCTTCCTTTATAAGTTTCGCTGGAGCCCCTTCTCTTTGTTTGGTGGGCTCCCTCCTTCCTTTCGTTCTCTTCTCCCTTTTGGCCCCTCCTTCGGTTTAGAGCTCCCTTCATCCAATTCCTTGGCCCTCCCAGAGTCAATCGAACAGTGGTATTCCAGCATTTCCTCTTTGCCTTAGACAATCTCCCGAGGTTGTTTGGAAAGTGAAGGGGTTGTCTTGCTCTTTGTGTTTCCTGAAAACAAAAATCAATCAGTGAGATGGATAGTGGAGTTGACAAAGAGCAGCACCTGGCCGCCCTGTGTAAGAGTCTGGGTAATCTGTGGACAAAAGATTTTGTTGCTGACATATCGAAGGATTGGCCTGAGAATAAATTACATCTATGCAATCTCACTTTGTTGGGTAAGCTGTACTCTAACCCCAACATCAATGTCCAAGCCTTTGTAGCTACTATGCAGAAAGCATGGAAAATAGAAGAATTTGTGTATGACCAGCATGAACAAAGTATTTTCTCCTTTACCTTTAGATCGGAAATGGTGATGAAGAGGGTTTTAGATGCAAGCCCTTGGTCTTTCTCGAGCAACCTACTGATTATTCAGAAATTGGAACCTAAAGTACCTATTCATCGCCACAATTTTACTCACTGTGCATTCTGGGTTCAAGTAATTGGATTGCCTTTGCTTATGATTAATGAATCTATTCTTAATCGGGTTGGTAATTTTATCAGAAAGGTGGTGGACATAAAAATGGAAGCAAAAGAGGGAGGGCTCTGTAGAATGGGGAAAGTGAGGGTAATGTTAGACCTCAACAACTGTTTGTTACTTGGAATGCAGTTGAATCTAGAAAATGACCAGCTATGGGTCGATTTCAAGTATGAACGACTACCCAGATTCTGCTATTCCTGTGGTAGAATAGGCTATTTCACGACTGTCGCGACCCTCTAAAAATATTTTTAAATTTTAAAGGGGTTAACGGATTATTAGGTTAATTAGATTTGATTAACCTAACGCGGACCCTCCCAAGCCCTACCGAATCGCAACTTTGGTTTTTGTTTAAATGATTTTGAAATTTGGAGTCGCCACTAATCGTTCTTGGTAGGTCGATTAGAAACCTAAATAAATTAGCGGGAGAACTAATTTATTCCTGCGAACCAGAGATTATGAGCTCGGGGACTTGGTTACACTAGTTAATTAAAACTAATGCCCTTTCGGTACCTTAATTTCATGGATATCCTGATTCGGCAACTCAAGCTTGGTTTATTCCTAAGGCTCTAGTAAGGTATTCTCTTTTGTGTTTTCACTTTTTAAATAGGATGCATGGATGGTATATATTTTTATTTGTTATATTTTTTTAAGTGTTAAAGATTCCCTGAAGCCGAAAGAGGGAGTGTGTTAACGACTTCTATGAAGTATTACGACCTACTCATCTTTTGGGTTCGATGATTCAAAAATTAAATTATAGGAAGTACATGACAGTGAATAAACACCTCCAATGGGAGGCCTAGCATTGGCTTGGCTCTTCCCTTTGGGATTTAAGGTACATGTATTTAAGTTGCAAGTATTTAAACTACTGTAAGTAAAAACCTCCAATGGGAGGCTAAGCATTGGCTTGGCTCTTCCCTTTGGGATTTAAGGTACAGGTATTTAAGTTGTAGGTATTTAACTACTGTAAGTAAAAACCTCCAATGGGAGGCTAAGCATTGGCTTGGCTCTTCCCTTTGGGATTTAAGGTACAGGTATTTAACTACCGTAAGTAAAAATCTCCAATGGGAGGCTAAGCATTGGCTTGGCTCTTCCCTTTGGGATTTAAGGTACAGGTATTTAAGTTGCAAATATTTAACTACTGTAAGTAAAAACCTCCAATGGGAGGCTAAGCATTGGCTTGGCTCTTCCCTTTGGGATTTAAGGTACAGGTATTTAAGTTGCAGGTATTTAACTATTGTAAGTAAAAACCTCCAATGGGAGGCTAAGCATTGGCTTGGCTCTTCCCTTTGGGATTTAAGGTATATGTATTTAAGTTGCAGATATTTTACTACTGTAAGTAAAAACCTCCAATGGGAGGCTAAGCATTGGCTTGGCTCTTCCCTTTGGGATTTATGGTGCAGGTATTTAAATTGCGGATGGACTTTGTCCTCTCCATTTTGGGGTATGAATTCTTTAAAATAAAATACAACGAATTGATTCAACAATTTGAAATTTGTGCGCGCTTGAGGACTCCTCCAAGTCGATTTTGTGCTTCTATAGGGTTGACCATTGATATAAAGCTGCGGCTTCCTGACATAAAATAGAGTGAAGTGTCAGTATACAAAATATATGCCAATCTGCACCTAAAACCAGAAGAGTGGAAAGAGTACTTATCTCCCATTTTTTGGGAGGGATTTCTATAATTGATTTTCGCTCTCTATGTTCCCAATATAGAGAGTCTCTTTTGAATTAAGAGGGACTTTTAGTCACAAATCAACTGAGAAATCGGTGGACAGCTTAGGAGCTTGTTTGGGCGATTTTTGCATCTCTACGAGATTTTTTGCCGTTGACGTAGAGATATCCTTCTCCTGACATAAAATATGGGAAAAATGGAGGTAGGAGAAAGTGTATACAATTTGTGCTAATTTGCTACTAAAACCACAAATAAATGAATAAATAAAAAACACTTAGCTCGAATTGTTTGCTCGTTGACGAGGATGAACTCTTGATTTATGTTGATCGATGAAAGAATTTGTGATGATAACCCCTAACTTTAAACTCCCATTATCTTCAAAATTCTCTCTCTTTTGGTATTTTTTTTCTCTCTCAAATTTTTCTTCAATCTCTCAAAACCCTCTCAAACATCCAAAATTTTCTCTCCCAAAAAATTCCTCTCTCAAGCTCACTTCTTCCTCCTTTTATAATCTACTCATCTATCTCCCATTCTAATTTTTCCACTAACTCTATCTCCCATTCTAATTTCTCCATTAACTCTTCTTCATTTTCATCTTCCATTCTCCATCTCTATCTCACATTCTAATCTCTCCACTAACTCTTCTTCATCTTTATCTTCCCTTCTCCATATTTATCTCCCATTCTAATTTCTCCACTAACTCTTTTTCATCTCCATCTTCCCTTCTCTATTCTTATCTTCCATTCTAATTTCTCTACTAACTCTTCTTCATATCCATCTTCTCTTCTCTATTCTTATCTTATTTTCTCCATCCATTCTTCTATAACTTCTCTTCTTTATCTCCTCTTCTCCATCTTCCCTTCTATATTCTAATTTATCCACTAACTCTTCTTTTTGTTATTTGTAAAATAATCCCTCAAGAGTTAGGTATTTGCACTCTAGTCCCTGAATTTTAAGTATTTACAATTTAGTCCCTGAAAAAATATTTCTTTAAGTCCAAATCTCCTTATAATTTTTTACATACCTTCCCTATACTTAGTCAAAATTCACCACATGTCAAATTTAAGCTCATTTCTTGCCACTGAAAATAATGCAGAATTTAATTAAAGCCCTTTTGCACAATTGAGTCATTCTGGGTATAATTTGGGCCAATATAAAAATTTGAAATATTAGAGAACAATGTCACAACTCCTAAAAGTGAAAAAATGAAAATAAATTGACTCAAATTGAATTTTTTAGGCCCGGTTCGAGGTTATGCTCGTGAAGGAATACACGACCCCGAATTGGATTTTTTAAATTTGTGATGGCCAACATGAAAAGGGATTTAAAATAAAAATATTGACTATTTTTATATATTTTTGTAGCCTCAAATGCTATTATTTATTAAATATTCTCATAATTTCTAAAATATATGAACAATATATATAAATACAAAAAATTATTTTTTTTTTCGAAAATAGTTGCCTTAGCTTGGCCAAGGCTTCAAACTTGATTTTTCAATTTTCTCATTTTTCTTAATTTTTTGTTTTTATGAATTTTCGAAAATAAAAATACCGAAAAATATCGAAAATATGAAAAATTATTTTTTGGTCAAAATTGGTTCCCTAGGCTTGGCTAAGGTTCCCAAAGTTGATTTTTCAATTTTATAAATTTTTATGGATTTTCTATTAATTTTCAAAAATAAATAAATAAAAAATACGTAAAAATACTAAAAATATGAAAAATCGTTTTTTTGGTCAAAATTGGTTCCCTAGGCTTGGCTAAGGTCCCCAAAGTTGATTTTTCAATTTTATGAATTTTTATGAATTTTTTTATTACTTTAACAATAGAAAAAATGATTAAAAATCAGGTGTCAACAGCTGCCCCTCTTTGAAAGGAAGCTCGGTAGAGGTTCATTTCAAAGACGAGATGACACCTGAATTCTAATTGACTCAATACAAGGAAATAAAAAGAGTCGTGACATGAATGTTCCACTGAAAATGAAATGAGAACCTAAGGATTCGTTATATAAAAAAAAGTTTAGGGTGGTTGAACTTGAACCCGTATGGTGGATCAACCAATGGTAGATTCCTAATAAAAAGATTCTACTGATTAAAAATTGAATTAAAATTTGACCCGTATGGTGGGTCATACCATTTGACCCGTATGGTGGGTCGTACCATGGTAGATTCCTAATAAAAGGATTCTACTGATTAAATTTTGATTGAGATTTGACCCGTATGGTAGGTCACCCCATGGAGATACCTGTAAGAAGGACTTGGTGCCTGTAGAAAGGACTTGGTGCCTGTAGAAAGGACTTGGTGCCTGTAAAAAGGACTTAATGCCTGTAAAAAGGTCTTAATTTGCCTGTAAGAAGGACTTGATTTGCCTGTAAAAAGGACTTGATTTGCCTGTAAGAAGGACTTGATTTTCCTGTAAGAAGGACTTACTTTGCCTGTAAGAAGGACTTTGTGCCTGTAAGAAGGACTTAATTTGCCTGTAAGAAGGACTTTGTTTGCCTGTAAGAAGGACTTTATGCCTGTAAGAAGGACTTTATGCCTGTAAGAAGGACTTGATTTGCCTGTAAGAAGGACTTTGTGCCTGTAAGAAGGACTTGATTTGCCTATAAGAAGGACTTGCTTTGCCTGTAGGAAGGACTTTGTTTGCCTGTAAGCAGGACTTGATTTGCCTGTAAAAAGGACTTTATGCCTGTAAGAAGGACTTGGTTTGCCTGTAAGAAGGACTTTATGCCTGTAAGAAGGACTTAGTTTGCCTGTAAGAAGGGCTTGGTGTACCTCAAAGGGTGCCATTCTGAAATCTGGGGAGACCAGGAATCCTGCGGAAGCTCAAACCCAAATTATATTCTCTTGTCGCTTTAGGAATAAATCAAAGAGGCAGAGATCAAAAGGTCTCGAACAATTCTGTCCTTGAGACAAATCATGCTTTATTGAATAAGGTGGATACCTGTATATACCGCAATGGATTCGAGTACCCCAACAACCGTCAGAATTCATTCTCTTGAAAGGTTCAGGTTGAAGATATACTTACCTGAGAATTTGGAAGAAATGCTTGGTGTCTTCTCGACAACCAGGCTTGTTCATTCAATAATCGCCGAATGAATTTCAAGACTTTGGAAGGTAACTCAAACACCGGGAATGTGTTGCCTGTCAGGCAATGTTAGAGCTAACATGTGCAAGCATTTTCATCAATGCGTTCATTGGTTCATACAAAATTGTTCAGCTAAGTTGGCAATGATTAGAAGTAGTCTGTGTGATAACTCATGATGCAATCAATCAAAATGTGGATCATGCAAAACTATTTTGTCAAGTTTGCATTACCAATTCTATTTAAGGAGGTTCTCATAATATGAACGCATCGAATGTAATCTGAATGGGGGACTTTAGTCCGAATGGGTTTTCTCTCACTCTGGGGAAATGCTGTTTATCCGTAGATTAAAATGTTAGACTTGTGTGGAAATAATTTGCCTTTCCTCATCCTGTCATGCCCCATTCTGCACATTTGATGTCTCCTGTGCAGTTTATGCTCTAAGTTGGAGTTGGTAAATTAAACACGCGGAATGGTCATGCATAATTCATGAACTGTGTAAACACAATGCAGATATGACAATTTTTTAGCATAATGTGTGTTTATATAATGTGCAAATATGGGCGGATTTGAATTGCCCCTGGTATGTGGGCGGACCGAACAAATTGGGAAGCTTACTCCTTATGTCGAGGGGCGGTTCATCTCAACTTTGCCCCTGTGCGATGAAGCATATGGGTGATGGAGCATTTCAGTTTGCTTAATAATAGCGACTGCCGTGGTTTAGCGGTTGAATGCCCCTGCAAAAAGCAGAGAAATTATTCTTGAAATCAAACGAGATAAGGAAGACGTATTTGCTTTTTTTGTTTCAGAACTTGTGATTAATTTGCCCCATTTTTCACCAAAATAGATCTTGTCAGATGATCATAATTTTCTTTTGGGATTTGTCTCCTTCAACATGTTAAATGTTAGTATAAATATTTCCTGTAAAAAGAAAAGGAGACATGTCAGCCAGTATTAAAAGGGATAAATTGGAAACGATACTGATTTATCCTTCGTCTTGAATGCCTTGCACGAGTCTTTTACCAGTTTTGCTGGATTGAATTTTCCTCGACTTTTGTTGGGCGCCTCACCATTATGGCAAGACTATGGTAAAATACTGACTTTGATATTACTTGTCGAGTATTCCTGTTTGCAAAAAGAAATGCACAAAAAGTTGTTTCATTTATTTATAATACTTACAACATTCCCCACCCTTGGGGATCGAACTCGGGACATTTCGGACCTACTGTCATCCCCTCATACCATTTGGTCCATTGGACCGTAGGTGTCCATGAGGCTTTCCTTTCAAAGGTTAATCCTTGGGGATAACGCAGCCTTGTTGTATCACCTTGGGCCATGTTACGGTATTTTCTCGAGGTAATTTGCAATCCCTGTTAAGAATGGAATAAAACAATTCGAGACTTGAGATGATTATGTGTAAATTAGAACGATACAGAATTACCCATGTCTGAGATTGTTCGGATCTTTCGCTTGTATTTTTCTTTAACCGAAGCTGTCCATCCCGTGGTAATGTCCATGAGTTGATTTGCCCCCAATTTAGCCCGACCAGGAAATTTGGTTTTTGAATACGACTGTATTCTCGAGTCGCCTTTGCAAATTCCTGAAAATAGAAGGGATCAAATTTAAAACCAGAGCAATTTAAGGGTAAATTGAAACGATACGGATTTACCCTTCAAATTTACGCAGATTTCGTCTCGATATTAATTTTTTCGAGTTTGGTGCAGTTAACGGCTCCGAGCATTTAATAGGGGGGGAAAGGGAAATGATTACTTCTAGCTTGTGCATTAATTTTGGACATCGACAAAAGGCGAGAACGTGCGATGAAACTAAGTAGACGTATTCGTCTAGGTTTAATCTTCTTCATGATGTCTCGCGGGTTGCGGTAGACGATGATATCAAGAACATTAGAGAGGCATTCAGTGTGGCTTTCCACCGGCCGCCTAGAGACCCGCGTTCAATCATGTAAATTAATAAAGCTACCACCACTTAATTAGTGTGCCAATAAATTCGGCCATTTGTTGCGTGCCCCACTTCAACCGTGTTTTGTTTCTTTCGGTGCCCACTTGCTCTTGTCGGACGCCTGTAGCATTGGGAGAAATACTTGTGGGTCACATTCATTAATAGAACCTCGGTCCTCTAAAACCCTCCGCGTGTTTCGGATCCGAGGAAATTTTAAGACCGGTCTCTGGTTGATTTAATCAGGTTAAGGTACTTATTTCATGGTTTCTGATTATATAATCCATATTGTCTTTCAAAAGACGCGGGATCCTCTGTAATACATTAAATATGCCCCCGTGTTTAATCAGTATAAGTCCACCGTCATATCACAATACACTGCCCATACAAGTTTACGGATTGACATAACTCTGTCTGTCAAAGATGGACAGTGTTCGTTTGCCCCCCGGAATTAACGGTTGAAGCCTCGGTGTTTTTCGTCTTTTGGTATTTCTGGAGATGATTCTTGATATGTTTTGAACTTAATTTTTACACCCGTCTAGGGTATCTAGGATCTCCCTGCAAAAGAAAATGATATAATTAGTATGCGACACAAGGAATGTCGGTCCATGACTCCTATATTAGTCCAATTTGATTTTTTCTATTTTATAGAGAAATCAGAAAAAAAAAATTCCCTTAGGAAGAAATGGGTTAATACAGAATTTTTTTGCAGATTTATTACTCTTTTTTTTAAGGAATGTGACAAAATCTCTTGACGTTTACTAAAATTTTTGAAGGAATTTCCTTTTTATCAGAATAAATTTTCAGAGGTAAATTTGTCAGGAAAATTTTATTTTTATTGAAGCAGGAAAGACATGACAGAAATCCTTTATTGGTTAACAAAATTCCCCCGAGACATTAGTCTAATTTTATTTAGAGAAAATTTTCTTAGAAAAACATGAGCAAATTTCTCGAAAAGAATTTTTGTTGCAAGTTTTTATAATTTGAAAGAATGTGATAAAATCACTTGATGTTTACCAAAGTTTTTTTTTTTGAAGGAATTTTTCTTTTATCGAAATAAAATTTTAGAGGAAAATTTGTCAGGAAAATTTCATTTTTATTGAAGCAAGAAAAACATGACAAAAATCTCTTATTGGTCAATACAATTCCCCCGAGACATTAGTCTAATTTTATTTAGAGAAAATTTTCTTAGAAAAACATGAGCGAATTTCTCGAGAAGAATTTTCTTGCAAGTTTTTATAATTTGAAAAATGTGATAAAATCACTTGATGTCTACTAGAGTTTTTTTTTTGAGGGAATTTTTCTTTTTATTGAAATAAATTTTCAGAGGAAAATTTTTTCAGGAAAATTTCATTTTTATTGAAGCAATAAAAACATTACAAAAATCCCTTATTGGTTAATAAAATTCCCATGAAGGGATTTTTCACATCATTTTTTCAAATTTTTTTTTTAAAGAAATGAGGGACAAATTTAATTTTTATTTTCTTTTAAAAGAATGGTCGTAATATCAAGCTCAAAAACTGACTAACACCTAGCATGAACCGACCGAAAATAAATACAAGATAAAATTAGAGAACTTACTTTTACCTTGGAGAAATGCAAATCACATAGTCATGCGCATAACTCAAGTGAGGAGTGAACTCTAGAAAATAAAAGAAGGAGAGACAGGGTATGGACCTAAAAGGCCCCCACTATCTGAATTGACAACCTTACCCTCCGCGCAATCAAATCACAATGGGAAGAATTGTCAATTCAGATAATGAGCGGGATAAAATATGGTCAACCCGAGCGTAATCGACGCAAGAGCTTTACATATTCGATCCCTATCTATGGTTTTCTAGGAAGAATTTCGCGACTTGGGTTTAGACGCTTGTGTGTGCAGGTGTCGTGATCCTCAGAGTATGCAAAACATGCACAACAATTGATATCAAAACAGCGCTTCTAAAAATATGCGAAATTAAACAAATAAACCAAACACCGAGCCTGCAAAACAAAGGGGTTAGCCAAACACTCCGCCCCTTATAACTCCCATCCTGCAAAAACATATAACACCTATAGAATGAGTCCCAAACAAGATCGCCAGAAGCGAGATATCCATGAAATTTTCATTGGCCTAAGTCCACTAAGACTTTTAAAATTTCGAAAAAATTCAAGTATTCCAATTGTTTTTTCGAAAATTTAAAAATCCCGTCCCCAGCGGAGTCGCCAAGCTGTCGCGACCCTCTAAAAATATTTTTAAATTTTAAAGGGGTTAACGGATTATTAGGTTAATTAGATTTGATTAACCTAACGCGGACCCTCCCAAGCCCTACCGAATCGCAACTTTGGTTTTTGTTTAAATGATTTTGAAATTTGGAGTCGCCACTAATCGTTCTTGGTAGGTCGATTAGAAACCTAAATAAATTAGCGGGAGAACTAATTTATTCCTGCGAACCAGAGATTATGAGCTCGGGGACTTGGTTACACTAGTTAATTAAAACTAATGCCCTTTCGGTACCTTAATTTCATGGATATCCTAATTCGGCAACTCAAGCTTGGTTTATTCCTAAGGCTCTAGTAAGGTATTCTCTTTTGTGTTTTCACTTTTTAAATAGGATGCATGGATGGTATATATTTTTATTTGTTATATTTTTTTAAGTGTTAAAGATTCCCTGAAGCCGAAAGAGGGAGTGTGTTAACGACTTCTATGAAGTATTACGACCTACTCATCTTTTGGGTTTGATGATTCAAAAATTAAATTATAGGAAGTACATGACAGTGAATAAACACCTCCAATGGGAGGCCTAGCATTGGCTTGGCTCTTCCCTTTGGGATTTAAGGTACATGTATTTAAGTTGCAAGTATTTAAACTACTGTAAGTAAAAACCTCCAATGGGAGGCTAAGCATTGGCTTGGCTCTTCCCTTTGGGATTTAAGGTACAGGTATTTAAGTTGTAGGTATTTAACTACTGTAAGTAAAAACCTCCAATGGGAGGCTAAGCATTGGCTTGGCTCTTCCCTTTGGGATTTAAGGTACAGGTATTTAACTACCGTAAGTAAAAATCTCCAATGGGAGGCTAAGCATTGGCTTGGCTCTTCCCTTTGGGATTTAAGGTACAGGTATTTAAGTTGCAAATATTTAACTACTGTAAGTAAAAACCTCCAATGGGAGGCTAAGCATTGGCTTGGCTCTTCCCTTTGGGATTTAAGGTACAGGTATTTAAGTTGCAGGTATTTAACTATTGTAAGTAAAAACCTCCAATGGGAGGCTAAGCATTGGCTTGGCTCTTCCCTTTGGGATTTAAGGTATATGTATTTAAGTTGCAGATATTTTACTACTGTAAGTAAAAACCTCCAATGGGAGGCTAAGCATTGGCTTGGCTCTTCCCTTTGGGATTTATGGTGCAGGTATTTAAATTGCGGATGGACTTTGTCCTCTCCATTTTGGGGTATGAATTCTTTAAAATAAAATACAACGAATTGATTCAACAATTTGAAATTTGTGCGCGCTTGAGGACTCCTCCAAGTCGATTTTGTGCTTCTATAGGGTTGACCATTGATATAAAGCTGCGGCTTCCTGACATAAAATAGAGTGAAGTGTCAGTATACAAAATATATGCCAATCTGCACCTAAAACCAGAAGAGTGGAAAGAGTACTTATCTCCCATTTTTTGGGAGGGATTTCTATAATTGATTTTCGCTCTCTATGTTCCCAATATAGAGAGTCTCTTTTGAATTAAGAGGGACTTTTAGTCACAAATCAACTGAGAAATCGGTGGACAGCTTAGGAGCTTGTTTGGGCGATTTTTGCATCTCTACGAGATTTTTTGCCGTTGACGTAGAGATATCCTTCTCCTGACATAAAATATGGGAAAAATGGAGGTAGGAGAAAGTGTATACAATTTGTGCTAATTTGCTACTAAAACCACAAATAAATGAATAAATAAAAAACACTTAGCTCGAATTGTTTGCTCGTTGACGAGGATGAACTCTTGATTTATGTTGATCGATGAAAGAATTTGTGATGATAACCCCTAACTTTAAACTCCCATTATCTTCAAAATTCTCTCTCTTTTGGTATTTTTTTTCTCTCTCAAATTTTTCTTCAATCTCTCAAAAACCTCTCAAACATCCAAAATTTTCTCTCCCAAAAAATTCCTCTCTCAAGCTCACTTCTTCCTCCTTTTATAATCTACTCATCTATCTCCCATTCTAATTTTTCCACTAACTCTATCTCCCATTCTAATTTCTCCACTAACTCTTCTTCATTTTCATCTTCCATTCTCCATCTCTATCTCACATTCTAATCTCTCCACTAACTCTTCTTCATCTTTATCTTCCCTTCTCCATATTTATCTCCCATTCTAATTTCTCCACTAACTCTTTTTCATCTCCATCTTCCCTTCTCTATTCTTATCTTCCATTCTAATTTCTCTACTAACTCTTCTTCATATCCATCTTCTCTTCTCTATTCTTATCTTATTTTCTCCATCCATTCTTCTATAACTTCTCTTCTTTATCTCCTCTTCTCCATCTTCCCTTCTATATTCTAATTTATCCACTAACTCTTCTTTTTGTTATTTGTAAAATAATCCCTCAAGAGTTAGGTATTTGCACTCTAGTCCCTGAATTTTAAGTATTTACAATTTAGTCCCTGAAAAAATATTTCTTTAAGTCCAAATCTCCTTATAATTTTTTACATACCTTCCCTATACTTAGTCAAAATTCACCACATGTCAAATTTAAGCTCATTTCTTGCCACTGAAAATAATGCAGAATTTAATTAAAGCCCTTTTGCACAATTGAGTCATTCTGGGTATAATTTGGGCCAATATAAAAATTTGAAATATTAGAGAACAATGTCACAACTCCTAAAAGTGAAAAAATAAAAATAAATTGACTCAAATTGAATTTTTTAGGCCCGGTTCGAGGTTATGCTCGTGAAGGAATACACGACCCCGAATTGGATTTTTTAAATTTGTGATGGCCAACATGAAAAGGGATTTAAAATAAAAATATTGACTATTTTTATATATTTTTGTAGCCTCAAATGCTATTATTTATTAAATATTCTCATAATTTCTAAAATATATGAACAATATATATAAATACAAAAAATTATTTTTTTTTTTCGAAAATAGTTGCCTTAGCTTGGCCAAGGCTCCAAACTTGATTTTTCAATTTTCTCATTTTTCTTAATTTTTTGTTTTTATGAATTTTCGAAAATAAAAATACCGAAAAATATCGAAAATATGAAAAATTATTTTTTGGTCAAAATTGGTTCCCTAGGCTTGGCTAAGGTTCCCAAAGTTGATTTTTCAATTTTATAAATTTTTATGGATTTTCTATTAATTTTCAAAAATAAATAAAAAAAAATACGTAAAAATACTAAAAATATGAAAAATCGTTTTTTGGTCAAAATTGGTTCCCTAGGCTTGGCTAAGGTCCCCAAAGTTGATTTTTCAATTTTATGAATTTTTATGAATTTTTTTATTACTTTAGCAATAGAAAAAATGATTAAAAATCAGGTGTCAACAACGACTAGCTGCGACAAAGTGCCATACTCGGAAATTGATTCGGGAAGAGTATGGGATGGAAAGTTTGGATCATGGCTTAAGGCGGAAGCAAGGGAAGCTAGCCCCTTTTTGGAAACTCTTTTTCAGGAATGAGTTCCCTTTGTCAAATGAAGAAGAAAATATAGTTCCTGAAACACAAATCCATGCTGATGTTGAAGAAGAAGCTGTGCCAATAGAGGCTGAAGGTTATAATTCGCAGAAACTGGTGGTTTTTAACTCGGAGGATACACCAAAAAGGAATGGGAAGGAACCTGTAATGGAACCATTTACTCCTTTGGGGAGGAAATACTCAGGAAAATCCCTTCATATTTCGAATACTCCATGGTCTGAAACTCGACTGAAAGATATGACAGAGTCATCGAAGAAGATTAAGAAGAAAAGTAAATCTCCAGCCTTAAAAAAACTACGTCGGTGTTCGTTAATCAAGTCTAATGAGGCTATTTCGAATGAGATTGATGAAGCATAACTTCTGGACACCCCTATCTCGGTGGAGGAGGGTTCTAAGAATTGGGCTTTGGTGGCTAGCCCTAATAAGCCACCGGAGGCTAGATGAAGTTTTTAAGCTGGAATTGTCAGGGTTTGGGTACTCCCTTGACATTCCAGCATCTTCGAGCCCTTGTGGCTCAAGAGAGACCTAATTTAGTGTTCTTAATGGAAACTAAGAATAAGATTTCTGCTGTTGAGAGGGTAAGGAGACGTCTGAAATACAAATACTCATGGACAGTTGATCCGGTGGGTTTTGGTGACGGTTTAACCTTATGGTGGGACGAGGAGGTGTCGGTGGAGATAGTGGACAGCAAGGAGAACTTTATAGATATTGTATGCACTAATCCTGAGAATTATGGAAAGATGAGAATTACGTTTGTCTATGCTCAGGGAGGATAGATGGCTTCCAGCAGGTATCTTGGAGGGACCTCCCAACTGAGAGGATCCAATTCTGGTAGAGGAATTGATTGATAAGAATGTGCATACTTGGGATCTTCCTAGGCTGGAATTTCTTTTTGACAACGAAATAGTGCAGGAAATCCTAACTATTCCCCTATGCGATAGAGAAACAACGGATAATGTGGTATGAAACGAGTTTAAAGATGGTTCTTATAGTGTCAAAAGTGGGTACAATTCTATGCAAACAGACCTTAAGTGTACAACGGCAGATCAAGCATCATCCTCCTATCAACCCTCTGTTGACACCTGATTTTTAATTATTTTTTTATTTTCAAAAATTCATAGAAAATCCATAAAAATTCATAAAATTAAAAAATCAACTTTGGGGACCTTGGCCAAACCTAGGGAACCAATTTTGACCAAAAAATTGATTTTTCATATTTTCAGTATTTTCCGATATTTTTATTTTCGAAAATTCATAAAAAATTAAGAAAAAATGAGAAAATTGCAAAATCAACTTTGGAAGCTTTGGCCAAGCTTAAGCAACCATTTTTGAGCAAAAAATAATTTTTCATATTTTTTTTGTATTTTTTAAATATATTTTTTAGAAATTAGGAAAATATTTCATAAATAATAGCATTTGAGGCCACAAAAATACATAAAAATAGTCAATATTATTCTTTTAAATCCCTTTTCATGTTGGCCATCGTAAATTTAAAAAATCCAATTCGAGGTCATGTATTCCTTCACGAGTATAATCTCGAATCGGGCCTAAAAAATTTCAATTTGAGTCAATTTATTTTCATTTTTCACTTTAGGAGTTGTGACATTGTTCTCTAATATTCTAAATTTTCATCTTGGCACAATTATACCCAGAATGACCCAATTTTACAAAAAAAGGTTTTAATTAAATTTTACATTATTTTCAGTAACAAGAAATGAGCTTAAATTTGACATGCGGTGAATTGTGTCAAAAATTGGGAGGAGATTTGGACTTTAAAAAAATATTTTTTAGGGACTAAATTGTAAATAATTAAAATTCAAGGACTAGAGTGCAAATACCTAACTTTTGAAGGATTATTTTGCAAATAACAAAAAGAAGAGTTAGTGGAGAAATTAGAATAAAGAAGGGAAGATGGAGAAGAGGAGATGGAGAAGAGAAGATGGAGAAGAATGGATGGAGAAAATAAAATAAGAATAGAGAATGGAAGATGGAGAAGAGAAGATGAAGAAGAATGGATGGAGAAAATAAGATAAGAATAGAGAAGGAAAGATGGAGATGAAGAAGAGTTAGTGGAGAAATTAGAATGGGAGATAAATATGGAGAATGGAAGATGAAGATGAAGAAGAGTTAGTGGAGATATTAGAATGTGAGATGGTGATGGAGAAGGAAAGATGAAAATGAAGAAGAGTTAGTGGAGAATTAGAATGGGAGATAGAGTTAGTGGAAAAATTAGAATGAGAGATAAATGAGTGTGTTATAAAAGGAGGAAGAAGTGAGCTTGAGAGGAGAATTTTTTTTTTTGAGAGAAAATTTTGGATGTTTGAGAGGGTTTTGGGAGATTGAAGAAAAATTTGAGAGAAAAAAATACCAAAAAGAGAGAGAGAGAATTTTGAAGATGATGGGAGTTTAAAGCTAGAGGGTTATCATCATCAATTTCTTCATCGATCAACATAAATCAAGAATTCATCCTAGATTTGAAGCTAAGTATCTCTCTACTTTCTTTGATTTTTTAGTATAAACTAGCCCAAATTTTCTACTTTTCTCCCATTTCCCCATATTTGATTTCAAGCAGGAACCAATTATATCCATCAAACACTTCTCATAATGCCATTGAAGCTAAGTGCCTCTTTCATTGTTTTAATTTTTAATGTGAATTAAATCATATTTGCTCCATTACTCCATTTCTCCATATTTTTATGTCAGGCAAAGGACAACTCCAAGTCAACGGTAAATCCCATGGAGGTGTAAAATTGGCGCTGATGAGCTCTTGAGTGCCCATTAAATTTTCAATTGATCTGTCGATGGATTTCGGCCTGAATTGTCAAATTAATTCGTTTTATTTTAAATAATTTAAACCCCAGAATGTAAATGGCAGAGCCCGCTCACTGGAGGTCATTTTAAATTTCTGCAATTTAAATTCCTGCACCTTAAACCCCAAAGGAGAGGGCTAAGCCAAGGCTGAGCTATCCATTGGTGGTCTTTATTTATTGTTATTTACTTCCTGTAATTTAATTTTTGAATCACTAAACCCCAAAATGAGTAGCTCGCAGCACTGCACAGAAGTCGTTAACTCACTCCCTCTTTCAGCTTCAGGGAAATACTTAATATTTTGAAAATGCCAAAAAAAAATGTCACTAACGTATATTCCATTTAAAAAAATGAAAATACAAAAAGAGAACACTCTACTAGAGCCTTAGAAATAAACCAAGCCTAAGTTGCCAAATTAGGATATCCATGAAATTAAGGTACCGAAAGGGCATTAGTTTTAATTAACTAGTGTAACCAAGTCCCCGAACTCATAATCTCTTGTTCATAGAAGTAATTTAGTTCTCCCGCTAATTTACTTAGGTTTCTAATCAACTTACCAAAAATGATTAGTGGCGACTCCAAATTTTAAAACCATTTGAACAAAAAAACCAAAGTCGCGATTTGGTAGAGCTTGGGAGAGCTCGAACTAGGTTAGTTAATTTAATCAATTAATCTGATAATACATTAACTTAAAAAATGAATTTTAGGTCGCGACACCCCCAAGGACCTATGGTCTAGAATCTGGAAAATTCAATCCCCCCCCAAGGTGAAATTTTTCATTTGGAGCGTATGTCAAAATGCTCTTCCGACAAAAGAAAATCTATGCAAACGGAAGATCTCCCCCAACCCTTTATGTCCTATCTATAACCGAGCACTAGAAACCACAGAACATTTATTCATATTGTGCGAATGGACAAAACAGATATGGTCAGACCCTAGATTCAATCTCGACACAGACGGCAAGAATATTACAAGGCTAGATCTATGGCTCTACGAAGCACTTACCAGGAACTCTCCTCTCCATACTGCAAATCTGGTAGTATTAGCTCTCTGGGGGATCTGGAAAGCTAGGAACACGTCGGTTTTTCGAGGATCTAGACCATCTCCTCTCTTGATTATTGAGGAGGTCCTAGCATCGCAGAAACTTACAGATCTAAAGAAGCCGCTTATGATCTCAAGGAACCAACCAGAGAGGAGGAACATGTACATACCACGTCAAGGGATGCAGTTAAGCCAGAAGGCTTGGAAGATCCATGTCGATGCGTCCTGGGTCGATAGCAGATCGGAGGCGTCTATTGCTGGTGTAGTGAGAGATTGCCAAGGTACTGTCGCGACCCTCTAAAAAAATTTTAAATTTTAAAAGGGGTTAACGGATTATTAGGTTAATTAGATTTGACTAACCTAACGCGGACCCTCCCAAGCCCTACCGAATCGCAACTTTGGTTTGTGTTTAAATGATTTTAAAATTTGGAGTCGCCACTAATCGTTCTTGGTAGGTCGATTAGAAACTTAAATAAATTAGCGGGAGAACTAATTTATTCCTGCGAACCAGAGATTAGGAGCTCGGGGACTTGGTTACACTAGTTAATTAAAACTAATGCCCTTTCGGTACCTTAATTTCATGGATATCCTAATTCGGCAACTCAGGCTTGGTTTATTCCTAAGGCTATAGTAGGGTATTCTCTTTTGTGTTTTCACTTTTTAAATAGGATGCATGGATGGTATATATTTTTATTTGTTATATTTTTTTAAGTGTTAAAGATTCCCTGAAGCCGAAAGAAGGAGTGTGTTAACGACTTCTGTGCAGTATTACAACCTACTTATCTTTTGGGTCTGATGATTCAAAAATTAAATTATAGGAAGTACATGACAGTGAATAAACACCTCCAATGGGAGGCCTAGCATTGGCTTGGCTCTTCCCTTTGGGATTTAAGGTACAGGTATTTAAGTTGCAAGTATTTAAATTACTGTAAGTAAAAACCTCCAATGGGAGGCTAAGCATTGGCTTGGCTCTTCCCTTTGGGATTTAAGGTACATGTATTTAAGTTGCAGGTATTTAACTACTGTAAGTAAAAACCTCCAATGGGAGGCTAAGCATTGGCTTGGTTCTTCCCTTTGGGATTTAAGATACATGTATTTAAGTTGCAAGTATTTAACTACTGTAAGTAAAAACCTCCAATGGGAGGCTAAGCATTGGCTTGGCTCTTCCCTTTGGGATTTAAGGTATAGGTATTTAAGTTGCAGGTATTTAACTACTGTAAGTAAAAACCTCCAATGGGAGGCTAAGCATTGGCTTGGCTCTTCCCTTTGGGATTTAAGGTACAGGTATTTAAGTTGCAGGTATTTAACTACTGTAAGTAAAAACCTCCAATGGGAGGCTAAGCATTGGCTTGGCTCTTCCCTTTGGGATTTATAGTGCAGGTATTTAAATTGCGGATGGACTTTATCCTCTCCATTCTGGGGTATGAATTCTTTAAAATAAAATATAACGAATTGATTCAACAATTTGAAATTTGTGTGCGCTTGAGGACTCCTCCAAGCCGATTTTGTGCTTCCATAGGGTTGACCATTGATATAAAGCTGCGGCTTCCTGACATAAAATAGAGTGAAATGTCAGTATACAAAATATGTGCTAATCTGCACCTAAAACCAGAAGAGTGGAAAGAGTACTTATCTCCCATTTTTTTGGGAGGGATTTCTATAATTGATTTTCGCTCTTTATGTTCCCAATATAGAGAGTTTCTTTTGAATTAAGAGGGACTTTTAGTCACAGATCAGTTGAGAAATCGGTGGACAGCTTAGAAGCTTGTCTGGGCCGATTTTTGCATCTCTACGAGATTTTTGCTGTTGACGTAGAGATATCCTTCTCCTGACATAAAATATGAAAAAAAAAGAGGAGATGGAGAAAGTGTATACAATTCGTGCTAATTTGCAAGTAAAACCATAAACAAATGAATAAATAAAAACACTTAGCTCGAATTTGCTTGCTCGTTGACGAAGATGAACTCTTGATTTATATTGATCGATGAAGGAATTTGTGATGATAATCCCTAGCTTTGAACTCCCATCATCTTCAAAATTCTCTCTCTTTTGGTATTTTCTTTCTCTCAAATTTTTCTTCAATCTCCCAAAACTCTCTCAAACATCCAAAATTTTCTCTCCAAAAAAATCCTCCCAAACACTTCAAATTTTCTCTCTCAAGAATCCTCTCTCAAGCTCACTTCTTTCTCCTTTTATAACCTACTCATCTATCTCCCATTCTAATTTTTCCACTAACTCTATCTCCCATTCTAATTTCTCCACTAACTCTTCTTCATTTTCATCTTCCATTCTCCATCTCTATCTCACATTCTAATCTCTCCACTAACTCTTCTTCATCTTCATCTTCCCTTCTCCATATTTATCTCCTATTCTAATTTCTCCACTAACTCTTCTTAATCTCCATCTTCCCTTCTCTATTCTTATCTTCCATTCTAATTTCTCTACTAACTCTTCTTCATCTCCATCTTCCCTTCTCTATTCTTATCTTATTTTCTCCATCCATTCTTCTCCAACTTCTCTTCTTCATCTCCTCTTCTTCATCTTCCCTTCTCTATTCTAATTTATCCACTAACTTTTCTTTTTATTATTTGTAAAATAATCTTTCAAGAGTTAGGTATTTGCACTTTAGTCCTTGAATTTTAAGTATTTACAATTCAGTCCCTGAAAAAATATATTTCTTTAAGTCCAAATCTCCTCACAATTTTTGACACACCAAAATTTACCACATGTCAAATTTAAGCTCATTTCTTGTCGCTGAAAATAATGCATAATTTAATTAAAGCCCTTTTGCAAAATTAAGTCATTCTGGGTATAATTGGGCCAAGATGAAAATTTAAAATATTAGAAGACAATGTCACAACTCATAAAAAGTGAAATTTAAAAATAAGTTGACTCAAATTAAATTTTTTTAGGCCCGATTCGAGATTATACTCGTGAAGGAACACGTGACTCGAATTGGATTTTTCTGAATTTGCGATGGCCAATATGAAAATAGATTTAAAATAAAAATATTAACTATCTTTGTGTATTTTTTGGCCTCAAATGTTATTTTTTCAAAATTTTCAAATATTTTTGTATTTTTTTAAAAAAAATTAAAATATATATAATATGAAAAATTATTTTTTGGTCAAAATTCGTTCCCTAGGCTTGGCTAAGGTTCCCAAAGTTGATTTTTCAATTTTATGAATTTTTATGGATTTTCTATTAATTTTTGAAAATAAATAAATAAAAAATACGTAAAAATACTGAAAATATGAAAAATCGTTTTTTGGTCAAAATTGGTTCCCTAGGCTTGGCTAAGGTCCCCAAAGTTGATTTTTCAATTTTATGAATTTTTATGGTTTTTTTATTACTTTAGCAATAGAAAAAATGATTAAAGATGATGTGTCAACAGGTACGCTCATCGACAGATTTGCGAAGTTAATCCGAGCAGATTCACCCCTCACGGCTGAAACCCTAGCTTTGAAACAGGGGCTGGAGACGGAACTTCGTCTGGAAGACTCTTCAAGTACGGGGAAGCTGAAATCGAAGTCTTCAAGTGGTTTCCACGTGGTTCTACAGTGGGATCTGGTAAGTGATAACTTAACACTGGTGGAGCTTTTAGCAAATTCGACTCATTCCAGCCCAGGCCCATTGTCGATTTCCAACCTAATATTAGAGTGCAGAGATATGCTGCGACAACTAAAGAAGGTCCGTGTTATATTCTCCCCCCGCGAAGCAAACTCTTGTACAGACTGGGTTGCTAAAGCCCATAGATCAGGCTTTCTCCCTTCCTTTTAGCTGTCCTCGCCACCCTCTACCTTTCGCGATCTGTTATGTTTTGATTTAGTTTCTGGTTGTTTCTCAAACTCTTTTAGTGAATGTTAGTACCCGCTTATTTGACCAAAAAAAAAAATGGAAATACCCTATCCGAAGGGTTCTCGATAAGACTATACATAAGTAGCCAAACCAATTGGCATAGCTAGATCATCATCAACAGAAGAGGCTTCCTTCCACCCTCAAGTGCTAGTATCAAAATCAAGGAGCCTTCAATGGCAAATCACGTGCAAAAATGTTGAATCTTTCATTTGAAGTACGAACATTCTATTGGTGTTTAGAAAGCTGTACTGAATGAATTGGATGCCTGGGCAACTACATCGATCTCGTTCCTACTTATCTTGCGTCCCTCCATGCCAGGTCTTTAGGAATAGAGCTGGCAGCAACACCATTAATTGAGCAAGTCGAGATGAGAATCTCACATGGTGCCGTTCCTACGTTCTCTCTATCCCTCGTTACACAAACTGACGTAGTAGACCTCTCGCATGATTGTTTCAGTGATGTATTCAATCAAAACAAGAAAGATACATCGCAATAAGATCAAATTACATAATGAAGTGGTTTGTAAAGGATCATCAAGAAAGAGGATTAGACTTGATCAATTTCAGCTATGTGAATAGTCTATCTTCACATCTGGAAATGCGCTTCGAAATGCACTCCTTTCTCCATTGAATCAATCTAATGTGGAAATTTCAAGATGTGAAATTCATTAGAAAAAAAATCTTTTGTTCTTCTATGTGGTGTACAATGTCTCATGCCAAATGAAAGGAGCTCCACTTGCTTACCAACCATAAGACCGAAGAGAATGCCTGGTCGTCGTCATTCCACTCGCTTCTTGGTCGGCAAAAGGATATCTCAAGTGTCCATATTTCTATACAACATTCATGATGCTAATATTATTCTTTTCATGGATCACTTGAATATCAATTTTTTTTAAATGATTATTTAAGTGTCAACTTCGATAAGTTTCGTCAGAAATCTCATGTGGCATTTATGCGACTTATCGAAGGACTCTAGTTAGCAATAAAAAGGAGATAAAAGTTAATGAAAAATTCAGCATAATATTAAACAAATAAAAATGAGTTAAAAAAATTAAAAATAGCTAAAAAAATAGGTAAAAAGCATCAAGACGTCAACATTTTTATTTGTAAAATGACAATGTAATCTCCAACACTTTTATTTGCAAAAAAAAATCAAAATTTGCTCACTTATTTGTACTAAAAAAATGAAAAAAATTACAAAAATAAGCTAAGTAACTAAATTATTTTTTTAAAAAAAGAACTAGCAGCGACAAGGGCTGGTCAGTCGAGATCGCCAAGCCTCACCCAATAGCCGAGAACCCCGATCAACCACTGGTAAGGGCCAGTAGGCCTTTGCAGAGGATCTCGGCCATCACCTAGATCAGGTGAGAGTCACCAATCCTCACCAACATTAGGCAGGGGTCACTAGTCAAGGCTTGGCGACCTTCATAGGCCATTACGGAGGACAATAGTGAGGCGACAATGAGGGCTATGCAAGTCCTCACGGACTGATTTTTTTTTAAATTATTATTTATTTTTCACTTTAGGAGTAAGAGACGACGACTGGCTTTCGAGATGGTCTCGACGGTGGTTACAGCAATGATGGCGGTCGGCGATTAGTAGGGGCGGCAGGTGATGGTGGGGATGGCCGATGATGTGTGGCGACGACGGTGGTTGTGGTGGGGGGCGATGGACGATTGTGGGGGCTGTGGCCAGTGATGGTAGTGGAGATGATTGGTGGTGGGTGATAGTCGATGGCTGCCAGTGGTGGGTAGCGACGATAGAGGCATAGTTGAGAGAGAGATGAAAATGAAATGATTTTGTAGTGAAAAAGATATTGATATTAAAAGATTTCTACTTTTAAAAAAGCAGCAACTTTTTTTAATTTCTAAAATTGGCTCAAAAATAATTTCTGAAATAAAAATTTATTTGAAAAGTAGAAATGTAATGTTATCTAATTAAACGGATTTCTATTTCATAAGTTACATTACCAAATGAATTTGCACTCCATCAGCACCCCTGGATCAGAAATTTTGTTTCCAAAAATTTTGTCCCGCGCGCCTATAAAAACTCTACTAGGCCAGGAATTGATTCTAGAAACCATTGGTGCCCTTAGGACGCGCATGATAATCATTTTGTTCCGAAAATAATTTTTGGAACAGAAATAGATTTTTTTTTGTTTTTGATTTTGGGCCAAAATCTATTTTTGAGATAGATTTTTGTTGTAGAAATAGAAAAACAAATTTGCGTTGCCAAACGGGTTTCTTTTCTAAATCTATTTTTGAAATATGTTTGGAATAAAAATAGAAAAACATAAACGTTCTCATATGCGCGCCCAGGCCGCGAAATTCGTGAGCCCAACTTTAACCCGATAGCCCACCAAAGCCGATACTGACCCGACCCGATACACTTGAGAGGAGCGTCAGCGGCTGACGGTGAGTCGGCGATGACGGAACTCCAAAAGTTCAGATTGAAGTTGAACAGCTCGTCGTCTTATAATCTCCCTCTCATTCTCTTCGGTGATTGCGTACCGCTGAGCTGACTCGTTAACAGTGACCGTCGCTGTTTGCAGAACTATCGACTGAAACCCTAATTGCGCAAGATCGGGTCTTTGAGCTCGGGGAGAGATGGGGAAGAAACAGCACAGCAAAGACCGGATGTTCATCACGAAGACGGAGTGGGCCACCGAGTGGGGCGGCGCGAAGTCCAAGGAAACCGGCACTCCCTTCAAGCGCCTCCCCTTCTACTGTTGCGCGTACGCCCCTCTTCCTCTTCCTCTTCCTCTCGGTTTTGTCTCTGTCCCGGTAAATTTGCATGAGAAATAGCGTGCGTTCGAGCTCGTGATTGGAGTGTATGAACCGTGTGTTTCGGTGCAGGCTTACGTTCACTCCCTTCGAGAGCCCGACGTGCACGGCCGATGGGAGCATCTTTGATATCATGTAAGTTGATTGGTCCCATCTTAGCGTGCTTTGTGTTTTGGTCTCTGATGATAGTTGCATGGTGTTGAGGGAGTATGGGTCTGGTTATACGTTGCAGGAACATCATTCCTTATATCAGAAAGTATGGGAAGCATCCAGTGACTGGAGCTCCGCTCAGGCACGAGGATTTGATTCCTCTCACGTTTCATAAGAATGCTGAAGGTGAGATTCTGGTCGGTATGGCCTAATAAAGTGGTAACATGCCTTTCAGCATCTGAGCGATATCTTGTGGTTCCAAACATTGGATGAGGTGGGCTTAAGTGTCGTGCGCGCGGGTAGAGAAATTGTGTTGGGAAATTGAGAGGGCAAACGAAAGATTTGCCTGTGGTCCAATTCCAATATGTCCACAGATGCTGTTTTGCCCTTAAGTTGAGTTGCACTGGCTGTATAGGACAGAATGTTGCCTGATCAGGATCGCTGCACGTCTCAATTAAGAGAGTACTGAGAAGTTGCTTCATACATCGATAGGCTGAAGCCATGCTATGCTTTCACATACACTATCATTTGAGGTCTAGGGCTAGCATGATGCTTATGAATGGCCATGTGGTCATTAAGAATCAGTCTGTGTAGAATTTTTGTGAATTCTTTGCAACTTTCTATTCAGTTCCGCGAGAGTTCCAGATTTTCTCGATCTCTGGGGTGATTAATCGGACTTGGAAATATTATGATATTTTGGTTTGTCTTGATCCATCCTCGAATATGTCAATTTGTTGCTGCTGGATCTGTCTTTTAAATTTTGGCGTTTTGGTTTTTTTCTCTTTAGAGTTGCGCATATTTGTGATTTCCTCTTTTAGTTTGTGCATATAGATGTGAGGTTACTCGAAGGAAATACACATCAAGGGTCCTTTTTATGATATGGCTGTTGTTAAGACCATGTTACTGTTACCACAAGTAACTGAAATATATAATGAAATGAAGTGATCGGTATGATCACATCGTTTGTAGAGGTATATTAAAACATCATTTAGTGTTGCAAACTGTTCAAGGGAAACAACATCTTAGGGTAGAATGTAGAATCAAAGCAATTTTCGGAGATTTATCTGGTATGGCAATGAGGCTTAGCTTAGTTGAGCTTTGCTTTCTCATGGAATTCTTTGTCACAAGAAATTGTGCTAAGGACAGTAAATATCAAGCCTTCTGAAGGTTATAGCAGTAATATGTTTGATACTGTTTGTCTAGGTAGATGTTGTCATTTTCTTGTTTTTGTGGGTGTTATTATATAGATTGGTCTACGTTTTTTGGAACTAATTAACTAAGTTGTCTCCATCATCTTCTTCTTTCTCTCAATTTTATGCAGGCGAGTTTCAGTGCCCTGTCCTGAACAAAGTTTTTACTGAATTCACCCATATTGTTGCTGTTAAGACTACAGGAAATGTTTTTTGTTATGAGGTCCGGCTTCACTGTTTTCCCCTCTCTGAAATGTCTTTCTCTATTATCTTGTTGTGGAGACATTTTTCTGGGTTCATTCGTTCCTTCTTTTCCTTTCTGTAGGCAATCAAGGAATTAAACATCAAGACGAAGAACTGGAAAGAATTGCTGACTGATGAACCATTCACGCGGGACGATATCATTACTCTTCAGGTAGCTAAATTAGATGAATTTGCAGGAAAATCTTTGAGAGATTCTTGTTTCTATTGACGGACTTACTGGCCCTCCAATTTTTTTGTTTTTATGTAGTTTGTGTATGTGTATCTCTGTTTCTTTTTTCTGCAGAACCCGAGTGCAATTGACAGCAAGGTACTCCTGGACTTTGATCATGTTAAAAATAGTTTGAAAGTTGATGACGAAGGTTGGTTGTAGGATTTCCTTATCTTCTAAGAATTATTAAAGATAGAATGTGCTGCTAACTTTTATATCATTACTTTTCAGAAATAAAGAAAATGAGTTCGGATCCAACCTATAACATAAATGTGACCGGTGACATCAAACAAATGCTTGAGGAGATTGGCACTGAGAAAGGGAGGCAAACTGCCCTGCTTGGTGGCGGTGGCAGCAAGGCGCAAAATGAAAGGGCTGCCGCACTTACTGCTATTTTAGCAGCAAGGTCCCGCATAAAGGAGGATGCAGAATCCAATTCAAATGGCGAAGTTAAAGCCCCACAGGCATACAGTATAGTTGATGCGGCTTCTGCTGCCGTACACGGGAGAAGTGCTTCTGCAGCAAAAGCCTCAGCAAGTGATAAAACTGCCTCTCGGATAGCTATGCACATGGCTGGTGAGAGGGATCTTGTCAATGCAAAGTTGGTCAGTAACTTCTATCTGCTGATCTTATAACTAGATCTAACAAACTGTAGACCAGAGTTTCAGGTTTTAATACAATTTATAAGCAGTAGATATGGTGTGTGCTAAAGCCTTGTGCATGTGCCAAATTTGTGAATCTATCATTCTAGGCTACATTAAATCAGCATTTAACTTGTCAGAAACCAGAATAATGGGACACAATCAAATGAAAAGATATTGTAACAGACGGTACATCAATAGAATAAAAGGGGGGGAAAACTGAATCATAACTTATAATCGTCAGCGAAGTCGGTGAGGATTTATCAGTATGTCTGGAAAAGCATGGAGGAAGGTGATATTAAGTCCAATAAACTCCAGGATGAGTTTTATAGACCATGAAAAGCTAGGCAGCTAGAGTAAGGGAACATATTGTCAGTTTATTCATTAAAACCTATGCATTGAAATATGTGTGGAAGTAGGATCTAACATTTTAAGGTCACTGAAACATTAAAAAGAAATGTGGAAAAAGATGAAAAAGGGCAACTATCAATAGAAAGGCATGAAGAAAAGTAACTAGTGACCAATGAAGTGAAGGAAATAAGCAAGTGGGTGGACTGTAAATCCTGAACTATTCTAAAACTTGTCTGCCTAAGATAGAGAAACAAAAAACGAGTTTAATTGTCGGTGGAAGAAGGGTGTTGAGAAATTTAAACGATAATGGGAAACAACTGAAGTATTTTTCCAGCTTTTGGTAGCTTCTTTATGTTTTCTTTCCCTTGGCAATATTCGATATGATGAAGAGATCCATGGGTTGTTTTCTTTTACTGCTGTCAAGGTTAACTTTCAATTGTAAGTTCAACCTTATAAGAGGTATTAGTTACCGAACAATGTACGTGATTAGGTACCAAACGAGATACTTTAATCTCTTCTATCTTTATTGGGAATTGGTTGGCATGGTTGCAATGATCTTGTCTTTCCCAACTTCTGTGATCAAGCACCATAAGAAAAATGAACTTCACAACTTCTAATTAGTAAAGTCCTGGTATTTAGATTATGTGAGATTCAGTCTAACCATGTCTCTGTTGGAAGGATTTGAAAGTTGCAAATAGTGACTCATCATTTTTGGTAAACTTGGTCTATGGTGTCATGATTTTTGCTGTTCATAGACCTCGCAGCCTGCTGAGCCCATTCCATCTTGAAGTGCAAATAGATGGACTTCTTAAAGTGTTCCACGTCGAAAAACCCATCTAGCCTGAGTTAGCTGGTTTGGTCTGAAAATGGATATCATAACGAGTGGGCTGGTTTTAGTACAAAAGTTGGGATATGTATTGGGCCTACTCCACGCACCCTGCCCTATCCCAACCCAACATTTGAGCAGTTCTAATCATAACATTTAAGTGATCATTTTTATCTGAGAAGGTTGAATGAATGAAGAGATGGATATTTGGTGGTCACTTTTCCACAGATAACTATGTGACGAATGTCATCTCATGCTTGGTTAATGTTACATTACTAAATTGTTTGCAAAGAGGTCCTTTGCTTTAATCTCTCACTGCATCTCCTCCTTCCACTCCTTCCTCATCCATGTGTCCATGAATAGGTTACTTCATAGAGAATTTCCAATTTTATCTGGTCAAACTTGTTTCTGGAGTTGAAACTGCAGTGCTCGAATTGATATGTTCTTGATTGGAGTTTCTCTAGTTTGCCAAGGATAGGCAAGGTTCTCCTTCGGGATGAGATGAACTTGTTAGAGAGTTGTAAAATAAACAAGGGAAGGGTTTTTGATGCAAAGATTGCTGGAGCCAGTCTGTTTAATTTCTTTTTAGAACCAACTGAGTTTAAGCAAGTTCTGAGATGAGATTTCTTTTCAGGTGAAGAGCCGCTATACCACTGGTGCTGCATCACGATCCTTCACTTCAACTTCATATGATCCTGTTACCAAAAATGAATATGAGTACATTAAGGTCGAGAAGAATCCAAAGAAGAAGGGATATGTTCAGCTGCACACAACCCATGGGGATTTAAATATAGAGCTGCACTGCGATATTGCTCCCAGGACATGTGAGAACTTCATCACACTTTGTGAAAGAGGCTATTACAATGGAGTAGCTTTTCACAGGAGCATAAGGTAACTGCAACATTAGTTCAGGTCCACAATTATTTTCTCTCAGTTCATTGTGCTCCAGAGATCCACAATTTGATTTTTTTAACTTCTGTTTCAGAAATTTTATGATTCAAGGTGGTGATCCTACTGGTACTGGGAGAGGAGGTGAATCAATATGGGGAAAGCCTTTCAAAGACGAGTTGAACTCCAAGTTACTTCATTCTGGAAGGGGTGTAGTTAGTATGGCTAACAGTGGTCCACACACAAATGGTTCACAGTTCTTTATTTTGTACAAATCTGCGAATCATTTGAACTTTAAACATACGGTTTTTGGTGGAGTAGTTGGCGGCTTGACTACATTGGCCGCGATGGAAAAGGTTCCAGTTGATGACAATGATCTGCCCATGGTGAGTCATACTGTTCAGCAGTAGTTATCTTTACACAGTTGCATTCTAGTGTTATATTAGTTTTACACGCATGCACATACACCGTGCACTTGCACGCACAGCGAAGAATGTTCTAGGAAACACTATATCACGAAGAAATAGGACTTTTAACCATGTGGTGTTCATTCTTTTATGGGGAACTTACATTTTTGGTCACTATGGTTTGGATTTTGCTTTTGGTACTTATACTTTGTTCAGTTATAATTTTAGTCCTTGTGCTATTCTCCGGCAACAATTTAAGTCCTTAGGTCAAAATATCCATTTAAAATTCACCGGAAATTGCTGATCAGCTCTAGATGATACACATGGCACCTAAGCGTGCAAGCACAAATTTGACTTTTTGTCCAGGAACAATCGATTTGAGTCCTTGTATGTTGTTCTAGTGATAAAACTAGTCCCTGTATTATTTCTTCCAACAAAATCTTAATAACTTTTATCACATAATCTTGTGAAATTGTCAAATTCATACAGACTAATTCCTACATTTATAAAATTGTATTCATCAATGACATCCTTATTTTGAGTTCAGAGATATATAGAAGTGTTCTGGACTACTTTAGAAAATTGTAAATAGCTTTTAAATATTCAAATCACAACTCACTATAAATAGGCTAAATACGCTAGACAACTTATGGGAATTCTTCTGATTCGATCTTGACCCTTGAATATTAAATGGATGTGAGAAAAGTTTCTTCAATTGTTACTAATAGAACCACCAATATTAACCTTAAAAACTCATACACATAATGTCATGTATGTAAATAATAGCAAATCTCATAAAAGTTAAATTTATAATTAAATGTAAAAAATCTTACTTAAATCTCATCAAGTAATGGTACAAGGAGTGGAATTGTGGCAAACAAAGTATAGGGACTAAATTTGAACACTTAAAAAAGTATAGGGACCAAAACGCAATTTGTTTGAGAGTCTTGTACATGTAGGTGCCACATGTCAGTTGTCGGTGCATCACTCAACAATTTCCGACATAGTTTGAGTGGAAAATTGATGGAAGGACTTGTGTGGCCAGAGAATGGTGCAAGGGCTACAACTATAACCAAACATTGTAATTTCCGCTATTTTTTTTTCACTTGTTAAAATTCCTTTGAAATTTGAAAGACACGTGTACATACACCCTGCGCTAGTATGCACACTGAAAATGGTGCTCCCAAGCAATATCATCCTTTGCGGGAGAAATAGGACTCTTCACTGTTTGGATGTTCATTCTTTATATGAGCTTTTTGTTACCTATTGAAATTCCTTTGAGATTTGAAAGATATTGAAAACAGAAGATCCTTTCCCATGCTGTACTGGTCTGATTTGGCAACTCTTATCCAAAGGAACTGACAAACTTATAACAGTGAATGCAAAACTTACTGCTACCAGGAGTAGATCTGTTATTGTGGTCTTTTGCATTATGTGCAGGAAGAGATCAAGATTACAGGGGTGACAGTATTTGTCAATCCTTATAATGAACCTGATGAGGAAGAGGAGAAAGAGAAGACTGAAAATGACAAAGCTGCTGAGGATGAAGAAAATGTTAGTAATCAATATTTTGTTCTGATTTTGCCTTCAAGAGATTTTCTTGTGGATAATATCTGTGCGATCTGGAAGACTCATGCTGTTTTGCTCTCTCTGTAGGACAAGGTTGGGTCGTGGTATAGCAATCCAGTACCTGTCGGGGGTGGCCAGGTAGGGAAATATTTGAAAGCGAGGAGTGCGCCAGCTGGAACAGCTGTTGCGGACAGTGTGACGGCAGAAAATGGTGTCGTGAAGAAGAGGAAAGTAGGAGTCTCAGCAGAGTATGGTAACTTTTCTTCTTGGTGAAGAGTTTTCTCTGTCGTTATTTAGTGTGTTTCCATTTTGTACCATTTGAGTAGATAATATATATATATATATATATATATATTTCTTTTGTTTTTGCCCAGTCCCTGCTAATATTGTCAATGGCAACATTTCACTTGTATATTATTCATCAGTGAGATGTACTATAGTCATTAGGGGCCTTCCCTAAAACCGGTTTCCTCTCTAAAATTTCATCTGGTCCCAGGACGAATTCAAAATGGAAATAAAATGCTGTAATCTATTTAGTGGAAACAGCTGTTTGTTACTCGATTCACAAGATTTCGCTGCAAGGTCTAAATTATCATCAGTACGGATGTGTGTGTGGAGTTTGATGGGCTGTCTAGGGGATGCATTATTTCATACTTGCATTCTGGTTCTTAAACTACCGTGTGAAGTAGACTAGTCAGCACAGAAGCTGAAGGTTGGGACTTGATTATCACGATATCGCTGTGATTTCTTAAGTACCGTCTGGGTCTGTGCGCCCATCTGTGGAGTTTGATGGGCGGTTTATGGATTCAAGAATTTTACTTGCATTTTGGCTATTCAAATACCGTGTATCAGGGTCTCATGAATTTTTTTTTTTTTTACGTCTTTGGTCTCTGTAGATTCAACTTTTGTGTACGTCTCTTTTTTGCTTTAGACAATCTCAGAAAAGGTAAAAGCTGATCTAAAGCAACAAAAGATTTGTCGAATAAAGGCTTTGCATTAACGTGAGTGGCTAGGTCTGAGTTCATTATTTTCTGGAGTCGAGAGACTAGGCACTCAAAAGAGCACCATCATATAAAAATCTGTGAAAGCCAGGAGACATCCTTTTTCTTTTGGGCGCTTTGATGAGCTGATCTGATGCTTGTTCCCTTTTCGGGTGTCGTGTTTTTTGTGCAAAACGAAGGTACTTTTACTTATCATACCGTGCCGTGATAATTCGCTATTTGAATGTTTGAGCACACAATATCAAAACGACATGAATAGTTAATTTTAAGTTTCGCCTGTTTATTCCGAAGTGTTAACAACATTGCAAGTGTCGGTTAAGCATTTAACCTTTTGGGTTTTTTTTTTTATAAAAATTTAATACCTCAAAATTTCAAAAAAAAAAAAAAATTAGAGGTTTTTGTCAAGAGGAGCGGCGTGCTCCACAATTTTCACTGGAGTGGATTGCCGATCATATAAGTATGATGACATGGACAGGTGCTCATGCAATATCTCCATCTTCCTGTGTATAGGCTTTTCCCTTTTCTTTTTCTTGGTTCACGATTCGCAACTTTCCCCATTGCCTCCCATAAGTACGCTGATCGTGGCCCTTGCCTAGCCGAACCGGGGCATGTCAGTTATCGATCTCCATAATGACCCGATGGCGCGACGTCAAGCTCGACCAAATATGGCGCATCGACGAGCTCGGCCAAATATGGCGCTTATGGAGTGGAGGCAACATCCCTTCCGCGGCCGCGGGTTGGCCAGGCTAAATTTGGCCAAAACTTAAAATTTAGCTATGCGTTTTCTTGGACATTTGAGCCAGAAACTCTGGTCTCGTTTCTCTCACATTCTGCGTGCAATTGACTCGATTTTGCGCCCACAGAAAAATTGTTACTTGAATTTTCCTTGAAAAAGTGTAGAAATCAGTCGCGGGTTGCCTTGGCCACCCTTGCTAACTGCTGAGAAAAAGAAAATCAATAAAATAAAAAACCAAGGAAAAAATTAGTAAAAAGTTTGAAAATTTAAAATATTATTAAGAATTGTCCACATTAGTATCAACCATGCAACATAAGATGGTTGACATCTACGTTTGCAATTTTCAATTAAAATTGGCTGGATGGGCTTAAGCGAAAAGGTTTATGACTGAATTAACAAAAGTGTAATAGGTCTAGGATTTTTTGGATAATTTTCCCCTTTGAAAATCATGATTTTCCCAACCACTGAGAATTGATATCTACACTTAAAAATCATGGTATCTAGTTATTCGGGCATCCGATTTGGGTGAATTGGGTGTCACTGAAAAGCACTCATAGAGCTCAACCCAAATGTATCAAGTTCGGCCCACCAATTTTGGCCCATCAGCAATTTATTAGAAGAATGCATAAGTATCTTGGCCCAGCTCTAGTGGGTTAAAATTATTTACGGCCCATATGAAGCCAATTATTGTACGGATTGGATTGCTAAGGGCGTGCATGGCAATGTTTTTATTTCTCTGTTTCTGTTCCAAACCTATTCCAGAAATAGGTTTGGAACAGAAATTCGTTTGGCAACACAAATTTATTTTTCTATTTTTGAAACAAAAATCTATTCAAAAAATAGATTTTGGCCCAAAACTAGAAACAAATTTTTTTTTGTTTCTAACAGAAATAGAAAATTCTATTTTTGTTCCAGAAATTATTTCTAGAACAGAATGGTTGTCATGCGCGCCCTAAGACTCAGACTAGGCCACATCCCTCCTAATTGGTTGTCTAAGCCCCGCAACCCTTTTGGGATCTGCTTCATAATGACACTTTATCTATATGTTGCTCTTCTAGCTTTCCTAGTTAAATGAAGATCCTTTGATTTCGACCAAAAAAATAACTGTATTGAAGCTGATTTTGTTCAAAGTCTGGTGAAACACCTGATTAATCTTTAGATGCCTACAGGATTGAACAACAGGGATTTTGATTATTTTCTTAAAATTAGATGTCTATAGGATCGAACAACAAGGACTTTGGTTATTCTCTTAATGTTATCTGACTTGATGTCTTGATCCTTAATCAGATCGCATGATCTTTGGCTCATTTCTTGATTGAATATGTTCAAGGGAGTCACAACTAGAACTCAAATTAGATAGCACGGTATTCATTCTTTCTTCCCGAACTAGATTTGAGGGCTCTTGTGATGCCCCAGAATGTCACGCGCAACATATGACATTTCCATACTTTATTTTCTTGTAATTAATTGCATGCAGAAGCACCATAAACATTTCCACAACATTCCATGCAACAAATTCGCACGAGTTTAATCATTGTAGATGTGCTTTTTAATTTTAACAATAATTGCCCACTTGATACAGTATTCAAACAAATACAATATATTACACGACCTGGGAAGAAGGTATAACATATTATGATGCAAGGCTAACACCAATTGGTTCATTAGTCGACATGTATGCTTATAACTGTTTATATTTATGCACCTATACATGTATTGCATTCGTGACTCCTCCTCCCGAATACTTCCACTGCATCCCAGCACATGAGGCATCTCAACACCGAGGCATCTCGGCACATGGGTTGTCATTGTTGGTAATCAGTTCAGAATTAACTCCAGAACGATTCAGATTCACTTGTAAAAGAATTCCTAGAACGGTATAAGCAATGGAACAGATTTTTCAACACGAAATTGAAATAGTGAGATCGGCACTAGATATAAACCGAGGCCTGTGTTCAACACAGTTTCCTTAAAACAGATTCGTTCCCTCAACTCTGTGCTTGAGGTTTCGTGAACGTCTGTCTCTCAGGATACAACGGTTAACAGCTAGGAGGTAAGCACAGAACCTCAGAGCTTTCGGCGAACTTGAAGAAACTGGTGTTTGAACACCATCGAAAAATTAATGCAGGGAATAAGCAGAAAACATAGCAAAACAGAAGAGAATAGAAGCCTTTTGCACTGAGTCAGAATCTGAATGTTCGCGCTCTTCAACAAGAACGAGAAAACCAGTTATTTATAAGATGAGTGGAGGGATTATTCCGGAATAATATAGCGTAACAGTTTATAACGGCTGATTAAATCTGCCGTTTGTAACTATTGTAGCATAATTGACAATTAAATCTGCCGTTTGTAATTGTTACGGTGTAACGGTTGATTAATTCTACCGTTTCTGGCATAATGGATGATTAACTCTGCCATTTGTAACGACCGTAATGTAATGACACTCCAAAACGTTACAAATGGTCAGCTTCTGAGCGTCGCGAGCTGCTTCCGACACTGGTTCTGAACCCCGCGCGAGTTGCTTTTGAATGTTGGTTCTAAACCCTGCGAGAACTGCTTCTGAATTTGAACGTTGCTTCTGAGCTTATCTGAAACATACTCTGCTTCTAAGCTCGCATTAAAGTATCGTTACAAAATCATCCATTAACATTTGCCGTTACAAAATCCGTAACATTTGGAAAAAAGAAAGTTGAGCCATGATGCAAAATTGGGCTAGTCGCGAGACCCATTTTTCTGGTCCGCATTTGTGTACACAGGTCGTGCGTACGCGCCCCTCGTTGAACCTTCGTTGAGGCTCGAGATTTGCAACCCCCTTGCACCTGTGCGCGAGGCATAGTACTTTGTTGTTATGTTACCACTCGAAAGGAGTGTAACCATATATAAAGCACTTGAAAGCCTTCTTTCTTTCCAATGTGGTACTAGTGTTTCCCACTTCCAAACTCAAGGATGCTCTTTGAGAAACAATTTCTCATTCACCCATCAAAACACACCATATTTCCAACAATCCCCCACATGAATGAAAATTGTTTTAGTTTGACTCGACGATAGTGTTCGATAAATGAAACCTGCATAGGATAGGTAGGTGTTACCTTTTGAACCTTCCCTTGTGAAAGTATATTTACTTTACTAGCTGTCCAGTAGACATGATGTCCTTGAACTGTCCTGCTTTCTTATGTAAATGAACCATATACTCCACACAGGAATCATCAATACGTTTATTCAGTTCTCATGATTGTATTCGTTTTAGCCATGAACATCAACCTGGTTCTGCGAGAGTTTCTAAAGAATTTAGCCCCAAATAATTCTCCTTTGAAGCGGCCCAACTTCTTTCTCACAAAGGTGATTACTTAATTTTGAGTAATTTGATTACTCCACTTAAGAATCATTAAAGCAAAATTGCTATCCCTTTCCTTACAATATCACTGTTATTTCTGAGGAATGGTTTTAGGGATAAACCCTCACAGTGACATCACTAAGTCAATATAATTAGGTTGTCCCTTTGAACCTAGATCTTGGGATCTCCAGTCAACTAGGTTAGGTTTCCTTTATATCAACTTATTCTTTCATGGGCTTCAGTCCCATTCCTCTTGTTGATTTCTCAACTAACTCTCTGTTTAACCCTTTGGTTAGCGGATTCGCAATATTATCCTTTGACATCACGTAGTCAATAGAGATAATTCCAGTTGAGAGTAGTTGTCTAATGGTATTATGTCTACGACGTATATGTCTAGACTTACCATTGTACATGTTACTCTGTGCTCTTCCAATTGTAGATTGACTATCACAATATATATAAATTGGTGGCACAGGTTTTTGCCATTTTGGAATATCCTCTAGTAAGTGGCGTAGCCATTCAGCATCTTCTCCACATTTATCTAAAGCAATGAATTCAGATTCCATTGTGGATCTGGCTATAACCGTTTGTTTACAGAATTTCCATGATACGGCTGCACCCGCTAGTGTAAATACATATCCACTAGTAGACTTTGAGTCTTTCATATCAGATATCCAGTTCACATCACTGTATCCTTCTAGAATAGCTGGGTATCTGGTATAGTGCAGACCATGATTTCGAGTATATCGTAGGTACCTAAGTACTCTCACAATTGCTTTTCAATGGTCAGCACTCGGATTGCTTGTATATCTACTCAATTTACTAACTGAGTACGCAATGTCTGGTTTAGTACAACTCATTAAGTACATCAGACTTCCAATCACTCTAGAGTATTCTACTTGAGAAATACTCTCTCCTCTATTCTTAGATAGATGAAGACAATTGTCAAGTGGTGTTATCGTAATACCAGAATCATTCACATTGAACTTTCCAAGAATTTTGTCCATATAATGTGACTGGTTTAAGATAAGACATTCTAACGTTCTTGTGATTTTAATTCTTAAAATCACATCAGCAAGTCTCATATCTTTCATGTCAAATCTCGAATTTAACATATTCTTAGTGGATTTGATCATTTCATCATCACTACCGACAATGAGTATGTCATCTACATAAAGACACAAAACGACATAGCCATTTTCTATTTCTTTAATGTAGACACATTTATCACATTCATTGATCTTAAATCCATTGGTAATCATTGCATTATCAAACTTTTCATGCCACTGTTTTAGCGCTTGTTTTAAGCCATACAATGATTTAACCAATTTACAGACTTTCCTTTATTGTCCTGGAACTATAAAACCCTCAAGTTGTTCTATATAGATTTCTTGATTTAAATCACCATTTAGGAAAGCTGTTTTTACATCCATTTGATGTACTTCTAGATTTCGCAATGCTGCAATTGCAAGTATCATCCTAATGGAGTTTATTCTCGTCATAGGAGAATAAGCATCAAAGTAATCTAAGCCTTATCGTTGCTTGCATCCTTTGATTACAAGTCTGGCTTTATACTTATCAACAGAACCATCTGTTTTCATTTTCCTTTTAAAGATCCATTTTGATCCTAAAGGTTTGCATCTAGGAGGAGGATCTACTAACTCCCAAGTATGATTCTGCAATATAGAATCAACTTCGCTTTTAATTGCTTCTTTCCATAGAAGTCCCTCAGAAGAATTTATTGCTTATGAATAATTTAATGGTTCCTTTTCTAACAAATAAGTTAGAAAATCATCTCCAAATGATTTCTCCACTCTTGTTCTTTTGCTACGTCTGAGCTGGTCAGAAGCAGGATTGCTCTGCTTCTGAACTCTTCTTTGGAGTAGGTCAAAAGCAAACTCGCTCTGCTTTTGAACTCTGTCATGATCATGACTTTCTTCATTCATAGTGTCAATCGTTTGCTTGGACGAACTTGATCCGTCATTGGATTTGCAAGGAAATACACCTTCGAAGAATGATGCATTCCTAGATTCCATGATCGTATTCTTATGTATATCTAGAATTTTTGATTCATGTACAAGAAAACGATATGCATTACTGTTATGTGCATAGCCTATAAAGATACAGCCACCGTTTTAGGACCTATCTTTGTTTTTTTTGGTGTTGGAACAGTTACTTTTGCAAGACACCCCCACACTCGTAAGTATTTATAGGATGGTTTTCTACCTTTCCATAACTTATAAGGGGTTTTATCCTCCTTTTTCCGAGTTACCTTATTTAAAAGGTAATTACTTGACAAAATACCTTCACCCCACATATTTGGGGTAAACCTGAACTTAGTAACATTGCATTCATTGTACTCACCACCTCTATCGCTTTTCAATCTTTTGATTTTCTTGTTGAGTTGATTCTCAACTTCATTCTTATAGAGAACAAATTTCTCTAAGGCTTCACTTTTGCTTTTAAGCAAATACACATAGCAGTATTTAGTGCTATCATCGATAAAGGTAATAAAATGTTTATTACCACCTCTTGTTTGTATGAATTTCAAATCACAAACATCAATATGAATTAGCTCAAGGGGTTCGGTGTTTCTTTCAACTGTTTGAAACGATGATCTCGTTAACTTTGCCTCAACACAAATTTCACATTTGTGTTTATAATCAATTTGGAATGAGGGAATGTGCTCCAAGTTAATTAATCTACGCAATGTATCATAATTAACATGTCCAAGTCTGCCATGCCATAAGTTAGAAAACTCAAGCAAATAAACAGCATACGTATTATCTTTATTGATAATTATCAACACATTGAGCTTAAAAAGCCCATCAGATACATATCCCCTTCCCACATACATTCTAGATTTTGACAAAATAACTTTGTCTGACTCGAACACCATACGAAATCCGTGCTTGTTCAATAGAGACCCGAAGACGAGGTTCTTTCGGATTTCTAGCACATACTGAACATTGTTCAGAGTTAACTCCTTCCTAGAGGTCATCTTCAAAAGCACCTTCCCTTGGCCTTCAATGGCAGACGTGGCCGAGTTTCCCATGAAGACTTTCTCTCCATCAATTGGTTCGAAAGTTGTGAACAGGTCCTTGTTGGAGCATACGTGCCTCGTGGCACCAGTGTCAATCCACCATTCCACCCGACCAAGTTCACCTCAGACACCATCGCAGAGAGATTTATGTTTGAGAAGTCATGAGTGACATCATTCACAATGTTCGTCTTATGCTTCTTCTTCTTCGGAAATCTGCATTCCACGGATCTATGGCCCATCTTGCCACAGTTGAAGCATTTCCCTTGGAACTTTGTTTTGGAGACTCCTCCTTTCGGTCCCAGCTTCGGCTTGATGGCCTTCTTGTTCTTGTGGGCTTGTTTGTGCTCCATAACGTTTGTCTTAGCTGTAGTGGGGTTGAACCTCTTGCGTTCAGAGCTTCTGTTGTCTTCTTCGATGCGAAGTTTGACAATCAACTCTTCTAAGTTCATTTCCTTTCGCTTGTGTTTAAGGTAATTCTTGAAATCCTTCCACCCAGGAGTTAGCTTCTCAATAATAGCAGCCACCTGGAAGGTTTCACTCAAATTCATCCCTTCAGATTGAATCTCGTGCAAAATCACTTGGATTTCTTGCACTTGACTGGTCACAGTCTTGGAATCCACCATCTTATAATCAAGGAATCGACCGACAACAAATTTCTTTGCTCCGGCATCCTCTGTTTTATATTTCCGGTCCAAAGATTCCCACAACTCTTTTGCCGTATTGATTGTACAATAGACATTATAAAGAGAGTCGTGCAAGCCATTCATGATATAGTTCCTACAAAGGAAGTCAGAATGCTTCTAAGCCTCAAGAGCATTGAAGGCTTGTCTATCCGTTTCACCATCGGATATCTGAGGAGCTTCCTTAGTCAAGAATCTCGCAAGATTCAACATTGTTAAATAAAACAACATTTTCTATTGCCACATTTTAAAGTTCGATCTGTTGAACTTTTCAGGCCTTTCGCCTTGGTGAACAGAAATAGGAACAAGAACAGGAGCAGACGATTGGCCAAGGTTTTCAGAACCAAGTTGAACAACATCTTTCCCAGTAGCCATTTGAAAACAAGGAGAATCTGTTTCGTCAGCTAAAGATGCTGCTTCTGAACTATCAGAAGGAGTTCAGAAGAAGAATCAACAGCAAAACTTTTTGCTTCTGAACTATCAGAACGAGTTCAGAAGGAGAGTCGATAATAAACGTTTCTGCTTCGGAACTATTAAACAGAGTTCAAAAGTAGACGAATCTGTTTTAAGATTGTTGGTAATCAGTTTAGAATCAACTTCAGAACGATTCAGATTCACTTGTAAAAGAATTCCTAGAACGGTATAAGCAATGGAACAGATTTTTCAACACGAAATTGAAATCGTGAGATCGGCACTAGATATAAACCGAGGCCTGTGTTCAATACAGTTTCCTTAAAACAGATTCGTTCTCTCAACTCTGTGCTTGAGGTTTCGTGAACGTCTGTCTCCCAGGATACAACGGTTAACAGCTAGGAGGTGAGCACAGAACCTCAGAGCTTTCGGTGAACTTGAAGAAACTGGTGTTTGAACACCATCGAAAAACCAATGCAGGGAATAAGCAGAAAACAGAGCAAAACAGAGCAAAACAGAGGAGAACAGAAGCCTTTTGCACTGAGTCAGAATCTGAATGTTCGCGCTCTTTAACAAGAACAAGAAAACCATTTATTTATAAGATGAGTGGAGGGATTATTCCGAAATAATATGGCGTAACAGTTTATAACGGCGGATTAAATCTGCTGTTTGTAACTATTGTAGCATAACCGACAATTAAATCTGCCGTTTGCAATTGTTACGGTGTAACGGTTGATTAATTCTACCGTTTCTGGTATAATGGATGATTAACTCTGCCATTTGTAACGACCGTAATGTAATGACATTCCAAAACGTTACAAATGGTCAGCTTCTGAGCGTCGCGAGCTACTTTCGACACTGGTTCTGAATCCCGCGCGAGCTACTTCTGAATGATGGCTCTAAACCCTGCGAGAGCTGCTTCTGAATCTGAACGTTGCTTCTGAGCTCATCCGAAACATACTCTGCTTCTGAGCTCGCATTAAAGCATCGTTACAAAATCATCAATTAACATTTGCCGTTACAAAATCTGTAACATTTGGAGAAAAGAAAGTTGAGCCATGATGCAAAATTGGGCTAGTCGCGAGACCCATTTTTCTGGTCTGCATTCGTGTATGCAGGTCGTGCGTACGCGCCCCTCGTCGAACCTTCGTTGAGGCCCGAGATTTGCAACCCCCCTGCGCCTGTGCGCCATAGTACTTTGTTGTTATGTTACCACTCGAAAGGAGTGTAACCATATATAAAGCACTTGAAAGCCTTCTTTCTTTCCAATGTGGGACTAGTGTTTCCCACTTCCAACTCAAGGATGCTCTTTGAGAAACAATTTCTCATTCACCCATCAAAACACACCATATTTCCAACAGTTATCACCGCTAACATATGGGTGATAGAATTATATGACATCTTAAATTCCATACTTAGCCAGACAGTAGCATGCACGTAACAACGTTACCATCATATAGTCTCCCTTGTTTCAATGAAGAATTCTACGGTTCTTTTATTTATTTATTTATTTATTTATTTTTAAGGAATTGGCCTTCGGTATATGACATTTTCTCATGCAAGTCATGCCCGAAATATAATTACGCTACTCTTCAATAATCACATGCGCGGGTAAAACTCACATCTTTTCATTTCTCATGTAACTCATGCAAGCACTATCAAATAAATAATTACGTGCACCAAAAAACACATACCGTTCTTCTCTTCTCATCATGCAATTATCACTGTAATAGAAGGCTTAAATTGGTTAATGGTCACAAATGATAAGTCGGTATAATTGGCAGGGCATTTTTAAAAAATATGGTAATTTGTTTTTACAAATGTAGGCATTTTTTAAAATTATTTACGAATTCAGGCCTATGCGCCTCCGCACAATTTGCGCGACTGTAATTTTTTTTACCGTCCTTTTTCTTTTTATACTGCACATCTTATTATTTTTTTTAGTTTTTTTTTTATTTTTATATTTATAATAACGTTTATTTATAACGTTTATATTTATACAACTTTATAAATATAATTTTTTATTTTTAAACCTTATTTTTATAAAGAAATTATTAATAATTAATTTAAAATTTATTAAGACATAATTAATAAATAATTTAATATTTATGTAATTAATTTGTTTAGTATGTGAATAATTAATAGATGTAGATAAAATAATAGATAAAATTGCTAAAAAAATAGAATAAATGAATATAAATTGGTAAGATACGTAAAGATAAAATATCTAGATTAAAAGAAAGTGCAATACTAGATAACAATCCATGAACTGAAAAAAGAATCTGGCAAATAAATAATGTAATTATAAACAACAATCCAAAATCCAAAAGTATCACTAATGATGATGTCATCCTCCTACGTGCCCTCTATTCCGCAACCGAGCAGTCTCTGTCATTTGGCAAGTCTAGTGTTGTACTGAAGACGAGGATGAGATTCTAGATGAATAGAAAGTGTAGATGATGAGGCATATCCTGTCTCTACCATGATACTTTTGGGTCTAGTAGATAACAATCCATGAATTGAAAAAATTTGGCAAATAAATAGTGTAATAATAGATAACAATCCACAGTCCAAAAGTATCACTGATAATGATGTCGTCCTCTTAAGTGGCCTCCTGTTCCACAATCAGGTTGTTTCAGTCGCTTGGCAAGTTTAGTGTTGTACCGAGGACGAGGGCGGGATTTTGGATGAGTAGGAAGTGCAGATGATGAGGGCATATCTTGTCTCCATAGTGATACTTTTGGGTCTAGTAGATAACAATCCATGAACTGAAAAAAAAAAATTTGACAAATAAACAATGTAATAATATATAACAATCCATAGCTCAAAAGTATTACTGATAATGATGTTGTCTTCCTATGTGGCCTCCTCTTTCGTAATTGGATTGTCTCCGTTGTTTGGCAGGCCTAGTGTTGTATCGAGGACGAGGACGAGATTCTGGATGAGTAGGAAGTGCATATGACAAGGGCATATCTTGTCTCTACAGTGATACTTTTGGGTCTAGTAGATAACAATCCATGAATTGAACAAAGATCTAGCAAATAAAGAATGTAATAATAGATAACAATCCACAACCCAAAAGTATCACTAATAATGATGTCATCCTCCTACGTGGCCTCTTGTTCTACAATCAAGTTATCTCCATCATTCGGCAGGTCTAGTATTGTATCGAGGTTGAGGACGAGATTCTAGATAAGTAGGAAGTATAGATGACAAGGGCATATCCTATCTCTATAGTGATACTTTTGGGTCTAGCAGGTAGGATATGCCCTCGTCATCTACACTTCCTACTTATCCAGAATTTTGTCATTGTCCTTGATACAATACTAGACCTACCGAACGTCGGAGACAACTTAGTTGCAGAGCAGGAGGTCACCTAGGAGAATGACATCATCATCAGTGATACCTTTGGGTTGTGGATTTTATCGATTATTACACTATTTATTTGCCAATTTCTTTTTTTTTTCTTTGAATTTGGATATTTCATCTTTATGTATCTTACCAATTTATATTATGCATTTTTCTTTTTATTTTTTGAGCAATTTTATCTATTATTTTATCTATATCTATTAATTATTCACATACTAAACAAATTAATTACATAAAATTAAATTATTTATTAATTATATGTCTTAATAAATTTTAAATTAATTATTAATAATTATGTTATAAAAAGAAGGTTTAAAAAGAAAAAAAATTTATAAATAAATGTATTTAAGAAAAAAACTAAAAAATAGTAATAAGATGTGCGGTATAAAAAGAAAAAGAAAGTAAAAGAAAAATACAGCCACACAAGTAATGTGCCTCTTATGGAGAGGCACAAGCCCCAGATTCGTAAATAATTTTTTAAAAAACCCAAATTTGCAAAAAAAAAAACCATATTTTTTTAAAAAAAGCCTTAATCAGCAAGTGATTGTACTCAGCAAGTGGGTATAAGCGGTATGTGATTATACTCAACAAGTGATATGAGCAATATGCATTTATACTCAGCAAATAGAAATGAGTAGTATGTGGAAAGTGCTCAAGAGGCATCCCAACTCTATTGGGTGTGCAATTCGATTCATCCTACTCCCTCGCCATCCTAAATCTTGCTAGGAGCCACTGCTCGTCTAAGACCTCTGGCCTCGACGTCCACTCCCTGCCCTTATTGACCAGATCGTTACATGTCCAACAGCTTCTGCCTAGTTTTCCCGAAACCACACACCTAACAAAAAGAGTCTTGCTTTGGCATATTAAGTTAACTCCCTTGAGGTATAGTCGATAAGTGGATAAAATTGATAAGCAGGCGTACTATGCAAGTGGGTATACTTGGCAAGCAGTATGTAGTAGATATAGGGGGGAATATAAGCACGGACTGAGTTTCATAAGGTGAATATGAGCAGCGGCTAGTGCGCATAAGGTGAATATGAGCAATGATGAATGAATACAAGGTGAATACTAGCAGCGACTAGTGTTCATAAGGTGAATATGAGAACGACATGTGAATACAAAGTCAATATAAACAATGACTGTTGAAGCAAAATTTACGAAAATAACACTTTCAAGCCCGATTTTGGATTTTCACATATTTTACCTCCAACTTGTTACCACACACTACGGAAATCTATCAAATCCTTTTAGTCATGTATGATCTCAGCCAAACAAGTCAAGTCATCATGATATCTCAACACACCCTACTGAGACTTGCTTGCACTTACCATCAAATTCAACTAAAACTAAAATTAACAAATATCAATCAACCAAATCAAGAGTACTAAGTAAATCAACCCAACTTAGCCTCTAGAATTTTCACTTCGAACAAAAACTTGAACAATCCCAAAGTTTCAACCACGTTGTAACTCTTCAATTCAAGGATTGGAAAGTGAGAATAGCAGAGGAAAGTGATGGAAGAACTTCTTTTTCTTTGTAAGTTCAAATTGGAATTCTTTTGAAGTTTGAGCATGTAGAGAGATACCATCATATGGCCAAGTCAAATGACCTTTAAATATTACTCAAAGGTTATTTTAAAAGAGAGGAATGTTAGGTGAAACCTTGCATTCATATTAGAAGTTACATGTGGCATGCTTATAAAATTTCATCTAATATAAGACCAAGGGAATGAATTTAATAGATAAGATTGGACGACTCATATTAAGAGTAATAATGACTTACCTTAGGTGTCAAGAGAAATATAAGTGTTTCAATTTGAGAAAGAAAAGTGGCTTAACATGTGTTCTAATAGTTAAAACGTGATAATTATAAGAGAGAAAGCTTCTTCTGCTTCTGCTGAGTAGGTGAGTGAATCATCATTCGTAATAATTAACTAAGGATAAAATAGATAATGCAACCCATGACACAATTGGTGGCCAGGTTCATGTCTCAAAAGAAGAGCATATGAGCTAAATTTTTTGAGAGGAAAACGAAGAGAGGTGAGTACGTAAATCAAAGAGAGTCTAATGACTCATTCCAACGTAGATATTTCATCAAGTCACCAAGATATCTGGAAAGTTAATATGTGAACAAGAAAACCGGCGTCCATTCTAAATAATGATAACTCTGAAAATATTTTAAATTCACTAAAATTATTGATAAACAATACCAAATGCTAGAAAAATCTCACTTCACCAAATTTAAAACTTGAAAATATGTAAACATATAATTTGAAGAATGTCCATCCACATTGACAACTAAGATGGTCGTAGATTAATTAATATCAATCTACATCATCAACATATACATCAACATTAATCGATTCAATTCCAACACATAGGATTTGGGATGAATATGGTCGTGGAAAATTATTCTCCTTGTTTTCCATACCTCATGAATTTAACAATTCAATTGAGATTTTCTACGTGCCAACTTGAACTTCAAGATAAATAATATTTAGTTTTATGACCTAAATATTTTTACCAAACATCAATTCCATATGTCATAGCCTTGATGCGGGAAAAGTACCAAAAAAAATTTAAACCTATTGTATTAGTATCGATTCAGTCATAAACCTCTCAAATCGACCCAACTTTGTCCTAAACCTTTTCACATCTGTACCAATTCAGTCCATGTGGTCAATATAGGTCGGAATTGCTGATGTTGGCTGTCATACGTTAACATGGTTGGCGTCGACATAGATATTTTTTTAATAATATATTTTTTTTATAATTCTTTGAAAGTGTTTATTATTTTTATTTATTATTTTATTATTTTTTTCTTTCTTTTATTTTTTCCTTTCATTTTTTGCTGCGCGAAGGTTGTGGGTGACCATTATTGTCCACTAGCAAGGGCCAACAAGCCCTCACTGACCGTTGGCAAGGGTCAGTAAGCCCTCGTCGGCCATTAGAGAGGGTTGCCTCGCTAGCGGCCGATCAAATAGAGAAAAAAAGAGAGAAAAAGAAAAATAATAATTTAAAATTTATTTTTTAAAAATTATTAAAAATGTCTATGCTAATGCCGACCACATGACGTGATAGCCAACATCCATATTGGCAATTTTCAATCTAAATTGGCTGGATGGATTGAATTGTCATCAATATGAAAAGTTTTATGACCAAATTTATATGGTTGAAAGTTTTCGGTTGAATTGATATAAATATAATAGATTTATAATTTTTTTGATACTTTTTCCTCTGAAGGCTTGGTCTGGATTGAATTGGTCAAATTAAAAGGTATAGGATTAATTTGGTACTAATGCAATAGATTAAGGATTTTTTGGTTCTTTTCCTCATCTCACACTGCTCTTAAGTGATAAAAGAAAGAAGAAATCACTAAAATTGACACACACACACACACACATATAAAGGATTGAATTGACTGAAATAGGTTAAGACTTTTTTTTTTTGGTAATTCTCCCAAATTACTCCAATCAAAATTTTCATGAAGGCAATTATTGTGATTTTTCATTTTGCCCGTCCATGTGTCCTAATCTGCACAGATCTATAGTCTCGACCCTCTTTCCCATAGTCAAACCACATTTTTAAAAAGAGAATCGACAGCATTTGGATGAATGTAAGATCAACGGTCTGTATTGGGCCACAAAAAAATAATTAATTAAAAATTATCATGATGTCCATTTCAAGAATTTATGACCAATAACATTCTCACAGCTATTCAAAAATTGTTATTATAGCAAAGCCTAATTAGAATAACATTTCATCCATCTTTTATGTAAATTCATTACAGGGTTATGTAGCCCGACGGAAAAACCCCAAAAGTTTATTGTAACAAGTCGAATTTTCAAATGATTTGGTACGAGCGGAAAACACTCCTGAGCTGATAAGAGTCTCTCAAAAACCACGTCATGTTGCTGTCAATTTTCACTTTAATTCTACTCAGGTGGCTACTTTAATAATCGCTGTTCTACTGCCAAAAGACAAAATTTAAAGCATAATCGCAGCTAACTCTATTATTCACATAATGATTACGGGGTTTATATCAGTCTCCAACAGCTTTATGACAGATTGGTGAACAACTCTTAATGGACCTGGGGCCTTTTAAAACATCACCATCAACAGGAAAGCTACTGAATTTAACCAAACACTCAGATGCATTAAAAAAATACGACGAAATCTAAAAAAAAAAAAAAAAGCGTCGGAAAGTAAATTCAGCCACGTCATGCCACCTCAGCGTGTCTTACATAGACCGCGACGTCTATGGCGTTGTTCGGGGCTAATGGTTTTGGTGGCAAGTTCACATGAAAGACAATTCTTAGTGGTAAAATGGTCCCTCCCCCGCAAGATTTTTGATGTAGCTGTTGGTCATTGAGACTAAGCTATTTGATTAACCTCTTAATTAATTATCGTCGCTCTCAGTCCTCATCAGTCCATGATTAAGAAAAACCATGATAAGGGATCAAACAGTGATGTTTCATCTAAATTTGGTAAAATAGTATCTGGAAAAGCAAAAATTTATTAAGTGAAGGTGGGTCTCATTAAGAATATTCGTAAAGACATTCCTCAATTTAAGTCGTCGGAGTACCTTTTGCTTATTGATGTCTTAATCAACTAATCCTGTTAAAAAATTACTGAATTTTCTATTGGGCATTGAAATAAAACCTAACTAATCCAGGTTTGAAGTCTTATTCGGAACATCACTGAGTATATTTCTCGGAAGCCGAGTCATTAAGCTCCCCCTTTCCAACCAATCCACGACCCACTTTTCATTCTTGACTCTCTTCACCTTCCTGTTTATTAATCCATCCTTCTTTTCTTAGTGCTAGTTTTTGTAATTTCAAGATTCATGCGTACCTTGGCGGTGCCTGGCCAAAACCCTCCAATCTAGGCGTAGAGACAAAGACTCCTCAGACTTGGAACGTTTTTAATGATTGAGATGAAGAGACACAAACACATAAAACCACGTGGGGACAAAAAATTGGTGCATTTGTAAGAAATCGTCTTAACAAAAGACCCACCAGAAAAAAAAAAAAGAACTAGGTAGTGGAATTACTAGTGCATGCTGTGCCCAAATCTAACCTGAAACCCTAAATTTGCGTCTTGTGAGAAAATCCTGGAAGTGGATTGGAGCTGGACGGTCAATTTCGCAAGTACAAATTTGAGAGCACGAATCCCGAGACTCAATATAAAACCTGAACCACTGCTATTCTTATTGGACATAATTTGGTTTTCCAAAAACTAGAGTCCAGCCGGCAAAATTTAGACTGATTAAGATGACACAGAATGCAAACACTTTTTTTTTTATAGCATTTCCAACATATAATATCTATGTTGGAAATGAATTTTGTCTAAAAAATAAGGAGAAAGACTACAAAAAAAGAAAAAGAAAAAGAGAAAGCTTCGAGACATTGGGTTTCAAGGGTTTTATATTTGGGCTAATCTCTTACTAGAAAAAGAAGGAAATCAAGAGAAATAGAAAGTGGAATAGATAGCTAGTCTCATCAATCGAATGGCAGCATTTGGAATGGTAAGACAAGACTTGTGGGAGAGGAAGAGGTGTGTAGTGGGTGGTAAAATATGGGAAAAAGAAACGAAAAGAAGATGGAAAAAGACAGTCGAGTAGCTGAGACATCCCTAGTAAAATAGGAATGACTCGGTGCTAAGTGCTATGAGAGGTTATGGGCAGATCATAAACTATATATGGGAGAGAGGGAAAAAGGGGTGAGAAGCGTGCTCTTGGGTTTGGGGAAAGGAGGGTGTGACATCTTTTCTTCCTTATTTTATTTATTTTGTGTCATTAGAACGCAACATGGATTAATGGAGCAAGCGAAGGCAAAAAAGGGAGCAAAAGATAGAAATGAATAAATAAAGTTAGAAGGGAATGTTTGGGGCAGAGTTTGGAGAGGGTTTGGGGGGCAATAAGATGTGAATGCCTCGTGGAAAAAAGAGTGAGATGGTGGTGGGTTTGATGATGATGATGCACGCCGGCCAGCTTTTCTCTCCCTCTATTGGCACGCCTGTTCCCACTCAATAGCTCCAACATTCTTTCACTCTTTCTCAAAGAAAGGATGCAAGAAACTACTGGCTGCATATAAGATCATTCTTCATGAAAATGTTGTATGTGGACACATTTTCTATGTTAGAATTGTACAAGTTCCAATTTGGATGGAATGTTTTGTTCTACTTTGAAAACTTCCCATGGTGGTGGGGGTCGTTTTCGATTGTTGGGGACGTAGGAGGGTCCTTAAATCATCCTAAACCTGAAACTTGTCGGTTTCATAGGTTTAAGTTATCTCATACAATTTTTAGGATTTTCATCGAAAAAAGGTTAATCATTTTTTTTTTGGTCTCAATCTCCAAAACGTTAAGCATAGCAAAATAAGTATGTAATAAGTTTTCATGGAAACATTAACAAAAGTTCGTATATTATAGCAACATTTTTGCAACTAAAATACAAATATTGCTCATACTATTATGGTTTCATGTGCTAACATTGGTCACATCCTGTTTTATAAAGGAAAGACACAAAATCCCAATAACTGATGTTAATTTTATATCTATTTGGTAATTAGATACTTGCATAATGACTACTTTGCAAGTACAAGCTACCTCATATCTTTTGTATGGTGCTTTGTACAGTGTACAAGTTACAAGGTACATGTGGCGACGGCTCTCTGACGAAAACCTACCTTATATTCATCGGTTCTAAATTTTTTATACCCGGAATCTATCTCTAACCTCTAATACTCACCTTACCACTTATCCAGCCATGTTGATCGCTCTATTCCATACCCATATTCGTTTAATTGATGATGTGATGAATACTAGGGATGAATCGAGATGTGCTATTTTTTTTAATGTCTAGCTTGAATTTTCAATATTTATCAAAACATGATTGAGTAGATCCAATAAACGAGTACTCACAAGTATAGAGAGTGACAATGCATGTAGTAGATTTGTCTAATCGGTGGGGTCATGTTTGCCCGTAGAATATGAAGGAAAAACTTACTTCTACAAGGCCCCAACCCTGCATAATGTTACATGCCGTGGGACTATATTTTTCCCATGACTAAACTAAGCATATGGTAAAGCACGGGACAAAGTCTTAGAAAATTGTCGTCAACAGATTCCTCATGTCACACGTTAATAAAGAAAGGTCATTAAGAAATTAAGGAAGCCTCTCTCTCTCTCTCTCTCTCTCTCTCTCTCTCCAATTCAAAAGAGAAAAAAGAAAAAAAGCTAATCCACCAAAGAGCCATGCGGGCAGCGCTTGCCTAAGACTGGTCTATCTTCCCTCATAAATTTGAAAAGAAGTGAAGCAAAGACTCGGCAAGAAAAAGGAAACACAAATTCCCATCATTCCTTCATCGATTACCCCAAAAGGAAGCTCAAACTCTCTCTCTCTCTCTCTCTCTCTCTCTCTCTCTCTCTCTCTCTCTTGCTTTCTTTTGTTTTATAAGACAAGGTAAAATCCAACCTCAAGATCCTCCTCCGCTCTTTTTCAAAGTAATGTTCTCTTCCCATCATCCCACTTCCCTTCTTTAACAACAAAACCGCCCATGCCTTGTGCTTCAGAACTTGTCACTAAAAACTCAGAGAGAAAAGTTTCTTCTTTGCTTTAAGAGAAAAAAGTTGAAAATATTTTGATGTGGGTCTTTTTGGGGGAGAGGTTGGAATGGATACCTTGTTTAGACTAGTGAGCCTCCAATCCTCCGATCAATCCTTCAACTCGAGCAGGACCTCGAGCAGCTCCAGATCCTCCCGACAAAACCATCGCTCCCATCACCAGCCGGAAGCCGACGAAGAATGCCTCAACATCTTCATGGACGATGAAGACTTCTCCTCGTCTTCTTCCAAGCACTACAACTATCCTTATCACCCCACCGCCACCACCCCTACCACCACCAGTAGCGCTCACACTCCTACTCCCTCCCACACGTATGACCCCTCGGCTGATGTGTCTGCCTCGCCCGCCGGCGACCTCAACTTCGACTTCTCCGGCAAGTGGGCCTCCGACGTTCTCCTCGAGACCGCCCATGCCATCGCTGACAAGAACAGTGCCCGAGTCCAGCAGCTCATGTGGATGCTCAATGAGCTCTCCTCCCCTTACGGCGACATCGAGCAGAAGCTGGCTTCCTACTTCCTCCAGGGCTTGTTTAGTCGTATGACCGATGCGGGCGAGCGGAGCTACTGTGCCTTGTTGGCCGCATCGGACAAGACCCGCTCCTTCGAGTCCACCCGGAAGATGGTGCTCAAGTTCCAGGAGGTGAGCCCCTGGACCACCTTCGGCCATGTGGCCTGCAACGGCGCAATCATGGAGGCCCTTGAGGGCGAGTGCAAGTTGCACATAGTCGACATCAGCAACACGTACTGCACCCAGTGGCCAACCCTGCTCGAGGCTCTGGCAACACGGACGGACGAGACGCCCCACCTGCGGCTCACCACCGTGGTGGCGAGCAAGGCGAACGGTGGGGCGGGGGCGGGTAGCGTCGCCGGAGTGCAGAAGGTTATGAAAGAAATTGGGAGCCGGATGGACAAATTCGCAAGGCTCATGGGTGTGCCCTTCAAGTTCAGCGTCCTGTACCACGGTGGCGACCTATCAGAGTTGAATTTGGACGAATTGGATATCAAGGAGGACGAGGCGCTAGCGATCAACTGCGTAGGCTCGCTGCACTCGATAACGACGGTCAGCAATCGCCGGGACTTCGTGGTCTCATTTTTCCGGAGGTTGCAGCCGAGGATAATCACGGTGGTGGAGGAGGAAGCGGACCTCGATGTAGGCGCCGATGGGGCCGAGTTCGTGAAGGGTTTCCAAGAGAGCCTGAGATATTTTAGGGTTTACTTCGAGTCGCTGGACGAGAGCTTCCCTAGGACAAGCAACGAGCGGTTGATGCTCGAGCGAGGGGCCGGGCGAGCGGTCATGGACCTGGTGGCGTGCCCACCACACCACTCGGTGGAGAGGCGGGAGCCGGCGAGCCGGTGGTCAAGGCGCCTCCAAGGAGGCGGGTTCAACCCTTGTTCATTCAGCGACGAGGTATGCGACGACGTGCGCGCCTTGTTAAGGAGGTACAAGGAAGGGTGGTCGATGACGCCATGCTCCGACGCCGGCATATTCTTGACGTGGAAGGACCAGCCGGTGGTTTGGGCTAGTGCATGGAGGGCTTGAGGATGATGAAGCTTTCTCATGAACAGGAAAAAAAAATAAAAAAAATAAAAAAGAACAGCTATGGGGTGTGCTTCACACGTGCGATGTTTTTTTTTGTTTTGTTTTTGTTTTTGTTTTTTTTGTGGTTTTTGTGGGTTTTCCTGGTGGGGTGAGGGAGTTAGAGAGTCGGGGAATATTTGGTTGTTTTTCGATAGAATCAATTGAGTGATCAATTTTCATTAATTAGTCTTGTCATTTTATGATAATATTTCATTTTGATCATTCATCTTGAGGCGAGTCGGAGGTTATTACTATTAAATAGCTCGAATTAACTCATACGACAGTCAACACATTGACCGCTCGATCGACACTTTGTGGATCCGGTGGCCCTTTCTTCCCCCCCATGTGTAGGTTGCTCAATCAAAGTCATTGGCTCTTTCATCCATTTTTCCAAGTAAAAAAGAAGTTGAATAGTCGCAATTATTGCAATATGACAAGGACACTTCGCTTGTATCTACAGAAGACATACATACAAAGTCCTTAAAACTTAAAAGTGTTCTGACCCCCCCCCCTCCCCCCCCCCCCCCCCCCCCCCCCCAAAAAAAAAAAGGAAAAATCCTTAAGAATACGAGGAAGAACTCTTGAAACATCTATTGAATTTTCAAATTGTGAAATCGTTCTCGATGGGTGTGACTTGATTGTTAAAATGCTCGTATGGTTGTAAATCGATCACTTCCTTTCGCTCATGGAATGGTCGTTGGAGCTTTTTCCTTTTTAATTTTCCTTTTGACGTTCTAATTGGGGTTGGTATTTGGTGTATTAAGCTGATATCAGCCAGTAGGTAGAAAGACTAAATTAAGGGGAAGTTTTAGTCCAATTAAAAAAAATTGGACATTCAGCGGTTTCAAAGTAAGGAAGAGGTCTCAATCAAAGGTTGGAGGGGTCCTAGAATCTTTAGGACGGCAAGTGAGTTGGGGTTATGCTTGGGGAATCTCATCCAAAGGTGTTTAGCCATTACTGGCATTCAACGAATTGGATAGTGGCCAGCACGCTGAGTTGACGTGGTCTTCTCTCTCCCTTTTTATCTTAATTTATTTAATTTTTTAATTTCGTAATGTTTACAAAGTAGAGGAAAAAAACATTTCGCAATTATAATGCTATGTAGACATTTTCTGGACCCTTGAAAGCTCTTTGTTAAATCAAGAGAGAAATGGGGAAAGAAAAGGAATGACATTAGAAACCTTTTCTAAGCTTATCGATCAGCTTAATTGTGACTTTTAGATGATTTTTACATTTGTTTGATTATCCAAATACTCGTCATAAAATACTTCGAGTCATGTTTTCATCCTATGTTAGAAACCGACACTCGGTGAGCACGAAATTGCACGACCAAGTCTATGATATAGAGCTAAATAACGACCAAATAGAAAGTGTTCATATGAAAGAGTTAGCAGTAAAGAATATACGAGTGAACTAATTAAACGTAGCAGAGCCGACGTAGCTCGTGTTCAGACATAAGACAAGATATTGTTCGAACTCCAATATCGTTCAGACACGCAACTTAGAAAAACAACCTTAAGCAACAACGAATTGCAACTTTTTTTTTTTTAATTGTTGTTTTAGATACCATCAATGGAGAAAAAGTTCTCCGAAGACGACCGGATCCAATCTTTGATGTCATGGTTGATGGGAAAACGAGTAATTACCCACCAAATCAGCCGACAACGGAGAAGACCCCTCATGTAGTTTTTAAACCCCCCCCCCCCCCCCCCCCCCCTTCACTAACAATGCATGCTATTAATTATCTAGAATTGATAAGTAAGATCATTATAAGGCTCTGATTATTTCACAAGCAATGAATGATTTGAAAAATATCATTTTAATTGCTTACAAAAATATATGAATGAAGCCTTAACTTCCTCCCCCCACCAAAAAAAAAAAAGAACCAATAGTAATTTTATCTTTCATGAAAATTTTAAATAAAATTACTATTGGCAATGAAAATATTTTTATTTGACTACTTATTTCAAGTGATCATTTTTAGAATTTTTTTTCAAAATTACTTAATTTTCATGAAACAAATTGCGCCTACGAAGACATATGATTTTGCACGCCTCAAAGGTTTCACCTGTCAATTCAGTAACAATTATAACATATTCTCATATCTTCCTTTTCAACACTGTATTCTATTAGGATCTTCTCTTAGAAACAGAGAGAGGAAAGAACTCCGAACTTTTTTTACAAGGCCCCCACCACCCATTCCATGACTGGCCAAAAGCCTCTTTCATGGAGCTGTAAAATAAGGTTTAAAGGCGGGGGGGTGGTGCTTTTGGCCCACGGCAAAAGGGAAAAAGAAATGCTTGAGGTATAGTGGGAACTCCTTTTTAGGGTACACATCTTAATCTTTTGATGAGACTTTGCCTCTTCCCCACGTTCACAGTACCCACTCCCACCCTTTTTCCCCACCACTTTCTTCCTTGTTCTTTCTTTTTCTTTGGATAATCCACAGCACGAGGGCAAAAGATGGACCATACAAGGACTTATGATATATCTTACCAGCATGTGAATCGATCTAAGTCCGAAATATATTACAATGCAATTGATGAGATTTGAACATGCGGCTCAAATTCTTGAGCTGAAAATCAATTGATGCTCCGATTAATTGGGATTAATACATGTAACAAATTTACTTCAATTAATTTTTTAACTATTAAAAATCACAAACTGGTATACCTATGACAAATTTATCTCAAATTAATTTTTCGACCACTAAAAACCTCAAATTGATACACTTATGATAAATTTACCGTACATTAATTTTCGTTAAATTAAGTTAATATCATGAAAAGTTTTAAATTAATACACTTGTGATAAATGAAGGGTAAAAACCCCAATTTGATACACTCATTAACTATCACATGTAAACCTCAATTCGATACACTTATTAACTATCACATGTCATCCAACTCAATAATTTGATTGTACAATTTAATGGAAGGTAAATTTATCATGAATTTTTTATGATAAAGAAATTAATTTGGAGTAAATTTGTCACGTGTATCTGCTTAATGTTTTGATGACATTAACCCAATTAACTATGCCAAACATGAGATTTGCTTCCCTTGTTGTTGTTGCTTATTTCTTTTTCTTTTTCTTTTTTTTTTGTTGTTGCTTATGCATGTCTTTTGAAGTCTCTTTTAACGTGCTTAAATTGCCTGGTTTCCCCGTGCCTTCTTTTGCCTTACCTTTTGGTTTTCTTTGATAGTGACCAGCCACGTCTTTCTTCCATTGGACCCCAAAAGTTCAGATGGCACATACTACACGTTCTTGGTTCCACCTATGTTGTTTTCTTCCCCCACTTTTTGCGTAATGACAGTCAATGTCTAATGGACGTGCAGAAACAGGAGAGACCTTCCAGGTTAGGAATTGGCCAAAAGGAATAGTTCTCTTTAGAAGAATAATTAACCCAAATCTTAAATTGAGAAGAAATAATGTACAGAATTCACAGCAGTTTCAATACAATTTTATTTTGATAATTGCATTCTTTCAATCTTGTTGATATATTTTCTTAGATTGCTTGGCAATTAATCATATGTGCTCTTTATATTCTATTTGGACACCCTCCACTTAATAACTTGAATTTGTGGGTTTGTCTTTCTAATATGATATCAAAGTCAATGTTATTCCTCTCGTATACATGCGTCCAATACCCATCAATCAAATTTTACGAGTCTCTCCTACTTCGACTTGTGTGTGAGAGGGGGTGTTGAGATAGTATTTAACATCGCTTGACAACGAGCCATATATGTTTTTTTTAATATTCATATGGTTTTCCTCTACATAATAGATTAAGTTTTTTTTTATTGAACCTTTTAGCAATACGGAAAATATTTTCCTTAAAATTAGTTTTTGCATAACTTAAAAAAGTGAATGAATGAAAATTATTTTCATATGAAAATATTTAGATAGAACTTGTTGTCAATAAAGAAAATATTTTTCATTGACTATTTATCTCAAGCGATATAATTGATTAATTTTGGGAGAATAGTTTTCAAATCAATCATTTTCCATAAAAAAAATGGAATATAAAATTCTTATTCTTCTTTCATCCTCATTATCGTGTTTGATAGTCCTGACACAAATTTCGTTGGTTCGATCAATTTTTGATATGTCATGTGCATTCGGTCGAAAGATGAGTTGATTAATCACACTGTTGCTATGTCCTTCCGTGGTGATGGCATCGGCGAAGGCTAGAATTCGTCACTACAAAGAGGACGCGAAGCACGAGATCAAGTCGCCAAACTGCTACAAGAGGCTAGCCATCCCTATCAACGAAAGGAGCCCGGGCTTGACCGTTCTGGCATAACAAGGAGACACCATCATCGTGGAAGTTACCCAAGGGTTGGTGACAAAGAATCTCACGATCCATTGGCACGGCAGGTATATAGCGATACGATCAAAACTTGATTTAGTGTTTGATCAGGATTATAATGAGAAGTTTATGAGACAACGATTTTGGGTCGGATTAAATTCTAGATTGGAAGTCCGGGGAGTGATGGAACAAAAAGTGTGACTAAATGCCCCAAAGACACTTTTAACTATCCTTTTGTGGTTAAACAGGTAAGGCCCCATATATAGAACTGTAAAGAAACGAAGAATTATATTGTTTTTATTGTTATTAAAATGAATCTTTACAGCTTCTATTTATAAGAAGCTAAGGATATAAAAAAAACAACAACAAATCAGAAAAATCAAGAAGTGATTCTAAGAGATCCGTCGATTGCTGAAAATCGAGAATGATTGTTGGAGATTTGCTGAATATCATATTCCAGATTGGATATTCTTTGACATCCCCTCGCAAGCTGATGTGAGAGATCTCACAATAACCTTGTACTGCAATAGACGATATCGGCTATGGAGGAGATGTATTGAACATGGAGTTGCTTTTGAACCAACTCTTCTCGAACGAAATTATAGTTAATTTCAGCATGCTTTGTTCGGGCATGAAAAAAGGGATTATCAGTGAGGTAAATGGCCGATATATTTTCACATCATAAGATAGGAGGACTCGGCAAGGATACATGGAGGTCGTGTAATACGACTTCTATCCGTATGAGTTCGGCCATTGTATTGGCTAGACACTTAAATTCTGCCTCGATGCTAGAGCAAGCTACAGTCCGTTGTTCACGACAGCTCTAAGAAATAAGATTAGATCCAAGAAAGACACTTTAACCACCAACAGACCTATGAGTGTCAGTTACCAGCCCAACTTGCGTCGGAGAAAGCATGTAGTTGGCAAGTAGAGTTGCGAGTAAGTAGAATGCCATATTAGTAGTACCATGTAGAAAACGCAAAATACTCTTGACGAACTGCCAATGTGCATCAGTGGGATGCGCATGAACTGACATGTGGTATTGACCGCATAAGCAAGATCTGGCCGAGTGATGGTAAGGTACTGGAGAGCGCCGACAGTGCTAAGATATAAGTAGAATCATGAAATAAAGCTCCATGTTGTAGTAAAGGCAAGTCAGGACCAGTAATACAACGAGTCGTGACAGGTTGAGCATCTTGCATATTGGTATGTTGAATAATGTCATGTGCATACTTGCCTTGATGGAGTAGTAGACCTTTGTCAATTCTTTGTAGTTCAATACCTGTCGCGACCTAAAAATCGATTTTACGATTTCAGGTTAATGGATTGCCAAATTAATTAATTAGATTGATTAATTTAGCGCAAACTCTCCCAAGTTCTACCAAGTCGCAACTTAGGTTCAATTTCAGAAAAAAGATTTATCAAGGAGTCGCCACTAATCATTTTTTGGTAGGTTGATTAGAAAACTAAGTAATTTAGTGGGAGAACTAAATTACTTCTGCAAACCAGAGATTTTAAGTTCGGGACTTGATTACATTAATACTTCAATTAATGCCCTTTCGGTACCGATTTTATGAAAAGTGCTTGATTTGGCGATTTTGAATGAAACTCCAATTGAATTTCAAAAGGTGCATTTTTTGGAATTTTTGAAATGATTTGTCCTTTGAGCGGCAAAACCGTCATTTCAGGAAAAATCAGGACCAATATCATGAAATATGACATTATCCAATCAGAATGGATCGTTTCCCATTTTCCTATAATTTTTTAGAATTTTTTAGACGATTTGCCATAAAGGGAAAAATCGTCCTTTTGAAAAATTAAAAGCACAAACCCATCGAAAATTGGATTGGTCGATTTTAAAGACCCATTTTCTAATTTTGGAGGCTTTTGAAAATTTTTAGGATTTTTTAGGATTTTTTTAACATTTTTTAAATTTCTTTTTAGAAAATTTCCATTTTTTTTATTTTTTAGTACCACCGACGGTCGAGAACTTCCCGCTAACATTCAACGGTGAGATCTTTTCCGATTTGGGTGATTTTGGTACCGTTGGAATCATATCGATGTCAATTATAACATATCAAAAATTAAAAATGATCCAACGGTGAAAATTATATGAAAAATGCACGAACAGAATACAACCCGAGATTGGGATGATCGGCAGGTGGCTGAACTTCCGAGCGACATCGAACAGTGAGATATTGTCCGATTTGAGCGATCTTGATATCTTTGGAATCGTCTTGGCGTCAGCTGTGATACATCAAAAATTCAAAACAAGCCGACAAAGAAATTTATATGAAAAAGGGATGAACAAAATACAACCGAATTTTGAAGATGAATGACGGTCGGTGGAGGTGAACTTCCCGGCAACATCCAACGGTGAGATCTTGTCTGATTTGGGCAATCTTGGTACTATTGGAATAGTTTCGATGTCAGTTACAACATATCAAAAAATTGAAGGCAATCCAACGGTGAACATTACACACGTAATGCTTGTCGCGACCCTTTAAAAAAATTTTATTTTAAAGGGTTAACGGATTATTAGGTTAATTAGATTTGACTAACCTAACGCGGACCCTCCCAAGCCCTACCGAATCGTGACTTTGGATTTTTATTTTAAATGATTTTGAAATTTGGAGTCGCCACTAATCATTCTTGGTAGGTTGATTAGGAACCTAAATAAATTAGCGGGAGAACTAATTTATTCCTGCGAACCAGAGATTATGAGCTCGGGGACTTGGTTACACAAGTTAATTAAAACTAATGCCCTTTCGGTACCTTAATTTCATGGATATCCTAATTCGGCAACTCAGGCTTGGTTTATTCCTAAGGCTCTAGTAGGGTATTCTCTTTTGTGTTTTCACTTTTTAAATAGGATGCATGGATGGTATATATTTTTATTTGTTATATTTTTTAAGTGTTAAAGATTCCCTGAAGCCGAAAGAGGGAGTGTGTTAACGACTTCTGTGCAGTATTACGACCTACTCATCTTTTGGGTCTGATGATTCAAAAATTAAATTATAAGAAGTACATGACAGTGAATAAACACCTCCAATGGGAGGCTAAGCATTGGCTTGGCTCTTCCCTTTGGGATTTAAGGTACATGTATTTAAGTTGCAGGTATTTAACTACTGTAAGTAAAAACCTCCAATGGGAGGCTAAGCATTGGCTTTGCTCTTCCCTTTGGGATTTAAGGTACAGGTATTTAAGTTGCAGGTATTTAACTACTGTAAGTAAAAACCTCCAATGGGAGGCTAAGCATTGGCTTGGCTCTTCCCTTTGGGATTTAAGGTACAGGTATTTAAGTTGCAGGTATTTAACTACTGTAAGTAAAAACCTCCAATGGGAGGCTAAGTATTGGCTTGGCTCTTCCCTTTGGGATTTAAGATACAGGTATTTAAGTTGCAGATATTTAACTACTGTAAGTAAAAACCTCCAATGTGAGGCTAAGCATTGGCTTGGCTCTTCCCTTTGGGATTTATGGTGCAAGAATTAAATTGTAGGAATTTATAGTATGAATGCGACATGTAGATATGGAAATATATGAGTATGACATGACATAATCGAAATTTAAATTAATTTATTTGGGCAAGGAAATTCTCGAAGATTTTAATAGTTAGGATCGTTACCTGATTTAACAGATTTGATTGCCGAATTCGGATCTCGTGTCACCTTATAGATCAAGATTGTGGCTCGAACGATGGAGATGAACTTGTGACTTGCGTTGATCGGTAGAGGAATTGGTGATGGTAACACCTAGATTTAAACTCTCACCATCTTCAAGACTCTCTTTTGGAAAAAAGGATTCTCTCTCTTTTTTTTTATTTTTTTTCTTTATCTCTAATTTCTTTCAATCTCTCAAAATTCTCTCAAGCATCCAAGATTTTCTCTCCAAAAAAATCCCCCTCTCAAGCTCACTTCTTCCTCCTTTTATAATCTACTCATCTATCTCCCATTCTAATTTTTCCACTAACTCTATCTCCCATTCTAATTTCTCCACTAACTCTTCTTCATTTTCATCTTCCATTCTCCATCTCTATCTCACATTCTAATATCTCCACTAACTCTTCTTCATCTTCATCTTCCCTTCTCCATATTTATCTCCCATTCTAATTTTTCCACTAACTCTTCTTCATCTCCATCTTCCCTTCTCTATTCTTATCTTCCATTCTAATTTCTCCACTAACTCTTCTTCATCTCCATCTTCCATTCTCTATTCTTATCTTATTTTCTCCATCCATCCTTCTCCAACTTCTCTTCTTCATCTCCTCTTCTCCATCTTCCCTTCTCTATTCTAATTTATCCACTAACTCTTCTTTTTGTTATTTGTAAAATAATCATTCAAGAGTTAGGTATTTGCACTCTAGTCCTTGAATTTTAAGTATTTACAATTCAGTCCATGAAAAAATATATTTCTTTAAGTCCAAATCTCCTCACAATTTTTGACGCACCAAAATTTACCACATGTCAAATTTAAGCTCATTTCTTGTCGCTGAAAATAATGCAGAATTTAATTAAAGCCCTTTTGCAAAATTGAGTCATTCTGGGTATAATTGAGCCAAGATGAAAATTTAAAATATTAGAAGACAATGTCACAACTCATAAAAAGTGAAAATTAAAAATAAGTTGGCTCAAATTAAAATTTTTTTAGGCCCGATTCGAGATTATACTCGTGAAGGAACACGTGACTCGAATTGGATTTTTCTGAATTTGCGATGGCCAATATGAAAATAGATTTAAAATAAAAATATTAACTATCTTTGTGTATTTTTTTGGCCTCAAATGTTAATTTTCCAAAATTTTCAAGTATTTTTGTATTATTTTTTTTAAAAATTAAATATATATAATATGAAAATTTATTTTTTGTTCAAAAATGGTTGCCTAGGCTTGGCCAAGGCTTCCAAAGTTGATTTTTCAATTTTATGAATTTTTTTGAATTTTCTATTAATTTTCGAAAATAAATAAATAAAAAATACCGAAAAATACGAAAAATATGGAAAATCATTTTTTGATCAAAATTGGTTCTTTAGGCTTAGCCAAGGTCCCCAAAGTTGATTTTTCAATTTTATGAGTTTTTATAAAAAAAATTTATTAATTTTAAAACAGAAAGGATGATTAAAAATCAGGTGTCAACAATGCTTTCTTCAACTCGTCTCCCTTTTTTCTTGTTTTTGTTTTTAAAGATCACTCTCATTTTTTTCTCTCAAAATCTCAATCCTTCTCTTATGTCTTGTGAAATTCTCTTCAAAAATGAATCCTCCATCTTCTTCGGTCTTTCTTCAAAATTTGCTCAAGACCATCAACATATAGTCCTCCTCCCTTCTTTCTTTTCATTTTTTTATTTTAGTGGAAGAAATATTTTTTTTTCTAATTTTTCCACTAACTTCTCTTTTCTTTCTTTTTCTTACTTTTTTCCTCTTTTTCTCTTAATGGAAGACATCTTTTTTTTTGTGGTGGAGGGCCATTTTTTTTATTTAGTGGAAGACATCTTTTTCTTTTCTAATTTTTCCACTAACTTCTCTTTTCTTCTTTTTTCTTTCTTTTTCTTTCTTTTTCTCTTAATGGAAAACATCTTTTTTTGTGGTGGAGGACCATCCATTTTTTTTATTTAGTGGAAGACATCTTTTTCTTTTCTAATTTTTCCACTAACTTCTCTTTTCTTCTTTTTTCTTTCTTTTTCTTTCTTTTTCTCTTAATGGAAAACATCTTTTTTTGTGGTGGAGGACCATTCATTTTTTTTATTTAGTGGAAGACATCTTTTCTTTTTCTAATTTCTCCACTAACTTCTCTTTTATTTATTTACAAAATAATCTCTCAATTTTTAGATATTTGCATTCTAGCCCTTGAAATCTTGAGTATTTACAATTGGGTCCCTGAGATTTTGAGCATTTGCAATTGGGTCCCTGAGATTTTGAGCATTCGCAATTTGGTCCCTGAAGAAATTTTCACAAAATGTTCGGCGCATTTTCCCCATGTCTAGTCCAATCACCTATCAAATTTCAGCTCAAATCCACCGCCGTTAGCCTTAATGCAATGCAGAAAAATTAAACATGGAATGCATGAAAAATTATTTTTGGCGAGAATCAATTCTCATTTTTATGCAAAGTCAAAAAATCAAAAATCAAAATTTAGGTGTCAACAGCTGCCCCTCTTTGAGTGGAAGCTCGTAGAGGTTTCGCACAAAGACAAAATTGAACCTAAATTTTTGCCAATACAAATGATGAATGATAATAATAATTAATTTTTTTTGTGGGAGTTTTAGTCCCATTTTCTATACAAGAGAATGATGCATGATATACAAGACCGAAAATAACATGTGTCAAGACTCCTTTTTCCCGTGAAATGGATTAAAGAAATATGCACATGGATCGCATATAGAGATACCCTTTTTTACCAAATACCTCATAATGTTGATGATTCCCTCAAACTCCAAACTTCTTGTAGATGCATGGAACTTAAGGTACTGGGTGCCTATCTGTTACCAGAGATTTCCCCCTGATGCGAGAAAGCGCAAGATCTGTAAGGGGATGTGTCCACTGCATCTCTTCGAGTGGAATCACATATGGTTTCTTTCAAGATCATTAGAGTTGGTCTTTGATGATCTGAAAGGGTATCAAAACCATAAGAGCATGTCGATTATGATTTTGACGAGGGGTGTGTCTACCAAATCTCTTTAGGTGAAATCACATCAAAGAGATAGGTACCGCCAACCCCACAGGGCAGTGACCGTATCAGGATATAAAGATAGGTATCGCCAACCCCACAGGGCGGTGACCATATCGGAAGGATATGTCGTAGAAGCGAAGTCATATCAAGGAGGGATATACTGCCAATCTCACAGGGCAGAATCATATCAAGAGATGAATGAGGTACCGCCAACCCCACAGGGCGGTGACAAGATTGAAATTGTGCTGCATGAATTGTATCAGTGCAAACACAGGATGTTGGAATTGTAATTTTGAGAAGAGGTCCAGGAAACTTACTTGGATTTTCTGGGTAGTTAAGAGGTAGATTTCTTTCAAGATCATTAGAGCTAGTCTTTGATGATCTGAAAGGGACCGAGATCACTAGAGCTGGTCTTTGATGATCCGGAAGAGTTTCGAGATCACTAGAGCTGGTCTTGGATGATTCGAAAGGGAGATGTGCCGCCAATCTCATAGGGCGGTAATTACATCGAGAGGGTGTGCTACACGAGCCATGTCAGTGTAAACACAAGATATTCAAAAATGGGTTCAAAAAACTTACCTGGGTCTTTTGAACGAATGGTCAAGGAGTAGACAGGTTGACTACATCATACCTACTTATTCACTTGAAAAAAAGTTATGCGCATAGACAAAATCAATGCTAATGCGACATGTATTTCATAAAAATTACACTTCATTGAAGAAGGTGAATGCTTGAATGACTGTATGTGTCGCAACAGATTTGAGTGCCTTAACAATCATCAGATTTTCATTTTTTTGAAAGGCTCAAGTTGAAAACATACTTACCTGAGAGCTTGGAAGATTGCCAAGTGGACACTTGCCAGTATGGCTTGTTCATTCAATCATCCTTGGATGAATTTCAAGACCTCATGAGGTAACTTGAATATTAGGGATGCATGTGCTCAAACAATGTTTAGATGTAACATGTACAGGCATGCATGCTGAAATTCATTCAGTGGATTTATGCAAAACTATTCTATCAAGTTCGCATCACCAATTATGTTCAAGGAGGTAATTACATTGTGAATACCTCGAATGTACTCTGAATGGGGGACTTCAGTCCGAAAGGGCTTTCTCCTACTCTCGAGAAAAGCTATTTATCCTAGCTGTAGGATTCAAGAGAAATCACTTAATTTTACCATTATCGCTTTCAACAAGGGTCTGAGTAATCTCGCAATTGATACGACCAAGCCAATTTAGAGGTCTTGATTGGGACCGTAATATAGGCTAGGTCAATGGCTTACCAAATGGGACTCTTGTGGAGTCAAGGCTTTTTTGAAAGAGATCTTCATCATCTGCTCCGGGTTTACAAGTCAAGAACCCTACAAAAATGAGAGAGAAATAATCTTGCTCGAACTTCTTCGAGCGATGCTTAAAATCATTTAACTCTACGTTAATTCATGTGCCCTAATCAGAAGAGACTTTGAAGGGTCATAACGTAGGTTAGGATTTGGGACTGAGAAATGAAAAGGCTCACTTTGGCTCAGAAAATATATGAGAATGGCTTGATGTTAGTGATCATTGCTGTCTTGTCACCGATCTTGGCCTTCTGAAATTGATTTCAAAATGTGACATCACTGCTTGAGGATGGAGCTTCCGTTGATGATTGCAATTTCCTATTTGACTCTCTTGGAGACTTCTTCTTTACAAGTCTATCATTTGGGATTTTCAAAACAAATGAACAAGGATTTGAATGGGCATTGGCCTCGCTTTTGATAGGCATTTTGCTTTTTATTGCTCGGGATTTTCTGTGGGACTAGCCCTTGCTTTTCTTACTCCCGACTCCTATTTTCTTTCTTGAGAGAGAGCTATTTTTTGACACTTCTCTTTCTTTTTCTTTCTTTGTAAGGAATGATGCTAGACACTACATGAGAAATCTAACATACAAGATGAGTTCACTTGGGGATTCTTCACTGCCCCGGTCTCTTCAGTTTTGGTCTTTGGGGATAACATTGTCTTCGTCTCGGAATCAGCAAATGATTACCAGCAAGGGATCAAGAAATGAATTTGCAGGCTCAAATGGGCTGTACAATGGATGTAGTGTATAGGATAGAGAAAAGAACGCTCTTCATCATCCTAAGGCACTTGAATTAAAGTTAGAGTTCAATGTAAAGAAACACTCGAAAATTAATGCTAGTCTGAGCAAAAGAATTTCTAACCATTTACCTCATGCTGCTGCTGGAATTACCTCATCTTGCCCCAATATAGGGTGGTTCTTGACAGGGGTAAGAAAATGGGACCGTGCTCAAGAGGTTTGCAATGGACATCTATAGTGTTTGGATAAAGAACTGAATGCCTTTGTCACTTCGGCTATCGTATCTTTTTGCGAGAAAACCCATCGCCTCGAGGAATGCGGATTCTGACTATTGCTCATCTCACTGGGGATTAGATTACAGGACGTGTATGGGAATGGCTTGCCTTTCATCATTCTGTCATGCCCCATTCGATGCATCATATGCAATTCATGCTCCCTATTCAAAGTTGGTAAATTAAACATGAAGAACAATCATGTATAAATCACACAATTTGCAAGCATTTTTTCAATCAGGCAGATGTAGTAATTAATCAGAATTGCCATGCTTCTCAAAAACAGATGAAGGGGAATCTAAGTTGTCCCAAGACATGCGAGGGGATCAAACGAGTTTGAGTCGAGGAGGAGCTCATTCTCATGTTTGCCCCATAATAAAAATATGCTCGCTCTAGTTGTGATATGGCGAAGGCCAACATGGTTGGTCGAATGCCCTTGTTTGCCTCATTTCCATCAGGATGGATCACATCAGGCGATCATGGCTTTTGCCAAAATTGGGAATTGCTCCAGACATAGTCACTGCTGGGGATTTGACTTTGAGTTTCGGCAAATAACTTGTTTCCACACCGGATCCTACACAAGAGAATGTGCATGAAATAGGATCTTAAGATGATGGAGAAGCTTTGATTTTGATTTGCTTCAGTGGTAGCAATCAAAAGCATGTCTTCTAGTTCGGCACTTGCAAAAATTGGGTGTCACTTTGAAAGACATATAAGACAGAGACAGAGGTACTCCCTCTTTCCAATTTTGGATTTCGCTATTAATTTGCCCCATTCTCAATCAGGTCAGGCTTTGGCAGAATCCAAAATTGCCCCCTTGTACATACCCCAGCTGGGAGTTTGACTTTGGGAATTTTGATGGACAAGGACCTCTTCTATTTGCCCGGTGTTCTTTTAGCTGACGTCGCATGGTCAAAAGGTCAGTGAAGCAAAGATTTGCTTTGATCGATTGATATCAAATAACTCATGAGATTTTTGTGAAAATCTTGATAAACAAGTCATGCAAGCATGCAAGAAGACTCTAGGGATCATGAGTTGTCTTTGTCCATGTGAATGAATTGCAGAAATTTTGGTGTCTGCTTTGAGAATTTCAAGATTTTTTTGGATTTTATTGAGTTTTAAGGGGAAGTGATACTTTCCTATCCGGCAAGTGATGACCCCTGTAGAAATGAAAAGGGAATGTGTTAGTATACGTTCTCATATTCTGGAAAAATTGGAACGATACTGCTTTACTCTTGTATGTACTTCTTGAATGCTTTGCGTGACCCTTTTAGCAGCTTCGCTGGGCTGAGTTTTTCTCGGCTTCTGTTGGGTCTTTCTTATTCGGGCCAAGATCGTGACAAAGTATAGACTTTGATCTCATTCATTGAGTATTCTTGCTCTTCTCTGCAAAAACAAATGTGCAAAAGATTATATTATTTATTTACAACAGTTACAACATTCCCTAATTTTGGGGATCAAACTCGAGACATCTCGGACCACTGCCATTCCCCATGCCATCCGGTCCATGGGACCTTAGGCGTCTATGAGGGTTCTCTTTCAAGTATTAATTTTTGAGATGACGTGGCTTTGTTGCATTGGATTTGGCAATTCCACGTCATTGTGTTTTTGCAAGGCAATTTGCAATTCCTGTTAAGAATAAAATAAAGTAATTTAGAACTCGAGATGATTATGGGTAAATTGGAACGATACAACATTACCCATCTTTGAGATTGTTTGGGTCTTTTGTTCGTATTTTTCTTTATTTGAAACCGTCCATCTTATGGTAATGTCCACGAATCGGTTTGTCCTCAATTTTGTTCAACCAGGGAATTTCATATTTGGGCACAATCGTATTCTCGGATCGGTTTGCAAATTCCTGAAAATAAAAGGAGCCTAATTTAAAACTGTAGCAATTGAGGGTAAATTGGGATGATACGGAGTTACCCTTTGAGTTTGTGTGGACTTTTTACTCGTGATTAATCCATCGCGAGTTTTGGTGCAGCAACGAATCCACACATTTAATAGAAGGAAGGTAGATCATTTCTTCGCAAATTACAGAAATCTATAAAGGTAAAAAGAAAATCCTACGCAAGGAAGTAAAACAAATACACTCATCTAGGATTGGTTCTGCTTCCTCCACAGGCTCTCTCGTGATCAGTCAACTTTATTCAGAGTCAAGTAGGCATCGGACATATTGAAGGTCTGGTGGTCACTAGTCGAATATGTGCATTACAGCCCCGATGCTTTATCGATATCAAACTGGTTAATTATGGCGAAAAGATCATCGTCAATGTCCGCTTGGTGGTGATCTGTCCCCTCTTTCTCGGAAGGTATCGATGCTGATCCAGTAGCATTGGTCATTTTGTACCCTGCTCCAACAGAACTCGATCCTGTTATAAACTGGTCTAACTCACTTCTTAAATGCGCATTTTCGATCCTCAGATCATACATTTCATCGAAGGAGAGGAGGCTATTGCAGTTGGGGCAGGTGGCAGAGTCAAAAGCCTCTTTATACATCTTGTTTTCCGCTCGGAGGTTTTCATTTTCAGCTCTTAGAAACTCGGCTTCATTGTGCTCATGACGAGTCTTCATTCGGGTTTGCCTATTTTGAAACCAGAACTTGATTTGCAAAGGTTCAAGTCCTAGCTCTTGACTCAGTTCCATTTTCTGTTTGCCGTCTGGCATAGGATATGTTCTGAAGAAATCCTCAAGCCTTTGTACTTGCTCTTTAGTATGGCGACGGTAACGCTTCTTTTGACCCTTACCGTTGTTGTCTTTATCTTTACTAAGATCTTGGACGTTGTCGACGGAAGGGCCAGGCTCCATGGGCTCGATCCCAAACATGGTTTCGAACTCATCATTTCCCATGTTTAGCAAATGATGATAGCTCTCGAATGTGTTGGGTTGAGACATCCTTAACTAGTTATCGGTTCTTCAAGGTTTGCTGCTCTTCTTTATCCTTTCACTCTCTCCGAGTTTTTCTGAGCGATTGTGTATACTTCGAGGTCTTTTCTTTTTGGGTTCAAATGAAGACTACCAGGAGGGCGCTTCTTTTAAAATTTGGGCGTGAGCTCCGAAATTACATTACTTCCCCCAATATTCCTGTCCTTCTCAACTTTTTTCACCATATTTCTTGCTCTTTTGGCTTGTCTTCTTTCATCTTTTCATAATGGTATGACCTCTGTCACTATTTCCTTCGCCAATAATAAGCGTCGATCTTGCAGGTGATCTCTCTTCTTTTCATGACTAGAGACAAATCTCTCTCATTTATTCCTTGTCTCCCACTCAGATCATCTTTTTCTTCTTTTTCTTTTGAGGCAGTGGCGTCCCCTCAATTTTTTTTTGCACAAATTTCGGATTTGCATGGTTCAAGACTACAAACCAGAAGTAGGCTAAGGGATTCGAGCCAATAGAGATGACATCGAAAACGGGGAAAATCAACTGAAAGAGTACGGCACTGTGAAAATAACATTAAACATTAAACATTTGTCTGCCCTGTACCGTATGGTGAATCTTTCACACATATCTTCTTGAGTGAGATTATGGTCGGATGAGAGCGACTTTATCAGGAGTTATTCATTTTCGAAATAAAGGCTCCGTATGCACATTACAGCCTTGGAACTTCATCAGCGTTGAACTGGTTGATCAAGACAGTAAGCTCGTCATCGATGCCACACGATTCATTATGATGCATGCCCCTTCCTTCTCCCGAATATTTGAATAATTGATGTCCAGATTGAGCAATGGCGTCTTCTAATACTTGTACTGGTGACAAATATTCTGCTATATATTTGCTGTAAGAAGCCTGACTCCTGGAGCTGAATCCTATGCCATTTATCGGGAACACCTGAGGATGATCAATTGACCTGTTGCCGAAACCATTTCCTACTTTAGGACTGGCATGGCGGAAATGCTCAGAGTGACTTCCCATCTGATTCTCTGATAGGACATATTCCGATTGCGTGGTCGAGAAAATGAATCCTTGAACGTTGGGCGCGGTGACTTGATTAACCACAGGAAAAACTCTAGCTGGTTGCTGTTCAAACCAAGGTGTCTGTACCCATTGTACGTGCGGTATGAATTCTTGTAAAGTATTGAGAATGCTAGAGAGAATACTTAGGTTGACACCCGAGGGAGTGGTGGTGCATTTGCTAGCTTGGCTTCGTCGGTTTCGAGCTGTGTTGTGCTGTCTTAGCTTTTGTCTGTATTTCTAAAGATGACTTGCAACCTTTCGAGTATTGAGTCCCTCTACCTTCATAATCTCCCGTATTTGCCACGGACGTGCTGCATCAACTCCTAATTGTTGAACTGCAACAACAAACTTGGAATGAAGCTCAACAGTCCAAATAAGCCTCGTATTCATACTGTCAGAAGCTGCCTTTTTGTTCGAAAAATTTTTTCCTCACAGTATGCTGCCAAATGTTTTGGAGTGTTTGAATCCTAACTGGTTTCATAAGGAAATCTTGAGCCCCGTGCAATACGGTTTTCATTATGATCTGCTGGTCGTCACTTGCCGATATTATGATGACTGGTATGTTTAACTTAGAACTGATAACCTTCAGGAATCTGAAAAATGTCCATGTTGAGCCCTATCACTGCGGTGATGACGATATCAAACTTTTATCTATCCTGCCTTAGAATCTCTAAGGCTCTCCTCGACTTTGCTTGAGCTGTAACCTCATACTGACATTTTCTTAACATGGCGGCGAGGACTTGAAGGGAAATTGGGTTGCTGTCAACAGCCATGACTCGCAGACCCTCAGGATAGGAAACCCCGTCTATCTTCGCCTAGGCTGAACTTGTGCCTTTTTCACCAACCATGTTCGTGTTTACAAACTTGGAGCTGCTACCTTGAGACCACTTATGTTGGCTTGCAGTACGTTCCATCAGGGGTTGGATGAACCCGTCAGCCGTGGAGTATGGTGATGTCGGAGGATGGTGTGTGAGTTTTATTTTCAAGGCTTCAGGTGGGAACTCTACGACGGAATCTCTCTGGGATATCTCTAGACTCGTAGAACCACGGGATCTGTGAAGTTTTCTCGTGGTAGATCCCAACGGTTATTTGGTGTTCTGGGAGGATGCTTCATTGGTGATGATTCTGGGCTCTTCTAATGCAGAACCCCCTCTTCTCCCTCTTTCTCTCAACCGTCGATTTTTTTTTGCAGGTGAGCTGTTACTTTTTCTATAAATAAATATAGGTCTTTTCTTCTTTTCTGTTACAGCTTGCTTTGTCCCCCACTCAAGTCGTCTTTTTGTCTTTTTTCAAAGTGGAGGCATCACTTCAAACTTTTTCTACAAAAATCTCGGGCTTGCTTGTCTCGAGATTGCAGAGTAATTAGGGGATTCGAGCTAAAAGAAGAGACGCCGAAAGGGAACGACAAGTAGGGACATTTGACCGATAAGGATTGGCACTGTGAAATCAGTATTTAAATTGAAGCAGATTATCGCCTTCGCATTTTGATCATTTGCCTCACCTCTCTCCTCCTTTCTTTCGTATTCTGCTTTCAAAAAAGGCAAATTCTCCTAACCATACCTTCTCCGCCGAAGTCCTAGCTGGGTGGGAGAGGCTCTACAATCTTCTTGGTAAAGGTTACGCTCATATAGCCCAAAACTCTACCATTGAGGCTGAAATCCTCGGTCTATTTAGGACCGTGGACGCTGCTTCTATTGAGGGTACCCAACTGGGGAGGGAGTATCGGAACTTCCCGACCCTCTTCATCAATTTTCTGGCCGCCTATAACCGCGCTTATGAGACGGTCATTGTAACTGCCGTCGTGAAAGCTCGTTACCAAGACCGGCACGAGCGTCTAGAAACAGTTACATTTGTGGCTGATAATCACAAGAAAGCCCTCAAGTTTGCCAACGATCAGCTTTCGTGGCTGGTTCGTGAGAGGGAAAAATTGGTGGACCGTCTGGCCTTAGTCCGAATTTACGCCGAATAAGAGCCGGGCAATATTGTGATGAGGTGCAAATGCGATTGGCTGCAGGGGAGACTTGATGACATTACGGCAGACATTGCTTTCGAGAGGGTGGCGATTCCGAACCTGGAGTTTGCCGTCGAGCATTATGAGGCCAGTATGGCCTAGGTTAAGGAGAAGTGCGATCGCCTCTTCTTTAGGCTTGCGGAGCTTGATCCCGAGAACGCCCGATGCACCCAGAGCATCAACTGTTTGGAGAGTTAGTTGAGCTCTTTCGTAATGGTTATCAGGGCTAGGTTTGGTTTCACCGTTCCACCCCAGTAATCCACTGTAATGCTTGTTAATATATGGAATGAAATGAGAGTTTTCATACATTTGACTTTCAGTCTTCTCGTAATCTCATATTTCATATTTAGCCGAATTCGATTCTTGCATTATCCATAACAACAGTACCGGGTGCTTCAGCAGTAATGTCATCTTCTGAAACCTTGGTGATTTCTGAACACATTTTACGGCATCATCGGTTGTAGCATCAAAAAACGCTTAAGTAGGCCCATCTCCAATTTACAGAACTCTGGCACAGCGCGTTTGGTCGGAAAAATGATCATTCCATCAATTATGTTCACCAAATACATCAACAAGACTTAACAAGGGTCGAGTAAAAAGAATCCACTTCAATTTCACGGATCCTTTTACAAATACACGAGTTACAAACTTTTCTTTCTCGTATGTGCGTGTTTTTTTTAATATACCCCATTCTAATGGTAAAATACAAAGTCCCGTTGGGATGTCCAATGTCTACAACGACATCATTATCTTCATTTCCATATTGACTTAGCTGCAACCGTAAATGGCAGAGTGAGAGGGCCTTCGATCCAGGTTGGGTGAATCAACCGAGGCAAATATCAGCGTATATCGCGCCTCATTAGATCGTATACGCATCATAATTACCTGTAAAGGAAACAAGAATGAAATGAGAATAAATCTATTGAAAGCCGATCCATGAAAGGTGCCTAGACTCTTTCCCATCTGAGTGTAACTTGTGGACAAAGGTGATGGTGTACATACGGTGACAGGATTCCATTTCAGAAGATTTCAGTTCGTCCACTTTTGACAACAAATTCGTGAAAATTCAACAAGTGCTCAAAATGACATCCAAATTTACAGACACATGGCCAAGATAATTATGCACAACTTTCGTGTTTTGACATTATCCAAAAAATGTACAGATCAATACAGTTTAATGCATATTTCAAAAACTTCCGATCAGAAAAACGGATTCGTTCGGTTTTCATTTGGGAGCCAAATGTGCCATCAAAAACATGAATTAAACTCCCAAAATTTGCAGGCCATTAGTTCAAAGTCCATTTAACCACTTTTATGTTTTGACTTCTTGCAAAATAATCACTTTTCTAGGGGAAAATGACGGAACAAACCGGTGTCTGTGGTTTTTCTGAAAATCCAGATTATTTTTCCTTCATTATCAATTCGATAAAAAATGGAAAACATAATGGATTAATCTAAAATGTTTTCACGTGATAGTTCAAAATCTTTCACACATTTTTCGTTTAATAGCCGAGACCCAAAAAATGGCTTAAAGGACGTCGAAAAATTTGTACAAGGCAGCTAGATACATCTGAAATACAGCGACATAGAATACTACTAGCTCAATATACTCGACTCGTCTATCAACGTCATGGACCGACTCCAAAAATACATAAATGACTAAGAAGGGTTTGGAGACTACCTTTCAAAACCGAATAGGCCAATCACAAAGACACGCACATGAATCGTGAGTTTAATTCTAAATCTCCTAGCAAAGTGAAGTGATAGACGGACCAACAGGTCGCAATCTCGCGCACGTTCGCCATGAGTAGTCGCTGCCTCGTATATATAGGCATGGCTAGTCGGGTCTATCACTCCGGCTTGGTTTGGTCGACAAGGGCAATACTCATGCATCGCAGCCTCGCGTGCAAGAGGATGACCCTTAAGCCATTTTATGAAAAAGTTTCGGGATCTAAATGGGATAACCTTTAGCGAAGCCTTATCGCCAAGGTTAAAAAACCATTTGGATACCATCCTAAATCAGGATTAGCCGGGCCTTCCCACTTCGGCTGCTTGAGCTAAAACTTAAAACCACTGCTTTGGTAATTTACCAAGCCTGAGGCCTAACTTTTAAACTCATTTTTGAAAAGAGGTTCGGGATTGAATCTGGGCTAACTTTCGACGTGATCTCACGCGGAACGCTAAAACCAAATCACAATACCATCCTAAAACTAGTGGCCTAGGTCCGGCCACGGGACGTGTGTGATGTAGTGCTAAAACGATTAAACATGCACAACAGTTAAATGCAAACACCGCTTCAAAAATGTGCGAAATTAAACAGATAATTCCAACACCAAGCCTGCAAAACAAAGGGTTTAGTCAAACACTCCACCCCTTATAACTCCTATCCTGCAAGACCATTTAACACCTATAGAATAAGTTTCAAGCAAGATCGCCAGAAGCGAGATATTCATGAAATTTTCATCGGCCTAAGTCCACTAAGGCTTTTAAAATTTCGAAAAAATTTCAAGTACTCAAATTAGTGCTTTATTCTTTTGAAAATTCCAAAAAACCACTCCCTAGCGGAGTCGCCAAGCTGTCGCGACCTAAAATTCATTTTTAGGTTAATGGATTACTAGATTAATTAATTAAATTAACTAACCTAGTTCGAGTTCTCCCATGCTCTACCAAATCGCAACTTTGATTTTTTTTCACATGATTTTAGAATTTGGAGTCGACACTAATCATTTTTGGTAGGTTGATTAGAAACCTAAGTAACCTAGTGGAAGAACTAAATTACTCCTGCAAACCAGAGATTATGAGTTCGGGGACTTGGTTACACTAGTTAATTAAAACTAATGCACTTTCGGTACCTTAATTCCATGGATATCCTATTTTGGCAACTCTCGCTTGATTTATTCCTAAGACCCTAGTAAGGTGTTCTTTTTATGTTTTCGCTTTAAAATGAAATGCATAAAGGGTATGAACGCAAATGTTGACATACGGATACGACACACAAATACGAACATACGAATATGGTATACGAATACGTAGATATGCGAATACGAATACGTACGTGACGTGCGAATGACATACGTGCATGACATGCGAATGATATACGTACGTGACATGTGTATGACTACAATATGCATACGGGATAGACGAATACATATATGTGCGTTACATGCGAATGACATACGTACGTAGACATGCGAATGATATGCGTACGTGACATGCGTACGAATACAACATGCATGCGGGGATAGACGAATACGAATATGTATGTGACATGCGTATGAAGACGTACGAATACGATATGTAACACGCATACATACACCATACAAATACGTGACATATATATGGATAGTGATATGTGTATGTAAATACGTACATTTCGATTTTGCCCATAAAGGGCAAAGTCGTCATTTTGAAAAGAGGGGATAAAACCCTCATTTTTGAAAAAAAAAGGGATAAAACCCTCATTTTGAAATTTTTGATTTTTCTGAATGAATATGCATGGGTTAATAACATATCATAATAGACAAATGTGGATTTGCAAACATCGCATACGTGACGTGCATACGAGAACAAACAAATACGATATGTCTATACGAACATACGGATAACATGACAAACATACATGAGACATACTACATGAGATGCACATGAATGGCATTTTTTGTATTTTCAGATTTTCCTTTTTTTGTTTTTTGGATTTTCTACATTTTTTTTGTATTTTGGATGTATTATAAAAGAATGCAAAATCACCCAAAGCAAACGAAGATGTGAAGAGAGAGCAGGTAAAGTAAAACTACCCTAAGGACAATGAAAATAAAACCCGCAACTCGTCGGGTGAATAATTACAGACCAATTAAATAAAACCCGAGACATGATCGGGAATACAACAAAAATGGACCAGAATGAACATCGATCGAACACTCGTCGCCAAGCCTCGTGGGTCGGGAGTACAACAAAACGGACCGGAATGGACATCGGTCATCCTCCAGTCTTTAAAGCATCGGGCCGAAAGCCAAATGAAAATAATGAACTTATCCAATCAAAAATGCACAATCACCAATGAGTTAAGACAATTCAAAAACTCAAAGAAAGTTCAACACGTGCTGATTAAACTTCATTGAGACCATTTTTTACATTTTCCAATGCATTAACACAAAAAATACGAATTAAATCATACTGTCCATAAACATTCTTAGGGAGAAAGCAGTAACCATAAAATACAAAAGAAATAATGAAATGTATGCAAAAATTCTGAGATTTTTTATGTGGATGGGAAAATGTGTCTTTGACAACTTTCATGTTCTACATTCTTATTGAAGAGACACTCATTTTCGTGTAGAAAATGGTCTTTCATGAGAGCTCAGCAGCAAACAAACAAATTTCACAGAACAGACATACTTCAGGATTAAGCTCAAATGGACACTCAAATCTCCAAAATTAATGCACCAAACTTTCCAGTCTACTAAACAAGACCCCAATGAACAACTTTCATTTTTTGTGAAGTTTCAAAAGAAGACTCTAAACATGATATAACTACGAATCAATATGACAACGCACAGAAAAACACTCAGACTCAAGGACGCCAACAGAATTGCATGATTTCATTAAATGCATTAAAAATACGAAACGTGCATGAATATTTTTTTATTTTTTATATGTTATGCATTAAGATCATATGAACAAATGTCATGAAGAGATCTTTATGAAACGAAGTCTAGAATAACCCATGGAAAATCATTTAGCGTGAAAGGTCAGATCAGAAAAATTCCATCTCAGGTTCTGATCACCATATTTCCAGATTTCTGCTCTCAATTTCGGGACCCTTTTGACATAGCAAACGACGTCCATTTTCGCGCCATAATATTTCAAATCGAAGATCTCGAAGTCATCTACGAATGTTCAGTATATTTGTTTTCGAGATTTCATCATCTAAACACGAAAAATTGAGTTACCAGATAATTGCACATGCTGATGCGCCTAGAGCTCGTTGGAGATGAATCCGTCGCGTTGCCAAGGCTTGTTCCACGGCGGCGAATTTTTCTCTCTCAAAATTTTTTCTCTTGAAATCTCTCCAAATTTTTTTTTCTCTCAAACTCACTTCTTCCTCCTTTTATAGCCTATTCATCCATCTCCCATTCTAATTTTTCCACTAACTCTATCTCCCATTCTAATTCCTCCACTAACTCTTGTTCATCTTCATCTTCCTTTCTCCATCTCTATCTCACATTCTAATTTCTCCACTAACTCTTCTTCATCTTCATCTTCCCTTCTCCATATCTATCTCCCATTCTACTAACTCTTCTTCATCTCCATCTTCCCTTCTCTATTCTCATCTTATTTTCATTATCTTATCTTCTCCATCTCCTCTTCTCCATCTTCCTATCTTCATCTCCTATTCTCCATCTTCTCTTCTCCATCTTCCCTTCTCTATTCTAATTTCTCCACTAACTCTTCTTTTTGTTATTTGCAAAATAATCCCTCAAGAGTTAGGTATTTGTACTCTAGTCCCTGAGATTTTAAGTATTTGCAATTCAGTCCCCGAAAAAATATTTCTTTAAGTCCAAATCTCCTCATAATTTTCGACACACTTTCCCTATGCTTGGTCGAAATTCACCACATTTCAAATTTAAGCTCATTTCTTGCTGCAGAATTTAATTAAAGCCCTTTCGCAAAATTGAGTCATTCTGAGTATAATTAGGCAAGATGAAAATTTGGAATATTAGAGAACACTGTCACAACTCCTAAAAGTGAAAAATGAAAATAAATTGACTCAAATTGAATTTTTTTAGGCCAGATTCGAGATTATGCTCGTGAAGGAATACACGACCCCGAATTGGATTTTTTTAAATTTGCAAAGGCCAACATGAAAAGGGATAAAAATATTGACTATTTTTATGTATTTTTGTGGCCTCAAATGATATTATTTATTAAATATTTTCCTAACTTATATTTAAAAAAATACAAAAAATATGAAAAAAAATTATTTTTTTTACTCAAAAATAGTTGCCTAAGCTTGGCCAAGGCTTCCAAAGTTGATTTTGTAATTTTCTCATTTTTTCTTGATTTTTTATGAATTTTCGAAAATAAAAATATCGAAAAATACTGAAAATATGAAAAATTATTTTTTGGTCAAAATTGGTTCTCTAGGCTTGGCTAAGGTCCCCAAAGTTGATTTTCTAATTTTATGAATTTTTATGGATTTTGTATTAATTTTAAAAGAGAAAAGATGATTAAAAATCAGGTGTCAACATTGATGGACAACCACCTAATAGGAATGAACAGTAAATTTTCTAGCATGAACAGTGTCGATCAACTATGGAACAGTACCGGTCAGCAATAAATTTCCAGATTTTTCCTTAAAATCCAACTCGATTCGCACTAAATCACATCCTAGAGTTAATTCGGGAATAGTCTAATGCCCTACTCAAAGTTTAGGGAGTCGGCTTATCTAAACAAAACTATAATGGTCTACAACGAGGTCGGAATGGCAGCAGCAAAGCAGCAATGAAAAACGAACAACGAATGAATCTGTTTCCACTAAACAGTTATAGTTCTATCCAAATCACAAAAAATATGTCAAAATTTTGACCAATTAGCTTTTAGATTCTTGAAGTTTAGAGTCTTATGATCATACAAGAGAAAATGGGGCTCGATTTGCCCACCGAACTACCTCAAACAAGTTGTTTCCTCTCGGGAGCGTGCAGAAAAATGGATTAAGTAAAGGCTAATTTTGGTTTTGTTTGGGGTTGATCCAAGGCTGGTATTGAGCTGATTTTTAGTGGAGATTGTTGATACCTGATTTTTAATTTTCTTTTCTATTTTAAAATTAACAAAAATATTCATAACAATTCATAAAATTAACAAAATCAACTTTGGAGACCTTGGTCAAGCCTAAGGAACCAATTTTGACCAAAAAATAAATTTTCATATTTTCAGAATTTTTCGGTATTTTTATTTTAAAAAATTCATAAAAATTCATAAAATTAAAAAAATCAACGTTGGAGACCTTCGCCAAGCCTAAAGAACTAATTTTGACCAAAAAATGATTTTTCATATTTTCAGTATTTTTCGGTATTTTTATTTTCAAAAATTCATAAAAAAATAAAAAAAATTAAAAAATTAAAAAATTAACTTTGCAAGCCTTGGCCAAGCTTATTCAGTATTTTCCATTTAATTTTCCATTCATTTTGGCCAAAGAAAATCTAAAAAAAAAAATTTAGTTCGGAATTGTGGTTTATTTAGTCAATCACATTTTTGGATTAATTACCAAAAATTCTAGAAATCTCATTTCAGCACTTTAATTTTCCATTTTTCATTTTTAGAGTCGTGACAGTCTCCCATACTCTTCAAAATTACATTTTAGTCCAAAAGTCCAATGAATTATCCAACTTTAGCAATCTCGTGTTAGAATCATGACAATATGACCAAAGCCAATTTTAGACATTTGCGTCAATTAAGATGAGATTGGATACAATTCCAGGGTAACCAAAGCATCCGGAAGATGATTATGAAAAGGACATAATTTTAAATAAGGAGGATGCATCAGAATAAGAGACTGGGACCTTCAAGCGGGCAAGCAATGACATGCTAGCAACTAGGTGAATTGTAGAAGTACGTTGGGGCCAAGAAATCGACAAAAGAAAAGAGTGCCAAAAGGAGTATGAGTACTCTCTGAAAGGCAAAAAAAATGATGGGAAAAGGGCATAATTTTTCTACAAATTCATCGTGGAGCTCTAGCACTCACATTTTGGCTATAGAAAATTTAGTCTGGGTGGGGGCGTAAAAAGAAACAACATCACATGGGAGAGATGGCGGACAGCTATCTGGATTAGAGAAGACCTCATAAGACATGTTGGAGAGGGAAGAGGCGACGGTCTTCTCCTAAAAAAATCCCTCCCTATTCTGATCTCGGGGAAGCTCCCTCTAGTTCCTAGATAAAAAAAAAAGGAGAATGTCGTCTGGCTTCTCCGGTGGAAGTGACAACGATGGCAGCCCGGAGTTCTATGCAGCCAACGGTGGGATGATCACCAGATCTGTCGCCAACGCTATGAGCTCCATCAACGGCAAAGCCGCCTCGTAATCTCTCTTCTGATCACATCCATAATTCGTCAGGATTTTTCTGCAGACTTCCTTTCATATAACGCCGCAACCGACGCATCTGCCGCCTGGTCGTATCGGCAAGCAAATTCTCGTGGAATTTCGAGAGAGCCGCGCATTGAACAGCTCTCCCCTTGCGCTCTGTGAGGTTGAAAATCTCTCAGCATTCCTCGTCGATTTCTCACCTAGACTTCTCCCCTGCTGCTCATCCTCCTCACAAAATGTCCAATTTATCGGCGTTGTCATCGTCGGCAAGCTTCCCCGCCTAAAGTTACGGGTTTCCCCTCCTTCAACAACTCAGGTCGCAGCCCATTGCCCTCGATGACGGGGTGATCCCTGTGAGGTGATCAAGCTCTGGCGGGAGTTTCGTTTGCAAATGTGCACCAGAACAAAGTGAATCCTAATCCTAACAAAGCGGAGACGGGGAATAAGATGAAAAATCGTCTACAGGAGCTCGAAAAGCAGCTCTTGGACGATGACAAGGATAAAAATGGGGACGCCGTCTCTGTGATTACTCACGCTAGCAGCGTGAGGTTTGAGGTAATTCAGAGCCTTACATGTTCGGGTGAGAAGCAGATCTCTCCGTTCCCGACCTCGTCTTCTTCGTCGTCCTCGCCTTATTCTTTTTCCTTGTCCGTGGGGTCGCCGGTTGCTATCTGCTCAAAACAGTTGCTAATAGAGGTTGTGACGGCAATATATGAGGACAGAGCAGACGTGGCTTTGGAGATCCTGACGCACTTGTCCGCCGCGCCAAACCCTAAGGGTAATTCAGAGCAGAAGCTGATGGATTACATGTCGGCTGCATTTAAGTCGCACGTAAACCGCGTTGATAACCAACCTCCCCGTGGCCGAGTTATTTGCTGAGGACCATATGTTATCGACTCAGTCACATTACAATCTGTCTCCTTATTTCAAACTCACTTTCATGGTTACCAATCTCATGATTTTGGAAGCTGCCTCGAAGTAACCTCCAGAGACAAGCTCCATGTAATTGATTTCAATGTGAGTCAGACTGGACGAATTCATCGGCAAGCGTACGGATGGATCTGAATCCGGTGACCAATGGCATAGATGCCATCGCCTGGGACTCTCTGTGTTACAATCTATGATATGGATAAGCTTCACCAACAACGACAGGAAGTTGGCCCAGTCGAATGAGTTTAATTTTAGTTGGGTTTAATTTTTCTTACTTGGGTCATTTAATTTATAGGTTGGGCCCAGCGAAGCTAGACTTTATTTTTTTTAAGCGGACGGGCCTATACTAAAGAAAAAGGGAGGGTTAGGCCATAAGTTAGACTTTTTCTCTCCAGGCATTCCATGGGCTAGGCTCATATACAGAGCCCAATTCTGGCCACAACATAGAACGAGGAGGTCTAAATCCGGTCCAACTGAATCTGATCAATTGAACCAAGCCGACCCGATCTGGTGAAGGACAGTCCCACGTCAACGATAAATTCCATGGAGGTGCAAAATTAGCCCAGACAAGTTCCAAAGTGCCCACCAAATTCTCAGATGATTTGTCTATGGGCTTTGGCTTGAATCATCGAATTAATTAGTTTTATTTTATTTCAAAGGATTCAAACCCTAGAATGGGAAGGGTAAAGCCCGTCCGCTGGAGGTTCTTTAGTTATTGCATTTCATTCCTGCAATTTAATTTTTGCACCGTCAAACCCTAGACTGGAAAGGATAAAGCCCACCCCTTGGAGGTTCTTATTTACCACATTTAATTCTTGCAATTTAATTTTCGCACTATTAAACCTCAAAGGGAAGGGCCAAGCCAAAGCTAGGTCATCCATTGAAGGTCTTTACTTACCGTCATTCAATTTCGTATAATTTAATTTTTGTATCGTCAAACCCCAAAAGAGAGAGCCAAACCAAGGTTGGGCCATCCATTGGAGGTCTTTAATTATTGTCATTTAATTTCCTGTAATTTAATTTCTGTACCATCAAACCCGAGAATGAGTAGCCGAGCCACCTTCTGGAGGTCGCAACACTGCACAGAAGTCGTTAGCCCACTTTTTCTTTCGGCTTTAGGGAATTTTTAATGCTTTGAAAATACAAAAAAAATGTCACTCACATGCATCCCATCTAAAAAATGAAATTATAAAAAAAGATCACCCCGCTAGAGCCTTAGGAGTAAAAACCAAGCTTGAGTTGTCGAAATTAGGATATCCATGGAATTAAGGTACCGAAAAGGCATTACTTTTAATTAACTGGTGTAACCATGTTCCCGAACTCATAATCTCGGGTTCATAGAAGTAATTTAGTTATCCCGGTAATTTACCTAGGTTTCTAATCAACCTACCAAAAATGATTAGTGGCGATTCTAAATTCTAAAATCATTCAAATAAAAACGAAAATTGCGATTCGATAGGGCTTGGGAGGATTCGTATTGGGTTAGTTAATTTAATTAACCTGATAATCCGTTAACCTGGGAATTTTTCACCGATCGAACAATTTTTAGGGTCACGACAGCTTGGTGACTCCGCTGGGGAGGAGATTTTTGAATTTTCGAAAAAAGAAGGCACCAATTGGAGTACTTGAATCTTTTCAAAATTTTAAAAGCCTTAGTGGACTTAGGACAATGAAAATTTCATGGATATCTTACTTTTGGTGATCTTATTTGGAACTCATCCTATAGGTATGTTTTTGCAAATGGGAGTTATAAGGGGCGGAGTGTTTCACTAACCCTTTATTTTACAGGCTTGGTGTTGGAATTTTTAGTTTAGTTTCGTACATTTTAGAAGCGTTGTTTTAATACCAACTGCTGTGCATGTCTTGCATATTCTGAGGATCACGATACCTGCATACACAAGCGTATAAACCCAAGTTGCGAAATTTTTCCTAGGTAACCATAGATAGGGATTGAATTTGCAAAGCTCTTGCGTTGATTGCGCTTGGGTTGACTATAATTGATCCCACTCATTATCTGAATTAATAATTCTTTCCACTTGTCGTTTGATTGCGTTGGCGAGTAAGGTTGTCAGTTCAGATAGTGGGGGCCTTTTAGGTCCATACCCTGTCCCTCCTTTTTATTTTCTAGATTCCATTCCTCATTGAGTCATGCTATGTCTATGTGATTTGCATTCTTTCAAGGTAAAAGTAAGTTCTCTAACTTTATCTTGTATTTATTTTCGGTCGGTTCATGCTAGGTGTCAGTTAGATTTTGAACTTAACATCATAATCATTTTTCCAAAAGAAAATAAAAATCAAATTTGTGCCCCATTTCTAAAACAATTTTCTGAAAAAAAATGAATGCGGAAAAATCCCTTTATGGAATTTTGTTGACCAATAAAGGGTTTTGTCGCATCTTTCCTGTTTCAATAACAATGAGATTTTCCTGACGAATTTACCTCTGAAAATTCATTTTGATAAAAAGAAAAAATTCCTTCAAAAAATTTGGTAAATGTTAAGAGATTTGATCACGTTTTTCAAGTTATAAAAACCTGCAAGAAAATTCTTTTTCAGAAATTCACCCGTGTTTTCTAAGAAAATTTTCTCTAATTTTGCAAAAATAAAATTAGACTAATGTAGGAGTCATGGGCCAACGTCTCTTGTATCGTAACTAATTATGTTCTTTACTTTTGCAGGGATCATAGGTACCTCAGACGAGAGTAAAATTAGGTCCAATGATGCACACCAAGAATTATCTTCAGAAATACGAAAGGACGGGAAATTACTGATCCCTTAACCCTGGGGGCATGCGAAGAAGTCAATCCTCCCGAATTTGGAAACGTGTCCATTAGTGAGCATGTACGGGCTATGTATTTTGATGGGGCAGTGAATGTATTCAGATCAGACATGAGGGCATTTTTAATGTATTAGAGAGATTCTTGTATTTTTGTTGAAAAAGCGTAGATTATTAGAACCAATGAAGCAAATATCTTAACCCGACCTTGCAACCTTTCTGATTAAATCAACCAAAGGCCTGCCTTAAAACTTTCTCGGATTCGAACCACATGGAGGCCTTTGGAGGACCAGTGTCTTATTAATGGACATGACCCACAGCCATTCTTACCGACACGAACAAGTGGATGCCGAAAGAAACAAAACATGGTAGAAGAGGGGCACGCAACAGGTGGCCTGATTTATTGGCACATTGATTGAGTGGTTACAGCTTTACTAATTTACATGATTGAACGCGGGTCTCTAGATAGCTAGTGGGGGCCACCGCCGAATGCTTCTTTAGCATTCTTGATATCATCATCTACCGCAACTAATAAGAGCATCAAGAAGAACGTTAAGCCTCAACATCTTCAGCATCTTAAACCGCTCTATCATGCTATACGGGAGAGGAGATGGCAGGAAAATAAAAGCACAAACATTTGAAACTTTTCCTTCATTCCATTCATCAACAAGTCTTACAACAGTCATTGAGGTGGAAAAGTAAAATCAAATTGAGCTCTAATAAGCATCACAAAAGAGCTTAACTGACTCTCCATGAAGTTAATGCTCTGCTTACATTGAGCAATCTGGAATTTGAGATCTGCAAGCTTAAGGAATAGGCGGGTACATTTCTCCTTGTGCCTAGCTACGTTAGCCTCATGATATTCAACAGCGAATTTCATATTATCGATTAGGTCTCTCTCGAAAGCTATATCTATCGTTAAATCATCAAGCCTCTCCTCCAGCCACTCACATCTAAATTTCATCACGATATCGCTCGGGTCATGCTCAAAGTAAGTCTGATTCAAAGCTAGGCGCTCCACCAGCTTCTCTCTCTCGTAAACTAACAGCAAGACCCGCTCATCAGCAGACTTGACAGCCTTCTTGTATCGAGCAACCAAGCGTTTTGCAAACTCCAAGCATTCAGATCGATCTTGGTAGCGGGCTTTCACGACGCGGGCTAAGGTAACTGTGACAGTTTGGAATTTCGACTCATTTTCGGAGTTTAATAAATAGAATGGATATGTTCATTGAGGCACTCTAGTCTAATCTCACTTGGAATTAGCTACTCCAAGCTGGCCAACCAAAGGGGAAAACTATCTATGAATTTAAAGTACATGGACCTGATAAGTCGATACGCGTATCTCCCAACAAGCCGCCCATTGGCATGTGTATTTACTAAAGTCGCTACCAGATGGATTGGGCCACAAAAAGAATTCCGAATTTGGACAACCGAACTTCCAAGATTATCGCAGTGATGATTTGGATGTAAGTTGAGAAGTTTTGCAATCGATGGATTTGTTCTGAGAACTTAGAAGTGAAGCAGAAAGTGAAAATGGCAGAATCGCCCCTGGCTCGTGTTAGACTCCTAGATCATGGGTAGATTATTTTCTGAGAGACTAGAGCATTAGACTGGATTAGCCTCGCAGAACATGCAGTAGAATATTAGACTGGCTTAGTCTCGTAGTTCGCGTCGTTTGCGGTAGAAATTATCCAGTCCCGTTGGCACGTTTCCCAAGGTGAATTGTAGCGTTAACCCCCCCTCATGGAACCAACCTCGATAAGCGAACCCAATGATAACACTTTTCTAGAAAGAAGACCCCACTAATTTTTTGTCTACAACAAGTTTCCATGAAAATCATCATTGAGTGGTTTTATCATTACCCTTTTTGTCTCTATCTTGTGAGAATCAATTTGACCCCTCCCATGCAAACCCTCATTTGACCTTAAGGTAGGGGAAAAGCCTTCATTTTTCACTTATCCTCTCTCTCTCCCCACTCACCCGAATCCTCTCTCTCTCCCTCATCTCTCTCGCGATTTCTCTCTCTCGGCTGCTCTGTACCGCCTGACTTCCAGAAGCCATATCTTCCTCTACAAAATTCCAAATGACAATAAACCAGCGCCATTTTCTTGCTCTCTTCAAGAGCTTTCCGACGCCACCTGGCTCGCATTGAGAAACCATCGGAGCTGGTCGGAGCAGCTCCATGAAGTCGGCGGTCCAAATCTCGTCGTCGTGCGAGTTCAGCGCGCACCGAACTTGAAATCGTTCGTTCGGGCTCATCCGGGGTCTGAATCGAGCCCCCTTTTCTCCCACGCGACCACAAGACCTTGAAATTTGACGCTGTTTGGTTGGATCGGACATGCATCCACTGGAATTTCGTGGGTCTAGGCTGAGAGATGACTGTTCCTGGTGAGTTTCCTCGCCGGCGCCGTTTGCATGTTGCTGTCCAACCCCGATCTGTTCTTGCCGTGGCCAAGCTTGAGCTTCCTAGGGTAAGTTGAGTTCTAATATCCTTGATTAGAGCTTGGTAGGGCAATGGATGAACCATTGGTGCCCCAATTGATGAGGTTTGATACGTGTTTTTGTCTGGGTTCGCGTGAGGTGTCGTTATTGGCGTTGGTGAGCATGACTTCTATCCCTAGCTTAGAACATAGGATGACACGATGTATGGGCTTTAGAGAGCTTGCATGTCCTTAAATAGAGCTGAACATTGCTATGCGTTTGTAATGGAATTGCCGGTTTTGGTCGTTAGTTGCTTCCGTAGGTTGTGATTGATGGAAGTTGCTGGAACGTTGTAACCTTGCATGTTCATTTGCTGGCCGTGGGGTGAGGTTGAAGTCCACGAAGTGTGGTTGTTGAATGGTGTCTTGCCGCAAGCAAATGGGCTGAAAATTGAAGTGTACTGTGGACTTTATTTGCTGGAAAATTTTGTTTGCATGCGGTTTGGGTTCCGGTTGTGACTTGATATTGTTGTTCTTGGAGCTTGAAGTGTTTGTGTGTGAAGGGTGGCCGTGAGTCTCATTGATGAGAAGTGCAAGTGCATGTGTGTTTTGAGAGCCGGCCATGAGTCATGATTGTCACCCATGGAGTATAATTGTTAGTTAGTGCTGGAAATTGAAATGTGTGGATATTAAAAGTGGAAACCGTGAACTCCAATGGTGGGGTAGTCAATGTGCATGTGTGTTTAGGTGAGGCCATGATCGCCCATAAAATGTAATCCATGTTAATGTTGAGGACCGAAGCAAATGTATGTGTTTGGCTTGTCGGTCACAACTTGCGGTTGCTACCGTGATGTTCAAAGGATAGTTGACATGAAAACATTGAAGTGTATGTGCATGGAGTTGTAGTCGTGGGTTACCATTGACGAATGATCGAGCATGTATGTGTGAACTTGAGAAGTAGCCATGGGTTACTTTGAATAAGAAGTTAATATGCATGTGTGCCAATGTATGGCCGTGAGCTACTATAGAAACAAGTTATCATGCATGTGTGCCAATGTATGGCTGTGAGTTACTATAGAAAGATGTTGATGTGCATGTGTGTGGAATTGCCAAGCATGAACTGTAGTCGTTGGTCATAGAGTGCAATTGTCAGTTGAGGTTAAAACTCGAAGTGTACATGTATGCTTGAGGTGTGGCTGCGAGTCACAATTGCTAGAAATTCACGTGTCTGTGAGGTTGAATTGTAATTCCTAGAGTGGGGAATTAATGCATGAGACGCATGCTCGATTGCCATGTTCGCAAGAAATGAGTTTGAGGAGACTACATATAGCAAAGTTGTGTTGCATGAGTATATATTGGGGACGAGGTCCCGAAGTGCCACATGTTGCATGATGCGAATGTGAATGACTGAATGCATGGCATGCTGGTTTGAGATATGTACATCGTTTGGCGGAGTGCGTAGAACTGTGCAGGACGGCCCGCAGTGCCCAGAGAGCCACGGGAAATGGAGTAATAAGGAGTACCGACCGCAGAGCCGATAAGAGCCACGGTAGTGGTACTACGCCTGTGGTGTGCAAGGCACGGGGCGTTTGAGCAATAAGGATGCCAACCGGAGTGTCAAAAGGGCTACGGTTCAGGGCACAAGCGTAAAAGCGTACGAGACGCTGGCTGGAACCGGCAGTGCTGATAAGAGCCACCGGTAAGATTGAGTCCAGCAGTGCCTAAAGAGCCACCGGCAACCCGAAACAGGAAGTCCGGCAGTGCCTAGAGAGCCACCGGCAAATGTTTGAGCATGCTGCATCTGTTTTTATCTGACTGGAGTTGTGATATGCATAATGATTGAGCATGCTTTTGTGAAACGTTAAAAGGGCCGGCAGTGCCTAGAGAGCCACCGATGGGTTTTTATGAGAGTTGGTCATAGCATGCTGCATTGTGCCTGATTGGATTGAGCTCGTTTCGTGTGACTGTGGTTCTATTTTAAGGCACGAGAAACATGATTGTTTGAACTCCCGAGTGCCGAACTTGCTTGTCTGAATGCCTGAGTGCGAATCACTCGTCGTAATTGCATGTTAACTTGCATGCCTAAGATTAGGTTGGTGTATGCTGCTTTCTATGCTTGGCTTAGATGTTTGCTCACTGAGTCTCTCGACTCACTTTGTGGCTGATTGCCTTTCAGACCCTCGTCCCTGGGATGAACCCCGTTCCGTTCTACCATGATGTTCTACTAGTGATAGAACCCTACCAGATGGCTGAGCAGGTAGTTGACGAGCTTGGATTAGAGGACGAGGAGATTGATCTCGAGGAGGATGTTGCCTAGATTTCCTACCTTGTATTTTGGTATATTTTTGTATTTTGATGACTCTAGCAGATAGTTGGACCTCAAGATGTATTCGAACTTGATATGATGCAATGTAATTGTGATATGATGTTGTAGCAGGTAATAGCCGTCGCTTGGCTGCGATGATTCCTGGGTCGTTGTATGTGTTAGCCAGGCGAGATTTGATATAGGTGGCGGGATGTTGCGCGTCTGCCGGGTTCGGGGCGTGACAGTGACTGTTTCCTGAGTGTTCCGGCATGCCTCCAGAAAGTTGATGAAGACATGTGGGAACGTTCTGTATTCCCTCTCCAAGTTGGTGCCTTCAATTGAAGAGGCATTTAATTCCTTGAACAGACCAAGGATTTTAGCTTCGACACTCGGATGATGAGCTAAGTAAATGTATCCTCGGCCAAGAAGATGATAAAGTCTTTTCCATTTGAACATAACCTCGACCGGAAAAATGTGTGTAGGAAGATTGGCCATTATCGAGGAGAGAATCAAGGCTGACAAGCAGATTATGAAAGATAAGAGGAGAGAAGTGAAATAGACGATTGGAATGCGAAGGTGATAATCCGCTTCGAGTTAAATATTGATTTCACAGGGGCAGCCTCTATTGGCCAAATTTTCTTATCTGCCATCCCCTTTTGGTGTCACCTCCATTGGCTCGAATCCCAGTCAGTCGGCAATCTCGAGTCAAACGAATCCGAAATCTTTGCAAAAAAGTCTTGAGGTGATACCGTCACTTTGAAAAAAAAGAAGAACAGACGACCCGAGTGGGAGACAAAGAAAATCTTCAGTAGAAAAGAAGAAATGATTCATCTTTATGGGAAGACTCACTAGCAAATCAACGGTGGAGATAATGACAGGGACCCTCTATCACGAAAAGATGAAAGAAGACGAGCCGAGTGAGAGACATGATAAAAAAGGGGGTTGAAAAAGATAAAACTCTCGCGAGAAGCAATACAGTTGCTAAACCCACGTCTAATTTTAAAAAGAGATGTCATGCTCAGAAGAGGGTCTTAAAACATACGCGGTCGCTCAGAAAAAAAAATCCAGAGAGATTAAAAATATAAGAAGAGGTAGCAAACTTTAGAAAACCGTTAACCAAATCGAAGATGTCTCAGCCCAATACACTTGAGAGCTATCGTTACTTGCTGAATATGGGAGATGAAGAGTTCGAGGTCATGTTTGGAATTTAGACCATGGAGCTTGGCTCTTCTGCCGATAACATCTAAGATCTCGATAAAGATAAGGACAACAACAACAAGGTTAAAGGAAGAGTTACCGTCGCCATACTAAGGAACAAATACAAAGGCTTGAAGATTTCTTCAGGACGTGCCCTATGCCAGACGACAAACAAAGAATGGAACTGAGCCAAGAGCTAGGACTGAAACTTTCGTAAGTCAAATTTTTGTTTCAAAACAGGTGAACCCGAGTAAAGACTCGGTAAGAGCGCCATGAGGTCGAGTTTCTAAGAGCTGAAAATGAAAAGCTCCGAGTGGAGAACAAGATGTATAAAGAAGCTTTTGACTCCGCCACCTACCCCAACTGCAATAGCCTCCTTACCCTCGACGAAAGGCAGTATCTGAGGGTCAAAAATGCCCGTTTAAGAGGTGAGTTAGATCAGTTCATAACAGAATCAAGTTTTGTTGGGGGGAGGTACGAAAAGACCGAGCCTATGGAGTCAGCATTGATGCCTTCCGAGGATGAGGGGATACATCACCACCGAGCAAGTAGTTGTGACGACGAGATCGTCGCCATGATCAACCAGTTTGATGTTGATGAAGCACCGGGGCTGTAATGCGCATGCGAAGCCTGTATTTTGAAGCTAGTGATCACGGGTTCTTCAACATGGCTGATGTGTACCAGAACCGGAATGAAGCTAGTTGATCACTAGAGAATCTGCAAAGAAAGAAAGATCAATCCTAAACGAATACATATGCTTTATTTCCTTGCAAGCGATATTTTATACTTTTATCGATGTCTGGAATTAATGCCTAAGTAAGAAGTAGTAATTTCCCTTCCCCCCTATTAAATGCTCGGATCCGTTACCACATCAAACTCGGAAAAAATTAATGGCTAGTAAAAATCCGCGTAAACTCGAAGGGTAGTTCCATATCATTCCAATTTACCCTCGATCGGTCTAATTTTAAATTGAATCCTTTTTGTTTTCAGGAATTTACATACTGACCTGAGAATATAGTTATACCCAAATACGAAATCCTCTGATTGAACAGAATTTGGGGCAAATCATTTCGTGAGCATTACCACTGGATGGACAGCCTCAAATAATAAAGAAAAATGCAAACGAGTGACCATAGCAATCTCAAAAATGGGTAATTCTGTATCGTTCCAATTTACCCATGATCATCTCGAGTTTTAAATTGACTTATTCCATTCTTAATAGGGACAATAAACTGCCTTGAAAAGCATTGTGATAGGAAAAGGCCCAATGTAATGCAGCAAGACCGCGTCATCTCAAGAATTAACACTTAAAGGAAAGCTTCGTGGATGTCTATAGTCTCACAGACTAAATGGCGCGGGGAATGACAGTGGTCCGAAACATCTCGAGTTTGATCCCTGAGGTTGGGAAATGCTATAAGGGTTGTGAATAAATAATGCAATTTTTTGCGCATATCTTTTTGTAAAAAGAAGCAAGAATACTCGGCAAACGAGATCAAAATCAATACTTTGCCACAATCTTAAATCTAATGGTGAAGTTTCTAAGGAACATTGAGGGAAACTCAATCTAGCAAATCAGGTAAATGAGTCATGCAAAACATTCAAGATGAAGGGTAACATGTCTCTTTTTCTTTTGACAGGAAATGTTTATACTAACATTTAACATGTAAAAAAAAAATAGCCCCAAGGAGGCAAAATTATGATCGGCCGATAAGGTCTATTATGATGAAAATGGGGCAAATTGATCACAAGCCCTGAAGCGAAAAGGGAAACATGTCTTTCTTATCTTGTTTGGTTTCAAGGATAATCTTTCTGTTTTTTGCAGGGGCATTCAACCGATAACCATGGCGGTCGTTGTCACTAAGCAAACCCAAATGCTCCTTCACCCATGTGCTTCATCGTGTATGGGCAAAGTCAAAGACAAGTTACTCCTCGACGTAGGGAGTAGATCGCCAATTTGCTCGATCCGCCCACATGCTTAGGGGCAATCCAAATTTTCCCATTCTTGATATACTTGCACATTTCGTAAACATGCATGATCCTTAAAAATTGCCACATCCATATTGTGTTTGCACATTCAATGATTTATGCATGACTCTTCTGCATGTTTATTTTACCAATTCTGAATTGAAGCATGAACTGTACATGATGCATTGAATGTGTGAAGTGGGGCATGAAAGGATGATGAAAGGCAAGCCCTTTTCACATACATCCTACATTTTAATCGACAGTGAGTCGTGTGCTAAACAGGTTCCGCATTCCCCAAGGCAATAAGTTTTCTCGCAAAAGGTACGACAGCCGAAGGAAAGGAGGCGTTCATTTCTCTATCCTAAACACTACATATGACCATTGATAACCCATTTGAGCGGCGGTTTCATTTCGTAACCCCTATCGAGAACCACCCCACATCGGTGCCAAATGAAGGTAGTCCCAATAATAGCATGACGTAAATGGTTAGAAATTTTCTTGCTCGGACTAACATCAATTTTCGAGTGTTTCTTTGCTTTCAACCTCATGTAATAATTCAAGTGCCTTAGGAAAATGAAAAGCATTCATTTCTCTATCTAATACACTTTCATCCTTTGCATCGCCCAATTGAGCTTGCATATTCATTTTTTAAAATCCCATTGGTGATTATTGCTTATTCTAGGATGAAGATGACCCCACCTCAAAGCAGAAGAACTAAGAAGAAATGGGTCTATAAAGGGTTCCCGAGTCATCTATTCAAGTGTGATCTTCGATATGCATGTTTATAACAGCACAATCTTTGAAAATTACATTTTTCCATAAAAAAAAAGGGGGAACAGGAAGAAAGTTAATCTCGGGCATGAAAAAACAAAGCGTCGGTAAAAAGCAAGGCCAATGCTCATTCAAATCAATGAAAATCCCCAATGGGATCTAGTTGCGAAAGAAAACTCTTTAAAGGAGCCAGATTGCAAAGCATACACAGTTAAAGTTTACACCGTTCAGGAGCAACGACGGTATCAACAGAAATTGACACCATTCCCATATAACAATGGTGTTCTTTGAGGTCTACTCTAGAGGGTCGAGACTGATGATAAAGATGCAATGATCACCAACATTAAACCCACCTCATATACATTATGGGCTAAAATAATTTTTTTACTTCCTTGGTCCCCAATCCCAATCTACGTTACAACCTATAAAAGTCTTTTCTAATTAAAGCGCTGGAATTAATGTAGAGTTGAATGATTTTAAGCATCACTCAAAAAGGTAGGAGCAAGACTATTTCTCTCTCATTTTTGCAGGGTTCTTGACTTGTAAACCTGGAACAGTGGATGAAGATCTTTTTATCAACAGCCTTGGCTCACAACAGTCCCCTTTGATAAGCCTTTGACCCAGCCTATATTGTGGTCCTCATCAAGACCTCCAGATCGACTGGATTGTACCAATTGCGAAATTACTCAGACCCTTGCTAAAAGTAATGATGATAAGATTGAGTGATTTCTTTCAATCCTGCAATCAGGATAAACAATCTTTCTCGAGAGTGAGGAAAGCCCTTTCGTACTAAAGCCCCCATGCAGATTACATTCGAGGAGTTCATACGATGATAACCTCTTTGAACAGAATTGGTAATGCAAACTTGACGGGATAGTTTTACATGATCCACATATTGATTGATTGCATCATGAGTTACTATGCATATTGTTTCTAATTATTGCAAACTTAGCTGAATAGTTTTGCATGAACCAAGGTAATCTTTCGAATCCTTAGGTAAGTATACTTTCAACTTGAACCTTTTTTGAAAATGAATTATGAGGATTGTCAAGGTGCTCGAATCCAGTACAGCACATATAGGTATTCACCTTCTTCAATGAAGCATTATTCGTCGCAAAAATAGAAATGTTCGAGATACTTTGATATCTGCCTCTTTAGCTTATTTCTAAAGTGACAAGAGAAAATAAATCAGGTTTGAGCTTCTGCAGGATTTCTAGTCTCCCCAGATCCTAGAATGGCACCCTTCAAGGTAAGATAATTTAGGTTTGAGCTTTTGCATGATTTCTAATCTCCCCAGATCCTAGAATGGCACCCTTCAAGGTAAGATAATTTAGGTTTGAGCTTCTACAAGATTTCTAGTCTCCCCAGATCCCAGAATGGCAACCTTCGAAGTAAGATAAATCATGTTCGAGCTTCTGTAGGATTTTTGGTCTCCCCAAATCTTAGAATGGTACCCTTCAAGGTAAGATAAATCAGATTCGAGCTTCTGCAGGATTCCTAATCTCCCTAGATCCCAAAATGGCACCTTTCAAGGTAAGATAGTGTGGGCTTGAGCTTTTGCAGGATTTCTGGTCTCTCCAAATCCTAGAATGGCACCCTTCGAGGTAAGATAAATCGGGTTCGAGCTTCTGCAGGATTTCTGGCCTCCCCATATCTCAGAATGGCACTTTTCAAGGTAAGATAAATTGGTTCGAGCTTCTATAGAATTCCTGATCTCCCTAGATCCCAGAATGATACCCTTCAAGGTAAGATAATGTGGGTTTGAGCTTATGCAGGATCCTTGGTCTCCCCAGATCCCAGAGTGGCACCCTTCGTGACATGAAAGTCCTTTCTACATGTACATAAAAGTCCTTCTTACAAGCATTAAGTAAGTCCTTCTTACATGCACTAAAGTCCTTTCTACATGCACCTAAAGTCCCTTCTCGCCACACAAAAATCCTTCTTACAGCCACCAAGTCCTTTCTACATGCACCGAAAGTCTTTTCTACAGGCACACAAAAGTCCTTCTTACAGGCACCAAAGTCCTTTCTACAGACATATAAAAGTCTTTCTTATAGGTACCAAGTCCTTTCTACAGGCACAAAGTCCTTCTTATAAGCATTTCCATGGATAACCCACCATACAAGTCAAATCTTAATCCAATTTTAATTAGTAGAATACTTTCATTAGGAATTTACCCTGGGGTGGCCTACCATACGAGTTAAATCTCAATCAAATTTTGATCAGTAGAATCCTTTCACTAGGAATCTACCATAGGGTGGCCTACCATACGTATCAAATCTCAATCAAGTTTTGATCAGTAAAATCCTTTTACTAGGAATCCACCATGGGGAGACCTACCATACGGGTCAGATCTTATTTCAATTTTAATCACCAGAGTCCTTTTATTAGGAACTCTGCCATGGGGTGACCTACCATACGGGTCAAATCTTAATATAATTTTAATCAGTAGAATCCTTTCATTAGGAATCTACCATGGGGTGACCTACCATACGGGTCAAATTTCAATCAAATTACAATTAGTAGAATCCTTTCGCTAGGAATCAACCATGGGTTGACCTACCATATGGGTCAAATTTCAATTAAATTTTAATCAGTAGAATCCTTTCACTAAGAATCTACTATGGGGTGACCTACCATATGGGTCCAGGTTCAATCACTTTGAGGTTTTCTTATAACGAATCCTTAGGTTTCCATTCCCTTTTCAGCAGAGCAGTCAACAACCTTGAGGTGAATAGGTAAGTTTCAAGTAAATCTCTCGCCTCTCTATCTCTCCCTCACTTCATAGGAGCCTCTTCAAACAGGGTCTGGATCAGAATTCACATAGAGAATATTGGAGATCAAATGTCACAACTCGTTTTATTTTCCTAGGTCGAGTCAATTAGAATTCATGTGTTATCTCGTCTTTGAAATGAACCTCTACCGAGCTTCCTTTCAAAGAGGGGCAACTATTGATACCTGATTTTTAATTATCTTTTCTCTCTTAAAATTAATAAAAAAAATCCATAAAAATTCATAAAATTAAAAAATCAACTTTGGAGACCTTCGTCAAGCCTAGGGAACCAATTTTGGCCAACAAATAATTTTTCATATTTTCAGTATTTTTTTGATATTTTTCGTTTCAAAAATTAGTAGAAAATCCATAAAAATTTTTAAAATTAAAAAAATCAACATTTGGGACCTTGGCTAAACCTCGAGAACCAATTTGACCAAAAAATGAGTTTTAATATTTTCAGTATTGTTTGGTATTTTTATTTTTAAAAATTGATAAAACAAATCAAGTAAAAAATGAGAAAATTGTAAAATTAACATTGGAAGCCTTGGCCAAGCTTAGGCAACAATTTTTTAAGTAAAAAATAATTTTTCATAATTTTTTTATTTGTTTATATATTTTTTTAGAAATTAGAAAATTATTTAATAAATAATAGCATTTGAGGCCACAAAAATACACAAAAATAGTTAGTATTTTCCTTTTAATTTTTCATTCATTTTGGCCAAAGAAAATCAAAAAAGAAAATTTAGTTCGGAATTGTGGTTTACTTAGTCAATCACATTTTTGGATTAATTACCAAAAATTCTAGAAATTTCATTTCAGCACTTTAATTTGACATTTTTCATTTTTAGAGTCGTGACAGTCTCCCATACTCTTCAAAAATTACATTTTTGTCCAAAAGTCCAAGGAAGTATCCAATTTTAGCAATCTCGTGTTAGAGTCATGACAATATGACCAAAGCTAATTTTAGACATTTGGATCAATTAAGATGAGATTGGATACAATTCTAGGGTAACCAAAACATCCGAAAGATGATTCTGAAAAGGAAATAATTGCAAATGAGGAGGATGCATCAAAACAAGAGACTGGGACCTTTAACCGGGCAAGCAATGACGTGCTAGCAAGTAGGTGAATTGTAGGAGTACGTCGGGGCCAAGAAATCGACAAAAGAAAAGAGTGCCAAAAGGATTATGAGTACTCACCGAAAGGCGAAAAAAATCATGGGAAAAGGGTGCAATTTTTCTGCAAAGTTGTCTTGGAGCTCTAGCACTCACATTTTGGCTATAGAAAATTTAGTTTGGGTGGGGGCATAAAAAGAAACAGCAGCACATGGGAGCGATGGCGGACAGCTATCTAGATTAGAGAGGACCTCATAAGACACGTTGGAGAGGAAAGAGGCGACGGTCTTCTCCTAAAAAAATCCCTCCCTATTCTGATCTCGGGGAAGCTCCCTCTGGTTCCTGGATTAAAAAAAAAAGCAGAATGTCGTCTGGCTTCTCCGGAGGAAGCGAAAGTGATGGCGGGCCGGAGTTCTATGCAGCCAACGGTGGGATGATCGCCAGATCTATCGCCGACGCTATGAGCTCCATCAACGGCAACGCCGCCTCGTAATCTCTCTTCCGATCGCAGCCATAATTCGTCGGGATTTTTTTGCAGACTTCCTTTCATATAACGCCGCAACCGGCGAATCAACCGCCGGGTCGTATCGGTAAGCGAATTCTCATGGAATTTCGAGAGAGCCAGGCCTTGAGCAGCCCCCCCTTGTGCTCCGTGAGGTCGAAAATCTCTCAACATTCCTCGTCGATTTCTCACCTGGACTTCTCCGCCGCTACTCCTCCTCCCCATATAATGTCCAGCTTATCGGCGTTGTCATCGCTGGCGAGCTTCTCCACCCAGAGGTATGGGTTTCCCCTCCTTCAACAACTCAGGTCGCAGCCCATAGCCCTCGGTAATGGGGTGATCCCCGTAAGGTGATCAAGCTTTGGCGGGTGTTTCGTTCGCAAACGTGCACTAGAACAGAGTGAATCCTAATCCTAACCAAGCCGAGATGGGGAATAAGATGAAAAATCGTTTGCATGAGCTTGAAAAGCAGCTCTTAGATGATGACGTGGACGAAGATGGGGACGCCGTCTCCATGTTTACTTACGCTAGCAGTGAGAAGTCTGAGGCAATTTAAAGCCTCATAAGTTCGGGTGAGAAGAAACTATCTCCGTCCCCGACCTCGTCTTCTTCGTCGTCCTTGCCTTCTCCTTCTTCCTTGTCCGTGGCGTCTCGGTTGCTATCTGCTAAAAAAAATCACTAATAGAGGCTGTGATGGCGATATATGAGGACAGAGCAGACATGGCTTTGGATATCCCGATGTACTTGTCCGCCGCGCCGAACCCCAAAGGTAATTCAGAGCAGAAGCTGATGGATTACATGTTGGCTGCATTTAAGTTGTGCGTAAACCACGTTGATAACCAACCTCCCGTGGCCAAGTTGTTCACCGAGGACCATATTTTATCGACTCACTCACATTACAATCTGTCTCCTTGTTTCAAACTCGCTTTCATGGTTACCAATCTCACGATTTTGGAAGCTGCCTCGGAGTAACCTCTACAGACAAGCTCCATGTAATTGATTTCGACGTGAGTCAGATTGGACAAATTCATCGGCAAGCGTACGAAAGGATTTGAATCCGGTGACGAATGGCATAGATGCCGCTGCCTGGGACTCTCCATGTTACAATCTGTGATATGGACAAGCTTCACCAACAACGAGAGGAAGTTGGCTAGTCGGATGAGTTTAAATTTAGTTGGGTTTAATTTTTCTTACTGGGGTTATATAATTTGCAGGCTGGGCCGAACGAAGCTAGGCTTTATTTTTTTTTAAGCGGACGGGCCTATACTAAAGAAAAAGGGAGGGTTTGGCCATGAGTTAGACTTTTTCTCTCCGGGTCTTCCACGGGCTGGGCTCATACACAGAGCCCAATTCTGGCAACAACATAGACTGAGGAGGTCTAAATCCGGTTCAACTGAGTCTGATCAATCGAGCCAAGCTGACCTGATTCGGTGAAGGAAAGTTCCACATCAACGGTAAATTCCATGGAGGTGCAAAATTGGCCCACACAAGTTCCAAAGTGCCTACCAAATTCTCAAATGATCTGTCTGTGGGCTTTGGCTTGAATTATCGAATTAATTAGTTGTATTTTATTTCAAAGGATTCAAACCCCAGAACGGGAAGGGCAAAGCTCGCCCGTTGGAGGTCCTTTAGTTATTGCATTTAATTCTTGCAATTTAATTTTTGCACCGCTAAACCCCAGACTGGGAAGGGCCAAGCCAAGGCTAGGCCATCCATTGGAGGACTTTACTTACCGTCATTCAATTTTGTATAATTTAATTTATGCATCATCAAACCCTAAAAGAGAAGGTCAAACCAAGGCTGGGCCATCCATTGGAGGTCTTTACTTATCGTCACTTAATTTCATGTAATTTAATTTCTCCACCATTAAACCCCAAAAGGGAGGGCCAAGCCAAAGCTGAGCCATCCATTGGAGGATTTTACTTGCCGTCATTTAATTTTCTGTAATTTAAATTCTGCACCCTTAAACCCCCAATGGGGAGGGCCAAGCCAAGGTTGGACCATCCATTGGAGGTCTTTACTTACCGTCATTTAATTTCTTGTAATTTAATTTCTGCGTCATTAAACCCCAAAAGGGAGGGCCAAGTCAAGGCTTGACCATCCATTGCAAGTCTTTACTTACCGTCATTTAATTCCTATAATTTATTTTTTGTACCATTAAACCCCAAAAGGAGGGCCAAGCCAAGGTTGGGCCATCCATTGAAGGTCTTTAATTATCGTCATTTAATTTCCTGTAATTTAATTTCTGTACCGTCAAACCCCAGAATAAGTAGGCCGAGCCACCTGCTGGAGATCGTAACACTGCACAGAAGTCGTTAGTTCACTCCATCTTTCGGCTTCAAGGAATTTTTAATGCTTTGAAAATACAAAAAAAAATGTCACTAACATGCATTCCATCTAAAAAGTGAAAATATAAAAAGTGATCACCCCACTAGAGCCTTAGGAATAAACCAAGCCTGAGTTGCCGAAATTAGGATATCTATGGAATTAAGATATCGAAAGGGCATTAGTTTTAATTAACTGGTGTAACCAAGTCCCCGAATTCATAATCTCTGGTTCGTAGAAATAATTTAGTTCTGCCGCTAATTTATTTAGATTTCTAATCAACCTACCAAAAATGATTAGTGGCGGCTTCACATTCTAAAATCATTGGAACAAAAACCAAAATTGCAATTCGATAGGGATTGGGAGGGTCCGTATTAAGCTAGTTAATTTAATTAACGTGATAATTCGTTAACCTGGAAATTTTTCATCTATCGAACAATTTTTAGGGTCGCGACAAAGATATACTAGAGAGGATGCTAAAGAGAAGGTGGAATAGTGGCTCAAGATAATGATGGTTGGATGGCGAAACAGCGACAGTTTTTCGATAGACAAAAATCGAGAGAGAAAATGAGAGAGAGGGAGGGTCACGAAATTTTTTTGAGGGCAAGAGGGAGAATGAGTTATTGAAAATTGAAGAGAGAGAGAGAGAGAGAGAATATCTCAAAAGGTAAATTATTAATTTTCAGTATTCACGATACTATTCACTGGTTGACCTCACTATCATGATTTGACTGGTCAAAAGTTTAATTGATGGTGATCGATAGTCGATTGACACGATTGATTTGATATCTAATGAGGACATTTCTTGAGATTCGTGTAAATCAGGACTCATTGGGCTCAAACTGGACAGACTACGGTTCAAGTGCGAATGGGATTGATCACAAGATCACACCAAATTGAAATTCTAATGTCACAAAAAAAAAAGAATTTCACCACCCAATATCTAAAGAGTCTAAACTAAATTAGGGCGAAACAATCATTTTCAATCTACTACCTTTCTTCTCGATACTCTAGAATCAATCAGCCAAAAATTTTGAAAATAAAAAATCGAACAGTCACAAAAAATGAAAATAATAATAATAATAATAATAATAATAATAATAATAATTTTCTAAAAAATTTGAAAAAATTTCATGATTTTGCGTAAAAAAAGTTGAGAAGAATGTAAAAATTTAAAAATTTCAATTAATTTAATAGAACTTATTCTATTTCATTTATTCCTTTCGAAATAACGATTCCACGCCTTATGGGTAAAGCATCTTAGGAAAATGATGCGGTATTTATGAAGTTTATCTATTCTATTTGTAAACATAACACAAAGAAAGTATATTCAGCCGGGACCTGAGAATAATTCACTACTTACACAGCAGACTCAACATAGATCGTAGGCTATTTGGGAGGCTGAGCTAAGCAATTAAGAAATTTATCAACTGAGTTGTCATTTGTAACAACTATATCGTAATAAAATTGCTAGTAATAATTAATATAGCATTTTATAAATAGATGATAATGAAGCTCTTTAATGTCAATGAGATGGAGCGACCCTACACGAAGCTAAATTTGATCATCGCATAAAACCGTATGTTCAAGCTTTGAGATTTTACGGAGTTTGGAAAATGAGATTTTGGCAAGTTGATCACCATTTGATCACAGTTTTGGTCGAGCGATAAAGACCCGAGACTCACACTTCCATATGCCAGAAGATGAATATACCATTATACTGCAGGATATCGAGGTTCTTACAAGACTTTATATTAATAAAAATGTAGTTACTTGCCTCACTAATAGGAATTTGGGCAATGTTTGTGAGAATTTACTTGGTCATCGGCTTCTACCTAGTTAAATACGCGGTTTGATGGTAAAGATAACCTGGCTGAGAGGATGCTTTGATGAAATATCTGATGATACTGGTGAGGTTACTATAATGCAATACGCGAGAACATTCATTTTGCAATTGGCTGGAGAATCTATATTTTTTTATAAATCGGATGCTAGGGTAAGTGTAATTTATCTTTAATTACTAGAGAACCTTATGGATCGTATGCTGTACAATTGGGGTTTAGCAGCGCTTGCATAGTTGTATCGAGTGTTATGCAATGCCACCAATCCATCAACACAATAAATCAGTAGTGTCCTATATGTGTTGCAGATTTAGACATGGGATTGATTCAGTTGTGTGCTACCAGCCATTAGAAGTAGCGATCCTTTACTAGATACTCTTCTTGGTAGTTGGTTTGTGATATTTTTATTTTTTTAGTTCGTGAGTGATAAAATTTTTTCAGTCCGTATAATATATGTAATTGTTTTTTTTTGTCACTATTATACTGTAGTGATAAATTTTTTCTAGTGCATAGAATAGTATATGTAACTGTTCTTTTTTCTTTTTTTTTTTGTAGCCGGAGTCAACCCCTACAGATAACTAGAGTGCCCACACATACTTTGCCACATCAACGCTACCAATTTGATAGAACGACATTCGCTGATGTAAGCCATAATAGAAACCAAGAAGTTCGATGTAATGTTAGCTTTTAAATTAATTATTCATTTAATTTGATATGTTTTTAATACGATAACAGATTGTTTGGGAGCCCTATACTAATGTCATTTTCAAGACTCTACCAGATTACTATTTGGAGGGAAAAGATATTTGGATAACTCGTGTCCCACTCGTCTATTTTCATATAGTTGAGTGATATTATCAGTACCAAGTGCTTCATTAATTTTGCAAGCAGCAACCAATATTAATCCTCTTAATGATCATAAACCCTTTCACACCCTTGACTTAAGGCCAATTAGAAAAATTGTGTTGAAAAGCACAAAGAGTAGATTGAAATATGGAATTATCATCTTAACTACATAGTCTGATTTGATCCTGCAATAGAGCCACTTCAAACGGCAGTGGATTTCTTACACAGAATGTGCAGTAGGTGCAGCGATTAGTGCAAACATTTGTAATTTATTTCAGATTATTATTTTTAGTCATATAACTTGTTAGCATTTGATAACTTCCATTGACTTTGATTTCATGAGTAGGCTAATGGCGCAGAACAAATCATATCATTATGCAGAGCTACATCTTGGGAGAACATCCGAGAGACCATACAGAAGATAGGGATGATATCTACAGCAATGCTGCATGCCTTCAATGAAGATAGACGGCTAATAACGATTTCACCACCCCAATCAGCACCTATAACGATACTTATTGGATCGCATGAAGATGACCCACATTAGACTAGTGAATTAATACGGAGGACAGATAGAGATCATTGTTGACACCTGATTTTTAATCATATTTTCTCATTAAAACAATTAATAAAAAATTCATAAAAATTTATAAAATTTAAAAATAAACTTTGGGAACCTTGGCTAAGCCCAAGGAACCAATTTTGACCAAAAAAAATAATTTTTCATATTTTCATTATTTTTTGGCATTTTTATTTTCGAAAATTGATAGAAAATCAAGAAAAAACGAGAAAATTGCAAAATCAACTTTAGAGACCTTTGCCAAGCCTATGCAACTATTTTTGAACAAAAAATAATTTTTCATATTTTTTGTATTTTTTAAATATTTTTTGAAAATTAGGAAAATATTTAGTAAATAATAACATTTGAGGCTACAAAAATATGAAAAAAGAGCCAGTATTTTTCTTTTAATTTTCTCTTCATTGGCCAAATAAAATTTGCAAAAAAATTAATTTGAAATTGGGAATTACCTTGTTAATCTCATTTTCAGATTAATTGAAAAAAAATTAAATTATAGAAAATTCATTTTAGCTCCTTAATTTTTTATTTTCGCATTTTTTTGGAGTCGTGACATTGTCCTCTAGTAGTCCAAGTTTTTCAATGGCCTGACGATGCATTTTTTGTTGTTACGTTCGATTTTCCGAAGTCAATTTATCATTTAAAGCGTTTCCATGTACTGTATTATTGCGTTCACAGGATTCATCGATCGAATGCTAAATGGGTTCCGCATTTCCATATACGTCTTACATCCACAGTGAGTCGAGTGCTAAAAAGGTTTTGCATTCCCCAAGATAATGGGTTTTCTCGCAAAAGGTACATTGGCCGAAGGGAAGGAGGCGATCGCTTCTCTATCCTAAACACTACGGGTGACTATTGATAACCCATTTGAGTGCGATTTCATTTTATAATCCCTGTCAAGAACCACCTCACATCGGGGCCAAATAAAGGTAGTCCTAGCAAGAGCACAAGGTAAATGGTTAAAAATTTTCTTGCTCGGACTAACATCAATTTTTGAGTGATTCTTTGCTTTCGACCTCGCACGGTAATTCAAGTGTCTTAAGAAGACGAAAAGCATTCGTTTCTCTATCCAATATACTTTCATCTTTTACATTGCCCAATTGAGCCTGCATATTCGTTTCTTAAAACCCCGTTGGTGATCATTGCTCATTCTAAGATGAAGATGACACCACCTCAAAACAGAAGAACTCAAAAGAAGTGGGTCTACATAGAGTTCTCAAGTCAACTCTTCAAGTGTGATCTTTGACATACGTGTGTATAACGGTACATTCTTCAAAAAAAGAAAGGAAAAAGGAAAAAGGAAGAAAGTCAATTTCGAGCCTAAAAAAGCAAAGTGTCAGTTAAAAGCAATGCTAATGCCCATGCAAATCAATATTCATGTACACTCACTGAAAACATCTTGTCTTTTATTGTAAAATCCCCAGCGGGATTTGGTTACAAAAGAAAATTCTTCGAATGGGTCAAATTGCAAAATATATTCAATTGAAGTTTATACCGTTCGGAAGCGACGACAGTATCAGTAGAAGTTGACACCTTCCTCATACCACGATGGTGTCCTCTGAAGATTATTCTAGCAGATTGAGAATGGTAGTGGAGATACAATGATCACCAACGTCGAACCACCCTATTTATCTTCTGGGCCAAAATAAGCTTTCCTTGGTCCCTAATCCCAACCTACTTTTACAACCCATGAAAATCTTTTCTGATTAAGGCGATTGAGTTAACGTAGAGTTGAATGATTTTAAACATCGCTCGAAAATGTACAAGCAAGATTATTTCTCTCTCATTTTTGCAGGGTTCTTGACTTGTAGACCCGGAACAAATGATAAACACTTTTTGTCAATGGCATTGACTCAAAAAAGTCCCCTTTAGTAAGCCTTTGACCCAGCCTACATTATGATCCTAATCAAGACCTTCAGATTGGCTTGATCGTATCAATTACGAGATTACTCAGACCCTTGCTGAATACGATGATGGTGAGATTGAGTGATTTCTTTTCAATCTTCCAATCAGGATAAATAACCTTTTTCGAGAGTGAGAGAAAGCCCTTTCGGACTGAAGTCCCCCATTCAGATTACATTTGAGGTATTCATACCATGATAACCTCCTTGAATAGAATTGGTGATGCAAACTTGACAGAATAGTTATGCATGATCCACATTTTGATTGATTGCATCATGAGTTATTACACGGACTGTTTCTAACCATTGTAAACTTCGCTGAGTAGTCTTACATGAACCAACGAACTCATTGATGAAAATGCTTACACATGTTACCTCTGATACTGCTTGACAAGCAATACATTCCCAACATCCGAGTTACCTTCCAAGGTCTTGAGATCCATTCGGCGACTATTAAATGAACAAGCCTAGTTGTCGAAGAAACTACTAGGTGTTTCTTCCAAATCCTTAGATAAGTATATCTTGAACTTGAACCTTTCAAGAGAACGAATTTTGGTGATTGTCACAATGTTCAAATCCAGTGCGGCACATACGGTCATTGAATGAACAAGCAAGTATGACACAGTTAGCATGTCTATGCCTTGATCACTACCTCAAAAGACCTGGGTAGGTTTTCTGAACCCTTTCGACTCATCAACGACTCGTTCTCATGAGACCTTCACTAGTTCACGATCGACTCGCTCTCGTGTTCTTGATCTTTGCCTCTTTGGCTTATGCCTAAAGCAACAGGAGAATATAACTTGAGGTTTGAGCTTCTGCAGGATTTCTGGTCTCTCTAAGATCCCAAAATAGCACCCTTCATGGTAAGTTAAAATTGGATTTGAGCTTCTGTAGGATTCATTATCTCCTTAGATCCTAGAATAGCACCCTTCATGTCAATACCTCTCCCATCCACCTAAAAGGTGACATTTAGGTAATCATTGGTGATTTCTCACACAGAATAGTCCATTTTCAAGTCTTGAGTTGCAGGCGCCATACGAACGAGCCCTTTTTATAGGGTATGCTATCTCTAGAGCCTTTCCATTGGAAATCCCAATATGAAATAGTCCATTTTCAAATCCTAAGTTACAGGCACCACATGAACGAGCCCTTTTAGTAGGGTATGCCATCGCTGGAGCCCTTCCATTGGAAATCCCAATACAAATGGTCCATTTTTAAGTCATGAGTTGTAGGTGTCGCGACCTAAAAATCGGTTTCCCAATTTTTAAAGTTAATGGATTACCATGTTAATTAAATTGAATTAACTAGCATAGCTCGAACTCTCCCGAGTTCTACCAAATCGTGACTTAGGTTCAATTTCATCAAAAGAAGGATTTATCTTGGAGTCGCCACTAATCATTTTGGGTAGGTTGATTAGACACCTAAATAAAGCATCGGGAGAAATACTTTATTCCTACGAACCAGAGATTAATGAGTTCGGGGACTTGATTACGCTAATTTTTCAATTAACGCCCTTTCGGTACCAATTTCATGAAAATGTTCAACTTGGCAATTTTGATGAATTTTCACTTGAGGTTCAAAGGTGCAATTTTTTATTTGGTTTTTTTATAAATTTTTTTAGATTTCTCAATGTATTATAAAGAATGCAAAATCACCCAAAGCAAACGAAGATGTGAAGAGAGAGCATGTAAAGTAAAACTACCCTAAGGACAGTGAAAATAAAACCCGGAACTCGTCCGGTGAATAATTACAGACCAATTAAATAAAACCCGAGACATGATCAGGAACACAACAAAAATGGATCGGAATGGACATCGATCAAACACCCGTCGCCAAGCCTCGTGGGTCGGGAGTACAACAAAACGGACCGGAATGGACATCGGTCATCCTCCAGTCTTCAAAGCATCGGGCCGAAAGCCAAATGAAAATAATGAACTTATCCAATCGAACATGCACAATCACCGAGTTAAGACAATTCAAAAACTCAAAGAAAGTTTAACACGTGCTGATTAAACTTCATTGAGACCATTTTTTATATTTTCCAATGCATTAACACAAAAAATACGAATTAAATCATACTGTGCATGAACATTCTTAGGGAGAAAGCAGTAACCATAAAATACAAAAGAAATAATGAAATGTATGCAAAAATTCTGAGATTTTTTATGTGGATGGGAAAATGTGTCGTTGACAACTTTCATGTTTTACATTCTTACTGAAGAGATACTCATTTTCGTGTAGAAAATGGTCTTTCATGAGAGCTCAGCAGCAAACAAACAAATTTCACAGAACAGACATACTTCAGGATTAAGCTCAAATGGACACTCAAATCTCAAAATTAATGCACCAAACTTTCCAGTTTACTAAACAAGACCCCAATGAACAACTTTCATTTTTTGTGAAGTTTCAAAAGAAGACTCTAAACATGAGATAACTACGAATCAATATGACCACGCACAGAAAAACACTCAGACTCAAGGACGCCAGCAGAATTGCATGATTTCATTAAATACATTAAAAATACGAAACGTGCATGAATATTTTTGTATTTTTTATATGTTATGCATTAAGATCTTATGAACAAATGTCATGAGAGGTCTTTATGAAACGAAGTCTAGAATAACCCATGGAAAATCATTTAGCGTGAAAGGTCAGATCAGAAAAATTCCATCTCAAGTTCTGATCACCATATTTCCAGATTTCTGCTCTCCATTTTGGGACCCTTTTGACATAGCAAACGACGTCCATTTTCACGCCATAATATATCAAATCGAAGATCTCGAAGTCATCTACGAATGTTCAGTATATTTATTTTCGAGATTTCGTCATCTAAACATGAAAAATTGAGTTACCAGATAATTGCACATGCTGATGCACCTAGAGCTCGTTGGAGATGAATCCGTCGCGTCGCCAAGGCTTGTTCCACTGCGGCGAATTTTTCTCTCTCAAAATTTTTTCTCTTGAAATCTCTCCAAATTTTTTTCCTCAATCTCCAAAGTCCTCCCTTCAAAGCTCTCATTCTTCCTCCTTTTATAGCCTACTCCCCCATCTTCCTTTCTCTATCTTCATCTATCATTCTAATTTTTCCACTAACTTCATCTTCCCTTCTAATTCCACCATCTTCCCTTCTTTATCTCCATCTTCCATTCTAATCTTTCCATCTCCCATTCTAATTCTTCATCTTCCCTTCTAATTCTACCATCTTCCATTCTCCATCTTTCCTTCTAATTTCTCCATCTTCCCTTCTATATCTCCCCTTCTCCATCTTCCTTTCTAATTTCTCCATCTTCCCTTCTATATCTCCCCTTCTCCATCTTCCTTTCTAATTTCTCCACTATCCCTAAAATTTTATGTATTTACAATTCAGCCCCTGAAGTTTTATGTATTTGCAATTCAGTCCCTGAAGTTTTATGTATTTGCAATTCAGTCCCTGTGGAAAAATTTCTTTTAAGTTCAAAACTTCATAAGCCTTTCGGCACACCTCCCTCACGCTCAATCCAATCGTTTGTCAATTTAAGCTCAAATCCTCCGTCGTTAGCCATAATAAAATGCATGACCGACAAAAAATTAAATATGCAATGCATGAAAAAATTAATTTTTGGTGAGAACAAATTCTCATTTTTTTATGTACTTAAGTGAATGAATTTTAAAAAGTCAAAATTTAGGTGTCAACAGCTGCCCCTCTTTGAGCGGAGACTCGTAGAAGTTTCGTTCAAAGACAAAATTGAACCTAAATTTTGACAATGCAAATGAATGATGATGATTTTTTTTTGTGGGGGAGTTTTAATCCCATTTTATAAGTAAGTGCAATGATGCATGATGTGCAGGACTGTAAATAACATGTGTTAAGATTTCTCTGCTCCGAGGAAACGGATTAAAGACACCTGCACATGGATCGCATATAAAATGTCGGTCTTAACAGATACTTCATAAGGCTGGTGATTCCCTTAAGCTCCAGGCATTTTGTGGATGCAAGAATCTTAAGGTACTGGTGCCTATCCGTTACCAGAGGTTTCCCCCTAATGCGAGAAAGCGCAAGATCTGTAAGGGGATGTGTCCACTGCATCTCTTCGAGTGGAGTCACATAGTTTCAAGATCATTAGAGCTGGTCCCTGATGATCTGAAAGGGTATCAAAACCATAAGAGCATGTCGATTATGGTTTTTGATAAAATTTGTCGAGACCACGAGAGCATGTCGATCATGGTTCGCACAAGCATCCAGACACAAGAGCATGTCGATTATGAACTGGATGGATAAGATCAAGAACATGAGAGCATGTTGATCATGAACTTGATAGGGTACCAAAATCACAAGAGCATGTCGATTATGATTTTGATAAAATTTGTCGAGACCACGAGAGCATGTCGATCATGGTTCGAACAAATGTTTCATGCAGATCACAAGAGCATGTCGATTATGAACTGGATGAAATTAAGGAGTGTGCTTTCTCATTGGTGCAAACTCAAAGCTTGCGATTTTGAAAAGGGTTCAGAAAACTTACCTGGGTTTTTTGGGTAGTTTAGATGTAGATTTCTTTCAAGATCATTAGAGCTGGTCTTTGATGATCTGAAAGGGAGATGTGCCGCCAATCTCACAGGGTGGTGACCACATCGAGAGGGTGTGCTACACAAGCCATGTCAGTGTAAACACAAGATATTCAAAACTGGGTTCAGAAAATATACCTGGGTCTTTTGAACGAATGGTCAAGGAGTAGACAGGCTGACTGCATCATACCTACTTATTCTCTTGAAGTAAAATTATGCGCATAGACCAAATCAATGCTAATGCGACATGTATTTCATAAAAATCACGCTTCACTGAAGAAGACGAATATTTGAATGACTGTATGTGTCGCAACAGATTTGAGTGCCTTAACAATCATCAGAAGGCTCAGGTTGAAGATATACTTACCTGGGAGCTTGGAAGCTTGCCAGGTGGGCACTTTCCAACACGGCTTGTTCATTCAATCATCCTTGGATGAATTTCAAGACCTCATGAGGTAGCTTGAATATTAGGAATGCATGTGCACAGACAATGTTAGATGTAACATGTACAGGCATGTATGCTGAAATTCACTTAGTGGATTTATGCAAAACTATTCTGTCAAGTTTGCATCACCAATTCTGTTCAAGGAGGTTATTACATTGTGAATACCTCGAATGTACTTTGAATGGGGGACTTCAGTCCGAAAGGGCTTTCTCCTACTCTTCGAGAAAAGCTATTCATCATAACTGTAGGATTCAAGAGAAATCACTCAATCTTACCATCATCGCTTTCAACGAGGGTCTGAGTAATCTCGCAATTGGTACGACCAAGCCGATCTGGAGGTCTTGATTGGGACCGTAATATAGGCTAGGTCAATGGTTTACCAAATGGGACTCCTGTGGAGTCAAGGCTTTTTGAAAGAGATCTTCATCATCTGCTCCGGGTTTACAAGTCAAGAACCCTGCAAAAATGAGAGAGAAATAATCTTGCTCGAACTTCTTCGAGCGATGCTTAAAATCATTCAACTCTACGTTAATTCATATGCCCTAATCAGAAGAGACTTTGAAGGGTTGTAACGTAGGTCAGCATTTGGGACTGAGAGAAAGGCTCGCTTTGGCTTAGAAAATATATGAGAATGGCTTGATGCTAGTGATCATTGCTGTCTTATCACCGGTCTTGGCCTTCTGAAATTGATTTCAAAATGTGCCATCACTGCTTGAGGATGGAGCTTCCGCTGATGATTGCAATTTCCATTTGACTCTCTTGGAGGCTTTTTCTTTACAAGTCTGTCATTTGGGATTTTTAAAACAAATGAACAAGGATTTGAATGGGCATTGGCCTTGCTTTTGATAGGCATTTTGCTTTTTACTGTCTGGGATTCTGTGGGACTAACCTTTGTTTTTCTTAATCCCGATTCCCATTTTCTTTCTTGACAGAGACCTATTTTTCTGACACATCTCTTTCTTTTTCTTTCTTTGTAAGGAATGATGTTAGACACTACATGAGAAATCTAACATATGAGATGAGTTCACTTGGGGATTCTTTACTGCCCCGGTCTCTTCAGTTTTGGTCTTTGGGGATAACATTATCTTCGTCTCGAAATCAGCAAATGATTACCAGCAAGGGGTCAAGAAATGAATTTGCAGGCTCAAATGGGCTGTACAATGGATGTAGTGTATAGGATAGAGAAATGAATGCTCTTCATTATCCTAAAGCACTTGAATTAAAGTTCGAGTTCAATGTAAAGAAACACCCGAAGATTGATGCTAGTCTGAGCAAGAGAATTTCTAACCATTTACCTCATGCTGCTGCTGGAATTACCTCGTCTTGCCCCAACGTGGGGTGGTTCTTGACAGGGGTAAGAAAATGGGACCGCCACTCAAGAGGTTTGCAATAGACACTGTAGTGTTTGGATAAAGAACTGAATGCCTCTGTCACTTCGGCTATCGTACCTTTTGCGAGAAAACACATCGCCTCAAGGAGTGTGGATCCTGACTACCGCTCATCTCACTAGGGATTAGATTACAGGACGTGTATGGAAATGGCTTGCCTTTCATCATCCTGTCATGCCTCATTCTGTACATTCGATGCATCATATGCAATTTATGCTCCCTATTCAAAGTTGGTAAATTAAACATGAAGAACAATCATGTATAGATCACACAATTTAGAAGCATTTTTTCAATCAGGCCGATGTAGCAATTAATCAGAATTGCAATGCTTCTCAAAAACAGATGAAGGGGAATCTAAGTTGCCCCAAGACATGCGAGTGGATCAAACGAGGACGAGCTCATTCTCATGTTTGCCCCAGAATAAAAATATGCTCGCTCTAGTCGTGATATGGTAAAGACCAACATGGTTGGTCGAATGCCCTTGTTTGCCTCATTTCCATCAGGATGGATCGCATCAGGCGATCATGGCTTTTGCCAAAATTGGGAATTGCCCCAGACGTAGTCACTGCTGGGGATTTGACCTTGAACTCTAGTTGATTACTCGTTCCCACAATTGACCCTACATAAAAAGAATGTGCATGAATAGGGCCTTAAAATGATGGAGTGAACAAATATTAGGAAGCTCTACTTTTGACTTGCTTCAACAGTAGCAATTGAAGGCATGTCCTCTAGCTTGGCATCTGCGAGAAGAAAATTGGGTGTCACTTTGAAAGACATATGAGAAAGAGAGAGGGTATTCCCTTCTTCCAATTTGGAGCTCGCTAACAATTTGCCCCATTCTCAATCAAGTCAGGCTTTGGCAGAATCCAAAATTGCCCCCGTACATGCCCCAGCTGGGAGTTCAGCTTTGGGAATTTGGTGGTTAAGGACTTCTTCTATTTGCCTGGTGTTCTCTTAGCTGACGTCACCTGGTCAAATGATCGGTGAAGCAAAGATTTGCTTTAATCGATCGATATCTTGATGTACCTCATTTAGTTTACACCACTTGTGCAAAGTTGATTAATTAAACATGAAGGACAATCATGCATAAACCATGCTAAGTGTGAGCATTTTCGAGCATACGAAATAACCTTCAACAACTCATGAGATTTTGTGAAAATCTTGATGAACAAATCATGCAAGCATGCAAGAAGGCTCTGGGGATCATGGGTTGCCCATGTTCATGTGAATGAGTTGTAGAAACTCTGGCATCTGCTCTGAGAATTCCAAAACTTTTGGATTCTATTGAGTTTTAAAAGGGAAGTGATACTCACCTGTCTGGCACGGTGATAACCCCTACAGAAAATTAAAAGGGAATGCATCAGTGTATGTTTTCATGTTCTAGAGAAATTGGAATGATACCGCTTTACCCTTGCATATGCTTCTTGTGAACTTGAAATGAAGAAATCCCTTCATTTGGACCAAATTGTATGTCTGTCAAGTGGGCGACATCTGGAATTGCGTCTCAGATTTGGCAAATTAAACATGCAGAATAGTCATGCATAAATCATGGAATGTGTAAACACAATGCAGATGTGAAGATTTTTTTTTTTTGCATCACGCGTATTTGCAGAATGTGCAAGTATGGAAGAAAATTCTCAGGGATGGGAGAATTTGAATTGCCCCTGGGGGTTGTCTTCTTCGACATGTTAGTGTAAACGTTTCCTGTCAAAAGGAAAGGAGACGTGTTAGCCAGTATTGGAAGGGATAAACTGGAAACGATACTGGTTTACCTTCTGTCTTGAATGCCTTGTACGATCCTTTTACCAGTTTTACTGGGTTGAGTTTCTCTCGCCTTTCGTTGGACACTTTACCATCAGAACCAAGGTTGTGGCAAAGTATTGACTTCGGTCTCGTTCGTCGAGTATTCTTGTTTCTTTCTGCAAAAAAGAAATGTGCAAAAAAAATTGTATTATTTATTTACAACATTTACAATATTCCCCAACCTTGGGGATCGTACTCGAGACATCTCGGACCACTGTCATTCCCCATGCCATCCGGTCCACGGGACCTTAGGCGTCCATGAGGGCTATTTTTTAAGTGTTAATCCTTGAGACGACGTGGTCTTATTACTTTGCATTGGGCAATTCCACGTCCTGGTTCTTTTCAAGGCCATTTAAAATCCCTGTTAAAAATGAAAGTAATTCAGGACTCGAGATGATTATGGAAAAATTAGAACGATACACGATTACCGATCTCTGAAGCTACTCGCGCCTTTCGCTCGTATTTTTCTTTGTTTGAAGCCGTCCATTCAGTGATAATATCCTCAAATTGATTTGCCCCCAGTTTCATTCAACAAGAGGATTTCGCATTCGAGTATGGCGGTGTTCTCGGGTCAATTAGAAAATTCCTAAAAATAACAGGGATCCAATTTAACACTGGAGCAATTGGGGGTAAATTGAAACGATACGGCGTTACCCTTCAAGTTTACGCGGATTTTTACTCGCAATAAATTCACTACGAGTTTGGTGTGGTGGTAGACTCGAGCATTTAATTGGGGAAAGAGAAATGATTACTTCTTGCTTTCACGCCAATTCTAGACATTCATAAAAGAAGACAACATCCCATGCAAGATAAAGCATATTCATCCATTCAGGATTGATTTTTCTTCCCAATCTGCAGGCTTTTCTATAATCAGCTGGCTTCATTCCGGACTAGGTACGCGTCGACCATGTTAAAGGTCTGGTGGTAACTGGCTGAGCATGTGCATCACAGCTTCAATACTTTACCGATATCAAACTGGTTGATTATGGCGAAAAGATCATCATCAATGTCCGCTTGGTGGTGATCTGTCCCTTCTTCCTTGGGAGGTATTGATGATGATCCAGTAGCATTGGTCCTTTTGTACCCTCTTCCAATAGAACTCGATCCTGTTATAAACTGGTCTAACTCTCCTCTTAAACGTGCATTTTCGATCCTCAGATCATGCATTTCATCAAAGGTGAAGAGGAGGCTGTTGCAGTTGGGGCAGATGGCGGAGTCAAAAGCCTCCTTATACATCTTGTTTTCCGCTCGGAGGTTTTCATTTTCAATTCTTAAAAACTCGGCCTCATTGTGCTCATGACGAGTCTTCATTCGAGTTCGCCTATTTTGAAACCAGAACTTGATTTGTGAAGGTTCAAGTCCTAGCTCTTGACTCAGTTCCATTTTCTGTTTGCCGTCTGGCATAGGGCATGTTCTGAAGAAATCCTCAAGCCTTTGTACTTGCTCCTTAGTATGGCGACGGTAACGCTTCTTTTGACCCTTACCGTTGTTGTCCTTATCTTTACTGAGATCTTGGACGTCGTTGGCGGAAGGGCCAGGCTCCATGGGCTCGATCCCAAACATGGCTTCGAACTCTTCCTCTCCCATATTCAGCAGGCAACGATAGCTTTCGGAAGTATTAGGTTGAGACATCTTTGATTTGGTCGATGATTTCTCAAGGTTTACTATATCTTTCTGTATTTTCACTCTCTCTGAACCGTGTATGCTTTAAAACTCTCTTCAACGTATGAATAAAGATTATCAGGAGGATGTCTCTTTTAAAATTTGGCGTCGGCTTAGCATATGTATCGCTCCTCCCGAGATTTCTGTCTTTCTCAACCTTTCCTACGTGTTTCTTGCTTGGCTCGTCTTTTCTCATCTCTTCATAGTGGTAGGGTCCCTATCAACGTCTCTACCGTCGATTTGCTGGCGTGTTCTCCTATAAAAACGAATCTCATTTTCCTTGTCTCCCACCCACACATTTCTTTCCTCTTTTTCAAAGTTGTGTCATCCCGTCAAACTTTTGGCAGAGATGTCGGATTTGCTTGGCTCGAGATTGGAGACGAGTGGCGGAGGTGATGCTGATAGGGAATGGTAGACAGGAAAATCTGGCCAGTAGAGACTTTCACTGCAAAAATGAAAGGGAATGCGGCAGTATATATTCTTCATATTCTAGAAAAATTGGAACGATACTGTTTTACCCTTGTATGTACTTCCATTGAATTTGAATTGAGGAAGTTCCTTCATTTGGATTGGATTGGATTGTATGTCCCGAGTTGCCCTTCACTTTGAGTTTGCCACATAAGTGCTTTGCTTAGTTGGGCCTTGTTTTCTTTCGGGTTGCTTTGGACCATCATCATTTTTTATGCCATCGGGTCCGTGGACCGGAGGGCTCCTTTAATTTAAAGGTTACCTTCAACGCAAATGAGTCCTATCGCATTCCATTGGATCATTTCATTTTGCGACACTCTTGAGGCAATTTGCAATCCCCTGGGTGAGAATGGAACAAATCCAATTTAGCATTTTGCGACAATCGAGGGTAAATTGGAACGATACTCAATTACCCGTCTTCGAGCTCGCCTGGGCTTTTCGCTTGAAATTTCCCTATGTGAGGCCATTTAACATTTCTCATTATGGCAGTCAGCGACGTTGCCACAAATTGATCCGCCCTGAGTCTAGCATAAAAAGGGATTCACGCATTCGACGGGATAAAAAACAAATTACCCCATACCCCTGAATTAAATCTAGACACCTAGAAAGCTGGAAATATCACACGTAGGGGAATTAAGCATGAAGTGAAAGGTGCACTTGTTCAAGGTCAGTTCTGCCTCTCTTGCGGCTCTTCGATAATCAGTTAGTCTCGTGCTGGTTCAGGCATGGATGACCGATGTTTGAGAGTCCCTAATCACTGGCTTCCGATCATGGCTTCGGATGTCTGTCAACCTTAAACTAGTTGACCAGGGCAATAAGCTCATCATCTGGGTAATCTCTTGAACCTTCCAGCAACTGATGCTCGAATTGGGCATTATTGTTGGCAAATGCTGGCGGTAGATTTCTCATTCTGTCCTCGCCATGAACAATTTGACTTCTCCAGCTGAAGTCTTCATCATTACTCCAGAAAGTGTGGGGATCACCAACTGTCCTGCTACCAAGAACTCCTTCCATTCGAGGATTAGAGAAGTGGAAGTGCTCAGGATAATTTCGTGTCTGATTCTCTGGCTACGCAGGCGCGCTGATCATGGGATGAATTCTAGCCACGGGTTGGTGCTCAAACGAAGGAGTCTGAATACACTGCCCCTGCGGTCTATACTCTTGAAGAGCATTAGGGTGATTCTGGGGGATACTTTGATTAACGCATGGGGGATTGATGGCACGGCTACTGGCTTGGTTGATGATGGGAAGTGGCTCGCCCCATGCTAACCTGTGGAACTTATGGTGGCGAGGAGAGTCGACGTTCAGGCTTGGATCGGTCCCGCCTTGGTTTTCTTGATTCTGAGCTGCATTGTGTTCTCTCACCCTTTTTCTGTACTTCTGAAGATGACTCGAAACATTTGCTTTAGTGAGTCCCTCTACCTTCATAATTTCTAATATATGTTGCGGCCGTGCCGAATCAATTCCTAGCTGCTGAACTGCATTAACAAACATACGATGCAGCTCGGGAGACCAACTCATCTTCTTTCTCCAGTTGCTTGGAACAAAATTGAAGGCTTGATGCTTGTTCTCATGGTCGTGCAATTGCTTCCTTACCACGTGCTGCCATATGTTTTGAAGCATCTGAACCCTAACTGGTTTCGTTACGACGTCTTGGGCCCCGTTTAAGACAACCTTCATTATAGTTTGCTGATCATCGCTTGCCGATATTACGAGGACTGGCATGTTGAATTTAGAATTGATGACTTCTAAGAGAGTGAAAACATCCATGTCGATCCCTACCATGGCGGTGAGGACGATATCAAACTGGTCACTACTCCTCTTTAATATCTCTACGGCCTCTGTCGCCTTTGCTTGAGCTACAATCTTATACCGGCATTTTCTTAATACGGTAACAAGGATTGACAGAGAGACTGGATTACCGACAATGGCCATGACCAGTAGACCCTCAGAGTAAGGAACTTCATCAGCTTCGACCAGGGTTGAACATGCGCCCGTTTCCCTAATGCTCGACATATTTCTGGATCTAGGACTACCGATTCGAGACCACCTCAGGATGTCTTCTCGGACTTGAGGGATCACGGGATCGTTGATGGCTTCTCGTAACAGGCTTTGAAAGCCAATACTTTGATGGTGAAGGTTTTGAATTACTCTCCCACGAGAACTCCTTCCTCTCTATCTTTCTCCTGCGAGTTCGTGCAGATGAACCCTCACTATCAAATGAGGACAAATTCTCTCTCTGGCAATAGCAACGACTTCCCCCTTCACGGGCAGTGCTATTAGATTTACCGAGGGGAAAATCTGACATTCAGCTTTTGATTAAATGGGAAATCCTCGTTTATCGCTCAGTTTGTCCTCTTCTTTCTTTTCGCGGTAGAGGGCCCCTGTCAAGATTTCCACCGTCGATTTACTGGCGGGTCCTCCAATGAAGATGAGTAATATCTCTCTTTCTGCCGAAAATTTCTTTGTCCCCCACTCAGCTCGTCTTTTCGTTCTTTCTTTTTTTCAAAGCGGTGGAGTCCCGTCCAGCTTTTCCACAGAGACGTCAGGTTTGTTCGGCTCGAGGTTGCCACTTGACTGGAATTTGAGCCACCGGGGGTGTTGCCGACAGAGAATGGTAGATAGGAAAACCTATAAGAACTGCCCCTGTGAAATCAGTATTTAAATTGAAGAAGATTACCATCTTCGCATTCCGCTCATCTGCCTCCCCTCTCTCTCCCTTTCTTTCGTATTCTGCTTTCAAAAATGGCCAATTCTCCTAACCACACCTTATCCGCCGAAGTCCTGGCTGGGTGGGAGAGACTCTACAATCTTCTTGGTAGAGGTTACGCTTATATAGCCAAAAACTCTACCGTTGAAGCTGAAATCCTCGGTTTATTCAGGACCGTGGACGCTGCTTCTGTTGAGGGTATCCAACTGGGAAAGGAGTATTGGAACTTCTCGACCCTCTTCATCAATTTTCTAGCTGCCTATAACCGTGCTTATGAGACGGTCCTTGTGACCGCCGTCGTGAAAGCTCGTTACCGAGACCGGCACGAGCGTCTGGCAACAGTCACATTTGTGGCTGATAATCACAAAAAGGCCCTCAAGTTTGCCAACGATCAACTTTCGTGGCTGGTTCATGAGAGGGGAAAGCTGGTGGACCGTCTGGCCTTGGTCCGAACTTACGCCGAACAGGAGCCAGGCAATATTGTGATGAGGTGCAAATGCGGTTGGCTGCAGGAGAGACTTGATGACATTACGACAGACATTGCTTTCGAGAGGGCGGCGATTCCAGACCTGGAGTTTGCCGTTGAGCATTACGAGGCCACTATGGCCCAGGTTAAAGAGAAGTGCGATCGCCTCTTCTTTAGGCTCGCGGAGCTTGATCCCGAGAACGCCCGGTGCACCCAGAGTATCAACTCCATGGAGAGCCAGCAGAGCTCCTTTATGATGCTTATTAGGGCTCAATTTGATTTCACTTTTCCTCCCCAGTGAGTTGTTGTAAGGTTTGTTGGTGAATGGAATGAAGAGAAAGTTTCATGTGTTTGTGCTTTTCTTTTTCCTGCCATTTCTTCGCCCATATAACATGATAGGACGATTTACGGTACTGAAGACGTTGAGGCTTAACACTCTTCTTGGTATTCTTGTTATTTGCTGCCGGCGATGATATCAAGGACATTGACGAAGGGTTCGGTGGCGGCCCCCACCTGTCACAGCGCCGTGAGTCAGTCGTGTGAATTATTGCAAATCCACCACTCGATTAGTGCTCCAATAAATAAACCAGGCTGCCCGTTGCGTGCCCCACTTTACTCCTGCCTATCTCTTTCGGCGTCCACTTGAATGTGTCGGTCGCCTGTAGCGTTGGGAAAAATGATTGCGGGCCATGCTTGGTAATAAAATACTGGTCCTCCAAAATCTTCCATGTGTTTTGAATCCGAGGAAGGTAAAAAGGCAAGCCTTTGTTCAATTTAATCAGAAAGGCGTCGCAAGGTCGGGTTCATAATCTTGCCCCATGGGTTCTGATTACACAGTCTCGGCTTTCTCAACAAAAATACATGAACCATTCTAATACATTAAAAATGTCCCCAGGCCCGATCTGGATAAATTTACGGCCCCATCAAAATACAAAGCTCATACATGATCGTTAATTGACACGATTCTGTCTCCGGGAAGATCGATTTCCTCACTTGCCCCTTGGGTCATCAGCTAAGGCATCAACAATTATCCGTCCTTTCGTATACCTCGAGGTTATTCCCGGTATAATGCTGAACCCGATTTTGCTCCTACCCGGGGTACCTGTGATTCCCCTGTAAAAGAAAAGGACATAATGAGTATGTGATTCAAGATGGGTCGGCCCATGATTCCTACATTAGTCCAATTTTATTTTTACAAAATTAGAGAAATTAGAGAAAATTTTCTTAGAAAAACATGGGTGAATTTCTTCAGAAATAATTTTCTTGCAAATCTTATAACTTAAGAACAATGTAACAAATTCCTTTGATATTTACCAAATTTCTCGAAAGCATTTCCTTTTTCATCAGAATGAATTTTCAAGGTAAATTTGATGAGAAAATTTTGGGTCTATTGAAGTGTTAAGGAAAAATATGACAAAATATTTCATTAGTAGATAAAATTTCCCTAAGGAATTTTTCCACATTTATTTAATTTTTCAAAAATGGGTCACCAATTTGATTTTATTTTCTTTTGAAAAATGGCTATGATGTAAGCGAAAATCTACAATAAATTAATTTGAAATTGGGAATTACTTTGTTAATCTCATTTTCAGATTAATTGAAAAAAAATAAATTATAAAAAATTCATTTTGGCTCCTTAATTTTTGAATTTTGCATTTTTGGAGTCATGACATTGTCCTCTAGTAGTCCAAGTTTTTCAATGGCCCGACAATGCATTTTTTGTTGTTACGTTCGATTTTCCGAAGTCAATTGATCATTTAAAGTGTTTCCCTGTACTGCATTATTGCGTTCGCAGGATTTGCCGATCGAGCATGTAGGATTGATTTCGCGAGATTGCTCTTCAGAATTTACATACTCAAGAGTTGGGTCGTAGAGTTATTTGGTAAGATCAAGAAAGGTCCTCTGGTTAAGTCTAAGTGCGAAGAAGGATCGGGCATGTGTTGTCGCTCAGAAGATGAGGATTCGATATATAATGGTGGTTTAGATGATGAGCAAAAGAAGGATCTCTCTTACTTAAGGAATGCGAGGCAAATTCAAAATTTGAAGTAGGGGTGGGGATATGAATCCACTGGTTATGAACTTCTCTGTTACTTTTGGTTCAGATGACTGGGATGATTTTGTTGAAGGAGCAGAGGAACCTTCAGTTAGTTCATTGATGTTGGATATAGTGAATGAGTAGAGATGGCTTAGTCACAAGAGTGGGCACAACTTTTCAAATGTTGGGCAAATGGCACAAGAAGATGTGGCAGACTTGCCCACAGCCAGTGAAGAACTTCAAGGTGTTTCTCTAGATGTTAAAGGTACCCTGAACCAATCTTTGGTTCCCTCTATGCACTCGTGGGACTCGGAGCATGTCCACAGAAAGGATGGCACCTTGCCCACTGATGGAACGCTAGCCTTTAATAGGTCGATATGAGACGTAGAAGGTTTTTACGTGGCCCAAATTGGTGCTTATAGTGTCTGCGATTCATATCAAAACATTGACAGTGACATTGGTATTACCAACAATCAAGTCGCTGTAGTTGATGAATCAGAAGAATATTTGAACGGTTGTTCTATCACCAACGTCTTTGAAGTGGATCCAGACCCAATAATAGAGAGAGCTCATTTAGAACTAGAAGGAGGTCTGGGCTCTATGGAGTTTAACCAGGCGAAAGAGCGTAGTTGCACGAAGCTCGTTAGTTATAGTGATGGTCAATATTTGGAAGTGAAAGAGCCCGATCTTTTTTATGAGAAATTGGACCCACTTTCTCAACCAAAAGTGGATCTGTTTCATGACGATCCATCCTCATTGACTTTGGAAACTGAAAATATCTTGGAACCAAAGGGTTTCATGCACTCTGAAGGTCTCCTGCAAAGATCAAATTTCACAGGCTAAGACAGAGACAGTTCAACTGCATGAGTTCATTGATGATGTCATTCACGATATGGAAGAAATTCTACTTGATTCTGCCGAGTCTCCTAGATCCAAGTTTCTAGTTCTCACTCAAGATAAAAAAGACTTCTCCACAGCAGTTGACTCTACCCTCAAGAGATGGTGGGTTGACTACTTCCACCTCTAGCAATGATGATTTTTGACACATTTAAGCGCAAAGTGATGAGAATCGATGGGGGCAGAAGTGATTGGGGCAAGGCAGAAAAAGGGAGGGTGTCTCAATCAGCATAAAACTGGTTGGTGTCGTACCGAATAAAGGTGTGGGGTGGCAAGGATTATTGGGAAGTTGAAAGGCGATGCCGAGATTTTTTTTTTAACCCTCTACCATCGGTTGAAAGACGCATTTGTTGACTAAGGCTGGATTCTTCCTTTTTGCTGGCCTTCGATAGACAAAGAATCCAATAATTTCTTTGGAAGTGCCTCTCCTGATGTTATTGCGGAGAGAAGTGTTATAATTCAAGAGCGTGTACGCTCTATTCTCCACTCCATATATTTCTTTGGCTGACATGAAAGCACTCTAGAACTAGGCATAGAAAGTTAGATATTCATTATGCGATACCAGAATATCATCATGGCCTTGCAAATAGCATTCCCGGCAACTCTTCTAATATCATGGGGGCACTTTTGGCGATGATTGAAAAAAAGATAATGAAAGACAAAGCAATATGATGGTAGTGAGAAAAAAAATGGAGTAAAGGGGGACAAAAGAAAAAAATAAGCAAAAAGAGACACTCTCTGGTCTTTTTGTACTTTTCACCAACAGAACTCAGTCCTGTTATGAAATGATCTAACTCACCTCTTAAACGGGCATTCTTGATCCTTAGATACTGCCTTTCGTCAAGGGTGAGGAGGCTATTGTAGTTGGGGCAGGTGACAGTTGAAAGCTTCCTTATATCTCTTGTTCTCTACTCGGAATTTTTCATTTTCAGCTCTTAGAAACTCGAATTCTTGGCGCTCATAACGAGTCTTTACTCGAGTTCGCTTATTTTGAAACTAGAACTTGACTTGGGAAAGTTCCAGCCCTAACTCCTGGCTCAGTTCCATTCTTTGTTTGCCGACTGCCATAAGGTACGTCCTAAAGAAATCCTTAAGCCTTTGTATTTGCTCCTCAGTATGGCGACAGTAACGCTTCCTTTGACCCTTGTTATTGTTATCCTTATCTTTATCAAGGTCATGGACGTCGTCAGCGGAAGAGCCAGGCTCCATGGTCTGAATTCCAAATATGGCCTTGAACTCTTCCTTTCCCATGTTTAGCAAGTAACGATAGCTCTCAAGTGTGTTGGGTTGAGACATCATCTATTTGGTTAATGGTTTCTTAAGGTTTGCTACATCTTCTTGTATTTCCACTCTCTTCGGATTTTTTTGAGCGACCATGTATGCTTTAAGACTCTCGTTTGAGCATGGATGAAGAATATCAGGTGGATGTCTCCATTTAAAATTTAGGCATGGGTTTAGAAACTGTATTACTTCTCCCGAGAGTTCTGTCTTTCTCAACTTTTTTTTATCATATCTCTCGCACGGTTTGTCTTTTTTCATCTTTTTCATAGTGGTAGGGCTCTGTCGCGACCCGAAAGAAATTTTAATTTAAGTTTCAATTGGTGCAAAATTTCCGGGTTAACGAATTATTAGGTTAACTAGATGGGTTAACCTAATAATCCGTTAACCTAGAAATTTTCCACCAATCGAAACTTAAATTAAAATTATTTTCAGGTCGCGACAACCTGGCAACTCCGCTGGGGAGCTGTTCTTAATTTTCAAAAAAATTTAAGAATCTAGAGAACTTAGTCCAGAAAAATTTCATGAAAATTCATTTGGTTTGACTTGGTTGGATTCTGATCTTTAGGTGTTAAATGGTTTTGCATATAGGAGTTATAAGGGGTGGAGTGTTTGTCTAACCCTTTATTTTGCAGGTTTGGTGTGTGGGAGTTGGAATTTAATTTTTGCATATTTTGAAGCGATGTTTGAATTTTATTACTGTGCATGATTAATTGCTTTAGCACTACACCACACACGTCCCGTGGCCGAACTCGGGCCACTAGTTTTAGGATGGTATTGTGATTTGGTTCTAGCGTTCGGCGTGAGATCGCGTCGAAAGTTAGTCCAGATTCAATCCCGAACCTATTTTCAAAAATGAGTTTTAAAGTTAGACCTCAGGCTTGGTAAGATTACCGAAGCGGGGTTGAAATTTTTAACTCGAGCAGCCGAAGTGGAAAGGCCCTGTTAATCCTAGTTACGGCTAATCTTGATTATTGCGCGAGATTGTCGCCTTGCCGTAAGTCTTTCGCTTCTAGTTGTCAGCCTTTAGAGTAGATAGGCTAAGATTTAAACTCACGATTCATGTGCATGTCTGTGTGACCTACATGGTATTTTTCACGGTAAAAGTAAGCTTTCTAACTTCATCTTATATTTATTTTTGGTAGGTCCATGTTAGGTGTCGTCCGAATTTTGAACTTAATATCATGGTCATTTTTTCAAAAGAAAATAAAAATTAAATTGGTATCCCATTTCTAAATAATGAATGCGGAAAAATCCCTTAATGAAAGATTTTGTCACATTTTTTCCTAATACTTGTTGGGTAGTGGCCCAATTCTAATTGACGATGACCAATTGTACACAAGTTCAAAAGGAGGGACTAATGCTCCTCCTCTCCTCGTGGGAGGTTCCCCTCTCTTTCTCAAGAAGAGCCTATGCTATTAATGGCGATAGTACCCCCCCTTAACCCTATTCTTCTTTAGCTTTCTGGGCCCTGAAGACCCCTGAGGAACCTATCCCCATGGTGAACCATGGAACAAGTGGTAACAAGGAACACCCTACACGCTATACTCCCTATTTCGCATAAACCCTAAACCCTTAAGGAGCCTTCTCCTTTTCACGTCTGTAACTAATCTTGGTCTCAGTCTCTCGGCCATTCGGTTGTGGCGTTGGAGTCCCCTTCAATCTAAATGTTAACCAAGCTTCATTCTTCTGGCCTGTATCCCCCGTTTTGAATCTGGCCCCCCCTTCTCTCGCCATTTCTGACCCAGTGTAGCTCTGCAGTCTTCGCTAAAACAGGTCCCTTCTCTCTCTGCTCGGTTTGGCCGAGAGTCCACCATTGCGAACCCCTGTATCCACAGTTGAAAGGCCTATTTGTCCCTGGGAGTTTCTCATCATAGAGGAGGAGAAAATGAAAGAAAGAAGAATGGCAGCTATTTGCCAAAGAATGGGAAATTTGTGGTCCAAAGAGGACGTAGCCAACGTGTTTGAGGATATTCTAGTGGAGAAAAAAAAGAGAATGCAACCTTACCTTACTTGGCAAACTTCACTCCAAACCCTTTGTCAATTTTCAAGCCTTCATGACAACGATGAAGAAGGCCTGGAAGACAGAAGAGGTGGTGGGGGATCAACCTCAACAGGGCTTATTTACCTTCACTTTCCGATCAGAGAGCAATAAGGATAGGGTCTTGGAAGAGAGCCCTTGGTCTTTTGCGGGTAATCTCCTTATTTTGCAACAGCTGAATCCAAATAAACCAATACACTGTCATGACTTCTCCCACAGTGCATTTTGGGTTCAAGTTCACGGTTTACCGTTGGGTAGAATCATGGAACTGGTGGTAGTGGAGGTGCTCTCAAAAATAGGTACAGTCCTGGAAGTCAAGCTATCAGCGAAGGAAAGTGTTCTGTGCAAAGTGGGGAGGGCCCAGGTTTTACTAGATCTAACGATGCCCCTAAAGTCTGGTATCGTTGTAAATTTTAAAGAGGATCAACTGTGGGTAGACTTCATATATGAGTATCTTCCTAGTTTCTGCTACTCATGTAGAAGGATGGGGCACTACACCACAAACTGTGTGGAAGTGCCATACCAGAAAGTGGAATCAAAGGAGATTAGGGCGGGAAACTTTGGGTATTGGCTGAAAGCAGAAGCAAGGGAGGCCAGCCCATTCTGGAACCTTTTCTATGGAGAGGAAATTCTGGAATCTGATGAGGAAGAAGTAATCCCAGAGACCCCAATTCAGGAAACTGAGCAAGTAGACGAGACTCCTCCGAGAGATAGGCAGCAGGTGGACCGGAGACCAATGGAGGTTTTCCCTATATATAAGCAAAGAAAAAGGGGGCAGCATAGTGAGGGAGGAAGCAACCTGGCGTTAGACTATAATCCAACTCAACTGCTGATTTCAAACATACCTGTCGCGACCTAAAATTCATTTTTAGGTTAATGGATTACCAGATTAATTAATTAAATTAACTAACCTAGTTCGAGCTCTCCCAAGCTCTACCAAATCGCAACTTTGATTTTTTTTCACATGATTTTAGAATTTGGAGTCGCAACTAATCATTTTTGGTAGGTTGATTAGAAACCTAAGTAACCTAGCGGGAGAACTAAATTACTCCTGCAAACCAGAGATTATGAGTTCGGGGACTTGGTTACACTAGTTAATTAAAACTAATGCCCTTTCGGTACCTTAATTCCATGGATATCCTATTTTGGCAACTCTCACTTGATTTATTCCTAAGACCCTGGTAAGGTGTTCTTTTTATGTTTTCACTTTAAAATGAAATGCATAAAGGGTATGAACGCAAACGTTGACATACAAATACGACACACAAATACGGACATACGAATATGATATACGAATACGTAGATATGCGAATACGAATACGTGCGTGACGTGCGAATGACATACGTACATGACATGCGAACGACATACGTACGTGACATGTGTATGAATACGATATGCATACGAGATAGACGAATACATATACGTGCGTTACATGCGAAGGACATACGTACGTGGACATGCGAATGATATGCGTACGTGACATGCGTATGAATACAACATGCATGCGGGGATAGACGAATACGAATACGTATGTGACATGCGTATGAAGACGCACGAATACGATATGTAACATGCATACATACACCATACAAATACGTGACATATATATGTGACATGCATAGTGATATGTGTATGTAAATACGTACATTTCGATTTTGCCCATAAAGGGCAAAGTCGTCATTTTGAAAAGATGGGATAAAACCCTCATTTTTGAAAAAGAGGGGATAAAACCCTCATTTTGAAATTTTTGATTTTTCTGAATGAATATGCATGGGTTAATAACATATCATAACAGACAAATGTGGATTTGCAAACGTCGTGTACGTGACGTGCATACAAGAACAAACAAATACGATATGTCTATACGAACATACGGATAACATAACAAACATACATGAGACATACTACATGAGATGCACATGAATGGCATTTTTTGTATTTTCAGATTTTTCATTTTTTTTTTGGTTTTTTGGATTTTCTACATTTTTTTTTGTATTTTGGATGTATTATAAAAGAATGCAAAATCACCCAAAGCAAATGAAGATGTGAAGAGAGAGCAGGTAAAGTAAAACTACCCTAAGGACAGTGAAAATAAAACCCGCAACTCGTCGGGTGAATAATTACAGACCAATTAAATAAAACCCGAGACATGATCGGGAATACAACAAAAATGGACCGGAATGGACATCGGTCAAACACCCGTCGCCAAGCCTCGTGGGTCGAGAGTACAACAAAACGGACCGGAATGGACATCGGTCATCCTCCAGTCTTCAAAGCATCGGGCCGAAAGCCAAATGAAAATAATAAACTTATCCAATCGGACATGCACAATCACCAATGAGTTAAGACAATTCAAAAACTCAAAGAGAGTTTAACACGTGCTGATTAAACTTCATTGAGACCATTTTTTACATTTTCCAATGCATTAACACAAAAAATACGAATTAAATCATACTGTCCATGAACATTCTTAGGGAGAAAGCAGTAACCATAAAATACAAAAGAAATAATGAAATGTATGTAAAAATTCTGAGATTTTTTATGTGGATGGGAAAATGTGTCTTTGACAACTTTCATGTTTTACATTCTTATTGAAGAGACACTCATTTTCGTGTAGAAAATGGTCTTTCATGAGAGCTCAGCAGCAAACAAACAAATTTCACAGAACAGACATATTTCAGGATTAAGCTTAAGTGGACACAAATGTCATGAAGAGGTCTTTATGAAACAAAGTCTAGAATAACCCATGGAAAATCATTTAGCGTGAAAGGTCAGATCAGAAAAATTCCATCTCAGGTTCTGATCACCATATTTCCAGATTTCTGCTTTCAATTTCGGGACCCTTTTGACATAGCAAACAACGTCAATTTTCGTGCCATAATATATCAAATCGAAGATCTCGAAGTCATCTACGAATGTTCAGTACATTTATTTTCTAGATTTCGTCATCTAAACACAAAAAATTGAGTTACCAGATAATTGCACATGCTGATGCGCCTAGAGCTCGTTGGAGATGAATCCGTCGCGTCGCCAAGGCTTGTTCCACGGCGGCGAATTTTTCTCTCTCAAAATTTTTTTCTCTTGAAATCTCTCCAAAATTTTTTTTTTCTCCAGTTTTTCTTCAATCTCCCAAAACTCTCTCAAACATCCAAAATTTTCTCTCCAAAAAAAAATTCCCCTCTCAAGCTCACTTCTTCCTCCTTTTATAAACCACTCATCTATCTCCCATTCTAATTTTTCCATTAACTCTATCTCCCATTCTAATTTCTCCACTAACTCTTCTTCATTTTCATCTTCCCTTCTCCATCTCTATCTCACATTCTAATTTCTCCACTAACTCTTCTTTTTGTTATTTACAAAATAATCCCTCAAGTATTAGGTATTTGCACTCTAGTCCATGAGATTTTAAGTATTTGTAATTCAGTCCCTGGAGAAATATTTCTTTAAGTCCAAATCTCCTCACAATTTTCGACACACCTATCGCATGTTGAATTTAAGCTCATTTCTTGCTATTGAAAATAATGCAAAATTTAATTAAAGCCCTGTTTGTAAAATTGAGTCATTTTGGGTATAATTGGGCCAAGATGAAAATTTGGAATATTAAAGAACAATGTCACAACTCCTAAAAGTGAAAAATGAAAATAAATTGACTCAAATTGAATTTGTTTAGGCCCGATTCGAGATTATGCTCGTTAAGGAATACACGACCTCGAATTGGATTTTTTAAATTTGCGATGGCCAACATGAAAAAGGGATTTAAAGGAAAAATATTGACTATTTTTATGTATTTTTGTGGCCTCAAATGCTATTATTTATTAAATATTTTCCTAATTTCTAAAAATTATATTTAAAAAAATACAAAAAATATGAAAAATTATTTTTTTACTCAAAAATGGTTGCCTAAGCTTGGCCAAGGCTTCCAAAGTTGATTTTGCAATTTTCTCATTTTTATAGATTTTCTATCAATTTTAGAAAATAAAAATACCGAAAAATACTGAAAATATGAAAAATCATTTTTTGGTCAAAATTGGTTCCCTAGGCTTGGCAAAGGTCTCCAAAGTTAATTTTTTCAAATTTATGAATTTTTATGGATTTTGTATTAATTTTAAAAAAGAAGAAAAGAAAAGGTGATTGAAAATCAGGTGTCAACAGCTGCCCCTCTTTGAAAGGAAGCTCGGTAGAGGTTCATTTCAAAGACGAGACGACACCTGAATCCTAATCGACTCAACACAATGAAATAAAAAGAGTCATGACATTCGATCTCTAATACCCCTTTTAGCAAATTTCGATCCAAACCCGGTTTGAGGAGGCTTTCCTGCGATGAGGGAGAGACAAAGATGAGAATTTACCTGGCACTTACCTGCTCGTTGTATGGCGGTTGCCTGACATGAGTGCTCTGCTGAAAATGAGATGAGAACCTAAGGATTCGTTATAAGAAAACCTTAGGGTAGTAGAACTTGGACCCGTATGATAGGTCACCCCATAGTAGATTCCTAATAAAAGGATTCTACTGATTAAAATCGGATTGAATTTTGACCCGTATGGTGGGTCACCCCATGGTAGATTCCTAGTGAAAGGATTCTACTGATTAAATTAAGATTTGACCTGTATGGTAGGTTACCCCATGGAAATGCCTGTAAGAAGGACTTTGGTGCCTGTAAGAAGGACTTTGGTACCTGTAGAAAGGACTTTGTTTTGCCTATAAAAAGGACTTTGGTGTGCCTGTAGAAAGGACTTTTGGTTGCCTATAGAAAGGACTTGGTGCCTGTAAGAAGGACTTTTGTGTGCCTGTAGAAAGGACTTGGTGCCTGTAAAAAGGACTTGATGCCTGTAAGAAGGACTTGTGCCTGTAGAAAGGACTTTGATGCCTGTAAAAAGGACTTGGTATGCCTGTAAAAAGGACTTGATTTGCCTGTAAGAAGGACTTGGTTTCCTGTAGAAAGGACTTGGTCGCCTGTAGAAAGGACTTTGGTTGCCTGTAAAAAGGACTTTTGATTGCCTGTAGAAAGGACTTGCTCGCCTGTAAAAAGGACTTTGGTCGCCTGTAAAAAGGACTTTGGAAATGGACCGTTCCGTATTGGGGTTTCCAATGGAAGGGCTCCGGAGATAATATACCCTAGATTTCACCTTTTTTGGGTAGACTGAAGAGGTATTGATTGAGAAAATGATTTTTGGGTATATCTGGGATCTAGGGAGATCAAGAATCCTGCAGACGCTCTAACCCAATTTAACTTACCATGAAGGGTGCCATTCTGGGATCTGGGGAAACCAGGAATCTTGCAGACGCTCAAACCCGATTTAACTTACCTTGAAGGGTGTCATTCTGGGATCTAGGGAGACCAGGAATCCTCAAAATCCGACTTAACTTACCTTGAAGGGTGCCATTCTGGGATTTGGGGAAACCAGAAATCCTGCAGACGCTCAAATCCAATTTGACTTATCATGAAGGGTGTCATTCTGTGATCTGGGGAAACCAAAAATCCTGCAGAAGCTCAAACCTAATTTTTGTTGTCCCATCACTTTAGGAATAAACCGATGAGGCAAAGATCAAGAACACGAGAGTTGGTCAATCATGATTTGATAAAGCTTGAGAACACGAGATTATATCAATCGTGAGCTGATGAAGACTTCATGAGAGTATGTTGATCATGAGTTGCAAGGGTTCAGAAGACTTACCTGGATCTTCTGAGTTAATGATCGAGGCATAGACAGACCGATTGTATCGTGTCTGCTTGCTCACTGAATGACCTTATGTACTGCAATGGATTTGAGCACCCAGACAATCATCAGAATTGAAAGGTTCAGGTTGAAGATATACTCACCTGAAAATGCTTGGCGAGCATTAGCCAACAGGGCTTGTTTGTTTAATAGCCTCTGGATGAATTTCGAGACCTCGGAGAGTAACTCGACTATTAGGAATGCACTACTTGTCAGACAGTGTCAGAGGTAACATGTGCAAGCATTTTTATCAATGAGTTCATCGGTTCATGCAAAACCATTCAGTTGAGTTTGCAATGATTAAAACCATATGTGTATGCTCATAATATGGATCATGCATGACTATTCTATCGAGTTTGCATTTCCAATTCTGTCCAGGGAGGTTATCATGTCATGAATACCTCGAATTGAACCTGAATGGAGACTTCAGTCCGAAAGGGCTTTCTCTCACTCTCGAGAAACGCTGTTTATCCGGATTGCAGGATTTGAAAAGAAAGCACTCAACCTTACCATCATCGCATTCAGCGAGGGTCTGAGTAATCTCGCAATTGATACGATCAAGCTGATCTAGAGGTCTTGATTAGGACCGTAATGTGGGCTGGGTCAAAGGCTTATCAAAGGAGACTCATTTCGAGTCAGGGCCATTGACAAAAAAAGGTCTTCATCATCTGCTCCGGGTTTACAAGTCAAGAACCCTGCAAAATGAGAGAGAAATAATCTTGCTCGAACTTCTTCGAGCGATTCTTAAAGTCATTCAACTCTTACATTAATTTAGGTGCCCTAATCAAAAGAGACTTTCAAGGGTCGTAACGTAGGTCGGGATTTGGGTCTGAGAAACGAAGGGCTCGTTTTGGCTCAGCAAAATATATGAGAAGGGCTTAGTGTTGGTGATCATTGCAGTCTTGTCACCGATCTTTGACCTTCCTGAATTTGTCTTTAATGAATACCATCATTGGCTGAGGGGTGGTAGTTCTTTTACACTTTGCAAACTGACTTCTTTGGGGATCCTTTTTCGGGAATTCTCAAAATGTATGTTCGAAGTCAGAAGTTCATTACAGATATATGGACATTGGCCTTGCTTTTGATAGGCACTTTGCTCTTTCTGCCCGAGATTCTTTGGAGTAGCCTTTGCTTTTCTTACTCCCGACTCCCTTTTGTTTGGAAGCAGGCCCATTTTCTTTAAGCTACACTTGTCTCTCTCTTTTTTTTTGTTTAATAATCTTGTGATTTTGAATTTTAGTAACAAGATGATTTTCAACAAATGATACTAGACATTACATGAAAGTCTAGCATATGAAATGGGCTGATTCGAGAATTCTCTATTGGCCCAATTTCTTCAATTCTGCTCTTTTGGGGGAAGGTGTCGTCGTTACCTTGAAATGAGCAAGGATCACCAACATGGGCTTGAGAAATGAATTTGCAGGCTCAATTGGGTTATGCAAAGGATGAGTGTGTAGGATAGAGAAAATAAATACTCTTCGTCATCCTAAAGCACTTGAATTAAAATTCGAGTATCATGCAAAGAAACACTCGAAGATTGATGTTAGTCCAAGCAAGAGAATTTCTAACCATTTATCTCCTGATATTGTTGGAATTACCTCTGTTTTGCCCCAGTGCGGGGTGGTTCTTGACAGGGTCATGAAATGAAATCACCGTTTAAATGGGTTGTCAATGGTTGCCTGAAGTGTTTGGAATGGAGAATGAATGCCTCCTTCACTTCGACTATCGTATCTTTTGCGAGAAAACCCATTGCCTTGGAGAATGCGGAATCTGTCTACCGCTCAACTCACTGTGGATTAAATATAGGACGTATGTGGAAATGGCTTGCCTTTCATCGTCCTGTCATGCCCCATTCCCTGGCTGTGTGGGCGGATCAGACACGTTGGGGGCCTATTTCCTGAGTCGAGAAGTAGCTTGTTTCTGGTTTTGCCTCTTTTCGATCTAGGGTTCGCCATTGATTTCCCTTATTTCATCAGACGGATCGCATCAGGCGATCATAACTTGGCCCCTTTGGGCTGTTTTCTTTGAAGTATCAGGTGTTAGTTTAACATTTCCTGTAACAAGGAAGGAGACCTGTTAGCCAGTATCAGAAATGATGAACTGGACACGATACTGAGTTACCCTTGAGTGCTTCGCGCAACTCCTTTACCAGTTTTACCACTCGGGATTTTCTCCGTGGGTATGTCAAGTTAGACATTTCCTGTCAAACAATGGAGAAGAAGACGTATTAGTCAGTATTAGAAATGATGTATTGGATACGATACTGGTTTACCCTTCATCTTGAATGTTTTGCGTGACGCCTTTATCAAGTTCACTGGATTGAGTTTCCCTTGGCTTTCGCTGGACACTTCAACGTTAAGCTAAGATCGTAACAAAATACTGACCTTGGTATTGCTCGTCGAGTATTCCTGTTTCTTTTTGCAAAAAGAAATGCGAGAAAAAGTTGTTTTATTTATTTACAATACTTACAACATTTCCATCCTCGAGGATCGAACGCGGGACGTCTCGGACCACTGTCATTCCCCATGCCATCTGGTCCACAAGACCGCAGGCGCTCATGGAGGTTCCTTTTAAGAGTCAATCCTTGAGATGACATGGTGTTGTTGTATTGTACTAGGTAATTCCAGGTCACTGTACTTTTCGGGGCGGTTTACAAACCCTGTTAAGAATGGAATAAAATAATTCAGAACACGAGACGAGTATGAGCAAATTAGAACGATACAGAATTACCCTTCTTTGAGATTGTTTGGGTCTTTCGTTCACATATTCCTCATTTGAAGCCGTCCATTCTGTGGCGATGTCCACGAATCTATTTGCCCAAAGTTTTGATTAATCGGGGAATTTCGTTTTTGGGTCAATTTGCAAATTCCTGTAAACAGAAGGGATCTAATTTAGAATCGGGACAATTTGAGGGTAAATTGAAACGATACTGCTTTACCCTTCTAGTTCGCGCGACTTTTTACTCGCAATAAATTCACTACGAGTTTGGTGTGGTAGCAGACTCGAGCATTTAATAGGAGAACAGGAAATTGCTGCTTCTTGCTTTTGCGTTCATTCTGAACATCAATAAAAGTAGAAAACATCCCATGCAAGGAAATGAAGCGTCTGCATTCGTTCAAGATCGATTTTGCTCCCTCAGCAGGCCTCCCATGATTAGCTGGCTTCATTCTGGACCAGGTATGCATCGGCTATGTTGAAGGACCCGTGATCTCAGCTTCGAAATACAGACTCCATGTGCATATTACAGTCCCCGTGCTTCATTAACATTAAACTGGTTGATCATGGCGGTGAGTTCATCGTCAATGCCGCTTGCCTGGTGGTGATACATCTCCCCTTCCTCGGGAGGTATTGATGCTGATCCAGTAGCATTAGTCTTTTTGTACCCTACTCCAACAGAACTCGATTCTGTTATAAACTGGTCTAACTCGCTTCTCAAACACGCATTTTCAATCCTCAGATCATGCATTTCATCGAAGGCGAGGAGGAGGCTGTTGCAGTTAGGGCAGGTGGCGGAGTCAAAAGCCTCTTTATACATCTTGTTTTCCGCTCGGAGGTTTTCATTTTCAACTCTTAGAAACTCGGCTTCGTTGTGCTCATGACGAGTCTTCATTCGGGTTCGCCTATTTTGAAACCAGAACTTGATTTGTGAAGGTTCAAGTCCTAGCTCTTGACTTAGTTCCATTTTCTGTTTGCCGTCTGGCATAGGACATGTTCTGAAGAAATCCTCAAGCCTTTGTACTTGCTCCTTAGTATGGCGATGGTAACGCTTCTTTTGACCCTTACCGTTGTTGTCCTTATCTTTACTGAGATCTTGGACGTCGTCCCAAACATGGTTTCGATCCCAAACAAGGTTTCGAACTCTTCCTTGCCCATATTCAGCAGGCAATGATAGCTTTCGGAAGTATTGGGTTGAGACATCTTCGATTTGGTTGATGATTTCTCAAGGTTTACTATATCTTTCTGTATTTTCACTCTCTTTGAACCGTGTATGCTTTAAAACTCTCTTCAATGTATGAATAAAGATTATCAGGAGGATGTCTCTTTTAAAATTTGGCGTCGGCTTAGCATATGTATCGCTTCTCCCGAGATTTCTGTCTTTCTCAACCTTTCCTACGTGTTTCTTGCTTGGCTCGTCTTTTCTCATCTCTTCATAGTGGTAGGGTCCCTATCAACGTCTCTACCGTCGATTTGCTGGCGTGTTCTCCTATAAAAACAAATCTCATTTTCCTTGTCTCCCACCCAAGTCACCTTTCTTTCTCTTTTTTCAAAGTTGTGTCATCCCGTCAAACTTTTGGCAGAGATGTCGGATTTGCTTGGCTCGAGATTGGAGACGAGTAGCGGAGGTGATGCTGATAGGGAATGGTAGACAGGAAAATCTGGCCAGTAGAGATTGTCACTGCAAAAATGAAAGGGAATGCGGCAGTATATGTTCTTCATATTCTAGAAAAATTGGAACGATACTGTTTTACCCTTGTATGTACTTCCATTGAATTTGAATTGAGGAAGTTCCTTCATTTGGATTGGATTGTATGTCCCGAGTTGCCCTTCACTTTGAGCTTGCCACATAAGTGCTTTGCTTAGTTGGGCCTTGTTTTCTTTCGGGTTGCTTTGGACCATCATCATTTTTTATGCCATCGGGTCCGTGGATCGGAGGGCTCTTTTAATTTAAAGGTTACCTTTAAGGCAAATGAGTCCTATCGCATTCCATTGGGTCATTTCATTTTGCGACACTCTTGAGGCAATTTGCAATCCCCTGGAAGAGAATGGAACAAATCCAATTTAGCATTTTGCGACGATTGAGGGCAAATTGGAACGACACACAGTTACCCGTCTTCGAGCTCGCCTGGGCTTTTCACTTGAAATTTCCCTACGTGAGGTCATTCAACATTTCTCATTATGGCAGTCAGCGACGTTGCCACAAATTGATCCGCCCTGAGTCTAGCATAAAAAGGGATTCACGCATTCGACGGGATAAAAAACAAATTACCCCATACCCCTAAATTAAATCTAGACACCTAGAAAGCTGGAAATATCACACGCAGGGGAATTAAGCATGAAATGAAAGGTGCACTTGTTCAAGGTCAGTTCTGCCTCTCCTGCGGCTCTTCGATAATCAGCTAGTCTCATGCTGGTTCAGGCATGGATGACCGATGTTTGAGAGTCCTTAATCACTGGCTTCCGATTATGGCTTCGGATGTCTGTCAACCTTAAACTGGTTGACCAGGGCAGTAAGCTCATCATCTGGGTAATCTCTTGAACCTTCCAGCAACTGATGCTCGAATTGGGCATTATTGTTGGCAAATGCTGGCGGTAGATTTCTCATTCTGTCCTCGCCATGAGCAATTTGACTTCTCGAGCTGAAGTCTTCATCATTACTCCAGAAAGTGTGGGGATCACCAACTGTCCTGCTGCCAAGAACTCCTTCCATTTGAGGATTAGAGAAGTGGAAGTGCTCAGGATAATTTCTTGTCTGATTCTCTAGCTGCGCAGGCGCGCTGATCATGGGATGAATTCTAGCCACGGGTTGGTGCTCAAACCAAGGAGTCTGAATACACTGCCCCTACGGTCTATACTCTTGAAGAGCATTAGGGTGATTCTGAGGGATACTTTGATTAACGCCTGGGGGATTGATGGCACGGCTACAGGTTTGGTTGATGATGGGAAGTGGTTCGCCCCATGCTAACCTGCGGAACTTATGGTGGCAAGGAGACTCGACGTTCAGGCTTGGATCAGTCCCGCCTTGGTTTTCTTGATTCTGAGCTGCATTGTGTTCTCTCACCCTTTTTCTGTACTTCTGAAGATGACTCGAAACATTTGCTTTAGTGAGTCCCTCTACCTTCATAATTTCCAGTATATGTTGCGGCCGTGCCGAATCGATTCCTAGTTGCTGAACTGCATTAATAAACATACGATGCAGCTCGGGAGACCAACTCATCTTCTTTCTCCAGTTGCTTGGAATAAAATTGAAGGCTTGATGCTTGTTCTCATGGTCGTGCAATTGCTTCCTTACCACGTGCTGCCATATGTTTTGAAGCATCTGAACCCTAACTGGTTTCGTTACGACGTCTTGGGCCCCGTTTAAGACAGCCTTCATCATGGCTTGCTGATCATCGCTTGCCGATATTACGAGGACTGGCATGTTTAATTTAGAATTGATGACTTCCAAGAGAGTGAAAACATCCATGTCAATCCCTACCATAGCGGTGACGACGATATCAAACTGGTCACTACTCCTCCTTAATATCTCTAAGGCCTCTGTCGCCTTTGCTTGAGCTACAACCTTATACCGGCATTTTCTTAATACGGTAACAAGGATTGACAGAGAGACTGGATTACCGTCAATGGCCATGACCAGTAGACCCTCAGGGTAAGGAACTTCATCAGCTTCGACCAGGGTTGAACATGCGCCCATTTCCCTAATGCTCAACATATTTCTGGATCTAGGACTGCCGATTCGAGACCGCCTCAGGATGTCTTCTCGGACTTGAGGGATCACGGGATCGTTGATGGCTTCTCGTAACAGGCTTTGAAAGCCAATGCTTTGATGGTGAAGGTTTTAAATTCCTCTCCCACGAGAACTCCTTCCTCCCTATCTTTCTCCTGCGAGTTCGTGCAGATGAACCCTCACTATCAAATGAGGATAAATTCTCTCTCTGGCAATAGCAACGACTTCCCCCTTCACGGGCAGTGCTATTAGATTTACCGAGGGGAAAATCTGACATTCAGCTTTTGATTAAAGGGGAAATCCTCGTTTATCGCTCAGTTTGTCTTCTTCTTTCTTTTCGCGATAGAGGGCCCCTGTCAAGATTTCCACCGTCGATTTACTGGCGGGTCCTCCAATGAAGACGAGTAATATCTCTCTTTCTGCCGAAAATTTCTTTGTCCCCCACTCAGCTCGTCTTTTCGTTCTTTCTTTTTTCAAAGCGGTGGAGTCCCGTCCAGCTTTTCCACAGAGACGTCAGGTTTGTTCGGCTCGAGGTTGCCACTTGACTGGAATTTGAGCCACCGGAGGTGTTACCGACAGAGAATGGTAGATAGGAAAACCTATAAGGACTGCCCCTGTGAAATCAGTATTTAAATTAAAGCAGATTACCATCTTCGCATTCCGCTCATCTGCCTCATCTCTCTCCTTTCTTTCGTTTTCTGCTTTCAAAAATGGCCAATTCTCCTAACCACACCTTATCCGCCGAAGTCCTGGCTGGGTGGGAGAGACTCTACAATCTTCTTGGTAGAGGTTACGCTCATATAGCCAAAAACTCTACCGTTGAGGTTGAAATCCTTGGTTTATTCAGGACTGTGGACGCTGCTTCTGTTGAGGGTACCCAACTGGGGAAGGAGTATCGGAACTTCTCGACCGTCTTCATCAATTTTCTGGCTGCCTATAACCGCGCTTATGAGACGGTCCTTGTGACCGCCGTCGTGAAAGCTCGTTACCGAGACCGGCACGAGCGTCTGGCAACAGTTACATTTGTGGCTGATAATCACAAAAAGGCCCTCAAGTTTGCCAACGATCAGCTTTCCTGGCTGGTTCGTGAGAGGGGAAAACTGGTGGACCGTCTGGCCTTGGTCCGAACTTACGCCGAACAGGAGCCAGGCAATATTGTGATGAGGTGCAAATGCGGTTGGCTGCAGGAGAGGCTTGATGACATTACGGCAGACATTGCTTTCGAGAGGGCGGCGATTCCGGACCTGGAGTTTGCCGTTGAGCATTACGAGGCCACTATGGCCCAGGTTAAAGAGAAGTGCGATCGCCTCTTCTTTAGGCTCGCGGAGCTTGATCCCGAGAACGCCCGGTGCACCTAGAGCATCAACTTTATGGAGAGCCAACTGAGCTCCTTTGTGACGCTTATTAGGGCTCAATTTGATTTCACTTTTCCTCCCCAGTGAGTTGTTGTAAGGTTTGTTGGTGAATGGAATGAAGAGAAAGTTTCACGTGTTTGTACTTTTTATTTTCCTTCCATTTCTTCGCCCATATAGCATGATAAGACGATTTACGGTACTGAAGACGTTGAGGCTTAACACTCTTCTCGGTGTTCTTGTTATCTGCTGCCGGCGATGATATCAAGGACATTGGCGAAGGGTTCGGTGGCGGCCCCCACCGGTCACAGCGCCGTGAGTCAGTCGTGTGAATTATTGCAAATCGACCACTCGATTAGTGCTCCAATAAACAAACCGGGCTGCCCGTTGCATGCCCCACTTTACTCCTGCCTATCTCTTTCGGCGTCCACTTGAATGTGTCGGTCGCCTGTAGCGTTGGGAGAAATGATTGCGGGCCATGCTTGATAATAAAATACTAGTCCTCCAAAATCTTTTATGTGTTTTGAATCCGAGGAAGGTAAAAAGGCAAGCCTTTGTTCAATTTAATCAGAAAGGCGTCGGAAGATCGGGTTCATAATCTTGCCCCATGGGTTTTGATTACACAGTCTCGACTTTCTCAACAAAAATACATGAACCCTTCTAATATATTAAAAATGTCCCCAGGCCCGATCTGGATGCATTCACTACCCCTCATCAAAATACATGGCCCATACGTGCTGACTTATTGACACGATTCTGTCTCTGGAAGAATTGGCCTCTTCATATGCCCCTAGGGTTAACGATATCTTCGCTTGCCCCCTGATTGTTATCACCAACGAGCCCGATTTTTCTCCACCCCAGGGTACCTATAATTCTCTGCAAAAGTAAAGAAAATAATCAGTATGTGATCCAATAGGGGTCGGCCCATGATTCCTACATTAGTCCAATTTTATTTTTCAATTTTAGAGAAAATTTTCTTAGAAAAACATGGGTGAATTTCTCAAAAAGAATTTTCTTGCAAATTTTTACAACTTGAAAAATGTGATAAAATATCTTAAAATTTAGCAAATTTCCCGAAGGGATTTTCCTTTATCAGAATGAATTTTTAGGGATAAATTTGTCAAGAAAATCTCATTTCTATTGAAGTAGAAAAATGTAACAAAATCTTTTACTGGTCAACAAAATTTTCCTAAGGGATTTTTCACACTTATTTATTTATTTATTTATTTTTATTTTTTTCAAAAATGGGATACTAATTTGATTTTCATTTTCTTTTGAAAAATGACCTTGATGTTAAATTCAAAATTTGACCGACACCTAACATGGACCGACCAAAAATAAATACAAGATGAAGTTAGAAAACTTACTTTCACCGTCAAAAATACCATGTAAGTCGCATAGACATGCACATGAATCGTGAGTTTAAATCTTAGCCTATCTACTCTAAAGGCTGACAAATTGAAGCGAAAGACTTACGGCAAGGCGACAATCTCGCGCACATAATCAAGATTAGCCGTGACCCCTACGACGTAATCAGGATTAGCCGGGTCTCCCAACTTCGGCTCCTCGAGTCAAAAATTAAAACCACTGCTTTGGTAATCTTACCAAGCCTGAGGCCTAACTTTTAAAATTCATTTTTGAAAAGAGGTTCGGGATTGAATCTGGACTAACTTTCGACGTGATCTCACGCCGAACGCTAGAACCAAATCACAATACCATCCTAAAACTAGTGACCCAGGTCCGGTCACGGGACGTGTGTGATGTAGTGCTAAAACAAATAATCATGCACAGCAGTTAAATTCAAACACCGCTTCAAAATGTGCAAAAATTAAATTCCAATTTCCATACACCAAACCTGCAAAATAAGGGGTTAGCCAAACACTCCACCCCTTATAACTCCCATCTGCAAGACCATTTAACACCTAAAGATTAGAATTCAACCAATTGCCAAACCAAGTGAATATTCATGAAATTTTACTGGCCTAAGTCCTCTAAGTTCTTAAATTTTTCAAAAAATTAAGAACAACTCCCTAGCGGAGTCGCCAAGCTGTCGCGACCTAAAATTCATTTTTAGGTTAATGGATTACCAGATTAATTAATTAAATTAACTAACCTAGTTCGAGCTCTCCCAAGCTCTACCAAATCGCAACTTTGATTTTTTTTCACATGATTTTAGAATTTGGAGTCGCAACTAATCATTTTTGGTAGGTTGATTAGAAACCTAAGTAACCTAGCGGGAGAACTAAATTACTCCTGCAAACCAGAGATTATGAGTTCGGGGACTTGGTTACACTAGTTAATTAAAACTAATGCCCTTTCGGTACCTTAATTCCATGGATATCCTATTTTGGCAACTCTCACTTGATTTATTCCTAAGACCCTGGTAAGGTGTTCTTTTTATGTTTTCACTTTAAAATGAAATGCATAAAGGGTATGAACGCAAACGTTGACATACAAATACGACACACAAATACGGATATACGAATATGATATACGAATACGTAGATATGCGAATACGAATACGTGCGTGACGTGCGAATGACATACGTACATGACATGCGAACGACATACGTACGTGACATGTGTATGAATACGATATGCATACGAGATAGACGAATATATATACGTGCGTTACATGCGAAGGACATACGTACGTGGACATGCGAATGATATGCGTACGTGACATGCGTATGAATACAACATGCATGCGGGGATAGACGAATACGAATACGTATGTGACATGCGTATGAAGACGCACGAATACGATATGTAACATGCATACATACACCATACAAATACGTGACATATATATGTGACATGCATAGTGATATGTGTATGTAAATACGTACATTTCGATTTTGCTCATAAAGGGCAAAGTCGTCATTTTGAAAAGATGGGATAAAACCCTCATTTTTGAAAAAGAGGGGATAAAACCCTCATTTTGAAATTTTTGATTTTTCTGAATGAATATGCATGGGTTAATAACATATCATAACAGACAAATGTGGATTTGCAAACGTCGTGTACGTGACGTGCATACGAGAACAAACAAATACGATATGTCTATACGAACATACGGATAACATAACAAACATACATGAGACATACTACATGAGATGCACATGAATGGCATTTTTTGTATTTTCAGATTTTTCATTTTTTTTTTGGTTTTTTGGATTTTCTACATTTTTTTTTGTATTTTGGATGTATTATAAAAGAATGTAAAATCACCCAAAGCAAATGAAGATGTGAAGAGAGAGCAGGTAAAGTAAAACTACCCTAAGGACAGTGAAAATAAAACCCGCAACTCGTCGGGTGAATAATTACAGACCAATTAAATAAAACCCGAGACATGATCGGGAATACAACAAAAATGGACCGGAATGGACATCGGTCAAACACCCGTCGCCAAGCCTCGTGGGTCGAGAGTACAACAAAACGGACCGGAATGGACATCGGTCATCCTCCAGTCTTCAAAGCATCGGGCCGAAAGCCAAATGAAAATAATAAACTTATCCAATCGGACATGCACAATCACCAATGAGTTAAGACAATTCAAAAACTCAAAGAGAGTTTAACACGTGCTGACTAAACTTCATTGAGACCATTTTTTACATTTTCCAATGCATTAACACAAAAAATACGAATTAAATCATACTGTCCATGAACATTCTTAGGGAGAAAGCAGTAACCATAAAATACAAAAGAAATAATGAAATGTATGTAAAAATTCTGAGATTTTTTATGTGGATGGGAAAATGTGTCTTTGACAACTTTTATGTTTTACATTCTTATTGAAGAGACACTCATTTTCGTGTAGAAAATGGTCTTTCATGAGAGCTCAGCAGCAAACAAACAAATTTCACAGAACAGACATATTTCAGGATTAAGCTTAAGTGGACACAAATGTCATGAAGAGGTCTTTATGAAACAAAGTCTAGAATAACCCATGGAAAATCATTTAGCGTGAAAGGTCAGATCAGAAAAATTCCATCTCAGGTTCTGATCACCATATTTCCAGATTTCTGCTTTCAATTTCGGGACCCTTTTGACATAGCAAACAACGTCAATTTTCGTGCCATAATATATCAAATCGAAGATCTCGAAGTCATCTACGAATGTTCAGTACATTTATTTTCTAGATTTCGTCATCTAAACACAAAAAATTGAGTTACCAGATAATTGCACATGCTGATGCGCCTAGAGCTCGTTGGAGATGAATCCGTCGCGTCGCCAAGGCTTGTTCCACGGCGGCGAATTTTTCTCTCTCAAAATTTTTTTCTCTTGAAATCTCTCCAAAATTTTTTTTTTTCTCCAGTTTTTCTTCAATCTCCCAAAACTCTCTCAAACATCCAAAATTTTCTCTCCAAAAAAAAATTCCCCTCTCAAGCTCACTTCTTCCTCCTTTTATAAACCACTCATCTATCTCCCATTCTAATTTTTCCATTAACTCTATCTCCCATTCTAATTTCTCCACTAACTCTTCTTCATTTTCATCTTCCCTTCTCCATCTCTATCTCACATTCTAATTTCTCCACTAACTCTTCTTTTTGTTATTTACAAAATAATCCCTCAAGTATTAGGTATTTGCACTCTAGTCCATGAGATTTTAAGTATTTGTAATTCAGTCCCTGGAGAAATATTTCTTTAAGTCCAAATCTCCTCACAATTTTCGACACACCTATCGCATGTTGAATTTAAGCTCATTTCTTGCTATTGAAAATAATGCAAAATTTAATTAAAGCCCTGTTTGTAAAATTGAGTCATTTTGGGTATAATTGGGCCAAGATGAAAATTTGGAATATTAAAGAACAATGTCACAACTCCTAAAAGTGAAAAATGAAAATAAATTGACTCAAATTGAATTTGTTTAGGCCCGATTCGAGATTATGCTCGTTAAGGAATACACGACCTCGAATTGGATTTTTTAAATTTGCGATGGCCAACATGAAAAAGGGATTTAAAGGAAAAATATTGACTATTTTTATGTATTTTTGTGGCCTCAAATGCTATTATTTATTAAATATTTTCCTAATTTCTAAAAATTATATTTAAAAAAATACAAAAAATATGAAAAATTATTTTTTTACTCAAAAATGGTTGCCTAAGCTTGGCCAAGGCTTCCAAAGTTGATTTTGCAATTTTCTCATTTTTATAGATTTTCTATCAATTTTAGAAAATAAAAATACCGAAAAATACTGAAAATATGAAAAATCATTTTTTGGTCAAAATTGGTTCCCTAGGCTTGGTAAAGGTCTCCAAAGTTAATTTTTTCAAATTTATGAATTTTTATGGATTTTCTATTAATTTTAAAAAAGAAGAAAAGAAAAGGTGATTGAAAATCAGGTGTCAACAATACCCTAGAAAGATGGTGTTCCCGTGGATACAGAAGAAAACTCAACTGGAAGGGATACCCAGAACATTCGACCTGTGGGCAAGAAGTTTAAAAGATAGTCGGGGGCAACCAACCTCCTTTTAGAGGATGCTCAGCTCCATGACACACCAATCAATATTGATGACGGCTCTATAGAATGGGCTTTGGTGGCTAGCCCTAATAAGCTACCAGGGGATAAGTGAATCTTCTAAGCTGGAATTGTCAAGGGCTGGGTTCTACCCTGACAATCCAACATCTTAGAGCCCTTGTGGCTGCCGAAAGACCCAAAGTTATTTTCCTTATGGAGACAAAAAAAAATAAGAGGGATATGGTGGATAGAGTGAGAATGAGGTTAAAGTTCAACAATGCAGTAACTATTGACCGAGTTGAAGCAGCAGGGGAGATGATAGTGATGTGGGATGACGATGTGAATATGGAGATGAACGAGAGTGATGAGGGGCTTATTGACCTGATCCGCAAAATCCTAGGGTGCATGAAAGATTTCAGATTTCCCTTTTACATACATCTACCAACTTTCAGGAGAGAAGGATACTGTAGCAAAGATTGAGAGATATTTATAGAGTTAATAGGCTTCCTTGGCTATGCGTGAGAGACTTCAATGAGATTCTCTATGAGTGGGAAAAGTGTGGGAAGAGAGAGGCCGAGTATTACAGAATGGCTGCTTTTCAAGAGATGCTGAATGATTGTGCCCTTATAGACTTGGAGAGCAAGGGGTGCGCATTTACCTAGGCGAACAATAGAAATGGATCTGACCTGGTCAGGAAAAGATTGGATAGAGCCATCTGCAACATGGAGTGGAGGGTGATGTTCCCGGAGGCAGAAGTGTTTGTGCTACCAGCTGTTGGTTCAAATCACAGCCCTATTCTTATTTCCTATTTCCAAGCTCCAGTTAAGAAGAGTAAAGAATTCCGTTTTGAAGCGTACTGGCTAGATGATCCGGAATGCAAGGAAATCATAAAAGAAGCCTGGGGTGGAGGGAACCGGCACAACACTGATTTCGGTAGCAAGACAAAAGAGGTAGGGACAGCCCTTACTAAATGGAATAGGCGTAAATTTAAAAATGCACAGAGGCAGATCGGGATCTTAATGAAGACGATCACGGATTGCACAAATAACCTGAATGGGGACAGTATCGAGCTATTAAGGCACTCAAAGGAGTAAATTGAGAGACTGTGGAGACAAGAAGAAATGTTTTGGAGTATGCGGTCAAGGATAAACTGGCTGAAATGGGGAGATCGAAACACAAAATACTTTCACGCTACAATTATCCAGCGTAGACAATGAAACAGAATCACTATGTTAAAGCTGGAGGACGATACATGGTACAGGGATCTAACGGAGCTTAAGAATCACATCACCTCCTTCTACAAAGCCCTGTACGAGTCTTTGGGAGAAAGAAACACACAGCCAGTACTCGACCAATGCCTAGTGCTAGTTAAGGATGAGATGAACACTGCACTGACCAAGAACATCTCTATGGAGGAGATAAAACCGGCGGTATTTCAAATGGGGGCAGCAAAAGCACCGGGGCCCGACGGACTAAATGGACAATTTTATCACCAGAATTGGGAGAATATTGAAGTGGACGTCTTCCACTTGGTCAACAACTTCTTCTTAACAGGTACTTTTGACCCTTCCATAAACCAGACTCACATAGTTCTCATCCCAAAAGTGGCTCACCCGGAAAGAATCTCTCAATTTAGACTAATAAGCTTATGCAATTTTAGTTATAAGATCATATCTAAAGTGCTAGCAAATCGGTTGAAACCATGGCTATCTGAATTGATTGCACTAGAACAAAGCGCATTTGTAAGTGGTAGACAGATTCAAGACAATATTTTAGTAGTTCAGGAAGTCTTGCACCAGTTAAGAATCGGGAATAGGGAGAGGAAATTCCAAGCAGTGCTAAAAATGGACATGCAAAAAGCATATGACAGAGTAGAATGGGATTTTCTATGCGAATGTATGCGTAGAATGGGGTTCCGCGACCAGCGGGTCAAGTGGATTTGGTACTGTATCTCCACAGTCTCCTTTAGCATTCAAGTGAATGGGGAATCTCGGGAATACTTTCAACCATCCAGGGGAATTAGACAAGGAGACCTGATGTCGCCTTATCTGTTCATTATTATGTCCAACTCTCTATCTTCATTGATGAACAAGGCTATGGGGGAAGGCACGATTAAGGGTATTAAGCTAAACAGGGGGTGTCCTACCTTATCACACCTACTGTTTACGGATGATGCTATTTTCTTTCTGGATGGAACTCTAATGGAGTGTCAAAATGTGAGTAATATCCTGAACCAGTATTGCTATGCGTCAGGACAAGCCCTCAACCAAGACAAATTTGGAATTTATTTCAGCAAGGGTTGCCCTGATAGGCTTAAAAGGAATTTGGCTGAAGAATTGAGAGTTCCTATTCTGGACAAAATTGGAAAATACCTAGGTATTCCCTCTGACTAGGGTCGATCGAAAAAAGATATGTATAGCTGGGTCCTCGCAAGAGTAAACTCAAAACTGGAGGGATGGAAAGAAAGGCTTATATCCAAAGCAGGAAAAGAAATTCTGATAAAGACAGTGGTTCAGGCGTTACCACAATATGCCATGTCCATTTTTAAGCTCCCACTATCTGTCTGCATAAATATTGAGAGAAGGATTGCCGCGTTCTGGTGGAAACAAAAGGCAAACAAAGAAGGCATCCACTGGAGGAAATGGGAGCTTTTGAAACAAAGAAAGGATATGGGTGGGTTAGGTTTTAGAGATTTAATCGCCTTTAACAAAGCTATGCTCGGCAAACAGGTGTGTAGGTTGGATCAATCCCCTAATTCATTATGGGGCCAGACCTTGAAAGGAATCTATTTCCCCGAGGGAAATGTGTGGACTGCAAAGAAAGGGCATCGACCCTCCTGGGGATGGCAGAGTCTTTTAGTCGGAAGAGATGCAATCGAACCAGCCACTAAGTGGATTGTGGGAGACAGCAGAATAATTAAAATTAGGGCGGATAAATGGCTTCCTTCAGGCAGATTTGTAGGCCCATTAAACCAGTATGAACCTACAATGGTTGCAGACATCATTGACCAGGATACCCACGAATAGAAGCAGCAACTGATCTCTGAGTGTTTTAATGACGATGTGGCTCAAGAGATACTCAGAACCCCTCTCAGTCATTACCCCTCCGAGGATCGCTTAATGTGGATAGGGAACAAGGAAGGGACCTATTCGGTTTAGATAGCCTACAACAAGATCAAGGCAGAGGGTGATGAGGCTTCTAAGGCTATGGCATCGACTTCCTACAGGCCTCCGAGGAACCTATGGACCAGGATATGGCAAACCCAGACCAGCCTAAATGTGCGAATCTTTCTCTGGAGTATATGCAACAACGCCCTACTGACTAAGGATAACCTTTTTAGAAGGAAAATCATACCTGACCCCTTGTGCCCTCTCTGCGGCCAAACCCCATAAACTATTGAACATCTCTTCCTCCTGTGCAACTGGACAAAGGAGATCTGGTCAGACATGAGATTGAATATCGACACCTCTCAACGCGAGTCACAAGAATTGAGAAGTGATTAGCACTTAACCTTATAAGGAGAGAGAGCCCTCCCCCTCCCCCCCGAGATCCCCCTATTCCAGTCTCTACTAGCAGAAGTTCTTTGGACAATTTGGACCACTCGCAATGAATGGATCTTCAGAAGGAGAGTACCCAAGCCCTGCACCATCATAGAAGAGGCAACTAACTCCGTGAAGCTTTATATGACATGGAACCCGCCAACTAAACAGAAACAGAACGCACAGATACCTCCTCCCCCCCGAGAAAACGGGCTGAAACTGCATATTGACGCTTCGTGGATAGGCAAAACAGGGGAGGCTGCTACTGCGGGTCTCCTTCGAGACGCCTCAGGTGTGCTGATTTCTGGTTTCACGAGGAGCTTCAGCGCTTCGTCTGCAACCCAGGCGGAAACCCTAGCTTTGAGAGAAGGTCTGGAGTTCCTGTGGAAAGTACGCAGTGGAAAGTATGAAGAAAATCTTGGAGCCCTGGATTCTCTGGATACAGGTGTACGAATTGAAGCAGATTGCCTGCCAGTCATTCGTTGGGTACTGGGCCAGGAGGAAAGTCCATGGACTGAACGTGTAATTGTTGTGGACTGTGTTGTTCTGCTGAAGAGATTGGACCGAGTTAGCTTAAATTTCTGTCCTCGCTCCGCAAATTTAGCTGCGGATTGGGTAGCTAGAGCGAAGCGCTCTAATTCTCTCCCCCCTAACTGGCTGAGGAAGCCCCCTCTTCCGCTTTTTTCCTTGTTATGTCTCGACTTCCGTCAATCCTCTGTAACCTTTTCAAGTTCTTGAATGGAAGATTGTTGTCTTTTCGGCCAAAAAAAAGGAGGGACTAAACTGAAATTTCTAATAAGTCCATTTTTTTTCAAATTGCTCAAATAATGGATACGATTGGACCAAATTACAATTTAAGGTATAGGGATCAAATGTCATAACTGGTTCCTAGTGAGAAAAATACTAAAAAAGACTCAAATGAATTTTGAGGACCCACATTGAATTTTCAAATTTTAATATGGCCAAAGTGAAAAGGGAAACTAAAAAAAAAAATATTGGCTATTTTTCATTTTTTGTGGCCACAAATGCTATTTTTACTTATTTTTGGCTATTTTTAATATAAAGAAATATTTAAAATTTTGAAAATTTCGGAAAAAAAAATATTTTTTGTTCAAAATTGATTCTTAAGGTTTGGCCAAGGCTTCCAAAATTGATTTTTCAATTTTATGAATTTTATTTTTATGAATTTTTTTAAAATAAAGGTGATTAAAAATCAAGTGTCAACATTCTTTGAGCAAGAAATCTTCATCATTCTTCATTTAATATCTTTCTATATAGGTTTAGCACTGTAATAGCAAATGGTCAGATGCACAAGTGTAAATGTAGTCATTACGTACTAATAGTGTCATCAATCATGGGAGAGGAATAACATTTGCTGGTTATAACTCGCAGTGATAATCACTAGTGCAATCCAACCAGTGTTAAGGCTATTATCTGAGAGTAGATATAGGCTTGAGGATATAAAGTTGAAACGCTGTAAATCGCAATGTGATCTATCTTTATTGTTCATCATATTCCGTATTTGCTCACTATCTTCATATACACTAATTATTCTCATCCTATCTCCATTACTAATTGTTGTGTTATATTCTCCGAAAGATTTTTCAGAATCTTCATTCAATTTATTCAACCATCCCTCCCTTCTAAGTTGTATTATTAGCCTCAACAATAGTTATCAGAGCCTCCTTGCTTGTTATCTGAAGTCTTTTACTTCTAAGTATAAAGATTTGTGTGAACGGCTAACCTTGGGGTAATTATCATGCTCCTAACAAGCCTCCATGCTTCGATATAACCAACTACGAATTCTAGAAGCTATGCATGCAAGTGTACACTGAAGCAACTGATACACTCATGCGGGAAGCTATCGTCAATGGACTTGTTGTACCAGCATGGGCTCCTGCTCAGCAGTCAGCAGGATGGTGAAAACGTCTGACCAGCAGCAATTGCTGTTATCGTCGTAGCTCTACTAGAAGAACTACAAAGAAGACAGGCTCACAATGCTAAAGCAAAACATTTGCCATAACCCACCCTCCCTCCCTCTCTCTCTAACAAGATTTCTTCTTCTCTTATAGCTAAAGAAATGTGGAATAGACTCCAAGTCACATTCGAAGGAATAAATCAAGTATGAGAAATCAAGATGAACATCCTTCTTGAAATTTAGGAGATGTTCAAGGTGAAGTCCAACGAGACAGTCATGGGGATGTTCACGTTCAATGGAAATCGTGAATGGTCTTGCCAAGCAAGGAAAGATCTTCGCTGAGGCTGAAAAATTACACAAACTCCTTAGGGCATTACCAAAGGAGTGGGAGTCGTGTGAAGACAGGAGTTCGAGGAACAATGAGAATCCAATGCATTTCGATTTGATAAGACCCTTGATGTCTTATGAAACTAAGCACATAAAGGAAGAATCCAACAAAAAAAAGGTAAGAAAGTCATTTCTTTTAAGCTGGATTATAGCGATGCAGGTGAGCCAACGACATTTAAGGAGGAGGAGGATGAAGGCATGGCATTCCTAACTAGAAGATTCAAAACCAACGCCAGTCTTCGTTGGTCGGCAAGACGGATCCGACTTTATCCTTATTTAAAATATTAAGATAACTTCTTTTTTCCCCCATTATTTTTATTTTTAGTAATATTGTAAGTTTCACCCTTAGTTATTGGAGTATATCTTTCTTTAGTTGCATTTCCCATTGTAATTGTACGTAACGTTCAAATCTTAGTTATTGTCATTGCAATCCATTATCAGCATAAATCATCATCTTCAATATCTTACATTCCATTTAATTAAAATTTCAATTCCTCCACATTATTTGTTATTGTACTTTTAAATTCACTACCAAGTAGTAACTTTTTCGTACTCTTCATTGTGAATCAATACAAAAAAAAAATGAAAAGTGTATGCAATGTTTTTTCTTTTTTTTTGGGCAAAAATTGTGTGTAATGTTAAAAACCAATTTTTTAACATCTTATAGTAGAACTAGCGATTTTATCATGGGTTTCATTAAATATGAAAATATTTTAATAAATGAGTGGGATAAGTACATCAGCATATTATAACTTTTGTAAGGCATTCATTTGAGTGCCATAACATTTTTTTGCTTACTTAAGTGCTACAACTTTGAAAAAAAAAATCATTTAAGTGCCATCACTAATTTTCTTAACTAAAAATCTAACATGAATGCCTGAAAAAGCTAACATGACACCATCGAATATAATTGTTTTGAGTATTTTAATGTACACTTGGATATTTTTTTTATTTTCTTATTTATTTTGAATTTTTTTCTTTTTCTTTTGATTTTTTTTATTGATTTCCCCACTCCCGTTGACCCTTGCTAGCCACCACCAGCAACCTAGAGACCAAGGCCCGCTCACCCTCGACCATTGAGGTTGCAGCGACCTCGGGCAAGGGCCGTCGCGGCCGCGGGCAGGGCAAGAAGGCCCTCGCTAAATCTAAGTGAGGGCCTCCCGGCCCCGCCAACCATGGGTGAGGCAGCCCTCGCCGGCCAAAGGAAAAAAAACTAAGGAAAAATCAAAACAAAAATATAATTAAAATAATTAAAATAATAATAAAGCCACTTGTCACTAAAAATAAATAAATAAATAAGTCCACATAAGATGATTTCCTGAAAATAGCACTTAAGTAAACGATTTTACTCCGATGGGGTACTCAAAAGAGCAAAAAAACAAAAAGATTTTATGACACTCATGATGAACGGATCCCGTGAATGAATCGGATCGGATATTAGTCATTGAATATGAATTGCATATAAATTTGTTAAAACAGATTTATCAATTTGGGTCGAATCTTTTTCGACTTGACCCCACCCGACCATTTGATGGCATTACTTATACCCACAACGTGGTCCAGTAAGTGCCCTTGTCTTTTAAACTTCCGTCTTATGACGTGATGAGAACGAAATAGACCATATATTCAATATACCGGCATTGCCGAAGCAAATCCAGTACATGCATATTGGGAGAACAGGATCCTTTTACAGTAGCAATACGCATTGATTTCCACACTCCCCTTTCCAAAGAAATGCACAATATTTCGACTTGGCAGGTTTTCTGGGTAAAAATGAAAAGCATTGTACAAATCTAGAAAGGATTCTCACTTCTGTGGAAATCGGAAGACAAGCCTAGGAGTCCCAGTTCATGAACAATTCCTTCAAACAAAGTGATTGAACCACTAGTTTGCAGCGTCGATAGTACACCCTTCTTATGACTTCACATCACGGGTAGCTCAGTCGAAATGATAAGATCAAAGCTGCTCTTCAAATACGACAGTCCCGTGTATGCTGGTATTATATCTCAACTACAATAAGCTTGTCGATGTAGAGCCGATGGTGAGAATTTTTTATTCTCGAGAGGGAGATCCATACGATGCCGATGGTTCTCCTTGAAACTCCAAAGTCACGTGGTGTCTGATGGCATCTGAAAAGCCCTCGTCTCACTGGTCGAACTATTAGATTCCGACCATATGTTACTCAGATCGGTATGGTCAGGACTGCAAATGAGAATGGGTGTCCAGCAGAAAAGATGAAGATTAAGGCGATACCAGCGTAAGGTACTGGAGAGGCATACTTGACTACTATCTACACTACCTATACAAAGAAATGAGTAAGCTCAATGATAGTCCTCAGCTGATATTCTTCAGCATCTGCGCATTCGGCTTGAAAAGAGCATCTCGCAGGAATACCAGAGATCAAATCATTCAAGAAAGCAAACCCAGAGAGTGAAACTAATTCAAAAGGCCTTGTGTATAATACTAGTATTTACCCCCAAAAAAGAACCTCATCGTTTCATATCACTCCATCCGCTCGGAAGTCTCCACTTCCTATGCCAATAAATTGACACTCTCGACCACGATGGAAATCCAAAATTGTACTCTAGTGGCCAATCAGCAGGGCCTTCAACTATCAGAGGCAACCAGACATACCGGGATTCCCTCAAATCAGCTGGGTTCCATCTATCAGCCATGAAGATAAATGACCCGTGGAGCCCCGCCAACGGGAGGACAAATGTACCCTGTGCAAAAAAAGTAGTCAGCTGAAATATTTTGCCTCCACCGACGCATGGATTGCCCATTGTCTCCCAAGGCCCCATGATTGACTCCGCCGCATGGGCCAATGCCTCGTTTGGTGCCCAGCCAGAACACCCAGATGTAATCATGTAATAAGTTCCTTCATGCTTGAACAAAGCCGGAGCTTCCCTGTGTTGGCCCACGAGAATTCTCTTCACAACATGTGTAACATCAAGATAGTCATCCGTTAGAGGACCAATATGAAGTTCGCTATTGTCCTCAGAAGAATACACGAGATAAGCCATGCCATTATCATCTTTGAAGATTGTCATGTCTCGGCTCTCAAACCCATGGGGCCGCTTACTATAGAGGTAATCGAAGGGACCAGTGGGATAATCACTGATGGCAACACCAACTGCCGCTTTGGTATAGTTGGCATCATCTATGTGCATCCACATGACATACTTTCCAGTCTTTTCGTTGTAGACCACTTTTGGCCTCTCTAGCACGTTTGACTTATGGAGATCATGGGTTTCATTTGCTTCTTCAGCTGCTAAGACTATTCCTTCATTTTTCCAAGTCCACAAATCCTTTGAAGAATAACAGCCGACTCCTATTATGTCAACCTGGTTTCAACAAGTACCTGATGAATATAAAGGAAGTTCACAACTAAAGGAAGTACTTCAACAATGGACGAGATACTAATGCAAGCACGAAAGGCAAGCCAAGTCATTGCAAATAATGGGTCAGGTCAGATCGCAGTACCAATTGCCAGGAAAAGAATAAAGCAAAAGGCACAATATAAAGTGAAGAGACTGATCTGATATTATCTCCTCTTCAAAGCATCCCAGAAGAAAGTTATCAAAGAGAACTATTGTATAGACATAAATATTCTCAAGGCTCAAAAGCAATCACTGGCGATGCCATACACAAATAATCAGCTTTATGCAAACTGAATTGGCATAGTTAAAGAAAAAATGAAATTAATTGGCCATTGCCAGAGAGAGAAAGAGAGATGATTATCGAAGTTTGAAATAACAGCTACACTTAAGTTGCTTCTATTCCAATTGATCCATTCCGCATCAGAAGGCCACTAGAAAACCAACATCATCCTATATTACCTCGCGGCTACTTAACAGCAAACTGAAACAGATGGTAGAATTTGCAGAAGAAAGGAAGCTACTAACACAAGATCAAGAGTGTCACACCCAAAATCTCAGTACAGTAACATCAAGTACCCATGAATCAGTAAGACCATTTAAGGGAAAGGGAAAAAGTAGCATGGACTCATAGTTTTTGCTTTGTCTTGGCTATGGATAATTATGGCTATACACATTGAAGATGCAAGTGAGGATACAGTTTCGCACTTTTACAATAAGCACAAGGAAGACACACAGTTCCTAAGGCCACGTGCCCTCAGATTACAGACGTGCAATGACATCCAGCACCAGCACCATCCTCTATACTCTCAACCTAGCCAGTAATTTCCAAAACAAAACATTCTGAACGAGATTAGGAAATCTTCCCACTAATAAAAATTGTAGTCTCTAGGCATTTGTCTTGCATTCACAGTGATGAAGAATACTTGGATCTTAAGAAATTCACTATTAGTTAAATTGGTTAAAATAAGAAAAAGAGTGCAATGATGTAACACATATACTTGAGAGAAGTATCTCACTATTGCTGCAGTGGTCATTGTCAACAGAATACCTAAAATAACTTGACACATGTAATAAGAGCCGTCACTGCATAAAGTAAATAAACCAGATTCTCAGATTAAAGCTAACATGAAAAGCGCAATAGATGAAACCCGTTCATTATATTCTTAACTGGGGTCCAAATCAGGCTTTATTTTGAGAAAAACCAACACAGTAAGATTTTCCAGTGACCAAAATAAGCGATGATATAGGGCCCAATGTGTCTCTCTCAAATGCTTTATGACTCAATTTACCAAACAAATCATTTAGGACTCAATCAATCAAAGATAAATGTTTGCAACTCATATTGCACTCATCCCACTAAAATACAGAATGTTTATACAAAGACATAAGGATGCAAAAGATGTGTCATAAGAGTTTTTAGTCCACAAGCACGTATGGTGCTTCGACGCTCCACATACAATGTGAATCATCCAAAAGGAACCACTCAGCTGACTCAAAGGAGCAGACCTGCCCAGCAGTCAAGGCAAAGGAGAGACCTGCCCAACAATGGCAATCATCTACATACTTTTGGCTGAAAGCTTAGATCACGACCGAATTCACCTCAGATAACTATGGTAATAACCAGAGGACATGACCAAAGCTATCCATCAGTTGGTAAGAGATTTAAAAATTTCATCTATCCTAGGAAAAGCCAATCAGCTCAAATTTCAAAACGGAATGCCATGTATAGTGCAAGAAACAGGGAAGGTCAACAAACAATGATAGCTATTCTCTCAGCTAATGCTGTAGGAACAAAGACAAAACTAGAATGTTACAGGCATAAATTAATTAGGAAGCATAATTAACTAACTTTAGCCCCCCAAAGAACACAAAGGAGATTTACAATTGAGCGGATAAATTAGACATCTGAAGGAGATACTTCTAGATCAAGCAATTGGGTTTAGACAATAAGTTTGATTAAACAACTTACTCGTGCTAGTCCCTTTGGGGCAAGGAAAGTGGGACCATCTTTATATTCTCCGTACCAGTAATATGTCCTCGAATGCAAATCATACAGAATACCACCTCCATGGGCCTGAATGGGATTTCCTTCAGTGTCCAACCACATCCTCCCCGGAAAGTAGTAAGAGCTATCATTGCCCGTGTCCTTGGTTGGATCTATGGAACTTCGATGATCGGGAAAAAAGACATGCCTGATTTGGGAATTCTCATCAAGAAACTCATCGATCAAGGTGGTTTTCCTTTTAGGTCTCCGTTTTGCTGCACGAGGAGAACGCCTTCCACGAGGTGGAGGGATATGGATATTTTCCTCCTCAACCACCTGCAGTTCTTGAAAACTATGGTGGCTCATTCGCAACCCTGTCTCCTCCGCTTTGTTGTCAGTTTTATGGACAGTGGAATATAAATGAAGCAAAACGAGGAATCCCACCAAGCTCCATACCACAGCAGGCATTGAACATCCGCTCCCTGCATTCCAACCTAAAATTGTTGTTTTTCTGTGTTTGTTCCTCATCCTCATTTTCTATTCCACTCTTCTCTCTCTCCAGAAGAATGTTTCAATCTATATGCAACCTACAGAGGTGTGAAAAGGTATAAACATAAGCTGCCAAAAATATACAATCTATATTTCACGGCAACAACAAAAGTAATGATGATTTAAAGGAATAGATGTAATACAAAGTTATTGCTAGATGTAATACAAAGTTATGGCTACGTATCTGTAAAAAACTTTATCGAATCAAATTGCATCTCTGGTAGCTTTGCTTTTTGCATATCACATAAATCAAATGATTTCCACTGATCTGATACTACCTCTTAAGTTTGAAGCATCTCCATCTATAACTAGAATCCAAGGCCTTTCAATTGCAATTTTCTTCCATGAATAGCGAATGAGATCCCGGTACAACCAAATAGCACCATAATGTGGAGATCACTAGTGACTATAATAGCCGCAGTTAATAACAGAGATTGCAGTCTCTGATGCACCCATGAAGCCCCTCTGAATACGTGCACTGATGCTTTAGTACTGCAGAAAAAATTAGCTGTGCTCGATGTGTTTCAACTACGAATTATTTAACCCACCTTATGGAGGCCTTTCTTCTTTAATGTGCTATGACTTTTTATTTCAGCCCATGCTACACATCTTAATTTACCAGTCTCATAGAAATATCTCCCAGTCATCTGAATAATCTGAACTCATCCTTCCCATAAATTGCAGATCTCTAGATTCAAAGGGATTCAGTGGGCCAATTCCCCCAACCATCGGTAACCTTTGTAGACTTTACTGGCTGGATCCTGCAGACAATCATAGCTGGATCTATTTGGTTTCAAATGGAAGCATGCCTCGCCTTGATAAGAAACTTCACCAAAAAAAAAAAATACACTTGTATACGCATGTCTGCATGTTATTATCATATCTGTAACTGTGACCAGATTTCATCCTTGTTTTTTATCAGACTAATATTTTTCCTTGCATGCAATCATTTTGGGACAACCCAACTCTCTGACACGTTTCTTATCAACTTCAGCTCTGAGATGCATCTCATACATACATAAATTCTGATGATCACCAGGACGATGCATGTTAACTTGGGGCTTCTCGAGCCATATATTAAGAAAGTCAGCTCAGCTCTCTCTTGGCTCCCCCCAACACCCCCCCCCACACTCTCTTCCCCTCCCCCTCCCCCTCCTCCTCCTCCCTCTTCCCCTCTCTCTTCCCAGACATCTTTCTTATCTCCACATGACTACTTGAAGTGTCTCTCTGGGAAAGAGGAAGTGAAACAGTTGAGGATGGTAATGGCCAACTTATACTTTATCATATGAGAGAAATACTAGAGAATGTGTTGAAGCTGATACTCTTGGAGGTGGTTGATGCAACAGAAATAGGCTACTGAAATTAACGAATGAAAGCAAAGGCAGACTGACAGAGTACACGTGAACAAGGAACCAAATTGCTCTACTAATAATCACGCTTGAACAGCAAAAACAGCTGCTGTCAAACAAAGGTTACAATAAACTGGATCTCATGGAATAAGCTCAAAAACAGTGGTCCCTTTATTGATGCTAAGGAAGGAGACAGAATTGGTGAGAAATGGAAAAGCAGGAGAATTGGGAAACAATGCTGCTTTTACCATCAGAACTCGAAAAAAGAAACAGGTTCCTCACAAATCTAGGTATTTCGCTCCATTGCAACAGATCGAGTCCTACAGTCTAATTAGTCCCAAAACATGGGCGAATATGTTCAGTCAAAGTGGAACAGATGCCCTTCAACCGTGCAAAACGTAGCCAAATTGACTTAAAAGATGATATATTGTCCTAATGGATGATACGAGGTCAGCTCATCTTGTCGTATAAATGACAAAGAGAGGGGGAAAAAGAACCGTAAACAACCCAAAACTTCTTCGAAGAATTGAGGTTCTAGCACCGATTAAAAAAAGAAATTGCAACCCAGAAATTATCAGCCAAACGGCAAATTCCCATTTCGGAAATCATGTTCATCCCACAAATTTCAACTCCTCCCGCACTATCTCAAACTGAAACTCAGAGGCACGTATACGTCGGGTGCTGAAAAAAGACAGCAAAAGCAAGAGCGCTAACCATAAATTTGTCCGACAAGCCGCCAAACAGTTGAATTATCATCGTATGGGTAAATTAACATCCTGTCAAAACAACTGACCTGAAAACAACCCAATCGCGAGCATCGCAGAATTTGCAAACGTGTAGCTTCGCAGCTGATACTTCTTCAAGCTGACTCAAACCCAGAAAAAGAGAAGGCAGAATAGCCCTCTTCAGCTTCCAATGCGCAGTCTCAGGCAAACTTTTGCCCAATTTGACGTCGAAATCAAAACCCAGTAGAGAGAGAGCGGGTGGGTATGGTTTTCTTTGGGGTTGCGCTTTGAATTGGATCAGAAGCGGTTGATGATGATTAGGACTCGTGACCGAAGGACCCTCTCGGCTCGTGCCTGGTGTCAGTAGGGAACTTGAAGGCGTCTCTCGCAGGGGATGGAGATGTAATGGCGATTCATCCATGGTGGTTAAAACTCGCCTCTCCATTCACCTCCCATTGACTTCATTTTCTGAGCCTGAGAAAGCTACCTCAGCAAATGAAAAAGAGGGTCTGGACATGGACCCGTGAACCAGTGAAGAAAGACAATGGCCTCTTGCGAGCCTCGAGCATTTGGCACTGTTCAATTTGGAGATCGTCAGTGCCCCCTCTGACTCAAATTCATGACGTGCAATCAAATCCTAAGGATCGTTATCATGGGAGACGATCAGTGACACCTGGCCTGATACTTGACTTATGCTTTGTTTGGACAACCGCCCAACCTCTTTCACTTCTACTTAAACTCCGTTTGTTTCATGGAAAATATTTTCCTCAATTTTCGGTATTTAGAGGCGGAAAATGAATGGTTAACGGAAAATGTTTTTTAGTCAACAAAAAAAACCTTCTAAAACTAAAGAAAATGATTTCCTCTTTTTGAGAAACGGAAATCATTTTCCTCCTTTACTTCTTCCCTTCCTCTTTTCGTCTGTCGCTTGCACTCCACGACCTTGTCCATCGCCATTTCAATTTCAGCCAAACACCGGAAAAGGAAGTCATTTTCCTGGAAAATGATTTCTTGAAAAATATTTTCCAGAAACACTTTATTTTCTGTGAAACAAACGGAGCCTTAATATTTGAAAAATTAGTAAAAAGAACGATCCCGTTCAAAAAGTTAAAGTAGCAATAAAATCAGTGAGAGTTGTACTGAAATACATACGTGTAATAATAAATTACGCAAACGACCTTTCAACTTCGGCCAAATATATAATGTATTCATGAATTTTAAATTAGTTCAATGTGGCCCATTTAATTTTAGTTTAATATACAGTGTTGTTTTTGAACTTTTAATTTGTTCAGTATGGCTCCTAAACTTTTTGCACATGTTAAATTTAGTACATAGACTACATGAAAATAGTCAAGTTTAAGGACAATATTACAAATTAGATTAAAATTCAAGGTATCGTATTGCTCATTAGATCTAAATTCATGAATCATTTTTGTCATTATATATAATCAATATAAAGATCACATAAAGAGTTCCTCAATATTGGATCCTTTCAATCATAGAAAAGATTGATGATGATGATATTTGTCCCCAATCATCATTTTGTTTTGTCCGACTCATTTCGATTGTTAATCCATATAAATGTGGTCTCTTTATCGAATTTCTTGATAATTGAGATTGTTAGAATATCGAAAAAGCAAAATGTAAAGATAGATATGTAGAGGATCTTGAGTCACAAAATGTTTGAAATGTTTAGCATTTCTGCCTGTATTGCTATATAAAACGATAACATCTTGATGGTACAGTTAATAAATTAGTTTTTTTTTTAAGAAAAAGTGGAAATAAATGTGTGTTTGGGCTCACTCAAGGAGTAATGGTAGACTTACAAAAGCTGTTTCGTAAATTTGTTTACCCCTTCGAACAGTGGAGCGTGTTCAAGCATCATTGAAAACCAACACATCATTTACCAATTTTGTAAAGTAGTATTTTGTTTTTAGTTGAATGTAAAATAGTATTAATGAGTCTAGGATTTTCCTATTTTAAATTGCCAAAAAGGAAAGATTTTCTAACCTTTTAATAATCATGAAAAAATTTTGACTTCACAGGGCTCCATTTGTTTCGTAGAAAATGAACTTTGCTCAAATATTTTTTTTCAAGGAAATAGATTTTATTTTCCTATGTTTGGCCGCATTCTGCAAATATGAAATTGAATTTTTGATGTTGGTCAAGGGAAAACTATGAAATTAATATTTGAGGAAATATCTCAAATACAACCCAGGTGCTAATGTCCAGCTAAAGACTTGGCCCGAGCGCTTGGGTCTCGAGACCAAGAGGCAAGGTCACAAGCCAAGCGTTAGGGACTTGAGCTTGACCACGGGTGACCCAAGCTCAAGTGTAGGGAACTCAAGCCCTGCAACCTAGGTCCCGACCGTCAGACCCTAAGGGTATTGAGCACGAGATCTGAGGACCCGAGCCCAATCTCAATTGGCCGTAGCCTAGCATTGGGGCCCCAAACTTGGCCTCGAGGAACCTGGGCCTAATGGCTAGGGTCCCGAATAAAAGCACTAATGTCCAATCGCACTTTCATATATGATTTGTTATGTCTTTAGAAAAAGGTCATTTGTTGAAATAGAATGTATGATCTATTGACAATGAAAAATTATCTGTTAACGCATTTTTTAGCAATTGGAACGAGGGACATTTTCCATGAAATATGTGTTGATATTCATATTTCGAAAAATATTTGTAGTGTTTTATAATTGAATAAATAGTGAAAACCCTTCGGTGCGTGAAAAAAGAAAAACAACTTCAAAAAGCTACTCAAAACGTAAAGTATCCCGATTTGACCGAAACAAAAAAAAAGAACACATGAAGTACACCAATATCTCAAAAAATAGCCATGTCTTCGTTTCTATTTCCAATTTATATTCAACCCAAATACGGTGTCTATTTAACATGTCAAAAAAATTGAAATTCGAATATAATATCGTGTTACGCGACAGGACACGTTAACTATATTTAATATATGAATTCTCCATTAGTGCACTTATCTTATATCCATTACATGTATCGCCAAGTTTGTCGGGTACTATTTGTTTCACGGAAAATGAAGGATTTATAAAATATTTTTCTAAAAATGATCGTTTGTATCACCTAAAATAATTAGTCCACTGAAAATGTTTTCATTTTCGATAACAATTTATGTCTAGATAATTTCGTGGGCAATAAAAAAAAATTAGAAAATATTTTTCAAATTACTCATTTTTCGCTAAATAAATACAGCATCACATGATTTTCGTTTTTATTTTTTTTATACCAAAATTGGCTTTGCACAATTCATTTGTCAAATTTTTAACTCTAGTATGGACGGTTTCTCTGAGTGAATTTTCGTGACTCTTGCTTCGGCGGCAAAACAACGAACACGGGAAACCGAATAAAGAAAATCTTGCGCTATCCAAAAGAATTCAGTTAAGACGAAGGGCACCGTGCTCAACGGGCTTTTTTTTTAAAGGTATTCTCGCGGGTAAGCAATCGAGCGAGAGGTTAAAATTGTAAATTACTTGTTATACCCCATAATCTATAATTAGTCCGAAGACCCTATCCTTTGTAAGGTGTTTGTCGCAATAAATGTGTCGTGATCTTCTCAAGATGCTAGAAACGAAGTGGTGCCCTAAAATAATTAGGCCTAGTCTTCTGCATGATTGGCAACGTCTATTTCAATTAAACGTTGGGAAGATCGTGTTCGTGCCCAATTTTAAGCCTTTAGACCAATTATAATGATCGTCCACGTGCATCGTCTATTCATTTGTCCTTCGTGAAGGTGGTTTTGCTGGCTGGTGAGCGAAAGTTGGTGAGCTTGGCGCACGAAACAAGCTGGCGTCAAAACCACTACGGAACCCCAAATGCTTCACATAAATTACGACTGATGCCCTTTTGCAATAAATGTTTAGATAGATCGTGTCAGAAATTCTGAAATTCGCAAAATGCAAACAAGGGACCAAAGTGCATTTACATGGGGCAGGGGATTTTGATACATTTATCTAGAGAAATTTTGAAGTGCCATTATTTTTTCAAATAAGGACATGAAGTAGTCACTTCTTCAAGTAAGGGCTTGGATTGGTTATGATTGTTTCAAATAAAGTTGTAACCTCACCGGCCGACTAAATATTCTGGCATGTCAAGGGCATTTTGTTCACAAATACAACTTTACCTTAATTTTTAGTTAAGTTAAATTAAAAATTAAAACAAAAAGCTAAGACAAAAGGTGGGAATACAGACAAGAGGGTTGCCCTCCTACTTGTTGTCGATGGGGTGGTTGCAATGGCTGGTGGATTGCCGATAACCCTCGCCCAAATCTAGGAAAGGGTTGCGGCCATCTCTAGGCAATAGCAAGGATCAACAGGTCTCGCTTATGTGTTTTTTTAACTTTTTATTTTCTCTATCTTTTTTTAAAATAGAAAAAAAAATAAAATGATGAAAATGCCATCAACCAATCGGGGAGTCATGCATGGCCACTTCAAGCCATTATTTTAAGATGATGCCCACTTCAAATCCTTATTTTAAAAAAATGAGGTTATTTCGAGCCTAATTAAAAATTTTCCTCTATCTAGTAATGCCTATAGCTACAGCCATGAAAACAAACATAAAGTTCAAATTCTTTGCAATTATGGGAAAACTAAAATATATATATATATATATAGAGAGAGAGTAGATTCAGCTTTGAAATTTTTATACAAAAAGTAAGGAAAATAGAGCTACGTGTGTGATTACGATGCGGGTAAATCGAAGATAAAACTCAAAAAAGCCAGAATCAGAGAAAATGTGCTTTTTCCGGAGCTTGGAGCTATTCCCACAGTCAAGATCATTTTACAGTGATTGTTAAAAAGATGGATGCGTTGGATGTACTTAATAGCTGACGCAGAGAGAAGGAGCCGAAGAAGAAGTGGGCTTTGGGCCGAACATGTTAACGTTTCAAACATGGCCACGAGCCGATCTAAGCCCGGAACCGGCCCGGTCAAATTCGAAACCAGCCCGTTGGCCAGTTCGGTAGTTCCAAATAGGAACCAGCTTGTGGCCATAAGGGTCTAGTTCTGGTTTCAGTTCCACATATTTTGTGGATCCGAAACCGGTGGTTCAGAGCCATTGGAAGCCAGCGGCCAACATAAAAAAAAATTTAAAATTCTATGAGAAAAAATTTATAAATGCATATTCCATTTTTCATTTGTTCACACAAATTCTCTCAAGTCTCTCAATTCTCTCAAATTCTTTCTAACTCTCAAGTCTCAATTACATTCTCAGTTTTCTAATTTCTAATTTTCTTTATTTACTATCTCCTTTAATAATTTCCCATATCAAATTTTTTTTCATACCATATATTTTTACATATATCTAAAAAAAGGTAAGTTGAAGTAAAGTTAGTGGCAAAGGCAACAGCACAATGGAAGAATTTGATTATCCTAATATAGAGCAAAAATCAAAATCGATTCGGAATAATTGGCAGTTCGAAACCGCCAAATTGGAACCTTAAGTGACGGTTCTGGTTCTAGTTCCCCTAAATTTGGAACCGAAACTGGCAGTTTATGAATCAGAACCGTGGCCATGCCTAGGTCTGGATGCTCTTGTAACATCACAACATCTTTTTTTCACACACGCTCATGATATTCTTCCACAATATATATATATATATTTGTCTAGTAGTAAAATAAATCTCGTCTTTTCTCCTACATCACATTTGACATTAATTGGCTAATTGACTGTTCAAATATATGCAATTAGGCATGCCCTGCGCTTGTGCAGGCTAGGTAAATAATTCAATGTAAATAAGACAAATGGTGGATCACATTCCGAGTTACATTTATTAAAATAGTGAATTTAAAGGACATTTTGAGCCGAACTTGTTACAATAAGGCTCCATTTGTTTGGCAAAAAATATCTTTCGGAAAAACATTTTCCTCATTTTTCGATGTTTGGGGGGCGAAAAATGAGTAATCAAAGAAAATATCTTCCGATCAATGGAAAATGCTCTTTTGAAATTGAGGAAAATTATTTTTGTTTCTGAAAAACGAAAATCATTTTCTTTGTCTTTCTAACTGCTCCTTCCCCTCGCGAATCACTTGCCCATTCACCATCATCATAATCAATCAAAACTCTCTCTCTCTCTTGTCACGACCTAAAAATTTCATGAATGGTGAAATTCGAAGTTAATTGATTATCAAGTTAATTGACTAATCTAATTCGAACCCTCCTAAATTCTACCGAATCGCAACTTAGGTTCTTTTTATGGAAAGTTCACGACCTAAAAATTTCCTGAATGCTGAAATTCCAAGTTAGTTGATTATCAAGTTAATTGACTAACCTAATTCGAACCCTCTTAAATTCTACCGAATCACAACTTAAGTTCTTTTTATGCAAAGTTCATTTAATTTGGAGTCACTACTAATCGTTCTTGGTAGGTCGATTAGAAACATAAATAAATTAGTGGAAGAACTAAATTACTTCTACGAATTAAAGATTCAAAGTCGGGGGACTTGATTATGCTAGATTACTCTAACGCCCTTTTGGTACCATTTTATTTCATGAAAAATTATTTGAGAATGCAGCATTGATCGATTTTAACTTAAGGCACTAACAAAGGTTGTCATACGGATGCACAAACAATTAATCGAACATAAAAAAATCAAATAAACTCAGGGAGCATGCGCCACACAAAATGTTTCTTTTTTGGTTGGTTTTTGTTCTTTCTTTTATAAATGCATGAAAAGTTACACTATATGCAATGGATAAAATTATTCTAAAATGCAATGTCATAAATTAAATGCGAATCTAAAAAAAATTAAATGACATGACATAAAATGACGTGGCAAAAAATGACATAACACAAAATGACATAGCAAAGATAACATGGCATAAAATATGACATGATGACGTGGCATATGCGAATATGACATATAGATGTACAGTATTACGACTTCCAGCAGATGGCTCGGCTTACCGATTCTAGGGTTTAATAATGTGGAAATCAAAATACAAAAGATGGAATACAAGAGATCTTTATACCACCTAGTAGGGGGCAGAGCCTACTGCGTTATGAGGTTCTGATTTTTTAAGTGATAAATGCAGAAAATTGCAATAAATAAAGATAAGTATTAAAATTCCCTAAAGCTGGAAAAAGAGAGTAAATTAACGACTTTTGTGCAGTGTTAGAACCTCCAACAAATGGCTTGACCTACCAATTCTGGGATTTGATGATGCGGAAATCAAAATACAAGAGATGGAATGCATAAGATCTTTACACCACTAAGTAGGGGGTAGGCCCTACCGCAATATGGAGTTCGGATCTTTTAAGCAAAAAATGCAGAATATTGTAATATGAATATGACATGTGGACTATGCATAGCTAGACTGTAAATGGTATGATCACATCGCGAAGATCCTCGGTTGCGATTCATGATCGGACATTTAAATTAGGGGGGACTTTTAATCCTACAAAAAAAAACAAAAAATTAGATTGCAAGGATACTAACAAGATTTGACAAGGAAAATTCTAATTTAAAAAAATTATTCTTCTCCTCTTTTGGCGTGAATTCCCAAGTGCTACCGAATAGATTCCTTGAGAACTTCCCGAAATCTGATTTTCAGGAATTCTCCTTCAAGATTTGTCTCGTGAAATCTTCCTTGTAAATGATCAATCTAGTGTTTGGCAAAGTAAAATAGAGAGTTGGTACAAGTGGACGTCGGGCACACCGGGACTGTAGTTCGGCTTCATGGCCAACAAACTTATGACCTTTGGTGGAGGTAAGTGGACCAGCAAAAACGTCAAGGAAAACCGAAGTTTTAAGGTCGCCTATGGTGGTGTCGCTCGTAGGTGGAGGACTCGTCTTTGGACCGAGGAGAAATCCACTCATCATCGGATTGGAGGTGTTTTATGGTGCGCATGACAACCATTATGTTCCAGAAATAATTTCTGGAACAGAAATAAATTTTTCTATTTCTGTTCCAGAATGAGTTTCTGAGCCAAAAAAAGCGTTTGATAACAACATAAAATTTCTGTTCCTGGAATAGAAATTCGTTTGATAACAACAAAAAATTTCTATTTCTGAAACAAAAATTCACATTTTTTTATTTTTATTTTTATTATGGTGTTCTAAAGATGGCAATGATCATCAAAAGGTCCTCGTATCAAATACACATCTAAAGACCGACTTTGCTCGTTTGCTTCCAAGTAGGATACGTGCTTCAAGTAATTTGAAAATTTGCGTGGATACGTGCTTCCAAGTAGGATACGTGCCATGGAGTTCCATCTTTCACATTTTTCTGTTATTTTGTTCCCTTGCAAATAGGAAAATTTGCGTGGATGATATCTATCAATGAAATCTCAAGTAATTTCAAAATGACATGTTTTCATATAGTTTCATAATACTATAATCTCCATTTTGATCACGTTGTCTGATTATGTGGTATTCACGCTACTTCCATTCCCCTCCATAGTACCTATGCCATCACACGAAACAATAACAAAAACACAACAGTTAAGTAAGGAATTCAATAACATTCAACAGTAGTCATAGTATCATAATTGCATCCTAAGAAAAACAACATCTCAATTACATCATTCATAAGTCAAATACAAATCCATAGTATATTTCGCAACATCTACTTAAAGATATTCAAGAAGTCCACGCCTCCTTTCAGGTAGAGCTACCATGAAAGCCTCTCTCCAGGTGGGATTAAGACATGCTTGGTTCACAGCTTTGTTATAGAAATTCTGGTCTAAGTCAGACATTCCATTTAAGATGCCAACCACTACTCCAATAGAGTAGGGGTCTATACGTGATGGGGCCTGTGAGGTAACGGAGCCACTTGTTGATTGACCTGTCCTTACTTTTATCATTTCTTGAAGGGCTTTGCAAGTGTTAGAAATATCTAATGTGCTGCTCTTTCCCCTCCTCTTGGCATTTGGAGTCCTATCTAACTGGTGCTTCTCACGAACTCAACTGGAAGACACGCTAGGTGCGAAGATTTCCTCATGAATATGTTGTTCATTAAGTTCTTCCGGATCACCTCTTGTCACCAACAACACCACCATTGTCACCATCACCACCACCATTGTCATCTCCCTTTGACACCACCAAGCCTTCTGCATTTCCTGATGCATAATCCCCAGTAGCATAGGTATCACCAAACAGAATACACAAATCTGGATATTGAGGAAACCCATCATGCCTGAATCTAGCCCAATCTTTATTTTCCTGCAATTTTGCAAAAAAAAAATTGAGATACATCAACAGCATAATCAAAACTTGCACCCACAATAAGAACAAAATGACCTAACTAAAGAGATACCTTGATGTGAGACTCCCATATAGATGGCTCATCCACTACGACCGTTTTGTTTACATTATCCCATCCAAATCCAGTTTGTGAGAGAAGCTTCTTGAAACTGCTATATTGTGCCCTTAGTTTGTTTGCCCTGTTCTTCAACTGAACTAAAGTCACGTTGAGTCCTGTCTGTTTATTGAATTCGACATGTATGTTATTCCACCCTGCTTTGTTGTAGGTAGAGGTGGTGCGATTTCCCTTCTTCATCTCTTCTACCAATGACTTACAAAAGTATTGGTCAAAGGCTCAGTCCACTTTACCATAACAGTCTCTTTTTGGGATTCCATCTAACCTTAACTGGTTGAGCATCAAAAGTAGATAGTATCAAAATTGGTTGAGTGGACAGAATCTAATGGTTGCCATTGTTAGAGTAAATCTGGCGGAGATGATATGTCCAAGATGAATAAAAGAAAATGAAGCACGCAGCAGAGCAAAATAGAAAGGATAAAACCAACATACAGCTCAACAAGGAAAGAACTTTTCATTACCTGTGACGTCTGACGCGATGGATAGGCGGGGAGGAAAGGTCGCGAACAATAGCTCGTGGTTCCGAAGTATATTTCGGGAGACAAGTGAGGCGAGATACAAAGAAGCGTGAGACTTTGAAAGACCCTTCGTAGTTTTCTCACACCAAGCAAAACAAGACTGAAAAGCAGTTATAGATCTGCGAAGGAAGAAGATAATGGTCAGCTATGTTAACGCACTATGAAAACAAACTTGAGGAAGATAATGGTCACATAGCTTTAGCAAGCCCAGAAGGAGGAGATTTGATAACACGAAATTTTTTTTTTGGTAAAGCGATAACACGAAAATTCACCTTTGCCAATATCAAGAGAGGGGCTCCTTGAAGATCATCATTCCAAAGAACTTTTTCTGCAAGGCACATCATGAGAAATTTTAACGGTTGCAGTCTCCTACATATGCGTGCCGGAAACCACAAATTGTAAAGAACTAGCAAACAACAGAGTGAACAAAAGCAAAAGCCGCTGCCTCTCAGTTTGAATTTCTGCCTGTAAACTGAACTTTTAGATAGACATACTAATTACAACAACCAAAGTACACCAATGAGTCGAAACATATCTACGTCCTCTTCGCTTTCGTATCATTGACAATGCCATGCATAGGCAAGTAAATGGGCACCATCCAAAGAAAAATAAAGCTCGATCATTGAACTACTCAAATTTGACAATGAACAAGAAAGCCAGTAATGTCCAAATTAACCAAACAGCAAGACAGGCACCACAAGCACCCAACCACCACCAGAGATATTGTGATGATTTTTTCACACTTACTTTACTTTCAAAATTTCAGCCACCATTAAAGAGCTATATCAACATACGAAATACCGGGAAACAAAGAAAATGTAAGCCAAAATTTCCTATATAAGTGGAAAATAAAAAAAGAATCCTCCAAAAATGCACAACGAAAACGTACACTTTATGAGCTCCTCTAAACTTAAATGCACCAACTAGCCCGTTTTTTTCATTGATAAAAGCTAGACATGCAACTAAAGCCGATCTTTAGTGTAACATAAAATGACTTGCTTATCAAGTAAAAATGCATTGATAAGTCTTGCTTACTGAAACTACTAGCTTTGTGGTTTGTTTACCTCGGCTTCAGCTTTTTGGAGGTCTGAACATCTTCTTTCAAGTCTCTGCTCATAAATAGATCCTATTCTTTTAAGTGCAACTGCCTTCTGCTTAAGGGAACTCAGTTGGGACCCCATAGTATCCAACCTGGAGAGGAACGCCACACAAACAACTTTAGTTCACACTCACCACAATTCTTCTAAGTGCAACTTTAGTATCCAACCAGAGATATATTTCAAACCAGAAATGGGTTCATTAGTGAGCACCACACTTCCAGATAATACCGTGAGAGCATTTCTTCTTTTTACCAAGCTTATGCAGAAGCGTTAGAAAGGATTCGACAATTAATTTATTATGTCCAAAGAAATGAAAGAGGTCAGACTCTATTCGTGATTGCAGCTACTAGTCATGTCCCTTATAGTAATATTTTCATAGACTCTTGACTTATTGCAAAAGGTAAATTGTAGGTAACTATACAGTCAAGACCCCTCTGTGAAGAACTAGAGAAGGACAAAATAAACGTATGTGCCAGCAAAAGATTGCATGTTCATACAAAGTAAAGGAGAAAAAAAAAATTGTTCCCTGCTATCCACTCGTATTTAGCAATATTGCTGGACATATAGCAATGCCCCAACCCCCAAAAACCACATAACCAAGAAAATAGTAATAGGAAAAATTGAAAGTCTGTGTTCACTGCAAGCACCTTTAGAAGATGCACAAGGATGCTCTGAGATGTATCGAAGGTACGCAAGTGGAAACTGGACAGAGAACAATTCTAATAAGAATGTCCACCAGAGAAGATAGGATACTGTAATTCGAAGGTCCATTTCCTTCCAAGTGGACATAATCTAATGGTTGCCCTGAGGCCCTGGCATACACTCTAATATATTCTGCAGAGCTGATGAAAAACGCCGTTGACCATGGAAATCTCCTCTGACCAACTTCAAAACAAAATCACCTCGTAGCATCCAAGCCGTCTATGTATGGAAAGCGCACAAGCATGTAAGACTAAGGAACCAATTACGAAACAAACAAGAATGAGCCCCTGTAGCTAAGCCAAGAAAGAACAGAGTAACTTTGAAACAAAAACCTAACCACGATCCGAGTTTCTAACTCCATGTCTGTGTTGACACCTGATTTTTAATCATCTTTTCTCTTTTAAAATTAATAAAAAAAATTTATAAAAATTTATAAAATTAAAAAATCAACTTTGGGGACCTTGGCCAAGCCTAGAGAACCAATTTTGACCAAAAAATAATTTTTCATATTTTCAGTATTTTTCGATATTTTTATTTTTGAAAATTCATAAAAAAAAGAAAAAATGAGAAAATTGAAAAATCAACTTTGGAAGCCTTGGCCAAGCTTAGGCAACTATTTTTGAGTAAAAAATAATTTTTCATATTTTTTGTATTTTTTTAAATTTATTTTTTAGAAATTAGGAAAATATTTGATAAATAATAGCATTTGAGGCCACAAAAATACATAAAAATAGTCAATATTTTTCCTTCAAATCCCTTTTCATGTTGGCCATTGTAAATTAAAAAAATCCAATTCGGGGTCGTGTATTCCTTCACGAGCATAATCTCGAATCGGGCCTAAAAAAATTCAATTTGAGTCAATTTATTTTCATTTTTCACTTTTAGGAGTTGTGACATTGTTCTCTAATATTTCAAATTTTTATCTTGGCCCAATTATACCCAGAATGACTCAATTTTACAAATAGGGCTTTAATTAAATTTTGCATTATTTTCAATAGGAAGAAATGAGCTTAAATTCAACATGCGGTAAGTGTGTCGAAAAATGTGAGAAGATTTGGACTTAAAGAAATATTTCTCCAAGGACTGAATTGTAAATACTTAAAATCTCTTGGACTAGAGTACAAATACCTAACACTTGATGGATTATTTTATAAATAACAAAAGGAAGAGTTAGTAAATAAATTAGAATAGAGAAGGGAAGATGGAGAAAAGAAGATGAAGATGGGAGGATGGAGAAGAGGAGATGGAGATGGGAAGATGGAGAAGAGGAGATGGAGAAGAGAAGATAAAGAAAATAAGATGAGAATAGAGAATGGAAGATGGAGATGAAGAAGAGTTAGTAGAATGGGAGATAGATATGGAAAAGGGAAGATGAATATGAAGAAGAGTTAGTGGAGAAATTAGAATGGGATAAATATGGAGAATGAAAGATGAAGATGAAGAAGAGTTAGTGGAGGGATTAGAATGTGAGATATAGATGGAGAAGGGAAGATGAAAAGGAAGAAGAGTTAGTGGAGAAATTAGAATGGGAGATAGAGTTAGTGGAAAAATTAGAATGGAAGATAGATGAGTGTGTTATAAAAGGAGGAATAAGTGAGCTTGAGAGGATGAATTTTTTGGGAGAGAAAATTTTGGATATTTGAGAGGGTTTTGGAAGATTAAAGAAAAATTTGAGAGAAAGAAAATACCAAAAGAGAGAGAAAATTTTGAAGATGATGGGAGTTTAAGGCTATGGGTTATCATCACAAATTCCTTCATCGATCAACATAAATCAAGAGTTCATCCTCGTCAACGAGCAAGCAAATTCGAGCTAAGTGTTTTTATTTATTTATTTATTTGTGGTTTTAGTCTCGAATTAGCACAAATTGTATACACTTTCTCCATCTCTCTTTTTCCCATATTTTGTGGCAGGTAAAAAAAAAAGGGGACAACTTCGTATCAACGATAAATTCCATGAAGGCGCAAAGTGATCCCAAACAAATTCCAATGTGCCCATCAAATTTGCAGCCGACCCGTCAACGGATTTTAGTTCAAATTGTTGAAACAATTTGTTGTATTTTATTTTAAAGAGCTAAAACCCTAGAATGGAGAGGCAAAGCGCATCTACTGGAGGTCATTTATTTCATAAAATTTAAATTCCTACACCATCAAACCCCAAAGGGAAAAGCCAAGCCAATGCTAGGCCGCCCATTGGAGGTTTTTACTTACTACAATTTAAATTCATGCACCATTAAATCCCAAAGGAAAGAGCCAAGCCAATGCTAAGCCGCCCATTAGAGGTTTTTACTTACTGCAATTTAAATTCCTGCACCATCAAACCCCAAAGGGAAGAGTCAAGCCAATGCTAGGCCGTCCATTGGAGGTTTTTACTTATCGTTATTTAAATTCCCGCAATTTAATTCATGTACCATTAAACCCCAAAGGGGAGAGCCAAGCCAAGGTTGGACCGTCCATTGGAGGTCTTTATTTACTGTCATTGACTTTCTGCCGTTTAATTTTTGATTCACCAGACCCCAAAGTGAGTAGATTGTAACACTGCATAGAAGTCGTTAACACACTCCCTCTTTCGGCCTTAGGAAATTTTTAAAACTTTGAAAATAAAAAAATACCACCCATGCATCTTATCTAAAAAGTGAAAATACAAAAAGAGAACACCTCATTAGAGTCTTAGAAATAAAACAAGCTTGAGTTGCCAGATTAGGATATCCATGAAATTAAGATACCGAAAGGGCATTAGTTTTAATTAACTAGTGTAACTAAGTCCCCGAACTCATAATCTCCGGTTTGTAGAAGTAATTTAGTCCTCCCGCTAATTTACTTAGGTATCTAATCAACCTACCGAAAATGATTAGTGGCGACTCCAAATTTTAAAACCATTTGAACAAAAACCAAAGTTGCGATTCGGTAGGACTTGGAAGGGTCCGTATTAGGTTAATTCATCTAATAAACCTAATAATCCGTTAACCCGATCGAAAAAAATTCTTAGGGTCGCAACAGTCCGCAAGACCACGGCACCAGAAGAAACTAATACGCTCTATTGGATCGCTAAGGCCTTGGTCTTTTCGAAACAAAGAAAGGATAAGACCTAAAATGCACGACCGAAGACGACGGATTGAAAACTTGAAAGCTCAAAACATCATCGAACTGGAATCTACTGCGACACTGCGTAATCATAAATTTGAAAGCTAGAAAGTTACCTCCTTTGATTCTCTAGTGAACCACTATCTCCATTCCTGAGGTCGATTCGGCAGCAGTAGCAGAGAACCTAGATGAGTACTCACAAGAGCAAACAAACCAATCCACAATCCAAAGCACATACCATGAATCCAGCGAAACAAGCTGCAAATCATTCGCTCAAAGCGAGCTTCGTCGTGCCAGAAGAAACTTCGGCAGAGAGTGAGTCAGGGGAAGCGAATAATTTCAAAGAATCGCAGCGAAGACCTAGAAATTGAAAGATGAAGTCAGGGGAAGCGAAACCGATTAAGATGGAGATGGAACTTCCCTGAACAGGAATCTGAAACAAAGGGCAAAAACGACGCTTGCCAGAAGGAGAGGGCACATTTGCGGGGAGATTGTTGTTCTTCTTCGATGCTCTATATGAGGAAAGCGTAAAGAGAGAGAGAGAGAGAGAGAGAGAGAGAGAGAGAGTAGCACGATGCCTACGCGTTTTCTATTTCTGTTTCTCTAGAAACAAAAAATTTCTATTTCTCATTTTGGCCCAAAATCGATTTCTGAAACAACTTTTTATTTTAGAAATAGAAAAATAGATTTGCCTTGCCAAACGAATTTCTGTTCCAACAGAAATAGAGAAATAGAATGGCTCTCATGCGCGCCCTTAGAGGATACTTCCACACAGAGTAGTCCACCAATCTTCTTTAATTTTGAAGTTTAGACCTTGTGAGAGTGGTGGTCTTACCACCCACTTGAGGAATCACAAGGACGTCGTTCTCACGAAGGTCTAATATTCTCCTAAGACCGCATTCCTTATTCTTGGACTTCTTATTCTTCAGTTGCAAATCATACCAAGCAGTACCGAGAGAGCCATTATCAGCATCGAAAACAAATGAAACTGGGATGTTCAATTGTCTGATGAAATCGTCATGGAAGTACCTGTCCTCATCCAAAACAGTGAGGACAAGCTCCTTGTTTAAATCCTCAACCTTGAAGCTAAATTCCTCTTCCCAGCTTGGGTTCAAGCTCTTCTTCATCATTTTTGTCCTGAACTTGTGCCTTCCTAGCTGAAGCCGAACGTACGGATCACTGAACCCGTTCAGATCCATCGCCGATATGTTCCTAGCTTCAATCACCAGAGCATAGACCTTCATAGCTGATATCGAATACGAATTTGACTCGGGACCTAGAATTGCTCCGGACCCAAACCAACAAGCTCCCTCAACACTCAGAATCAAGAAGAAAAAAAAAAGGAAACTTTTCTCTACCCAAATACTTGATACGAACGAGTGATCCAGCAGAAATAATCAAGTCAACAAATGGTGAAGAGCCGCGTAAGTCACACGGGGATTGAGTCATGAAATGACAAGAGCTTTACGTCACCGGAACGAGCTCAAGATAAAGGACATCAACCTCAGAAGAAACCGACCTAAAATCGATGCCGACAATGAACACACAACGCTGTAGAAACCAAATGATCAGTGCTCGAAGGGAAAAAGAATCAAGGCATGGTCAGAGTACGGCTCAATTCACCAACAAAGACCATCACAGATTCACAGAGCGAGTAAAGAGAGAAGACGCGAGAGAGATCAAGAGAAAAATGGAGATCACCAAACCATTCAGCAGCAGCAAGAAACCCACATAAAAAAAAAATCCAGAATTGGAGTTGCGAGAGCAGATAAATCAAAGGGAATTCAATAATGAGGATCCCTAGCAACCGAAAAATTCAAGTTTGGACTGAAAAATGAGCTCCTTCATCATTGCCTCCCCCATCCACCATTTTCTTTTCATCCTTTTTTTTTTATTTCCAGAGCACCCCCCCCCCCCCAAATGAGCATCCACCCCTTTTTTTTCTTTTTCATCGTCGTGCATCATCATCATTTGACGCCCTCCTCACTTTTTGCTTCTTTTTTTTACTTTGTTTTGGTCACCTCCCTTTTCTTTCGGTGCCGAGAGCACCCATTCACCATTCCTCCTCCAAATTTCTCCACTAATGATGGTCTCCTCCACTCCTCCATCGAAAGCATGCAGAAGGATTGCCTTCGGGTCCTCCTTTTCTTTTTGTCTCCACTCTCCACCGTTTGTTTTTTTAACCTCTTCTTTTTTTCTCCACTCTCTCTTTTCTTGCTTCTATACGAGATCAGTTTCGTCTGTCAAGGGCCCACTGCAGACTCCTCCTCCGTCTATTCCTTCTACCTACTGCAGACGAGCTCCTTTTCGTGTGACCCAATGATCAGGCGTTCTACAAGCTGCGTATTTGGTCCATGCAATTACATGGGCCAATCTCATGCCAAGCCAACTGGCTTTTCTTTCTTTTTCTCAATCCCTTCAAACTGGTGGGGATAGAAAGGAGTGTGACAACTTCATAGTTTTCAGAAGCGTACCATGAATTCCAAAAATTGTCTCGACAAAAGTTGAGTGGATGAATTGCTCAGAGTGCTGCTTTGATCAAGAATATAGCATGTGGATTTCTTTCTCATTTTATTGCCAAATATATCATCTTCGTCTTCACTGTCAATAGAGGAATCCACCTCAAGAAAAGTTTGATTTTTCTCAGGTTGTGGAGAATCTTCCATGAAATTAACATCGTGCACAATATTATGTTCACCGTCACTAAGGATATCTTGGCCAAACATATCAGCCAAAACTCCACAAGCTTCTGATTTCGCAGCTTGCAAATCATCCCAATTCTTAGTATCTTGCGTAGTCTCAGCAAGTTTTGCAAGAAAGTCATCACCACAGTGCTCCACAGTGAAACGCTTCAAATAATAAATTGAACTCGTAAAAACGAACGCAACAACGGAAAATGCACCATCAGGCCATTGAAAAATTTGTACTATTAGAGGACAATATCACAACTCCTAAAGGTGAAAAATGAAAATAAATTGACTCAAATTGAATTTTTTAGGCTCGATTCGAGACTATGCTCGTGAAGGAACACATGACCCCGAATTGGATTTTTCGAATTTGCGATGACCAACATGAAAACGGATTTAAAAGAAAAATATTGACTATTTTTTTGTATTTTTGTGACCTCAAATGTTATTTTTCTCGAATTTTCAAGTATTTTTATATTTTTCGAAAAATATTAAAAAATATAAAAAAAATGAAAATCAATTTTTGTTCAAAATTGGTTCCTTAGACTTGGCCAAGGCTTTCAAATTTGAATTTTGTAATTTTATGATTTTTTTAATTTTATATTAATTTTTTAAGAGAAAAGGTAATTAAAAATCAAGTATCAACATCTTTATCTAACACTCACCAAATCTCTCTCTGCAAATCCATGGAAGAAACCCCAAAGAGGATCTAGACACCATGAAAGCAAGAACAATCGTTCGAGCCTCGCTTGAGGTCGTTGAGGCGATGAGATGAGCCTCGAGCACACCAAATTTGGCAGGATCTAAGCTCAAGCTCAATTCTGGCTCGTAATCCACTCGACCTCAAGCTTGATTTTGGCTCGAGTTCGATTCTAGCTCTAGCGATCGTCATCTTAGTATTTCGCTTGATGCTGATTGCCTTTCTAGAACCGCCATGAAACCCTGGGGTAGCTGTAAAGACCTTGTAATTGCCTCTACTGAAATCAAGGATGCTATTCTAGTCAACCTTCCACTAGGGCTCGCTCTGGACCTTGCATGCAAGTCCTAGCATCACCACGCGCTCCAAGCAACTTAAGTTTGTGTGCAACTTGGGCATTGAGGCCAACTTGTCAAAGTGCATCAAGTCATTTCGAGTAAGGCCAAGCTTAGGACTTGCTAAGACCAGTCGAGCCTCGAGCACACCAGCCTATATCATGGTTGATGGCTTGGTTGAGGAAGGAGAAAGGAGTGGTGGAGGAAGGAATAAGAAGAAAAAAATACAAAATAAAAATGAAAAGAAAGTAAAAAATAATTAAAAAAAATAAAAAAGGTGTGTATGGTGGAAAATATTTTCCTTACCAAATAGTGAAAAATATTTTCCAATTTATTTTCATATTTCAAGCCAAATACCGAAAAATGTCATCATTTTTCTAGGAAATAACTTTTTGAAAAATATTTTATAGAAACGCTTCATTTTTCATGAAACAAACGAAGCTTACGACATCATTGAATTTTCAAAACAATAATGATACGAGTTGTAAGAAAAGTCTATGTGTTGAAAATCGTAATGTTCCTTTTATTTTATCGCTTTGTAAATGTTATGGAATACCATGAATCTTGTTAACGAGTGTTCTCGAGTACTTATTAAGCATACAGGGATAGACATTGCAATCTGCAAAATGTCCGAATTAATTGCTTAGCAAAATGGCTATGGCATTCCATTCCAAAAAATTACCCATGGCTAGAGATTTTAAAATGTGTTATAAACTCATTTTTTAACCCCGTGTGATTGGCCGAGCTGTTAAATGTATTAGTTACGATCAATAAATAAACTTAACATAATATGAGTGTTAAATGAATCGTAAGTGTGTCATAAATGAGTTTACAACTTATTTATACCTAACACATTTCTATGACTCTCCTCATTCTTTTTGACTTTTGTGTTGACTCACTTTGCACTCTCGGCCTAATTCGAATATGGGTTTTCCTAATTTGGATTAAATTCTTAGAAAGTAGGGAATTCGGCTATGCGCAGGAGTACTTTCAGAAGAAAATTCCGAAACATATCATGTCCACATGGGCATGCGCTTTTGAGATTGTCCGAAAGGGTGAGTAGGTTTTTTTCCTTTTTTCACGTAAAAGAAGAGTAAAGTTGAGGAGCCGAAAGCCGCCGACGCCGAAAACACCGTATTCCCGTTGCCTAAAAAAGGGCCCAAAGAGAAAAAGGGGTAGGGAATCCATATAGATTACAGAGTCCTTTTCCATAGGACCGCCCAGCTGAGCTGGCCCCGCCAGCTGAACCCCGTTCCAAACTTAACATGTCTTATCTGTAGCAATTAATGCAGTACGCCGTAACGGGCGAAGAAAGAGCGTGGTTCTCAACGCCCCCAAATCCCCTGTCCACGTGGCGTGTCTCCATTGGTGCGTGCCCAACAAACGCTGCGAGTGAGGAGGACGCAAAGTTTCGATTTTTAGGAATTCGGAAACTCCTCCTCTCTCCCTCCGAGCTTCCCCCACCATGACGGTCCCGCGGAATCTTCGTCTCTGATTGGTGGTTGGCCCATCGAAGCCGAGACGTGCGGTTGGGGATGCATCCGGTGCGGGCGAGTCCACATCATCAAGCCGCTCGACGAATCGCAGCCGTTCGGATAAGCTGCCCCGTTCCATCTCCTCCGACTCGGGGCCCACTTCGCACTAGCATTTTCGAAAATATTGCCTTTCACCGAGATATGATATTGATATCCATTCAAAAGAGTTCCAATCTTTTTCCTTTTGGTCAGATGGTCTGTGATGACTAAAACTTGCTTAGTTGTCCGACCAAAGAAAAAAAATTCCTTAATTGTTCCCATTTAAAAAAAAAAGACTTGTTTAAATGTTGTTGAAAAGTACACTGACTCATGATAATTTAGGGCTCCATTTTTTTTATAAAGATAAATAATTTAAAAAATATTTTTAAATAGTAACCACTTTTTTATCCAAAAATACTTTTAAATAATATCTACTTGTATCGCTTATAAAAATGTATAAACGAAAAATATTTTCATCTCACATGTAAATATTTAGATATAAATTATTATTGATAATGTAGATATTTTCCGTTGTCTAAATACTTCACGCGATACATGTAATCTTTTTGCAAGTAAATATTTTTAAAATCACTCGGTTTTAGCTAAATAAATAGAGCCCTAGATTTAAGTAATTGAAAACCCAGTCATGCTAGTTAAATGACTTGCAACACATTATGAGGTCACCGGATATATATAAAGCGATTTCTGGAGACGATTGCCGAAGGCAAGATGACCCTTTAAAGAGTAATTTACCATAAACGTTATGGTCCAACGTATCAAATCATGAAAGTTCGAATGATAAAATGAAGCAAATTGTACGGTGGGATGAGATCCACTCTCCAATGCGCGCCGCACGACGTCGTTGCGAACTCGAAGCTCGACCGTCGGATCCGGAGGAAAGCGAAGAGCGAAAAAGGAACGTCGTCTTTCGTACGTATTTGTTTCGAGTTTTTGGTTTTTATCATCAGAAATCGTAGAGATCGCCGTAGACATATGCGGTGGGGTATCGCCAGCGCAGCGAGGGAAGGGGAGGGAACGAAGGTTCCTTTCGAGTTTTCGTTTTTCCGCTCGAAGATCCGTCTCTCTTCAAATCCTCTCTCCCTCTCCCTGTAATCAATGGGTCTCTGGGAGGCTTTTCTGAATTGGCTGCGCAGGTTTGGCTCTTCTTCGCACCTCCTTTACGCATTCGACGTTTTTGGATCGATCTCGACATCTCTTAGATTCATCATGGACATGGATTGAGCGAGGTTTTTTCCTCTCCGTCGTTTGAATGCGTCTGGTTTTCGCGTGTTTTGCTTCCCCGCGAAGAAAATGCGCTGGATGTTTCAATTGTGTCACGTGTGCTGGGAAGAGCCCGGGGTTTTGTCGTCGGCCGTGTTGGGACGATTCCGGCTCTTGTTCCTGCGTCGGTTGCTTTGATTTTCCTTGTCCGCATGGTAATAGCGTCTGCACGAGGCCATAGTTCTTCGGACATCTGGGAATTAGGCCACGGAATATGATGAAGGGTCTTCCATCTTCTTTAGAATGCCTGTATTTGGCACGTGTCTTGGGCGTGGCAATTGGTGTCTGTGTCCTCAGGTTCCCCTGCTGCTTCTTTCGTAGCTAAAAACAGCTCCAGTTTTGTTCATTATGAAAAAATTGCGGTTTTTGCACAGAACAGAACATGTAAAAAGGCATCGAGTGATATCTTTTTTGGATTTTGGAGTTGATTATTTTTGTTTGTAGTTTCAAGAATGCAGCTTTTATCAATAGCTTTTCTCATGAAGGTTTTGTGCTCAAGTTGTGCCAAAAGTAGTGATATTTAGTCTTGCTTGTGTCCTAATCGCATGATAATGTCATTGAATGATCCTCCGTATATAAGATTCATGCGGTCTTCACATTTGGGTGGCTGTAGTAAGGTTTTATGGGGAATGGTCGCTGGAGAAACTAAGTAACTATCTATGTCCATGCATTCGTTATCTCGAAAGATGTTTTTATTGGACTTTTAAACAGTTTCAAACCACATGAAATCATTTTTCTATCTTCCATGGTGCTCTTTTGTTACCATAGACTGGATTGGACATCCTTTATTGGAGCTAAGCAATCTGCTAAGTGCTTGACCTTATCTATTGTCCATGATTCTAGCATAGGCTACAGACATCTTTAAGGGAAAAGAAACCGAATTTGTTAGGTTAGAAGATCCTATGGTGGTTTTATCTACAAGCTATGCAGAAAATATGGGGGCCTTAGTTTTCTCCCACAGTAAACTTCTCCCTAACACATAATTTTGCTTTGGCCGGTCCCTTCTAAAAAATGCCATCTGTCTTCTATATTCGGAAGCCCCACTTCTCTTCTACATTCTGATCAAGTGGTACTTATAGCTAGAGATATGCCCGGTCGTCTTGCAATGCTAACTTGAATTGTGATGATATCCTAGGTTCACTAACCCAGTGTCTTGACAGTTGACCAATAAGAAAGCTCATATTGCTTAGTATGTCCCATTTGTTGTTTGTAATATCAAAGACAATCTACTAGTCAACCTGATGACCAGGATCAGTCTCTTGAGGCTGCCCAATGCTTGTATATTCCTGTGCTACATGCTTCTGTTACACTTTTATGGGTCCTAACAAGTATTACCATGTGAATAGGTTCCATAAAGTAGAATATTATTCATAGAGAGTAGTTCTGCATGATTAACACCTTTGCTGATTGGAGCATCTTGTGATGGTGAACCTTATCTACATTTTTAGCGATAGGTTTATTTAGACACTGAGGTCTGTTTTTAGATTTTGATGGATATTTGGCATGAGGAACCCTTTCTATTGTTATTTGATTTTTCACGTTAAATTGTATCTTGTTGCTGAAAAGGATTCTTCAGGGTCACAAGTAGACCTTTAGTGGTCACTCTATTTTTGGGGCTTGACAGTGGACTTATCTATACTTTGTACCCCAGAAGCCAATGTGCAATTCCATTGGGTATCCACGGAAATGGCCTGTGCCCAGTCTTGTGTGAACAGTCACCACATAAATGCTATGAAATAGATAGGATGGACTCTGCTTCTTGTTATAGTTTCACCTTTTCTTGTTATGGAAAAGCCTATGATCTTGCAAAAAATAACAGGCATCTGCTTTTTTGTTTGCAATTCCTCTTGCTATTGGATTTTTTGTATAATCCTTGCCTTAGTGCTTACGCAAGTAATAAATATATATGCAGCCTCTTCTTCAAGCAGGAAATGGAGCTATCCCTTATAGGACTCCAGAATGCTGGAAAGACTTCACTTGTTAATGTTGTTGCTGTGAGTAAATTAATATTTGTACTACAAGCTTCTTTAACTTGTTTTGAGATTTTAAGTTCTAGAGCTCCTTACATTGTTTGCTGTTCTCTTCTTTAGACTGGTGGATACAGCGAGGATATGATTCCTACGGTGAGTCATCTCCAATTCCTTGGCAGCTCCGAGCTAATTGATATATATATATTTGGCTGCTCGATTGTGCTCCTTTCTTTGTCTAGCAAGTGATAGAATCTGAGTTTCCTTTTTTCCTTCTTCTTGTTCTTTTCCAAATATGTTTTGCTGTTTAATTTTTTTTTTAAACGGTTCTCGAATATGATTTTTCAGGTGGGTTTTAACATGAGGAAAGTTACCAAAGGAAATGTTACAATAAAGTTGTGGGATCTTGGAGGTCAACCTCGGTTTCGCAGCATGTGGGAGCGATACTGTCGTGCTGTTTCTGCTATTGTGTATGGAAACTCTACCTCTTTCCTGCTTATCTTTGATTTGAAAACTCTTAGTGTTGACTTCACTGACAACTTTGGCTCTTTTTTCTGCATGCGTATAGCTACACTTATAGAAGTCATTGAATTGAGTGGCATCTAGGATTTGCAATACAAATTACAGTTAGTTTTCACATACATAAAGGGTCAAAATTCATGAAAATGCAAATGGAAGCTAACAATGACTATGCTCAAATTAGGTTTCAGAAGGTAAGATGTTGATTCTGTATGTTAGGTATGGCAGTATGTCACAATAAAACATTTTGTGAGTCCTGACATGGACATAGTTTCAGTTTGAAGAGAAATGGGGTTCCGAGTGTGCATATTTTCATTAATTAAGAAATGCTGATTGGCTATTTACTTTATAAATGGGATGGAGCGCACCATCCTATAATTATTTATCATCCTTTTTTGACTCTTTACTTTGGAGAAGCTTGGAGAATTATTTTGAAGTTTGTGAAATGAATTAGATTGTAAAAACTAGAATGCAACTTCCATTTCCTCTTGTTGACTGTCATGATTCTAGATAATTATGCTGGTTTCTTCAGTGCAAATAGGATTATCTTGACAAACGGTGTGATTATTTACTAGTTTCTATATGTGTCTAGTGGCCTTTGCTTTAAAATGTGAACTGTCCTCTTTTTAGCGGTATGTTGTGTCATGGTTGTAATAGCATTATGTTGTGGTTAATGTACAATGTTTGATGCTGAGTGCATTTCTTCATGTAATTGAAACTCACTGACAGTTCTTAGTCTAGTGGAATCAAAACTGGTCTCATAACCATAGAGTAATCACTCAAGTGGGAACAATGGTCCCAGGCTTATAGGTGTATTGTTTCTATCAATGTTCAGAACTAGCTGTCCCTGAAACTTAAAACTAGATTTCCATGAAAGATTGATAGAGCAACCACAGATCTAATTAAACTAACTCGGACTCTCTCAAACTCGTACCAAGTCACAACTTAGGTTTTGATCTTTAACATGGTAGGTTGATTAGACACCTAAATAAAGCATTGGGAGAAATACTTTATTCTTACGAACCAGAGATTAATAAGTTTGGGGACTTGGTTGCACTGATATTTCTATTAGCGCCTTTCTGTCACCCTTTCATTTTAATGAAAACATTTAAGCAGGCAACTTGGATTATTGCCAGTTGGGAACATTTGCCCTTGTAGTTCTCAGTAAAGATTTGATCAGTGATAAATTTGATCATTTGGTGATTTCACTAACTATTGAATATCTGATTGGTGGATAACATGCTACGATTAGGTTTTTTGGGCAGATGCTACAATTAGGATGGACCTTTATCACATTTGACATGAGTCATGTTGTGAACCATCCCGGTGTTTATTTAGTTTTAGGTGAGAGTATCAAAATGAAGTACCAAATATTGATGTATGGAGACCAGGGTAGGAATTTAGGGTTATTTCATCCAGTACCATATTTAAAATTGAAATAGTATTATTGGAATCCTGAGATAAACTAGGAGGCAGCAGACAAAGTGTTGGAACAGTGGCCCTTACTCCAGTTCAAGAGAGGAATTTACAAATACATCATCCCTAGACTCACACATCAAAGTTGCAGAAGGACATACCCAAGAGGATGATCAAACTTCCATTTACTTATTCTGTCGCATGTGGGCAGCTTGTTTCGGACTTTGGAGAGCAAGCCAAGTGATAAACAGAGTATTGGAGAGTTAGGAGCTATAATGCTCCTTCAAAGTTACTATTCAAATATTTTCTGCATAGTGAATGTTACAATTTTTACTGTGTTCATTCTTCTAATGTGCCTTGGGGTGGAGTGTTGGACACGGTTAAAATTTTGTCTCTGGAGTTTCGAGAAAATAGAGTGCTAAATTTTGGTGAAATTTGACCATATAGATGCACTGTGTAATGCCTTTAGGCCATTGTTTTTACTTTAATAAGTAACTCTTGTTGCTTAGTGATTCATGACATAGGGGGTTGAGGGAGGAGGTTGAGGTAGGAGGCTGCGTGGACTTTATCAGTGTAGTGCCTTATCTGGGGCTATTGCTGAAATCTATATTGAGGGCATTAGGTTGTAAGAAATTGCTTTTGCTTGTGCTCTGAATGCTTTAACAGTGCTTCCTATTAGTATTTATCATCAAAAGAAGAGTTTCCTTACTGAACTGATCAATAAAAGTGACATAAGTGTAATGAGGTAACCAACCCTCCATGCGTATTTTGCAGTTATGTCGTAGATGCTGCTGATCCTGATAATCTAAGCATTTCCAAAAGCGAGCTTCATGATTTGCTGGGTAAACCTTCTCTAAATGGTATTCCTTTGCTAGTACTTGGGAACAAGATTGACAAACCTGGAGCTCTCTCTAAACAAGCATTGATGGATCAAATGTAAGATGCCTCTAACTTCCCTGATACATTCCAAAGTTCCCAGCACTGTCAACTTGCTGCTGAAAGAACTATTGTTGGTTTTCAGAAAAATCTTTCTGTTTGACACTGAAAATCGAACTTCACCTTCTGCAGGGGACTCAAGTCAATTACAGACAGAGAAGTTTGCTGTTTCATGATATCATGCAAAAATTCGACCAACATTGACTCCGTCATAGATTGGCTTGTTAAGCATTCAAAATCAAAGAACTGAGAAGTGACTCCCCGCGAGTTGAGGTTTCTGTGTGCGTGTAATCTCTGAAAAGTAACACTCTGGAGTGTTGGTGTTGGTGAGATTTTTCTTTGCTAACTTGTTACCGATTATTTGATTAACTTCTGGAGCTGCTATGCATTGTATATTAAACCCATTTTAGTGATTGATAACTGGAGTAAATCTTTTGGTGCCCTGAAGCCTCTCAGTCTTCATCTCTCTTGTGAGAAGACCCTTCTGAGGATTGCTAAATGAAAGAATTCCAACATCTACCCTCTCTGAAATTGAAAATATGGGTGCCCCATTTTGATTTGATTTCCGCAACATAGCGAGGATTCTAAATAGTGGCCGCTCATGTGTTAAGTACGTTACTGGAATCTTTTGCTTTGTGCCGCTACATCCAAGTGAAGAGATGACCTTGTGACTTTCCTGAACACTGGTTCAACCCCTGGACTTTTCAGGTGGCGTTGACGTCATTCTTCGTGGCTCGGCTGCAATATGATGGTCTTGCAGAACTTGTGTAAGGCATTTGGAGACGGTCGGAGGTTAAAACACCCTGTGAATGAGGGAAGAGAACTCGAGAACGACGAATCTGTAAAAAGCATGAAATTACCAGTCTCGGGGGTGGATCATTTTGCTTCACCCTAATGAAGCCTCGAGCAAGGAGAAGCATCATATACACATCTGAAAAAATTGTCTAAAAATCCCAAATCAATTGTATTTTTGCTAATTTAATCTTAAACTTTTCAATGTTGTCAATTGAGTTTTAAATATTTTCACATTTTAACGAATGAGTCAATGTATCAGATTTTGGTTGAAAATCGTGGATGTGGACGTTGGTTATGCCACATAAGACAACTAGAGTTGGACAATTAGTAATAATTATTTTTAACATTTTTTTATTTTTTATTCACTTTTATTTTCGTTTTTATTTCTTCTTTTCTTTGTTTTTTCTTTACTTAAAATGACCAGCAAGAACTTGACAACCCTCACTTGCAACAGTAAGGGGAAAAAAGAATAAAAATATAAAAAATGATAGAAATATTTTAGAAATACCAAAATATTATAAAAAAATTATCCAACTTAGTACCGGCGTTGACACAAAGTATAGCTGACGTCTACATTGGCGATTTTTAGTCAAAATTGACTGGATGGATTTAATCAATAAAACATGAATATGTTTAGGACTCAATTAGCAAAAGTGTAATAAATGTAGAATTTTTTTTAATAATTTTCCCCACATCTATGAACGAAAATTCCTTGTCCGTATTTACCTCCTTTTATATGCTAAGATTTACATAGTAATTTTAAAAACGACATCGCGTTAGTAATATGTACACTTTATGTTTCTTAATAATTAGGGTTAATAGCACGAAAACTCTAAAGTTGTATATCTATAATAAATTTACCATAAATAATTTTTTTGACCATAAAATTTTTTAAATTGGTACATCTGTAACATATTTATCCCAAACTATTTTTTTACTACAATAAACCCCAAATGGTACACTTATGATAAATTTATCCCAAACTATCTTTTAAATCACAAAAAACCCCAAACTAATACATCTATAACAAATTTCTCTAACTAATTTTTTTGACCATCAAAAATTTCAAATTGGTACACCTGTAATAAATTTACCCTCTATTAGTTTCCATTAAATTGGATTAATATTATAAAAAACTCCAAACTAATATATATGTGACAAATAGATGGTAAAAATGTGACGTCCCAAGCGTACCACTTACTTATGAGCTCTATTTTAATATGATATTACTTATATAATAAAGGGCACATGCGGAAGATTATGAGCGAATGTGACATTGTGGAAATTCAATCCATTATCGAGATTCTATAATAAAGAATGGATGTATTTCATTAACGCGCTTTGGTTGAATCTCACTCGGAATTAGCTACTTTGAGATGACTAACTGAAAGGAAAAGGCTAATTGGGACTTTAAAATACGTAGACTTGATCAGTCGATACGTGTATCTCCTAAACAGCCACCCGTTGGTCTAAGCATTTGCTAGAGTCGATGTTTAATGGATTAGGCCACGAAATGAATTTCGGTCTTGGACAATCGAGTTCTCACTAAAGTTACAGAGTTTTAGACGTGGTCGTAGTTAGCACAGCAGATTCATCAGACTAATTGGAAGTGTCGAGTAGTGAGATCTTATGTCAAAATTTATCGGTTTGCCCCTAGTTTGCTATAGATTTCGAAGACCATAGGTAATGGTACTTGTGGTTTTGAGAGCTTGTTAGTTTAGAATAATGGTTAGCCTGAGTTCGTTCGCACTCGAACCTGATCAGTGCATTTCGCATGCATTCCAAGAAAGTGTCGTCGGTTGTTCCATTATTCTTGTCACGTCAATAATCTATCCATTAGTTAAGTTGTCGGGCAAATAAAAAGTCATTCTAAGGGTTAATGAAAGGTCAACCCACTCATAATGACTCATAAACTCGCTTGTTTAATAATAACTCCCATGACCTTTTATCTTCTATACATAATAACTCATAAACTCATTCCCTATCTCTTCATTTCTGCCCCTCATTCGGTTAAAAGGCTCTTCATCTCACTCTCTCCCTTTCTATTTTTGGCCAAAGATACTCCATTACTGAGAAAGCCGTCTTCTTAGATTTCAGCGCGCGTCCGACTTGAAATCGCTCGTTCAAGCTCATCCGGAGTCCAAATCGATCACCGTTTTCTCCTATGTGACCATAAGACCTTGGAATTCGATGATATAAAGGTAGGTTGGCTAGAAATTTGCTAAATTTTCATAAATCAGTGCTGAACAGAGGCTAGTCGTGGGGAGTCAAGCTCCACTGCCGCTGTTCGCCATCCGCCGATGCTTCGGCACCTCTATACCCTCACTCATCTTGTTCTCATTCTTTCATAGGTATAGACAACACTTTGGACCACCCCAATCTCCCAAGCTTAGCCCCGGGACCATCGCCTCTCCGAGAGCCGCTGGTTTCCGTTGAGAATTGCCGTACTCCGCTGTCGTTGCTCCTTTTCATTGATACTGTCCAACCCTTGCATGGTTCACTTTTGTGGCTTTCAAGCATCGTTAAGGTAAGTGCAACCTATAAACCCGACCTAGGAATGTCGTATGTGTTTGTTAGATTTTAAGGTGCTCGGTTGGTTAGGAATAGTTAGAGTTCAACGAAATTCGTAGCTCGGATTGAGCCGGTTATTTGACGGACTGATTTAGGGTCTCCAGAGTTACTGTTCACGTCGACATTACACTGTTCATAGGTCATCGAGGGCTGGTCTCGAGTGATATGAGGGTTATTTTGGTGTTTAGTGAAGGAAAATGGAGTTTTAAGCTTGAAAACGCATATCTAGACTTGCGCACAACATGAGCTCATCGTTCGAGGTCTGAGAGATGCTGTTCACGAATGTTCTATACTGTTCATCATTGTTATGTTGCTGTTCATGAGGTGTTTCATGTGTATCCATGTCCATTTGTGTGGTTCGAAGGCCCGTTAGTACGATCCTAGCCTATAGTTGACATATTTGCTTATGCAGAAGAATTATGGCATGCTTGAATGATATTTGGAGATTCATGTTCATGCTCGAAAAAGAGTTGAGTTCTAAGAATGCGTTGCCTGAGTTGCTCATTGGTATGCCATGTCGAATGTTTAGAATTCCATGAATTGATCTGTAAATGAATTAGCATGCCTGATGTGATCACTTTGAAATTTTTGTCATGCATGATGAGCATGATCGTATGACATGTATAACGATGGAATTAAGCATTTGCATATTGCCCTAAGGTGCCTATATGACATGGGGTGGAGGCCGGCCCTGAGGCATATTTATGTGGAGAAATTGGAGAGATAAGGGTGCCGACCTGAGGCGTCCCATATGCAGGTCGAGGCACAGTGTGCCCTGATGCATTTGGCGCGGGGGTAGCTAGAGTGATAAGCATGCCAATTTGAGGCATCTCACACGCGGGTTGAGGCATGGACTTGAGATGTATGATACGCGGGTCAGACTTGAGGCATTTAACGCGGGTCAAATTGTATCCTGGTTTGTGAAATGAGCATTTGAGACTGGTTAAAGAATTTATCAGGGTATGCATGAAATTGACGTCCATGGTTTGAAGCTACCATATGTTATGTTCGTGTGATTGATTGCCGTATATCCACTAGACTGTGGAATCATTATGAGTTTGTATGACATTGGTTATCTAAATGAGATTGAGAAACTAGACTGGTATGTTAGGATTGATCGGAAAGCGTGCCTTATCCTACGCTAGGCTTAGTGGTGAGCTTGCCAAGTTTCGACTCACTGTTATTGTTAAACCACTTTTTTTTTTCAGACCCTTGACCACGAGAATGAATATCCCTTCCGTTTGCCACGGAATTTCGGTAGAGATAGAGTCCGTGACGACGGTGTTTCCATTTTTGGATGGTAGAGCCTATGAGAGGACCTCTAGTATTGTATGGGTCGATGAGGGAGACCCGTTTTTGATACCTTACCGCTACGAGGCATGGAAGTATAGGGCTGGATTAGTATTTAGAGGCCCAGTGTAGGGTTTTGACGTACCCTTCGGTGAGTTTGGCGAGCACCCGGTGACTTTTGGGGGTGGGGTAGTGAACCTCGACCCGAACTAGCAGCTACCCGAGGAGGACTGGCCGATGGAGATTGATGGCCATGACGAGAGAGACTCGATGGATGTTGACACCTAGTTTTTAATTATCGTTTAAAATTAATAAAAAAAATCCATAAAAATTCATAAAATTGAAAAATCAACTTTGGGGACCTTGGCCAAGCCTAGAGAACCAATTTTGACCAAAAAATGATTTTCCATATTTTTAGTATTTTTTCAATATTTTTATTTTCGAAAATTCATAAAAAATAAAGAAAATGAGAAAATTGCAAAATCAACTTTGGAAGCCTTGGCCAAGCTTAGGCAACCATTTTTAAACAAAAAATAATTTTTCATTTTTTTGTATTATATATATATTTTAAAAATTAGGAAAATATTTAATAAATAATAGCATTTGAGGCCACAAAAATACGTAAAAATAGTCAATATTTTTCTTTTAAATCCCTTTTCATGTTGGCCACCACAAATTTAAAAAAAATCCAAAAAATCCAATTCGGGGTCGTGTATTCCTTCACGAGCATAATCTCGAATCGGGCCTAAAAAATTCAATTTGAGTCAATTTATTTTCATTTTTCACTTTTAGAAGTTGTGACATTATTCTCTAATATTCTAAATTTTCATCTTGGCCCAATTATACTCAGAATAAATCAATTTTACAAAAGGGGTTTAATTAAATTTTGCGGCAAGAAATGAGTTTAAATTTGATATGCGATGAATTTCGACTAAGCATAGGAGAGGTGTGTTGAAAATTTTGAGGAGATTTGGACTTAAAGAAATATTTTTTTCAGGGACTAAATTGCAAATACTCAAAATCTCAAGGACTAGATTGTAAATACCTAACTCTTAAGGGATTATTTTGCAAATAATAAAAAAAAGAATTAGTGGAGAAATTAGAAGGGAAGATGAAGAAGATGAGATGGAGAAGAGAAGATGAAGAAGAGGAGATGGAGAAGAATGGATGGAGAAAATAAGATAAGAGAAGGGAAGATGGAGATGAAGAAGAGTTAGTGGAGAAATTAGAATGGGAGATATATATAGAGAAGGGAAGATGGAGATGGAGAAGAATATGTGGAGAAATTAGAATGTGAGATAGAAATGAAGAAGGAAAGATGAAGATGAAGAAGAGTTAGTGGAAAAATTAGAATGGGAGATAGAGTTAATGGAGAAATTAGAATGGGAGGTAAATGAGTGGGCTATAAAAGGAGGAAGAAGAGAGCTTGAAAGAGAGGATTTTTGGGGTAAGAAAATTTTGAATGTTTGAGAGAGTTTGGAGAGATTTCAAGAGAAAAAATTTTGAGAGAGAAAAATTCGCCGCCGTGGAACAAGCCTTGGCGACGCGACGGATTCATCTCCAACGAGCTCTAGGCGCATCAGCATGTACAATTATCTAGTAACTCAATTTTTCGTGTTTAGATGACGAAATATCGAAAATAAATATACTAAACATTCGTAGATGACTTCGAGATCTTCGATTTGATATATTATGGCACGAAAATGGACGTCGTTTGCTATGTCAAAAGGGTCCCGAAATTGAGAGCAGAAATCTGGAAATATGGTGATCAAAACCTGAGATGGAATTTTTCTGATCTGACCTTTCATGCTAAATGATTTTCCATGGGTTATTCTAGACTTCGTTTTATAAAGACCTCTACATGACATTTGTTCATAAGATCTTAATGCATAACATATAAAAAATACAAAAATATTCATGCACGTTTCGTATTTTTAATGCATTTAATGAAATCACGCAATTCTGTTGGCGTCCTTGAGTCTGAGTGTTTTTCTGTGCGTGGTTATATTGATTCGTAGTTATCTCATGTTTAGAGTCTTCTTTTGAAACTTCACAAAAAATGAAAGTTGTTCATTAGGGTCTTGTTTAGTAGACTAGAAATTTTGGTGCATTAATTTTGAGATTTTAGTGTCCATTTGAGCTTAATCCTGAAGTATGTCTGTTCTGTGAAATTTGTTTGTTTGCTGCTGAGCTCTCATGAAAGACCATTTTCTACACGAAAATGAGTGTCTCTTCAATAAGAATGTAAAACATGAAAGTTGTCAACGGCACATTTTCCCATCCACATAAAAAATCTCAGAAGTTTTGCATACATTTCATTATTTCTTTTGTATTTTATGGTTACTGCTTTCTCCCTAAGAATGTTCATGGACAGTATAGTTTAATTCGTATTTTTTGTATTAATACATTGGAAAATGTAAAAAATGGTCTCAATGAAGTTTAATCAGCACGTGTTAAACTTTCTTTGAGCGTTTGAATTGTCTTAACTCATTGGTGATTGTGCATGTCTGTCGCGACCTAAAAAAAACTTTTTAGGTTAATAGATTACCAGGTTAATTAAATTGAATTAACTAGCCTAGCTCGAACTCTCCCAAGTTCTACCAAATCGTGACTTAGGTTCAATTTCATCAAAAGAAGGATTTATCTTGAAGTCGCCACTAATCATTTTGGGTAGGTTGATTAGGCACCTAAATAAAGCATTGGGAGAAATACTTTATTCCTACGAACCAGAGATTAATGAGTTCGGGGACTTGGTTACACTAATATTTCTACTAGCGCCCTTTCGGTACCAATTTCATGAAAATGTTCAACTTGGCAATTTTGATGAATTTTCACTTGAGATTCAAAGGTGCAATTTTTTTATTTTCTTTTTATGACAAGGTAAGGAACTAAATTATATGCAATGCATGCGGTTTAATCTAAATATTTACAAGATAAATTACGCGTGCAATTATCTACATGATGTGAAAATGTGCAACAAAAGCAAACCCCTTTTTTATTTTTTTAAAGAAAATATTACAACGTGCAATAAAAATCTCAAAAATTGGATATGCAATTTATTCCAAAGAAATGCAATATGTACAAGAAGGTATAATCGAAATTCAAATCAATCAATTTAGGCAATACAATTTCGAATATTCTAAATGATTAGAATCGTTACCTAACTTGGCGGATTTGATTATCGAACTCGGACCTCGGATTTCCTCGTGGATCAAGATTGCGGATCGCGGCTCGAACGACGGGGATTGACTCGCGGATTGTATTGGTCGATGAAGATGGTAACTCCGAGCTTCGAACTCTCGTTCCCCTCAATTCTCTTTTCTAAAAGAATTCTCTTTTTTTTTTCTTTTTCTCTCTAAATTTTCTTCTCTCCCAAAATCTCTCCTCAAGTTTTCTTCAATCTCCAAAGTCTTCCCAATTTCTCTCTAATCTCTCCAAAAGTCCTCCCTCTCAAGGCTCTCATTCTTCCTCCTTTTATAGCCTACTCCTCCATCTTCCTTTCTCTATATTCATCTATCATTCTAATTTTTCCACTAACTTCATCTTTCATTCTAATTCCACCATCTTCCCTTATTTATATCCATCTTCCCTTCTAATTCCACCATCCTCCATTCTTTATCTCCATCTTCCCTTCTAATTCACCATCTTCCATTCTAATCTTTCCATCTCCCATTCTAATTCTTCATCTTCCCTTCTAATTCTACCATCTTCCATTCTCCATTTTTCCTTCTAATTTCTCCATCTTCCCTTCTATATCTCCCCTTCTCCATCTTCCTTTCTAATTTCTCCACTAACTCTTCTTTGCAAAACAATCCCTAAAATTTTATGTATTTGCAATTCAGCCCCTAAAGTTTTATGTATTTGCAATTCAGTCCCTGAAGTTTTATGTATTTGCAATTCAGTCCATGTGGAAAAATTTCTTTTAAGTTCAAAACGTCATAAGCCTTTCGGCACACCTCCCTCACGCTCAGTCCAATCGTTTGTCAATTTAAACTCAAATCCTCCGTCGTTAGCCATAATAAAATGCATGACCGAAAAAAAATTAAATATGCAATGCATGAAAAAATTAATTTTTGGTGAGAACAAATTCTCATTTTTTTATGTACTTAAGTGAATAAATTTTAAAAAGTCAAAATTTAGGTGTCAACAGCTGCTCCTCTTTGAGTGGAGACTCGTAGAGGTTTCGCTCAAAGACAAAATTGAACCTAAATTTTGACAATGCAAATGAATGATGATGATTTTTTTTTGTGGGGGAGTTTTAATCCCATTTTATATGCAAGTGCAATGATGCATGATGTGCAGGACTGTAAATAACATGTGTTAAGATTTCTCTGCTCCGAGGAAACGGATTAAAGAAACCTGCACATGGATCGCATATAAAATGTCGGTCTTACCAGACACTTCATAATGCTGGTGATTCCCTTAAGCTCCAGGCATTTTGTGGATGCAAGAATCTTAAGGTACTGGTGCCTATCCGTTACCAGAGGTTTCCTCCTGATGCGAGAAAGCGCAAGATCTGTAAGGGGATGTGTCCACTGCATCTCTTCGAGTGGAGTCACATAGTTTCTTTCAAGATCATTAGAGCTGGTCCTTGATGATCTAAAAGGGTATCAAAACCATAAGAGCATGTCGATTATGGTTTTTGATAAAATTTGTCGAGACCACGAGAGCATGTCGATCATGGTTCGCACAAGCATCCAGACACAAGAGCATGTCGATTATGAACTGGATGGATAAGATCAAGAACATGAGAGCATGTCGATCATGAACTTGATAGGGTACCAAAATCACAAGAGAATGTCGATTATGATTTTGATAAAATTTGTCGAGACCACGAGAGCATGTCGATCATGGTTCGAACAAATGTTTCATGCAGATCACAATAGCATGTCGATTATGAACTGGATGAAATTAAAGAGTGTGCTTTCTCATTGGTGCAAACTCAAAGCTTGCGATTTTGAAAAGGGTTCAGAAAACTTACCTGGGTTTTTTGGGTAGTTGAGAGGTAGATTTCTTTCAAGATCATTAGAGTTGGTCTTTGATGATCTGAAAGGGAGATGTGTCGCCAATCTCACAGGGCGGTAACCACATCGAGAGGGTGTGCTACACAAGGCATGTCAGTGTAAACACAAGATATTCAAAACTGGGTTCAGAAAACTTACCTGGGTCTTTTGAACGAATGGTCAAGGAGTGGACAGGCTGACTGCATCATACCTGCTTATTCTCTTGAAGTAAAATTATGCGCATAGACCAATTCAATGCTAATGCGACATGTATTTTATAAAAATCACGCTTCACTGAAGAAGGCAAATATTTGAATGATTGTATGTGTCGCAACAGATTTGAGTGCCTTAACAATCATCAGAAGGCTCAGGTTGAAGATATACTTACCTGGGAGCTTGGAAGCTTGCCAGGTGGGCACTTGCCAACACGGCTTATTCATTCAATCATCCTTGGATGAATTTCAAGACCTCATGAGGTAGCTTGAATATCAGGAATGCATGTGCACAGACAATGTTAGATGTAACATGTACAGGCATGTATGCTGAAATTCACTTAGTGGATTTATGCAAAACTATTCTGTCAAGTTTGCATCACCAATTCTGTTCAAGGAGGTTATTACATTGTGAATACCTCAAATGTACTTTGAATGGGGGACTTCAGTCCGAAAGGGCTTTCTCCTACTCTTCGAGAAAAGCTATTCATCATAACTGTAGGATTCAAGAGAGATCACTCAATCTTACCATCATCGCTTTCAACGAGAGTCTGAGTAATTTCGCAATTGGTACGACCAAGCCGATCTGGAGGTCTTGATTGGGACCGTAATATAGGCTAGGTCAATGGTTTACCAAATGGGACTCCTGTGGAGTCAAGGCTTTTTTGAAAGAGATCTTCATCATCTGCTCCGGGTTTACAAGTCAAGAACCCTGCAAAAATGAGAGAGAAATAATCTTGCTCGAACTTCTTCGAGCGATGCTTAAAATCATTCAACTCTACATTAATTCATGTGCCCTAATCAGAAGAGACTTTGAATGGTCATAACGTAAGTTAGGATTTGGGACTGAGAAACGAAAAGGCTCGCTTTGGCTCAGAAAATATATGAGAATGGCTTGATTTTAGTGATCATTGCTGTCTTGTCACCGATCTTGGCCTTCTGAAACTGATTTCAAAATGTGCCATCACTGCTTGAGGATGGAGCTTCCGCTGATGATTACAATTTCCCATTTGACTCTCTTGGAGACTTTTTCTTTATAAGTCTGTCATTTAGGATTTTTAAAACAAATGAACAAGGATTTGAATGGGCATTGGCCTTGCTTTTGATAGGCATTTTGCTTTTTATTGCCCGAGATTTTCTGTGGGACTAACCTTTGCTTTTCTTACTCCCGACTCCCATCTTCTTTCTTGAGAGAGAGCTATTTTTTGACACTTCTCTTTCTTTTCCTTTCTTTGTAAGGAATGATGCTAGATACTACATGAGATATCTAACATACGAGATGAGTTCACTTGGGGATTCTTTACTGCCTCGGTCTTTTCAGTTCTGTTCCTTGGTGATGACATCATCCTCAAATTGGAACGAGCAATGATCATCAACGGGGCTTGAGAAATGAATATATACAGGTTCAATTGGGCTGTGCAATGGATTTAGTGTATAGGATAGAGAAATAAATGCTCTTCATCATCCTAAGGCACTTGAATTGAAGTTCGAGTAAAATGCAAAGTAAGACCCGAAGATTGATGCTAGTCTGAGTAAGAGAATTTCTGACCATTTACCTCATGCCGCTGCTGGAATTACCACGTCTTGCCCTAATGTGGGGTGGTTCTTGACAGGGTTGAGAAAATGAAACTGCCGCTCAAAGAGGTTTGCAATGGACACATGTAGTGTTTGGATAGAGAAATGGATGCCTCTGTCACTTCGGCTATCATATGTTTTGCGAGAAAACTCATCGCCTCGAGAAATGCGGATCCTGACTACCGTTCATTTCACTGGGGATTAAATTGCAGGACGTGTATGGGAATGACTTGCCTTTCATCATCCTGTTATGCCCCATTCTGTACATTCGATGCATCATATGCAATTTATGCTCCCTATTCAAAGTTGGAAAATTAAACATGAAGAATAATCATGTATAAATCACAGAATGTGTGAGCACTTTTCAATCATGCAGATGGAGCAGTTTCAATCAGAATTGTCATGTTTCACGAAAACAGATGAGGGGGAATCTAGGTTGCCCCAAAACATGCGAGCAGATCAAACGAGGACGAGCTCATTCTCATGTTTGTCCCAAAATAAAAATATGCTCGCTCTAGTCGTGATATGGCGAAGACCAACATGGTTGGTCGAATGCCCTTGTTTGCTTCATTTCCATCATGATGGATTGCGTCAGGCGATCATGGCTTTTGCCAAAATTGGGAATTGCCCTAGACATAGTTACTGCTGGGGATTTGACTTTGAGCTTCGGCAAATGACTTGTTTCCACACTGGATCCTACACAAGAAAAATGTGTATGAAATAGGATCTTAAGATGATGGAGAAGCTTCGATTTTGATTTGCTTTAGTGGTAGCAATCAAAGACATGTCTTCTAGCTCGGCAGCTGCAAGAAGAAAATTGAGTGTCACATTAGAAGACATATGAGAAAGAGATAGGACACTTCTCTTTTTTCCAAGTTGGATCTTGCTATTAATTTGCCTCATTCTCAATCAGGTCAGGCTTTGGAAGAATCCAAAATTGCCCCCGTACATGCCCCAGCTGGGAGTTTGACTTTGGGAATTTGATGGACAAGGACCTCTTCTATTTGTCCGGTGTTCCTTTAGCTGACGTCGCATGGTCAAAGGGTCGGTGAAGCAAAGATTTGCTTTGATCGATTGATATCAAATAACACATGAGATTTTTGTGAAAATCTTGATGAACAAGTCATGTAAGCATGCAAGAAAGACTCTGGGGATCATGAATTGTCTTTATCCATGTGAATGAGTTGCAGAAACTTTGGTGTCTGCTTTGAGAATTTCAAGATTTTTTTGGATTTTATTGAGTTTTAAGGGGAAATGATACTTACCTATCCGGTACAGTGATGACCCCTGCAGAAATGAAAGGGAAAGTGTTAGTATACGTTCTCATATTCTGGAAAAATTGGAACGATACTGCTTTACCCTTATATGTACTTCTTGTGGACTTGGATTGAAGAAGTTCCTTCATTTGGATCGGATTGTATGTCTGCCAAGTGAACGACATCTAGAATTGCCCCCTGATTTGGCCTAAGCCGAAAATTGGACTTTTGGCCTTTGGATAGGTAAATCATTTTTGTGCTTGCTTAACTCGTGCATGGAGTAGGCAAGGCCATCCAATGATCGGTTGTGCCTTGATTCATCACCTGAGCTCATCGAAAATTTTTATTTTTATTTTTTCATTCATTTTTTTCTCTCTTTCTTTTTAATCTCCTGTCAAAATGGAAAGAAGAAATGTCAAACATGAGATTAAAAAGGGTAAATTGGAATCGATACCGAGTTACCGTTCACTTTGAGCTCGTCTTATAAGCACTTCGCTTGGCTGGGCCTTGTTCTCTTTCGGGTTGGTTTGGAACTATCGTCGTTTCCCATGCCATCGGGCCCGTGAATCGGAGGGCTCCTTTAATTTAAAGGTTATCTTCAAGGCAAATGGGTCCTATCGCGTTCCATTGGGCGAATTCATCTCGCAATGCTCTCAAGGCAATTTGCAATCCCCTGGACTTTTCACTTGAAATTTCCCTACGTGAGGCCATTCAACATTTCTCATTATGGCAGTCAGCGACATTGCCACAAATTGATCCGCTCTGAGTCTAGCATAAAAAGGGATTCACGCATTCTACGGGATAAAAAACAAATTACCCCCTTGCCCCTGAATTATATCTAGACACCTAGAAAGCTGGAAATATCACACGCAGGGGAATTAAGCATGAAATGAAAGGTGCATTTATTCAAGATCAGTTCTGCCTCTCCTGCGGCTCTTCGATAATTAGCTAGTCTCGTGCTGGTTCACGCATGGATGACCGATGCTTGAAAGTCCCTAATCACTGGCTTCCGATCATGGCTTCGGATGTCTGTCAACCTTAAACTGGTTGACCAGGGCAGTAAGCTCATCATCTAGGTAATCTCTTGAACCTTTCAGCAACTGATGCTCGAATTGGGCATTGTTGCTGGCAAATGCTGGCGGTAGGTTTCTCATTCTGTCCTGGCCATGAACAATTTGACTTATCGAGCTAGAGTCTTCATCATTACTCGAGAAAGTGTGGGGATCACCAACTGTCTTGCTGCCAAAAACTTCTTCCATTCGAGGATTAGAGGCGTGGAAGCGCTTAGGATAACTTCTTGTCTGATTCTCTGGCTGCGCAGGCGTGCTGATCGTGGGATGAATGCTAGCCACAGGTTGGTGCTCAGACCAAGGAATCTGGACACACTGCCCCTGCGGTCTATACTCTTGAAGAGCATTAGGGTGATTCTGGGGGATACTTTGATTAACGCCTGGGGGATTGATGGCACGGCTACTGGCTTGGTTGATGATGGGAAGTGGCTGGCCCCTTGCTAACCTGGGGAATTTATGGTGGCGAGGAGGCTTGACGCTCAGGCTTGGATCAGTCCCGCCTTGGTTTTCTTGATTCTGAGCTGCATTGTGTTCTCTCACCCTTTTTCTGTACTTTTGAAGATGACTCGAAACATTTCTTTTAGTGAGTCCCTCTACCTTCATAATTTCCAGTATATGTTGTGGCCGTGCCGAATCGATTCCTAGCTGCTGAACTGCATTAACAAACATACGATGCAGCTCGGGAGACCAACTCATCTTCTTTCTCCAGTTACTTGGAACAATATTGAAGGTTTGATGATTGTTCTCTTGGTCGTGCAATTGCTTCCTTACCACGTGCTGCCATATGTTTTGAAGCACCCGAACCCTAACTGGTTTCGTTACGACGTCTTGGGCCCCGTGCAAGACAGCCTTCATTATGGCTTGGTGATCATCGCTTGCCGATATTACGACGACTGACATGTTTAATTCAGAATTGATGACTTCTAAGAGAGTGAAAACATCCATGTCAATCCCTACCATGGCGGTGAGGATGATATCAAACTGGTCACTACTCCTCCTTAATACTTCTAAGGCCTCTGTCGCTTTTGCTTGAGCTAAAACCTTATGCCGGCATTTTCTTAATACGGTAACAAGGATTGACAGAGAGTCTGGATTACCGTCAATGGCCATGACTAGTAGACCCTCATGATAAGGAACTTCATCAGCTTCGAATAGGGTTGAACATGCGCCCGTTTCCCTAATGCTCGACATATTTCTGGATCTAGGTCCGCCGACTTGAGATCGCCTCAAGATGTCTTCTTGGACTTGAGGGATCACGGGATCGTCGATGGCTTCTCGTAATAGGCTTTGAAAGCCGATGCTTTGATGGTGAAGGTTTTGAATTCCTCTCCCACGAGAACTCCTTCCTCTCTATCTTTCTCCTGCGAGTTTTTGCGGATGAACTCTCACTATCAAATGAGGACAAGTTCTCTGTCTGGCAATAGCAACGACTTCCCTTTTCACGGGCAGCGCTATTGGATTACCGAGGGAGAAAATCTGACATTCAGCTTTTGATCAAAAGGGGAAATCCTTGTTTCTCGCTCAATTTGTTTTCTTCTTTCTCTCTTTCTTTTTTATGTGATGGCCCCCCCGAAATCCTTTCACAACTTTTCTTGTGGATTTGTTGACACCCAAGACTATAGATCAACAGTAAGCCCACGATTCTCGATTTACACGTCATTTCTCTCCAAACTGTGATCGTGCGTGGGGCGCGAGATTCAATTTCTATCTGGGGTTGCTTGATGAGGTTGGAGTCCCATATACGATTCTAATACGGTATTCGCACATTTGATGGGAAGAAATAGAATTATCCCATTACTTAACCCTAGATACTGAGAAAGCGAAAAATATCCCACCCAGGGGAATTGTGCATGAAATGAGAAATTCGAGATTGGTTCTGATTTCCTTGAGGGTTCTCTCAGTGGCCAGCAAGCTTCATCCGGGATCAGGTATGCATCGGCCATATTGAAGGTCTGGTGGTCACTGGCTGATCATGTGTATCACAGCCCCGATGCTTTACCGATATCAAACTGGTTGATTATGGCAAAAAGATCATCGTCGATATCCGCTTGGTGGTGATCTGTCCCTTCTTCCTCGAAAGGTATTGATGCCGATCCAATAGCATTGGTCTTTTTGTACCCTACTCCAACAGAGCTCGATCCTGTTATAAACTGGTCTAACTCACCTTTTAAACGTGCATTTTCGATCCTCAAATTATGCATCTCGTTGAGGGTGAGGAGGAGGCTATTGCAGTTGGGGTAAGTGGCGGAGTTAAAAGCCTCTTTATACATCTTGTTTTCCGCTCGGAGGTTTTCATTTTCAACTCTTAGAAACTCGGCTTCGTTGTGCTCATGACGAGCCTTCATTTGGGTTCGCCTATTCTGAAACCAGAACTTGATTTGCGAAGATTCAAGTCCTAGCTCTTGACTCAGCTCCATTTTTTGTTTGCCGTCTGGCATGGGGCAGATCCTGAAGAACTCCTTAAGCCTTTGTACTTGCTCCTCAGTATGGCGACGGTAACGCTTCTTTTGACCCTTACTGTTGTTGTCCTTATCTTTACTGAGATCTTGGACGTCGTCGGCGGAAGGGCCAGGTTCCATGGGCTCGATCCCAAACATGGCCTCGAATTCTTCATTTCCCATGTTTAGTAAGTAGCGATAGCTCTCAAGGGTGTTGGGTTGAGACATCCTTAACGGGTTACTGGTTGCTCAACGTTTGTAGCTCTCTCTTGTATCTTTACTCTCTCTGAGCAAGCGTGTATGCTTAAAACTCTCTTCTGAGTATGGATGAAGATTACCAGGAGGACGCCTCTTTTAAAATCTAGGCGCGGGTTCAGAAATTGTATCGCCCCCTCCAAGATTCCTGTCTTTCTCAACCTTTTGCCGTGTCTTCTGCACGGTTTGTTTTCTTTCATCTTTTTCATAGTGGTAGGGCTCCTGTCGTTATTTCTTCCACCTGTCTCAAGCGTCGGCGTTGCAGGTGAGGTCTTTTCCCCGTTCTCAAATGAAGACAAGCCTTCTCTTCTTTTTCGCTAAAGTTTGCCGTGTCTTCCACTCAAGTCATCTTTTCCTTCTTCTTTTTTCAAAGTGGCGACATCACCTCAAAACTTTTTTGCAAAGATTTCGGATTTTCTCGGCTCGAGATTATAGATGTGCCAAGGGATTTGAGCTGATAAAGACGACACCAAAAGAGAATGGCCGGTAGGGAGATCTGACTGATAGATATTGCTCCTGTGAAGTCAATATTTAACGTGAAGCGGATTACCGTCTTTTCATTCCGCTAGTCTATCATAACTCTCTCTTCTCCAATACTCTCGTGTTCCGTTCGTCTGCCTTGATTTTCTCCTCTCTTTGAAATGGCCAATTCTCCTGACCACATCTTCCCGGCCGAAGTCTTGGCTGGGTGGAAGAGACTCTATAATCTTCTCGGCAAAGGCTATGCTCATATAGCCCAGAATTCTACCGTTGAGGCTGAAATCCTTGGTCTATTCAGGACTGTGGACGCTGCTTCTGTTGAGGGTACCCAACTAGGGAAGGAGTACCGGAACTTCCCGACCATCTTCATCAATTTTCTGGCCGCTTATAACCACGCTTATGAGACGGTCCTTGCGACTGCCGTCGTGAAAGCTCGTTACCAAGACCGGCGCGAGCGTCTGGAAACAGTCACATTTGTGGCTGATAATCACAAGAAGGCCCTCAAGTTTGCCAAAGATCAGCTTTCGTGGCTGGTTCGTGAGAGGGGAAAGTTGGTGGATCGTCTGGCCTTGGTCCAAACTTACGCCGAATAGGAGCCGGGCAATATTATGATGAGGTGCAGATGCGGTTGGCTGCAAGAGAGACTTGATAACATTACAACAGATATTGCTTTTAAGAGGGCGGCGATTCCGGACCTGGAGTTTGCCGTCGAGCATTACGAGGCCAGTATGGCCCAGGCTAAGGAGAAGTGCGATCGCCTCTTCTTTAGACTTGCGGAGCTTGATCCCGAGAATGCCCGATGCACCCAGAGCATCAACTGTTTGGAGAGTCAGTTGAGCTCTTTCGTAATGGTTATCATGGCTCAGTTTGGCTTTACTTCTCCTCCCCAGTGAGCTGTTGTAATACTCTTTGATGAATGGAATGAAAGAAAAGCCTCACGTGTTTTTTTGTTTACTTTTCTTGTCATTTCTTCTCTCGTATAGCATGAATGACTTAAAGTATTTCTCATACCCATCTCAATAAGAATCAGAGCACCTCTTGGGAGCACCTTCGTCACGACATATGGACCATCATAGTCTAGAGCAAACTTCCCTTCTGAAATAAGGACTGTTGACAGCAAACTTCGTAGGACAAGGTCATCCCCCTCTACTAGATTCAATCCGCTTCTATCAATTGTACCTCCGAAAGAATACGTATGAAGTGTATTTCTACTTTAATTGGTGAGACTGCCTCAATCTTATCTTATCTCGACAGGTGGTGGCTGTGAAATGATGGCCCATCGTCTAACAGACAAAAGCGAGACCCCCATTACTTTCTTCTGATGATGATATCGAAACCACAGAAAAAGGATTCGGTGGCAGCCCCCACCGGTCATAGTGAGGCCCGTGACTAGTCATTCAAATTAATACAGCTGCAACCACTCGGTCAATGTGCTAATAATGAGCCCGGCCCCTCGTTGCGTGCCCTACTTTACTCACGCCTTATCTCTTTCGGCGTCCACTTGAATGTGTCGGTCGCCTGTAGCATTGGGAGAAACGTCTATGGGCCAGGCTCAATAATAATTCTCCGATCCACCAAAATTCTCCACGTGGTTCGAATCCGAGGGAGTTAAAAAACAAGCCTTTAGTCGATTAAATCAAGAAGGCGTTGCAAGGTCGGATCAATATACACGCTTCATGGGTTCTCGATTACACCGTTTACGCTTTTTTCAACAAAAATACAGGAGCCCCTCCAATACATTAAGAATGCCCCCACGCCTGATCTGGATAAATTTACAGTCCCATCAAAATACATAACTTATACATGTTGACTGATTGACACAACTCTGTCTTCGGGAGGTTTGATCTCTTCGCTTGCCCCCAGGGTTATCGGCTAGTACATCGGTAATTTTTTGTCGTTTTGTATTCTTCATGATTATTCTTGGTTTGTTATCACCGACGAGTCCAATTTGCTCCCGCCTGGGGTTCCTATAATTCCCTGTAAAAGTAGAGGGAATAATGAGTATGTGATAAAAAAGAGGTCGGTCCATGACAGGTGCCTAGAATCTTTCCCATCTGAGTGTAAGTTGTGGACAAAGGTGATGGTGTACATACAATGACAGGATTCCATTTCAGAAGATTTCAGTTCGTCCACTTTTGACAAAACAATTCGTGAAAATTCAACAAGTGCTCAAAATGACGCCCAAATTTACAGACACATGGCCAAGATGATTATGCACAACTTTCATGTTTTGACTTTATCCAAAAAATGTACAGATCAATACAGTTTAATACATCTTTGGAGAAAATTTGTTCAGAAAGCTGATTTGTCCAGTTTCTGTCTAATGAACGAAAGGCCCATAACAAATGTGAGTTAAGGTCCAAAATTTTTCAGGCCAATAGTTTACAGTCCATTCTCCAACTTTCATGTTTTGATTTCTAGCAAAAAAGCTTGTTTAGCAGTGCTTATTAATGAAACAAGATGAGGTCAGAAAACTGCCAAAATTTCAGACAGCTTTGCATTGGATCACAGATTCTGTATTAAATGGAAAACTGATTGGATTTATCTGAAAATTTTTTACGTGCAAGATCAGAGTCCATTAGACATTTTTCATTTTTTGGTCGGGATCCAGAATTGAGTCGAAGAGGCTCGAAAAATTCTCACGAGGAGGAGAGTCGATCAGTCAAAATGCTTTACATTTTTCACCCATTTAGAAAAACGTGAGTTTGGCCCAACTTCGTCCCAAGCAAATGAAGTCCATTGGTTCTGATATTTTTATATGTTGAAAATCATTATGTTGGCTACGACTTTCATTAAGGGTGTTTACCGAAAATTTGACCATAGAATTTTACAAAAATCGTGCAACATAGAAATGTAAATCAAAACATGGGGAGAAATTCATCGGATTGCATTTCCTTGAAAAATTCGACCAATCTAACAATGTTATGGACCGACCCAAAATAGAATAAATGTAAGATGAAGTTAGAGAACTTACTTTACCTTGAGAAGTAAGATGCCAATCACATAGACATGCACATGAATCGTGAATTTAAATCTTAGCCTATCTACTCTAAAGGCTGACAAATTGAAGCGAAAGACTTACGGCAAGGCGACAATCTCGCGCACATAATCAAGATTAGCCGTGATCCTCTACGACGTAATCAGGATTAGCCAGGCCTTCCCACTTCGGCAGCTCGAGCTAAAAATTAAAACCACTGCTTTGGTAATCTTAGCAAGCCTGAGGCTTAACTTTTAAACTCATTTTTTAAAAGAGGTCCGGGATTGAATCTGGGCTAACTTTCGACGTGATCTTACGCCGAACGCTAAAACCAAATCACAATACCATCCTAAAACTAGTGGTCCAGGTCCGACCACGGGACGTGTGTGATGTGCTAAAACTGAAAACACATGCACAACATTTAAATGCGAACACCACTTCAAAAATGTGCGAAATTAAACAAACAATTCCAACACTAAGCCTGCAAAACAAGGGGTTAGCCAAACACTCCACCCCTTATAACTCCCATCCTGCAAGAACATTTAACACCTAAATATTAGAATCCAACCAATTCAAATCAAATGAATTTTCATGAAATTTTTCTGGCCTAAGTCCTCTAGGTTTTTAAATTTTCAAAAATTAAGAACAATTCCCCAGCGGAGTCGCCAAGCTGTCGCGACCTAAAAAAAACTTTTTAGGTTAATAAATTACCAGGTTAATTAAATTGAATTAACTAGCCTAACTCGAACTCTCCCAAGTTCTACCAAATTGTGATTTAGGTTTAATTTCATCAAAAGAAGGATTTATCTTGGAGTCGCCACTAATCATTTTGGGTAGGTTGATTAGGCACCTAAATAAAGCATTGGGAGAAATACTTTATTCCTACGAACCGGAGATTAATGAGTTCGGGGACTTGGTTACACTAATATTTCTACTAGCGCCCTTTCGGTACCAATTTCATGAAAATGTTCAACTTGGCAATTTTGATGAATTTTCACTTGAGATTCAAAGGTGCAATTTTTTTTATTTTCTTTTTATGACAAGGTAAGGAACTAAATTATATGCAATGCATGCGGTTTAATCTAAATATTTACAAGATAAATTACGCGTGCAATTATCTACATGATGTGAAAATGTGCAACAAAAGCAAACCCCTTTTTTTATTTTTTTAAAGAAAATATTACAACGTGCAATAAAAATCTCAAAAATTGGATATGCAATTTATTCCAAAGAAATGCAATATGTCCAACAAGGTATAATCGAAATTCAAATCAATCCATTTAGGCAACACAATTTCGAATATTCTAAATGATTAGAATCGTTACCTAACTTGGCGGATTTGATTATCGAACTCGGACCTCGGATTTCCTCGTGGATCAAGATTGCGGATCGCGGCTCGAACGACGGGGATTGACTCGTGGATTGTATTGGTCGATGAAGATGGTAACTCCGAGCTTCGAACTCTCGTTCCCCTCAATTTTCTTTTCTAAAAGAATTCTCTTTTTTTTTTCTTTTTCTCTCTAAATTTTCTTCTCTCCCAAAATCTCTCCTCAAGTTTTCTTCAATCTACAAAGTCTTCCCAATTTCTCTCTAATCTCTCCAAAAGTCCTCCCTCTCAAGGCTCTCATTCTTCCTCCTTTTATAGCCTACTCCTCCATCTTCCTTTCTCTATATTCATCTATCATTCTAATTTTTCCACTAACTTCATCTTTCATTCTAATTCCACCATCTTCCCTTATTTATATCCATCTTCCCTTCTAATTCCACCATCCTCCATTCTTTATCTCCATCTTCCCTTCTAATTCACCATCTTCCATTCTAATCTTTTCATCTCCCATTCTAATTCTTCATCTTCCCTTCTAATTCTACCATTTTCCATTCTCCATCTTTCCTTCTAATTTCTCCATCTTCTCTTCTATATCTCCCCTTCTCCATCTTCCTTTCTAATTTCTCCACTAACTCTTCTTTGCAAAACAATCCCTAAAATTTTATGTATTTGCAATTCAGCCCCTAAAGTTTTATGTATTTGCAATTCAGTCCCTGAAGTTTTATGTATTTACAATTCAGTCGATGTGGAAAAATTTCTTTTAAGTTCAAAACTTCATAAGCCTTTCGGCACACCTCCCTCACGCTCAGTCCAATCGTTTGTCAATTTAAACTCAAATCCTCCGTCGTTAGCCATAATAAAATGCATGATCGACAAAAAATTAAATATGCAATGCATGAAAAAATTAATTTTTGGTGAGAACAAATTCTCATTTTTTTATGTACTTAAGTGAATGAATTTTAAAAAGTCAAAATTTAGGTGTCAACAATGTCCGATTGGATAGTTCATTATTTTCATTTGGCTTTCGGCCCGATGCTTTGAAGACTGGAGTATGACCGATGTCCATTCCGGTCCGTTTTGTTGTACTCCCGACCCACGAGGCTTGGCGACGGGTGTTTGACCGATGTCCATTCCGGTCCATTTTTGTATTCCCGATAATGTCTCAGGTTTTATTTAGTTGGTCTGTAATTATTCACCCGACGAGTTGCGGGTTTTATTTTCACTGTCCTTAGGGTAGTTTTATTTTACCTGCTCTCTCTTCACATCTTTGTTTGCTTTGGGTGATTTTGCAATCTTTTATAATACATCCAAAATCTATAAAAAAAATTGTAGAAAATCCAAAAATACAAAAAATGTGGAAAATATAAAAATACAAAAAATGTCTTTCATGTGCATTTCATATAGTATAGCTCATGCATATTTTGCTATGTCATATACGCATATTCACGTACGCATGTCTATGTTCGTATGTCACGTACGTATGTCGTATTCATATATTCATGTCGCATGTCGCGTATGCATGTCTACGTACGCATGTTACGTACGTATGCCGTATTCGTATATTCATGTCGCATGTCGCATACGTGTGTCATGTATGCATGTTGTATTCATATATCCATGTATGTATGTCATATTCATTCGTCCACGTACGTATGTCATTCGTATATCTACGTACGCATGCCGTATTTGTACGTCTACATTCTCATGTCGCATTTGTATGTCTACATTTGCATGTTGTATTCATATGTCTTCGTATTCGCATGTCATATAAATTAGATTTCATATTGCATGTCATCTAAAATAGGATTCATACTTATTTGCATCAAAACTCAATTTTTTTAAAAGCCATCATGCATGTTCATTATACTTGTCATGTAATCTAGAATGCATAAATCATGTAGTTTCATGTCTTAATTGCATTTATGTAATTGCATTTGCATTGCATGCATTTAAAAAAGAAAACCCAAAAAAAATTGCACACTTGAATCTCAAGTGAAAATTCATCAAAATTGCCAAGTTGAACATTTTCATGAAATTGGTACCGAAAGGGCGCTAGTAGAAATATTAGCGTAACCAAGTCCCCGAACTCATTAATCTCTGGTTCGTAGGAATAAATTATTTCTCCCGATGTTTTATTTAGGTATCTAATCAACCTACTCAAAATGATTAGTGGTGACTCCAAGATAAATCATTCTTTTGATGAAATTGAACCTAAGTCACGATTCGGTAGAACTTGGGAGGGTTCGAACTAGGCTAGTTAATTCAATTTAATTAACCTGGTAATCCATTAACTTTAAAAATTGGGAAACCGATTTTTTCGGGTCGTGATAGCTTGGCGACTCCACTTGGGACTTTATCCTTAATTTTTGAAAAAAATTAAGAACCTAGAGGACGTAGGCCAAAAAAATTTCATGAAAATTCATTTGGTCTAAATTGGTTGGATTCTAATATTTAGGTGTTAAATGGTTTTGCAGATGGGAGTTATAAGGGGTGAAGTATTTGACTAACCCTTTGTTTTGCAAACTTGGTGTTGGAATTGTTTGTTTAATTTCGCACATTTTTGAAGCGGTGTTTGTATATTAATTGTTGTGCATGATTAATTGTTTTAGCACTACATCACACACGCCCTATGGCTGGACCTGGGCCACTAGTTTTAGGATGGTATTGTGATTTGGTTTTAGCGTTCGGTGTGAGATCACGTCGAAAGTTAGCCCAGATTCAATCCCGAACCTCTTTTTAAAAATGAGTTTAAAAGTTAGGCCTTAGGCTTGGTAAGATTACCAAAGCAGAGGTTTTAATTTTTAGCTCGAGCAGCCGAAGTGGGGAGGCCCGGCTAATCCTGGTTACGTCGTGGGATCACGGCTAATCTTGATTATGTACGCGAGATTGTCGCCTTGCCGTAAGTCTTTCGCTTCAATTTGTCAGCCTTTAGAGTAAATAGGCTAAGATTTAAACTCACGATTCATGTGCATGTCTATATGATTTGCATGGTATTTCTTTCACGGTGAATGTAAGTTTTCTAACTTCATCTTATATTTATTTTTAGTCGGTCCATGTTAAGTGTCGGTTAGATTTTGAATTTAATATCATCGTCATTTTTCAAGAGAAATTAAAAATTAAATTGCTGTCCTATTTTTCAAAAATGAATGTGAAAAAATCCTTTTAAGGAATTTTATTGACTAATAAATAATTTTGTCATATCTTTCCTACTTCAAGTCAGACTTTCTTGATAAATTTATCTCTGAAAATTCATCCTAGTAAAAAAAAAATCCCTTCCGGAAATTTGTTAAATACCAAAGGATTTTATCACATTTTTGCTAAGCTGTAAATCTGCAAGAAACCTTTTTTTGAGAAATTCACCTATATATTTCAAAGAAAGTTTTCTCTAATTTCTCATAAAATTAAGAAAAATAAAACTGGACTAATCTAGGAGTCATGGACCGACCTCTCTTAGATCACATATTAATTGTGTCATTTGCTTTTGCAGGGAATTATAGGTACCCTAGGCGGGAGTAAAATTGGGTGCAACAATACGCCAGAAATGATCTTGAAGAATACGAAAGGACGGATAATTATCGATGCCTTAACTGATGACCCTGGGGGCAAGCGAAGAAATCCATTCTCCTGGAGACAGAATTATGTCAACCAATGGGCATGTATGGGTTCTGTATGTAGATGGGGCGGAAAATATATTTGGGTTAAACATGGGGGCATTTTTATTGTATTGGAGGGATTCCTGTATTCTTGTTGAAAAGACGCAGATTATCAGAATCCATGAAGTATGTACATTAATCCGGCCTTGCAACGCCTTCTTGATTAAATCCATTAAAGGCTTTCTTTTTTTAACTCCCTCGGATTCAAACCACGTGGAGGATGTTAGAAGATCGGTGTTTTATTAATAAACATGACCCACAGGCGTTCCTCCCAATATTACAGTCAACCGACACCAATAAGTGGACGCCAAAAGAGGCTAAGCACGATTGAAGTGGGGCACGCAACAGGTGGCGGGTTCATTATTAGCACATTGATCGAGTGATTACGGCTGTATTGATTTACCTGACCAGTCACGGGCCTCACTATAACTGATGGGGGCCGCCACCGAATTCTTTTTCCGTGTCCTTAATATCATAATTAGGGAGAAGTGATGGGGTCTCGCTTTTGTTTGTTTGGCTGGTTGTAATCATTACAGTCACCATCTGTCAAGATAAGACGCGATTGAGGCAATCCTACTAGTCGAGATAGAAATACGTTCCCTACATATTCTGTCGGAAGTACAGCTGACAATAGCGGACTGGATCCAGCAGAGGTAGATGACCTCGTCTTGTGAAGATTGCTGCCGACAGTCCCTCTTCCAGAAGAGAAGATTGCATCGAACTATGATGGTTCATATGACGTAAAAAAAGTCCTCCCAGAAGGTGCTCTGATCCTAACCAAGTCGGATATTTGTATTGACTCTGATTTCGTGAGGAAACGAAGAGATGGCGCGAAGGTAAAAATATAGACATGCGAGACATTCCTTTTATTCCATACATCAACAGGTTTTACAATAGCTCACTGGGGAGGAAAGGTAAAGCCAAACTGGGCTCTGATAACCATTACGAAAGAGCTCAACTGACTCTCCAAACAGTTGATGCTCTGGATGCACCGGGCGCTCTCGGGATTAAGCTCCGCGAGCCTAAAGAAGAGGCGATTGCACTTCTCCTTAGCCTGGGCCATACTGGCCTCATAATGCTCGACGGCAAACTCCAGGTCCGGAATCGCCGCCCTCTCGAAAGCAATGTCTGTCGTAATGTCATCAAGTCTCTCCTGCAGCCAACCGCATTTGCACCTCATCACAATATTACCTGGCTCCTGTTCTGCGTAAGTTCGGACCAAGGCCAGACGGTCCACCAGCTTTCCCCTCTCACGAACCAGCCACGAAAGCTGATCGTTGGCAAACTTGAGGGCCTTCTTATGATTATCAGCCACAAATGTGACTGTTGCCAGACGCTCGTGCCGGTCTTGGTAACGAGCTTTCACGACGGCGGTCACAAGGACCGTCTCATAAGCGCGGTTATAGGCAGCTAGAAAATTGATGAAGAAGGTCGAGAAGTTCCGATACTCCCTTCCCAGTTGGGATACTCCCTTCCCAGTTGGGAACCTTCAACAGAAGCAACGTCCACGGTCATGAATAAACCGAGGATTTCAGCCTCAACGGTAGAGTTTTGGGCTATATGAGCGTAACCTCTACCAAGAAGATTGTAGAGTCTCTCCCACCCAGCCAGGACTTCGGCGGAGAAGGTATGGTTAGGAGAATTAGCCATTTTTGAAAGCAGAATATGAAAGAAAGGGGGGAAGAAATGAGGCAGATGAGCGGGATGCGAAGATGGTAATCTGCTTTGAAGTAAATATTGATTTCATAGTGACGGTATCAACCAGTCAAGATTTCTCTTATCTACCATTCTCTATTGGCACCACCCTCGTTAGCTCGAATTTCAGTTAGGCAGCGACCTCGAGCCAAGCAAAATCCGACGTCTTTGCGGAAAAGCTGGATGAGACGTCACCACTTTGGAAAAGAAAGAATAAAAAAAAACGAGATGAGTGGGAGACAAGGAAATTTTCGGCAGAAAGGGAGATACGACTCGTCCTTATCGAAGAACTCGCTCGGAAATCGACGGTGGAGACGACAACGGGAGCCCTACCACTATGAAAAGATGAGAAAAGACGAACCAAGCAAGAGACACGCAGGAAAGATTGAGAAAGACAGAACTCTCGGGAGAGGCAATACAGATGCTAAGCCCATGCCAAATTTTAAAAGAGACATCCTCCTGATAATCTTCATCCATACTTTGAAGAGAGTTTTAAAGCATATACGGTTTAGAGAGAGTGAAAATACAGAAAGAGATAGCAGATCTTGAGAAATCATTAACCAAATCGAAGATGTCTCAACCCAATACTCCCGAGAGCTATCGTTGCCTGCTAAATATGGGAGAGGAAGAGTTCGAAGCCATGTTTGGAATCGAGCCCATGGAGCCTGGCCCTTCCGCCAACGACATCCAAGATCTCAGTAAAGATAAGGACAACAATGGTAAAGATCAAAAGAAGCGTTACCGTCGCCATACTAAGGAGCAAGTACAAAGGCTTGAGAATTTTTTCAGAACATGCCCTATGCCAGACGGCAAATAGAAAATGGAACTGAGTCAACAGCTAGGACTTGAACCTTCGCAAATCAAGTTCTGGTTTCAAAATAGGCGAACCCGAATGAAGACTCGTCATGAGCATAACGAAGCTGAGTTTCTAAGAGTTGAAAATGAAAACCTCCGAGCGAAAAACAAGATGTATAAAGAGGCTTTTGACTCCGCTACCTACCCCAACTGCAACAGCCTCCTCCTCACCTTCGATGAAATGCATGATTTGAGGATCGAAAATGCACGTTTAAACCAAAGGAGAAACACTAACTAAGAATATAAGCCGTGGACCAAATGGTCGATACGCGTGACTCCTAAAAGCCACCCGTTAGTTTGAGAATTTCTTTAAAGCCGTCATCTTATGAATGAGGCCGCGAATTGAGTTTCGGAATAGGACAATCGACTCTCATGAGTGTTACAAAAGTTAAAACCGGATGTCGCCTCAACAGGCATGAATTGACAGCGTGGTATTGGAATACCTAAAGAAAAGGGCAAAATTAAAAATTGCCATCTCCCCCCCATTTTGTGCTAGAATCCATGACTAGAGAATGTTAGTAATTTTAGCGATGCTAGAAAATTTGTTCGGTGGTATTCCGAGTTATTTTTCGATCGCAATTGAGCTAAATCAGCACCAATTGAGCCTTTAACAATCCTAAAATTTCACGAAATTCGAGAAATGTCTCGTCGATCATCTTTTTGACTAATTTGACTAGCTTTGACCGAAATTATTGATGCCCAAGCTCTATTAGTCTGAAAATTCACTGATAGCTCAAAAATTAGTCAATTCATTCAGCTTTAAGTCGCTTTTCATGAATAGTAATTTCAATTATTAACCCTAGAGATAACATCTGCTCTCTCTCTTCTCTTTTTCTCTCTTCACTAGCAGATTCTCTTTCTTCTCTTGATTTTCAGATTTCTCTTTCTCTGCTGGATTCCAGTTTTCTGCCATCAACTTCAACTGGCCGCCGATGGAAATCCAACCGTTGGATTTTCATGATTTTTGGATATGTTGTACTCATATTTGAGGTGAGTTCACAAAACTTTGAATTACTTCGATCTGACGTCGTTTGGCCTTCTAAATCTACATCGCTGTTTTGGTCGACGAACTAGTTTTTTGCTACCCGAATTTGATCTAGGGCTCATGTTGATATATGTTGACCCCACCGACCCCTAGAGCTCATTTTCATGTGAAAATATTGATTTTCAGCTTGAGAACCACCTCATTCAGCCCTTGATCAGCCCTTATTTGGACTAAATCCATCGAAATCCGTCGTGCTTTTTCGATCACCGCCTTTCGCCGCCGCTTCTACCGCTTTCTCAGCTCTGTTTCAGCCTCGATTAGGTAAGTTATACCTCTATTTCTCAACTAGAATATTGTATATGCCATGGACTAGCTCTAGGATACGATTCGAGGTAAATCAGTTTAGAAAAATTTGTCGTAATCGGCATATTTAGAGGAAATGAAATTCTGCGGAGCTGTGAATATGTTGTGGATTGTGAAACGTTGTGTCAATGTTGGATTAATGTTGTTTGAGGTGGTTGATGTGGGTCCTGCAAGGTTCAGGTACCGAAAAATGGATTTTTGGGAGATTTAGAGCAAAAACGGGCCAAATAGTATTTTGAAATCACTGTTCATGAACCTTCGAACACTGTTCATATGCTGCCCAATTTAATTTTGATTTGAAAATGACAAATTTTGTGGGTCCCGTGCGGTTCGAATACCGAAAATTATATTTTGGAGCATTTTATGCAAAATCGGACCCAAGCAATATTTTATGTTACTATTTCAAATATTTAGGGCCCGTGTTCGTATTCAAAAGAATATTGAGGATTACCCACGTATACTTAAAATTAATTATTTGGTCATTTTGTGTCCCACATGAGAAATTGGGCATTTTTAATAAAATGGAGCACGTGAAAGAGATTGATTGGTTTGGCCATTGTGTCAGTCATGTGAATTGAAATATTTAGGCACATGTTTAAGTTATGGCCTAACGTACTTGGCCAAGGTTTTTGCCCAATTGAAACTGGCATTGTTTTGTATGCCTGATTGAAATATTTGGACTTATATTTGAAATGTGGCATAACGTACTTGGCTGATGATTTCTGTCCAAATAAATTTAAAGGGATTTTACTGCCTGAAAAGCGAATGTGATGGTTTTCGCATGCTTGATTGCATATCATTGTGACTTGACGTAAAATGTAGCCATGAAGTCACCTAGTGTAAAATGTAGTCATTGGCGTAAAATGTAGCTATTAAGTCGTAAAATGTAGCCTCGAAGGTAGAAAACGTAGCCTCGTGTACCCTGAAGCGTTTGATGCGGGGTAGCTGGAGTAATAAGGTGCCAACTTGAGGTGTCTCACATGTAGGTTGAGGTGTAGACCTAAGGCATCTATGATGTGGGTCAGACCTGATGCGCCTATATGACGTGGGTTAAATTGGCTGTTAAGCCGAGGCTCATGATTGAGCGTGCATGCATATGTATTTGCGTTAATTGTCCTGGATTGGACTCGTTTGTTTTATAACTTGGCCATTTGTGGCAAACCATTGATTGACTGTTTTATGTGATATTCTAGTTTTATGGTCTTGGATTGGATTTGAGCTATTTCTTTTTATAAATGATCATTTATGGTGAGTTTTCATTTGGGCGTTACCCTTGATTTTCGCCCTACGATTTAAAAATTGACTCTGTGATTTGATTACCTAGATGAGACGTGGAGTTGGGTCTGAGGGTGTTTAGTATTCTAAGAAGAGATCTAGAGATTAGCTTGCTGAGATTTGTTCTCAGACCCTCGGCCCTAGTGTTGACACCTAATTTTTAATAATCTTTTCTTTTTTAAAATTAATAAAAAAATTCATAACAATTCATAAAATTAAAAAATCAACTTTGGTGGTCTTGGCTAAGCCTAGGGAACCAATTTTGACCAAAAAATAATTTTTCGTATTTTCAGTATTTTTCGGTATTTTTATTTTCGAAAATTAATAGAAAATTCATAAAAATTCATAAAATTAAAAAAAATAAATGATGGGGATCTTGGCCAAGCCTAGAGAATCAATTTTTAACAAAAAATGGTTTTTCATATTTTTTGTATTTGTTTTTTATATTTTTTAGAAATTAGGAAAATATTTAATAAATAATAGCATTTGAGGCCATAAAAATACATAAAAATAGTCAATATTTTTATTTTAAATCCCTTTTCATGTTGTCTATCATAAATTTAAAAAATCCAATTCGGGATGGTGTATTCTTTCACAAGTATAATCTCGAATCGAGCCTAAAAAATTTAATATTAAGTCAATTTATTTTTATTTTTTACTTTTAGAAGTTGTGACATTGTTCACCAATATTTTAAATTTTTATCTTGGCCTAATTATACCCAGATAACTTAATTTTGCAAAAGAGTTTTAATTAAATTTTGCATTATTTTCAGCAACAAGAAATGAAGTTAAATTTGACATGCGGTGAATTTCGACTAAGAATAGGGGAGGTGCGTCGAAAATTGTGAGGAGATTTGGACTTAAAGAAATATTTTTCTAGGGACTGAATTGCAAATACTTAAAATCTCAGGAACTAGAGTGCAAATACCTAACTCTTGAGGGATTATTTTGAAAATAACAAAAGAAGAGTTAGTGGAGAAATTAGAATAGAGAAAGGAAGATGGAGAAGAGGAAATGGAGAAGAGAAGATGAAAAGAATGGATAGAGAAAATAAGATAAGAATAGAGAAGGGAAGATGGAGATGAAGAAGAGTTGGTGGAGAAATTAAAATGGAAGATAAATATGGAGAAGGGAAGATGAAGATGAAGAAGAGTTAGTGGAGAGATTAGAATGTGAGATAGAGATGGAGAAAGAAAGATGAAAATGAAGAAGGGTTAGTGGAGAAATTAGAATGGGAGATAGAGCTAGTGAAAAAATTAGAATGTGAGATAGATGAGTGGGTTATAAAAGGAAGAAGAAGTGAGCTTGGGAGAAGGATTTTTTGGAGAGAAAATTTTGGATGTTTGAGAGGGTTTTGAGAGATTGAAGAAAAATTTGAGAGAAAAAAATACCAAAAAGAGAGAGAATTTTGAAGATGATGGGAGTTTAGGGCTAGGGGATTATCATCACCAATTCCATCATTAATCAACATAAATCAAGAGTTCATCCCCGTCGTTCGAGCCGTAATCTTAATCCACAAAGTGATATGAGGCTCGAATTCGGCCATCAAATCTGTCAAATCAGGTAACGATCCTAGCCATTAAAATCTTCAAAAATTTCGTTACCCAAATGGATTAATTTAAATCTCGATTATATCATGTCGTACTTATATGTCTCCATTTCCACATGTCGCATTCGTACTATAATTTTCTACAATTTAATTCTTGCACTATCAAACCCCAGAATGGGAAGGCCGACCCACCCACTGGTAGTCCTTTATTTTTTGTAATTTAATTTCCTGTAATTTAATTTCTGTACCATCAAATCTCACGATGGGTAGGCTGAGCCAAGGCCGAGTCTCTTGTTGGAAGTCTTTTATTTAATGCAATTTAATTTTCTGTAATTTAATTTCAGTACCATCAAACCCCACGATAGGTAGGCCGAATAAAGGCTGAGTCCCCCGTTGGAGGTTCTTTATTTAATGCAATTTAATTTCCAGCAATTTAATTTTAGTACCGTCAAACCCCACGATGGGTAGGCTGAACCAAGACCGAGTCCCCCGTTGGAGGTCCTTTATTTAATGCAATTTAATTTCTTGTAATTTAATTTCAGTACCATTAAACCCCACGATGGGTAGGCCGAATCAAGGTCAAGTCCCTCGTGGAAGGTCCTTTATTTAATACAATTTAATTTCGGTACCATTAAACCCCACGATGGGTAGGCCGAATCAAGGTCGAGTCCCCCGTGGGAGGTCCTTTATTTAATGCAATTTAATTTCAGTACCATCAAGCCCTAAGATGGGTAAGCCGTGCCAAGGCCAAGTTCCCCATTAGAGGTCCTTTATTTATTGCAATTTAATATTCAGCAATTTAATTTCTGTACCATTAAACCCTAGAATGAGTAGGCCGAGCCACCTGCTGGAGGTCGCAACACTACACAGAAATCGTTAGTTCACGCCCTCTTACGGCTTCAGGGAATTTTAATGATTTGAAAATACCAAAAAATATCATTCATATGCATTCTATCTAAAAAGTGAAAATACAAAAAAAACGGTCACCTCACTAGAACCTTAGGAATAAATCAAGCCTGAGTTACCAAAGTAGGATAATAATGAAATTAAGATATCGAAAGGGCATTAGTTTTAATTAACCAGTGTAACCAAGTCCCTGAATCCAGAATCTCTAGTTCGTAGAAGTAATTTAGTTCTCCTACTAATTTACTTAGGTTTCTAATCTACCTTCCAAAAATGATTAGTGGCGACTCCAAACTCTAAAATCATTTGAACAAAAAATCAAATTTTCAATTCGGTAGGACTTGGGAGGGCCGTATTAGGTTAATTCATTTAATCAACCTGATAATATGTTAACCTGGGAATTTTCCACCAATCGAAAAAATTTTAGGGTCGTGACACCTAGCAGTGAATGTAATACAGATAATACAGAGGATCCCGAAGGAAATTGACCCAGAGACTAGTCTTTCCCTGGACCAGATAGTAGGATAAATAATGATGAGTTTGCTGGAGGCAAAAATCCCTTGGTAGAAATTTGTGTGGTTTCTCACTATTGGAATTGAGAAATTTGCCGACCTAGAGCCTTTTATAGTAAAGGTCAAGTAATGGGTTGTAATGAGGTGACGAGAGCTTTAAATTGTGTATATGACGTCATCTTGACAATTGTTTGAAAGAGGCATGTAGTATAAAGGTTTAGGTTTGACATGCTTAATTGGTCTGTCTCTCTCTACCTTTTTATGTGTATGCGTTGGAGGAGCTCACTTCTGTTGTTACAAGAACTTTGAGGTCTTTTGGTTACGACAAGTTTCCTGGACCGTCGTGATTGTCAACCATTCGACCGTATAGGTATGACAGAGATGTTGAGTGGCTCGTGAGTTCGGGGCATGACATCCCAGATTTTGGTATCAGAGTAAGGTCAACTCGATTCAATGAGGATTTGAAACTTGGAGTGATAAAGATGATGGGTATTGGGGTAGATTGATAGAGAGATTATGAGCTTTGATTTGGTTAAGAGATGCTTTTGCAGGATATTGTTTGGCACAGGTGGTTGTTAAGTGAAATGACGGTGCTAGTGAGCCTGTATTGCTATTGATGTATAGCTATTTAACCTGGTACTTAAATTAGTAAGCTTGCGTATTAGATTGAGTCTAGTTCTTTGATGGAATTATAGCAGGTATTGCGAGAAAGTTTTAGAAGCATGAGCAGTAGAGGTGGAAGAGGAAGAGGTGCTGAAGTGCCTGATGTGCAAACTAGAGCTACTGAGGGCCCGAGAGTTACCGAAGCCACTAAAGGTCAAAGGGCTATGAGGAATCCTCGAATGGAAGGAGTTACGAGAGCTCTAAAGGAAATTGAAAATCTGATGAGCAGACAAGCTCAAGGAAGAGCTGCCGAGCTTACCTAGACCGTTGAGGTAGCAGTAGCTGCAATGAATGTGAATGTGGGAGGTGGAAATAGAGCTCGACAGATGAGTTGAGCAGTTTTTAAAACTAAAGCCGCCAAAGTTCAATGGAGGTAGATCACCTGAGGTGGCGTCCCAATGGATTGAGGAATTAGAAAAAAAAAAGTTTTTTCCTTATTGGGATGCATAGAGGACTAGAAAGTATCATTGCTAGTGTACCAACTGCACAGTATAGCCAGTGATTGATGGAAGGCTACTCAAGGGAGAGTATTCATTGAAGGAGCAATATATAATTGGACAGCCTTCTATGAGGCGTTCAGTGGGAAATAATTCTTAGAGGCTGCCCAAGAACGAAAAATGGAAGGGCTCTTGCAACTTCGACAAGGTTAGATAACCATGGAGTAGTACGAAGCCGAGATCGCAAGGTTGTCGAAGTTTGCCCAAAGGATGATAGAAAGTCCTTGAAATAAGGCTAGGAGGTTCCATGATGGGCTGAAGCCGAAACTCCGTAGTCAGTTGACCTCGATTGGTTTAAGAGATTATGGAACAAATTATGAGAGGGCGCAAGAGGTAAAAAGGGACATGATAGAAAGGGCTATTGCATCTGGATCACAGTTTGTGCCCGGTAGAAATAGTCGAAACTTGGAAAAAGCCAGTGGTGGACAATTGAAGGTTTGCCCCTCCTGCTTAAAAGGCTATAAGAAAGCCAATACCTTTTTGGTGGTGCAATATATCGAGATTGTGGATGTAAGCATGGGAACAACTCTTGCTCAAGTGGGATGGAAGTTTGCTTTGGATGTGGTCAGCAAGGCCATCAAGTGTAGGATTGTCCACAATAAGATAGATAATATGGTAGGCATCGTCCCAGTAAGGAGGCCACCGTAGGGATTAACCTTGTATTTTATGTAAGGTTAAGGGATAGTACAATTTGGAGATAGGGCATTTCGATTTTAAGATGATTAAGGGTAGTTGAAGTGTAAAGAGAATCTATTAATGGACATGACCAATAAAGGAGATGTGAAAATGAAAAGACAAGCATTTGTGGATTCCATAGGCTTAAACCTGAAATCATGTTCGATGGTCTTAGTTGCCAGAGTTGGCTGATGGTCGAAGCAAAAGCATGATTAAAGTTCATAAGGAAGTAGCAACGGCTAAGAAACCTTAGGCATGGATTTAGATGGATGGTTATACTTGAAGCTTATAAATTTGGGTATTAATAAAGGACTAGTGGAATTATTTAATAAAGATCTTGGATCGTCAATATCTAACTTGAGGAGGTAACTTAGTGATCAAGAGATAGGTTGGCCGATAAACTTGAAAGATAAAAGTTTAGGCTTGAATTGTGACAACTTGATGGATAGCCGTCGAGACGTTTATAATATAGGATTATAGCATTTGATGATAGTAGATCCTAAGTCTGGATTAGCATGGCACATTGATGATTTAGGTCAAGGATTTTAATAACAACCCCAATGGATATAGAGAAACGCTTAAGAAAGACGAAATGAGGAATAACGGGGCATAGAGTTAGTCGAATTCTCTGAAGATGACTTTGAGGTAAATTAAATAATGACTAAAAGTAGAGTACACGGATTGAACACCGACAAGTGACCTCGAGTCATAATGGCCTTTGACAAGTTTGGAAAAACCTAAGGTGTAAGGATTGACATAAAAGCGAAAGGGTATAAGGAATCGTGACGACGACATGTCGATAGGTTTAAATCGGGAGTTTTGATGGATAGTCATGAGAAACATATTGTGGATATGAAATTGCGAAGGCTCGATATTGAAAGACTATAGGTTTGAATTGCGTCAGACTTTGATGGTTTAGATGAGATTTTTACTAAGAGTTTCGGATAATTGGATGAGACTCGCAATGAGGCAGATGGTAACACTAGAATATGGGTCGATGAAATTACCTGATTTTGACTTGTTATGAGTGGCGACAAGGGAAGTGTTACATTAACTTGAAGTTTAAGTATTTAATCTTAGAAATTATGGTCGACTATAGTATATGGACGTTAGTATTACAAGGGCCCATTAGATACGTGATTTGCAAGTAAGCAAACGACAATTATGGAATGTTGGACACAAATAGAACTTGAGTTTGGTGATTAAAGAACCGACGTTGAATGAAGGCTCAACCCGATATAAGAATGGTGATTCGGTATGAATAACGACCAAAAAGGGTACTCTACATAGATTCTAAGTACTTGATTTTGAGATGTCGGTCATTTATGGTGATTGGACGTTTAAGTGGAGGAATTCTTAGTGATAAGAAGTGAACTGTCTAAGGAAAATGAAATGAATGTTTTGTCCCCAAGCGACACCAGGTAGATTGACGATAATGGGGATTGAACTTGAAGCACTCATAGTATAATGGATTAGGGTGCAAATTAAGTTGTAACCAAATGAATTCGTAAGCATTAGTTTGATGACTACCTGAATTGAGGATTACAGTTGCGGGACGAGAAAGGTAGTTTCACTCAATGTGGCGTGCACCATAACAGACGTCAACAGAGGATCAAGTTAGCGAAAAGAGTATAACAGGACCGAAATTAATCTCGTAGTTGATTGGTGCCTTTGGCTAAGAAAATGCAAGTATGAGGTTACTCTCGATCATGGAGATGTTAAAGTGAATGACGAAGTCCCATATACGAGAGAATTGGAACACATGTAGCATTGAGAAGGACAAGTTTGGGAAGAGAAGATAGTGCCTTGAACCAAGGTGGTTTGTAGAATATCATGAAATGAAAATAGCTGGTTGAAAAAAGCGGAGAATAGATAAAGCCTAAGGATTTGAGTCGCATAGTGAGATGCCCTAAATGAGAAGTGCCAAAGTGCCTTGGAGATGTTGGTGGAAGTCGAGCGTTCATTATATGCCTCCAGCCTGATCAAAGAGGGCCCCTGTTGTGCGATCAGGGTGAGTTTGTGGTTAGACCCGCACGAGCAAGTCAGCAAGTGATCCTGTAGCGTCGTGGCGGGTGTGAAAATTTTTTGTGACAGTCTGAAAATTCGACCCAATTATCATGATCTTAGTATGGAATGGATATATTTCATTAGTACGCTCTAATCGATTCTCACTCAAGATTAGCTATCCTGAGACGACTAACCGAAGGGGAATGGCTACCTAGCAAAATTTTCTAAACAGTTGCCTGTTGGTCTGAGATTTTGACAGAGTCGTTATTTAATGAATTTGACCACAAAATGAATTCTGATCTTGGACAATCGAATTTTTATGAAAGTTACAATGGAGAAGTGAATTTAGTTGCAAAAGTGTCGTTAGTCGGGCAGACAGCCGGTGAGCGTCGCGAAGTAAGACGTGAGGTGGAAAATTACCGAAATGCCCCTAGTCAATGCTCAGTCCTTAGAATGAGAATAATTAGAATTATTTTTGAGTGAACGCGACAGTGCAGTGTCAATCTCCGCCTAAAATCCAATCGCGCTCGGGACCCGATCGATGTATTTGACATGCATCTCGAGGCAATGTCTCGTCAATTGTCACATCAATCAATCAAGTCATGTCAACCAATCAATCAATGTCAAGTTGCACAATTTCCAAAGCAATCAACTCAATCCATCAAGTACATCTTTTAAATCACCTAAACCCTAACAATCACCCCCACTTTCCATCTCTCTATTTTGTTCTCTTATGTATTATAATCTAAGAATACTCTCTCTCCTTATTTCCTCTCCAAAATTTCAGCCACCTCCCTCTCCTCCCTCTCCCTCCCGAAATCTCCATCTTCTTCCTCTTCCCCTCGGCTTGTTCTACTTCTTCTTCGTCTACAGCCGTTCACCGCCCATTTCGTCGCCCATCACCGCCGTCTCGAGCCACCACCGGCCTCCCCACGGTTCCTCCTCCCTTAGTAAGTCTTCTTGGCCCCTTACCCTTCCCTTTCATAGCATTGAAATCCCTTGAAATGAGGCAAAACCGTGACCTTATACAGTTCAGTTTTCCCTGATGCCACTCAACTTCAAATGGCCACCAATGAAAACTCAACTATTGGATCTCCCTAATTTTGGATATGTTGTAGCCCTATCTGAGGTGAGTTCATATAATTTGATTTCACTCTAATCTGACATGATTTGGGCCTCCATTCGTGCGTTTCCATTTCGGTCGATGAAACTGTTTTTGAGTCAATTTCGTGCCTTACATTCTATGGTCATAATCTGACCTAGGGAACCTAAGGGACTTATATCCATGTCATGTCCTAGTTTTCTAGATTGTCATGGCCCCGGTTTAGCCCTTACTCAGCCCCCAAAGTTGCTATGCTCCTCCCTTGGACGAGAGCTCCTTATTCGGTCGCCGTGAGCTCTGCCGTTACCATCGCCATCTCAACCCCTTTTCGGTAAGCAAACGTACTAAACTTAGTCTAGGAATATCGAATGTGTGATTGTTTTTGTTGCTAGTTTGCTTGGAGTATGCAAATTGATTAGAAAAGTGAAAAATCGCGTAGAACGGTTAGGCCGATTTAGGGGTTCGAGGAAGAACGAGCCAACTTGTGGGCTTGAAATCTGTTAGTAGGCATCATTGTGGTGTGTGTGGGTTATGGATTGGTGTTTGGGGAGTGAGAGAGGGAGGTGGAGTGAGAAATTGGGCTAGACAAATTATTTGGGCCAAATTAGACTGGTTGGACTTAATGGGCCGAGATGGTTTTCATGGAAATGGGCTTGGACGTGGTCTATAAGGTTTAATGGGCTGGTTTGGGAGGAATTTTAAGTGAGAAATTAGAAGGCCCAAGGGCAATAGTGGGCCGTAGGCCGAGCTGGGCTTAATAGGGCTTATTGGGCTTAAGTTGGGATAATTTGGTTATGGGCTTGGGCGTGAGCCACTAGGATCCACAGAGATGGTTTAAATTGAATCCAAATGAATATTTGTTGGACGAAATGTGAGTCATGGGTAGCAATTTGAATTGGGCTTGCATTAGGGGCCTTAGTGGGTTGATTTGGAATGGATTAGAATGAAACATCATGGGCTCAAGTCGTGGAAGTGGGTCATAGGTCAAAATGGGCTCAAGAGAATTGGATTGTACTAAATGGGCCCGATGGGCTTACTTAAGAACTTAAGCAAGGGGTGGCGCTCGTGAATTGAGGACCGTCAAACGTGGATCACAGATGATTGAGAATTAAAGATCGAGCATCCGATTGAGGCGATAGGGCCAAAAGTAATCAATGGGCCAGAGTTTGGGCTTGAGAGTTACATAGTTAAATTGGCACAAGGGGTATACGCTCGATATGAATTGGTCGTCTGTACAACTTGAGATATCATGTATTATCATCGAGTATTGGGACATGCCACGTATGTATGCACGTTGATTGACTGTCTACGAATGCATGTTTTATGCATTGTGACATTATGATGAGTTTGGGCACCGATTGAGCATGAGCATGGTATGTACTGTGGAGCGACGAAGCACGGGGTAGTTGGAGAGATAAGTATGTCAACCTGAGGCGTACCATATACGGGTTGGGACACGAGCCTGTAGCGTATCAGACGTGGGCCAGACCATTTATGGTCACTTGTGAATTGGCATCATATATCGTGCATTGAGTATTGAGTTCGAGATCGTGGCATGGTCTGTTCTTTCATTCCTGCATGCAATTCTAGTCCCTGTTATTTGAGATTGTTAGTAGAACTAGCCCTCATCTGTTTTGGTTCACATACGTGGTCAAAGGAGTCGCGTTAGAGAGAGAGTTAGCTAGCCCTAGAGTGTAGGTTATGGCTGAACCGACTACCATACTTTACCTTACGCTAGGATTAGTAGTGAACTTATTGAGTCTTCGACTCACTGGCATTGGTTGCCAACATTTTCAGATCCCTGACCGCAATAATGATGAATCTCCCGACACTTTTTGGACTCCCAGTGGAGGTAGAGATCGAGATAAGCCACTACGTCGAGGAGGATGGTACTCTTTGGGCCAGGCAACTGATCACTATTTGGGTAAATCAGGTTAGTCCCCTCTTGCTCCCATATAGGTATGGAGCTTGGATGGTAAAGAGAGATCATATTTTCGTGGGACTCGTATGAGCTTTTGATGTTTCGATTGCTAAGGTGGACGACCCTACACTGCTTCGTCCCGCTACCTATGGAGGAGAGATACTCGACCCCAAGCCACTGGAGCAATTGCCGTCGCCAGGACGGATGATGATCGATGGCCATGCCGAGGGCGACCCGATGGACCCCGAGCCTTCCCTTCCAGAGTACGAGGAGGACCCAGAGAAACTTCCCTGGCAATCAGATTGGAGCAAGGTCGACCAGGACTAGATGATGGACCTTAGGTTGAGAGGTCTGACCGAGCGTAGCTTTTTGGTGTTGTATTTTGATACCCTCTCCTGGTGGTCTATACCTAATGCTCTGATTATATATAGTGTGTGTGTGTTATGTTTGGCTGTTATTGTCGACTGCTTCCCTTGTCCCTTTCTACCCCCTTTTATCGTATGTATGCATGTATAGGTTGGAGATTAGCTTCCGCAAGATTACGTTGGCAGATGCATCATCTGGCCGCGATGGATTTTCCTGGGCCGTCGCAGAGCATGGACTAGGCGGACTCGAGTGTTGACTGGCGGGATATCGCAAGCCCGTAGGATTCAGGGCGTGACATTTTTCCTTACTTGAAAGACTGTAACCAACAAGATCCCGGGCATGGCAAGCGGAATGGCATCAAGGAAAGGTTGGAATATAGTACGTTCGATGTGGTAATGGACGCTTTGCTTAGTAAAGTGAGATGGGCCTAGTGGTCATAAAAAAACACCATGTGGATAGGCAAAAGTGAGACATGAACTGGACTTATGCATTAGAAGTTTTTAATAACTACATGCTAGCATTGTCAATGGGATTTATGAATATTAGGGTTGAAAAGAATTCCTTTGAATAGTTAAGACCGCGGGATGTAACGATTAAGGAAAATGAATGATCGAGGTGTGCAACAAAGGCGTGATTGGGCTACACAGTTGAAAGAGATGACTGCTATGATAGTATTGCATTGCTATAAGAGAGGAAGAATTGTGAGATCCTGAGTTTCGATCCCTTTTTCCAGAATTTGAATAGAGAATGGTTATTTCATGGAGGCGCTATAAATGAATCTCACTTGGAGCTGGCCACTCTGAGATGACTAACCAAAAGGGAAGGCTAACTAGGAATATAAACACGTGGACCAAATAGTACACGTGACTCCTAAAAGCCACCCGTTAGTTTGAGAATTTATTTAAACATGTTGTCTTATTAATAAAGCTGCGAATTGAGTTCCGGAATAAAACAATCGACTTTCATGAGTGTTATAGAAGTTGAAATCGAATGTCGCATCGAAAGGCGTGAATTGACAGCGTGGCATTGGAATGCCTAGAGAAAAGGGAAAAATTGAAAATTGCCATCTCGCCCCCCATCTTGTGCTAGAATTTATTATTAGAAAGTGTTAGTAATTTTAGCGAGGATAAAAAATTTGTTCGGTTGTATTCCGAGTTATTTTTCGATCACGATTGAGCCAAATCAGTACCAATTAAGCCCTTACCAGTCCTGAAATTTCACGAATTTTGAGAAATATCTCGTCAATCATCTTTTTAACTAATTTGACCATCTTTGATCGAAATTATTGATGCCCAAGCTCTATTAGTCCGAAAATTCACTGATAGCTCAAAAATCAGTCAATTCGTTTAGCTTTAACTCGCTTTCGATGAATAGTAATTTCAATTATTAACCCTAGAGATAATATCTACTCTCGCTCTTCTCTTTTTCTCTCTCTCACCAGTAGATTTCCTTTCCTCTCTCTCTCTCTCTTGATTTTTGAATTTCTCTCTCTGCTGGATTCCAGTTTTCGGCCATCAACTTCAACTAGCCACCGACAGAAATCCAACCGTTGGATTTTCATGTTTTTTGGATAGTTGTACTCCTATCCGAGGTGAGTTCACAGAACTTTGAATCACTTCGATCCGACATCGTTTGACCTTCCAAATCTGCTTCGCCGTTTCAGTTGACGAACTAGTTTTCTGCTACCCGAATGTGATCTAGGGCTCATGTTGATATATATTAACCCCAGCGACCCCTAGAGCTCATTTTCATATGAAAATATTAATTTTCAGCTTGAGAACCATCTCGTTCAGCCCTTGATCAACCCCGGTTTGGACAAAATCCAACGGAATCCATCGTGCTTTTTCGGTTGCCGCCATGCGCCACCGCTTCCACCGCTTTCTCAGCTCTGTTTCAGCCACGATTAGGTAATTTATACCTCTATGGACTAGCTCTAGAGTCCAATTCAAGGTAAATCAGTTTAGAAATATTTGTCGTAATCGGCGTATTTGGAGGAAATGAAATTCTGTAAGGCTGTGAATATACTATGGATTTGTGAAAGGTTGCTGTCCATGTTGGATTAACATTGTTTGAGGTGGTTGATGTAGGTCCCGCGAGGTTCGAGTATCGAAAAATGGATTTTTAGGAGATTTAGAGCAAAAACAGGCCAAATTGTATTTTGAAATCACTGTTCACGAACCTCCGAACACTGTTTACGTGCTACTCAATTTAATTTTGATTTGAAAATGACAAGTTTTGTGGGTCCCGTGTAGTTCGAATATCGAAAATTATATTTTGGAGCATTTTATGCAAAATCGGGCCTGAGCAATATTTTATGTTACTATTTTAAATATTTGGGGCTTGTGTTCATATTCAAAAGAATATTTGAGGTTTACCCACGTATACTTAAAATTAATTATTTATCATTTTGGATCCCACATGAGAAATTGGACGTTTTTAATAAAATGAAGCACGTGAAAAAAAATTGATTGGTTTGGCCATTGTGTCGACCATGTGAATTGAAATATTTGTGTACATGTTTTAAGTTATGGCCTAACGTACTTAGTCAAGGTTTTTGCCCAATTGAAACTAGCATTGTTTCATATGCCTGATTTAAATATTTGGAATTGTATTTGAAATGTGGCCTAACGTACTTGACTGATAATTTTTATCCAAATGAATTTAAAGGGATTTTACTGTCTACAAGGCGAATAATGCCAGTCAGTTGAAACTCAGCTAGGCACCCTCAGGGTCATTATCCATCGGATCACCCTCCTCGTGACCATCGATCTCTATCCCCAGCAATAAACTGAATCACGTCACTTGCCATCTACATAGGTAGTCCAAACTGAACTGCAGAAAAACCCATGACTAGGATTGAGGGTCTAAAAAGATGGCAAGTAACGCCAGTGAATTGAAACTCAACAAGCTCACCACTAAGCCTAGTGTAGGATGAGGAACACTATCAGGTCGGTCCTAACATGTAGTTCTAGGGTATTCCATCTCTTACAAGCGATCAAACTCAACAGCGGCACGACAAGGCACAATCAAACAAGTTCAAGGATAGTCAGGAAAATATGCAATCATACGAGACGGTCCTACTATCAGCAATAAATTCTCATGCAGGCATGCTAAGCGCATTTATTCATTTCATATTGCTAGAATTCAACTAGGCCCGCATTAAATGCATTAGGTCTAACGCTCATTGTCTTAACCCTAAAAATTTTCAAATCGATGGAAAATTCCTAAGTTAATGGATTATCAGGTTAATTAAATTGACTAACTAAAAACAGACCCTCCCAAACCCTACCGAATCGCACCTTTGGTTTTTGTTCAAATGATTTCAGAATTTAGAGTCGCCACTAATCATTTTTGGTAAGTCGGCTAGAAACCTAGTTAAATTAGCAGGAGAACTAAATTATTTTTACGAACCAGAGATTATGAGTTTGGGGACTTGGTTACACTAGTTAATTGAAACTAATGCCATTTCAGTACCTTAATTTTATGGATATCCTAATTTGGCAACTTAGGCTTAGTTTACTTCTAAAGTTCTAGTAAGGTGATCTCTTTTTATATTTTCACTTTTTAGATGGAATGCATGTGAATGAAATTTTTTTAATATTTTCAAAAAATTAAAAATTCCCTAAAGCCGAAAGAGGGAGCGAGCTAATGACTTCTGTGCAGTGTTGTGACCTCCAGCAGGTGGCTTGACGTACTCATTATGGGGTCTGATGATTCAGAAATTAAATTACGGAAAGTAAATTTAGCAAATAAAGGACCTCCAACAGGGAGGCTCTGCCTTAGCATGGCTTACCCTTTCTGGGGTTTAATGGTACAAAAATTAAATTGTAGAAATTAAACGCGATAAATAAAGGACCTCCAACGAGGGATTCGGCCTTAGTTCGGCCTACCCATTCTGGGGTTTGATGGTACAAAAATTAAATGCAGTAAATAAAGGACCTCCAACGAGGGGCACGATATTGGCTCGGCCTACCTATTCTGGGGTTTGATGGTACAAAAATTAAATGCAGTAAATAAAGAACCTCCAACGAGGGACTCGGCCTTGGCTTGGCCTACCAATTCTGGGGTTTGATGGTACAGAAATTAAATTACAAAAATGAAATGCGGTAAATAAAGGATCTCCAACGAGGGACTCGGCCTTGACTCGGCCTACCCATTCTGGAGTTTGATGGTACATAAATTAAATTATAGAAATAAAATGCAGTAAATAAAGAATCTCCAACGAGGGACTCGGCCTTGGATCTGCCTACCCATTTTGGGGTTTGATGGTATAAAAATTAAATTACAAAAATGAAATGCAGTAACTAATGGTCCTCCAACGAGGCACTCGGCCTTGATACGGCCTACCCATTCTGAGGTTTGATGGTACAAAAATTAAATGCAGTAAATAAAGGACCTCCAACGAGGGACTCGGTCTTGGTTCGGCCTACCCATTCTGAGGTTTGATGGTAAAGAAATTAAACTGCATAAATTAAACGCACTGAATAAAGGACCTCCAACGAGAGACTCGGCCTTGGCTCGGCCTACCCATCTGGGGTTTGATGGTACAGAAATTAAATTAAAAAAAATGAAATGCGGTAAATAAAGGACCTCCAACGAGGCACTTGGCTTTGACTCGGCCTACCCATTTTGAGATTTGATGGTACAGAAATTAAATGCAGTAAATAAAAGACCTCAAACGAGGGACTCGGTCTTGGCTTAGCCTACCCATTTTGGGGTTTGATGGTACAAAAAATTAAATTACAGAAATTAAATGAGGTAAATAAAGGACCTTCAATGAGGGACTCGGCCTTAGCTCGGCCTACCCTTTCTAGGGTGTCATGGTATAGAAATTAAATTACAGAAATTAAAGGCAGTAAATAAAGGACCTTCAATGGGTGATTCAGCCTTCCCATTTTGGGGTTTGATATTGCAGAAATTAAATTGCAGAAAGTAAAGCACAAGAGATCTTTACACCTCCAAGTATGGGGCAGAATCTGCCGCAATTTGGGATTCGGATCTTTTAAGCGAAAAAAATGAGGAAAATTGCAATACGAATACGACATGTGAATATGATATGGTACAATCGAAATTTAAATCATTCCATCGAGGTAACGACATTCTTGAAAATTTTAATAGGTAAGATCATTACCTGATTTGATGGATTTGAATGCCGAATTTGGATCTTATGTCACCTTATGGATCACGATTGCGGCTCAAACGATGGGGATGAACTCGTGACTTGCGCTGATTGGTAGAAAAATTGGTGATGGTAACACCTAGATTTAAACTCCTACCATCTTCAAGACTCTTTTTTAGAAAAGAACTCTCTCTCTCTCTTGTCGCGACCCAAAATTTTCGGGAAATTCCAAATGAATGGATTACCAGGTTAATTAAATGAATTAACTAACCTAGTTCGAGCTCTCCCAAGCTCTACTAATTCGCAACTTAGGTTTATGTTCAAATGATTTAAATTTTGGAGCCGCCACTGATCTTTTCTTGGTAGGTAGATTAGAAACCTAAAATAAAGTACGGGAGAATACTTTATTTTCTGCTAACCAGAGATTTGGGTTCGGGGACTTGATTACGCTAATTTTTTCAATTAACGCCCTTTCGGTACCAATTTCATGAAAATCTATGCTCGGTAACTCAACATTGATTGATTTCCTTTTCTTATTTTTTATGATTTTTTTTTATATTTTAAAAAAAAATTAGATGAAGGCTTTTTATTGTTTTTACTCTTTTGGAAGGGATGCAATGCATGACATGCAAGAATTGACCTATATGCCGAATTTACATGAGTAAATTAAACGTGCAAGATTACGTCGAATTAATGTAACACTCAAGGCAAAAAAAAAAATATCCTAACTAAAATAAACATGCAAATATTATATATGTAGCATGCACTTTAAAAAAATAAACATGCAAATATTATATAGCATGCAAAAATCCTAACTAAACTAGGTAACATGAAATTTTGATTCAAGCAATTAATATATATACACACACAAGTCAAGTTATCCTAATGAATATTCTAAATGCGATGCTAATGACATGCCAAATGTTGTGGTGAAGAGATAAAAAATAAAAATATAAAAAATAAAATATGACTTGGACCTAAAAGATATGAAACATGCGGGAAAAAAAATGATGACATAAAAAATGATATGCATGATTCTTATTATTTTTCTTTTTAAAAAAAATGGACGACGGACTACATGATACTTGAAAGTATGAGTTTCATGAAACATAAAAATATGAATGACATGCAAATGGTTTATTTTTTTTATATATACATTTTTATTTAATGCCAGATTTATGATATTTGAAAATTATGCGGACAATATCTTGAACGTGCACGGGGGTTTACTAGATTTTTTTTTTTGGAAAACAAAAGCCTCATTAACTCACATGGCGAGCATTATCGTATAATGGTGATGAACCCATATAAATCGTAGCATGGACTAAAAAAGGGGGGGCTCTAAGCTTAATTATTTTATCCAGACCAAGCCCGTAGAACTATAAAAGCAACCAAACCCACGAATCTTCTCCTTACGGCTCAATAAACAAACCACGTTTGGAATGTACAGGAAGCAATGTATAAGTGTAGCGGTAACTTGCTTTTTGATTCTCACAAAATCCTGCACTTGTTAGCTAAGTGTAGATAAAAAAAAATGTCCTGTTTCGGACGAAAAAGGGGATTAAAACCATGCAGAACAGCACGGAGACGGTCTCAAATTCTACTTAAGGAAAGTCAAATCGAACCCTTAAAGAGTGAAGAATTTACCTTGTTTTGCTCCCAAAAAAATCTGCACATGCACAAGTTGGAGATTTCGCCCAAAACTGGTGCTTTTCGAGCTCAAATTTCCACCAAACAATCTATCATACACAATAGCAACATTAGACCTATGAACAATAGCAAAACAGGGGTTGATTAATCACAAATTAGGGCTAATCAGTGGAAAAACGAGGCTAGTCAGTGAGCTGGACAGCAGTAGTTTGCTTAGCAAGTTGGCGAAGAAGCGGATGATTTGATGAAGCTCCAAGTTATGGCAGCTAGTTGGAACGGCAGAGATTGACCAGATCTTTTGGCCTTTAGGTCGAACGGTTAGAGACCCTTTGGGATGGCTTGCGAACGGCGTAATTTGTTCCGTTCCTCCTCTTAGCTTTCTGCCCATAGCTATTATATTTAGCACGTTCACCTCCAAACCTTGTGTTATGCCGCCCTCGAATAACAGCAAATCGAAAGGGAAAACAATGAATATTCTAGGCACCGAATCAACAAAGATTATTTGGCGCCAAAATGATGACAAAACTCCATCTTTCCTAAGCAAATTCCTGTACTTTTTCAAGTTAAACTTCCATCATGCGCACGAGCTATGATTTTTTTTTCAGAATGCATATGTTTGAGTTTGATTTGCTGGAGACCAGTCCCAAAACGATCTAGCACAAGGAGCTAAAAAGGTTAGGCCTTCAAGTAATATGAAACTGCAATCGATTCACCTCGACATGGGCCAGGCGGAGGCGGGTGATGGCTGAACAGAGACGGACAAGGGCGCAACGTTGGGGCTGCCCTCTTTTTCTTTTTTTCTTTTACGCCAAATGGAGGGTTTTTTGTGATTTTTTTGAAGCTTCAAGGTCTCCCCCCTCTCTTCATAACTGAAGCTCTCTTTTATTGAATCCCTCTAACCTTTTTTTCCGCCCCCCCTAGAGATCAACTTCTCTCTCTCTTTAGAGCTCCCTGATGGAAAAACTCTTCCCACCAGCTTCCTTTTTCATGAAAGGGAGGTGGCTTCGTGGGAGGAGAAGCCCCTCCCGCGTTTTTTTTTAGCTCCATCTTCAAGTCAGCTCCCCTTTTCTTGTTGGACAGAAGCTCTCACCAAACTCTTGGACGGCAGCTCCTCTTTGAATGTTGGGCAGCAGCTAATTTTCCTGGAGTAGCAGCTAACTTCCTTTGGACAGCAACTAATTTTCTCCTGAGACCAGCAGCTTTCGTAGCATTGAGTGCATCTTCAACTCTCATCTTCTTTTCTTGAGTTACTTCAATTTCACATCCAGTGTATCCAGACTGTTTTTGCAGGTGAGAGAGTCCATGTCTTTGGAACCCAAAGAACCAACATCAAGTAATACACGCCAATTGTTTTGATATTTGCTTTCTCAACTCCCTCGAGCAAAGTGTCAAAGTAGGTCATTTTGAACCAGGATACGATTTTTATTTCAAGTCCGAAGTGAGGGTTAAAAAATCAAAAGCAGATCCGCCAATTGTACTTGAACATCCTTCCTCAGCTTTACAACATCCTCCCACCAAAAGGACAACTCATCATCTCTCGACAAGGGAGCTCTCATATTTGACACCATAAACTTTGGATCTGCTGCTGTAGCTTCTTGACCCGCATCTGCATCTGGGGCGAGGTGTCTAATGGGAAAGGTTCCTTTGCGGAACTCTCGGGAAAACTGAAATTACGTGCAGCAGCAACACTTTTTACCTCTCGCAAGCCATTCACCCGAATTCAAATACAAGGACTAAGGGGAACTCAGGTTCAACAGCAAACTCGGCGCACTTTTATCACATCTTGAAGTGCACTATATCATAAATCTTCCTACAATCGAAACGAAGATTGAACTCGTGTCAACACTACAACCAAAATGATTAGGACCAAAAGCAGCAAGGACGATCCAACTTTGTCATCTAACTCGGCCATAGCCTCTGGTGCGCGAGGCCGGGGAGGTTGAAATGTCTCGATCAAAAGCAGCTTGAATTTCTCAAGGAGTTCCATGATTTTGTCCTTCAACATGTCCAAGAGCCACCGCAGATTGGTACCCCAGTCTATTTCCACACAAATCTGAGGGCTTTTAGTTTCATCTGAGAGGGGTAACTTCTAGAACTTCTGGACCGACTGATTGCAATTTGTGCCTTCCAATGGTCATAAAAAATTAATAAAAGCATGTCTTGATGGCCTTCGCACAACTCGTCAACGTGGTATTACAAGAACCATCGTAAATGTTTATCATTCCACCAAGTACTCATGTGTCCTCTCGCTTTTTATTCATAAAATCGCACCATCAATCTAATACAAAATGCGAATTTATGACTAAAGGAAATTAAATATGCCATGCATGAAGAAATTATATTTTTGGCGAGAACTAAATTTAATTCTCGATTTTTTCGTGCAATATAAATGATTAAAAGGAAATCAAAATTTAGGTGTCAACAGCTGCCCCTCTTTGAGTGGAGGCTCGCGGAGGTTTCGCTCAAAGACGACATTGAACCTAAATTTTGCCAATGCATGTGATGAATGGAGATATTTTTGTGGGAGCTTTAATCCCATTTTTGTTTGTTTTTTTTTGTTTTTTTGTTTCTGTTTTTTGTTTTTGTTTGTTTTTTTTTAATTAATTTTTTTTTGTTTTTTTTGTTATGCAAGAGAATATGATGCATGATATGCATGACTGAAAATAGAATGAGAACCTAAAGATTCGTTATAAGAAAACCTTAGGGTGATTGAACTTGGACCCGTATGGTAGGTCGTCCCATGGTAGATTCCTAATGAATGGATTCTACTAATTAAAATTGAATTAAAATCTGACCCGTATGGTAGGTCATCTTATCGTAGATTCCTAGTGAAAGGATTCTACTGATTAAGATTTGACCCGTATGGTAGGTGACCCCATGGTAGATTCCTAGTGAAAGGATTCTACTGATTAAGATTTGACCTGTATGGTAGGTCACCCCATGGTAATGCCTATTAGAAGGACTTGGTATGCCTGTAAGAAGGACTTGGTGTGCCTGTAAGAAGGACTTGGTTTGCCTGTAAGAAGGACTTTTGGTGCCTGTAGAAAGGACTTGGTGCCTGTAAGAAGGACTTTTGGGTTGCCCGTAAGAAGGACTTTTGGGTTGCCTATAAGAAGGACTTGGTGTGCCTGTAAGAAGGACTTGGTTTGCCTGTAGGAAGAACTTTTGGTTGCCTGTAGGAAGGACTTTTGGTTGCCTGTAGGAAGGACTTTGGGTTGCCTGTAAGAAGGACTTTTGAAAATGGATCATCCCGTGTTGGGGTCTCCAATGGAAGGGCTCTAGAGACAGTATACCCTAAATGTCACCTTTTGGGTAGACTGAAGAGGTATTGATTGAGAAAATGATTTTCGGGTGCCAATCTGGGATCTGAGGAGACCAGAAATCCTGCAGACGCTCAAACCCAATTTCACTTACCATGAAAGGTGCCATTCTGGGATCTGGGGAAACCAGGAATCCTGCAGAAGCTCAAACCCAATTTTTGTTGTCCCATCACTTTAGGAATAAATCGATGAGGCAAAGATCAAGAACACGAGAGTTGGTCAATCATGATTTGATAAAGCTTGAGAACACGAGGTTATATCAATCGTGAGCTGATGAAGACTTCATGAGAGCATGTTGATCATGAGTATCAAGGGTTCAGAAGACTTACCTGGATCTTCTGAGTTAATGATCGAGGCATAGACAGACTGATTGTATCATGTCTGCTTGCTCACTTAATGACCTTATGTGCTGCAATGGATTTGAGCACCCAAACAATCATCAGAATTGAAAGGTTCAGGCTGAAGATATACTCACCTGAAAATGCTTGGTGAGCATTAGCCAACAAGGCTTGTTTGTTCAATAGCCTCTAGATGAATTTCGAGACCTCGGAGGGTAACTCGACTATCAGGAATGCACTACCTGTCAGACAGTGTTAGAGGTAACATGTGCAAGCATTTTTATCAATGAGTTCATCGGTTCATGCAGAACTATTCAGTTGAGTTTGTAATGATTAAAACCGTACGTGTATGCTCATAATGTGGATCATGCATGACTATTTTGTCGAGTTTGCATTCCCAATTCTGTCCAAGGAGGTTATCATGTCATGAATACCTCGAATGTAACTTGAATGGGGACTTTAGTCCGAAAGGGCTTTCTCTCACTCTCGAGAAAGGCTTGTTTAACCTGATTACAGGATTTGAAAAGAAATCACTCAACCTTACCATCATCGCATTCAGCAAGGGTCTGAGTAATCTCGCAATTGATACGATCAAGCCGATCTGGAGGTCTTGATTAGGACCATAATATGGGCTGGGTCAAAGGCTTATCAAAGGGGACTCATTTCGAGTCAAGGCCATTGACAAAAGAGTCTTCATCATTGTTGACACCTAATTTTTAATCATCTTTTCTCTTTTGAAATTAACAAAAAATCCATAAAAATTTATAAAATTAAAAAATTCAAGTTTGGAGACCTTGGTCAAGCCTAGGGAACCAATTTTGACCAAAAATTGATTTTTCATATTTTCAGTATTTTTCGGTATTTTTATTTTCGAAAATTAATAAAAAATCCATAAAAATTCATAAAATTGAAAAATCAACTTTGGAGACCTTGGCCAAGCCTAGAGAACCATTTTTGAACAAAAAATAATTTTTCATAATTTTTTTGTATTTTTATATATTTTTTAGAAATTAGGAAAATATTTAATAAATAATAACATATGAGGCCACAAAAATACATAAAAATATTCAATATTTTTCTTTTCATGTTGGCCATCGCAAATTTAAAAAAAAATCCAATTCGGGGTCGTGTATTTCTTCACGAGCATGGTCTCGAATCAGGCCAAAAAAAAAATTCAATTTGAGTCAATTTATTTTTATTTTTCACTTTTAGGAGTTGTGACATTATCCTCTAATATTTTAAATTTTCTTCTTGGCCCAATTATACCCAGAATGACTCAATTTTTTCAAAGGGCTTTAATTAAATTTTGCATTATCTTCAGCGGCAGAAAATAAGCTTAAATTTGACATGAGGTGAATTTCGACTAAGCATAGAAGAGGTGTGTCGAAAATTGTGAGGAGATTTGGACTTAAAAATATATTTCTTCAGGGACTGAATTGCAAATACTTAAAATCTCAGGGACTATAGTGCAAATACCTAACACTTGAGTGATTATTTTGCAAATAACAAAAAGAAGAGTTAGTGGAGAAATTAGAATAGAGAAGGGAAGATGGAGAAGAGGAGATAGAGAATGGAAGATGGAGAAAAGGAGATGGAGAGGAGAAGATGGAGAAGAATAGATGGAGAAAATAAGATGAGAATAGAGAAGGGAAGATAGAGATGAAGAAGAGTTAGTGGAGAAATTAGAATGGGAGATATATATGGAGAAGGGAAGATGGAGATGGAGAAGAATAGGTGGAGAAATTAGAATGTGAGATAGAGATGGAGAATGGAAGATGAAGTTGAAGAAGAGTTAGTGGAAAAATTAGAATGGGAGATGGAGTTAGTGGAGAAATTAGAATGGGAGGTAGATGAGTTGATTATAAAAGGAGGAAGAAGTGAACTTGGGAGGGAGGATTATTTTTGGAGAGAAAATTTTGGATGTTTGAGAGAGTTTTGAAAGGTTGAAGAAAAATTTGAGAGAAAGAAAATACCAAAAAGAGAGAAAATTTTGAGGATGATGGGAGTTTAAACCTAGGAGTTATCATCACCAATTCCTTCATCGATCAACATAAATCAAGAGTTCATCCTCGTCAACGAGCAAGCAAATCCGAGCTAAGTGTTTGTATTTATTCATTTATTTGTGGTTTTAGTCGCAAATTAGCACAAAATTGTATACACTTTCTCCATTTCTCATTTCTCCATATTTTTATATCAGGCAAAGGACAACTCCAAGTCAACGGTAAATCTTATGGAGGTGTAAACACAAAAAGAGAGCACTCCACTAGAGCCTGAGGAATAAACCAAGCCTGAATTGCCAAATCAGGATATCCATGAAATTAAGGTACCGAAAGGGCATTAGTTTTAATTAACTAGTGTAACCAAGTCCCCGAACTCATAATCTCTGGTTCGTAGAAGTAATTTAGTCCTCCCGCTAATTTACTTAGGTTTCTAATCAACCTACCAAAAATGATTAGTGGCGACTCTAAATTCTAAAATCATGTGAAAAAAATCAAAGTTGCGATTTGGTAGAGCTTGGGAGAGCTCGAACTAGGTTAGTTAGTTTAATTAATTAATCTGGTAATCCATTAACCTAAAAATGAATTTTAGGTCGCGACAGCTTGGCGACTTCACTGGGGACTTGTTCTTAATTTTTGAAAAAATTTAAGAACCTAGAGGACTTAGACCAGAAAAATTTCATGAAAATTCATTTGGTTTGACTTGGTTGCATTCTGATCTTTAGGTGTTAAATAGTTTTGCAGGATGGGAGTTATAAGGAGTAGAGTGTTTGGCTAACCCTTTGTTTTGCAAGTCTAGTGTGTGGGAATTAAATTTAAATTATGCACATTATTGAAGCGGTGTTTGCATTTAAATGTTATGCATGTGTTTACAGTTTTAGCACTACATCACACACGTCCCGTGGCCGGACCTGGGCTACTAGTTTTAGGATGGTATTGTGATTTGGTTTTAGCGTTCGGCGTGAGATCACGTCGAAAGTTAGCCCAGATTCAATCCCGAACCTCTTTTCAAAAATGAGTTTAAAAGTTAGGCCTCAGGCTTGGTAAGATTACCAAATCAGTGGTTTTAATTTTTAGCTCGAGCAGCTGAAGTGGGAAGGCTCGGCTAATCCTGGTTACGTCGTCGGATCACGGCTAATCTTGATTATGTGCGCAAGATTGTCGCCTTGCCGTAAGTCTTTCGCTTCAATTTGTCAGCCTTTAGAGTAGATAGGCTAAGATTTAAACTCACAATTCATGTGCATGTCTATGTGACCTACATGGTATTTTTCACGGTGAAAGTAAGTTTTCTAACTTCATCTTGTATTTATTTTTGGTCGGTCCATGATAAGTGTCAGTTAAATTTTGGACTTAACCACGTGGTCATTTTTTCAAAGAAAATGAAAAATCGAAATCAAATTGGTGTCCCATTTCTGAAAAGATGAATGCAGAAAAATCCCTTTGGGAAATTTTGTCGGCTAATAAAAAGATTTTGTCACATTTCTCCTTACTGCTTCAATGGATACAAGATTTTCTTGACAAATTTACCCTTGAAAATTTATTGTGATAAAAGAAGGTAATTTCTTCGGGAAATTTGTTAAATGTCAAAGGATTTTACCACAGTCTTCTGAGTTATAAAATCTGCAAGAAAACTCTTTCTGGGAAATTTGTCCATGTCTTCCTAAGAAAATTTCATCTGATTTCTTCATAAAATGGAAAACTAAAATTGGGCCAATCTAGGAATCATGGACCGACCTTTCTTGGATCACATACTGATTATTTTCTTTACTTTTGCAGGGAATTATAGGTACCCTGGGGTGGAGAAAAATCGGGCTCGTTGGTGATAACAATCAGGGGCAAGCGAAGAAATCGTTAACCCTAGGGGCATATGAAGAGGCCAATTCTTCCGGAGACAGAATCGTGTCAATAAGTCAACACGTATGGGCCATGTATTTTGATGAGGGGTAGTGAATGCATCCAGATCGGGCCTGGGGACATTTTTAATGTATTAGAAGGGTTCATGTATTTTTGTTGAGAAAGTCGAGACTGTGTAATTAAAACCCATGGGGCAAGATTATGAACCCAACCTTGCGACACCTTTCTGATTAAATTGAACAAAGGCTTGCCTTTTTACCTTCCTCGGATTCAAAACACATGGAAGATTTTGGAGGACTAGTATTTTATTACCGAGCATGGTCCGCAATCATTTCTCCCAACGCTACAGGCGACCGACACATTCAAGTGGACGCCGAAAGAGATAGGCAGGAGTAAAGTGGGGCACGCAACGGGCAGCCCGGTTTGTTTATTGGAGCACTAATCGAGTGGTCGATTTGCAATAATTCACACGACTGACTCACGGCGCTGTGACCGGTGGGGGCCGCCACCGAACCCTTCGCCAATGTCCTTGATATCATCGCCGGCAGCAGATAACAAGAACACCGAGAAGAGTGTTAAGCCTCAACGTCTTCAGTACCGTAAATCGTCCTATCATGCTATATGGGCGAAGAAATGGCAGGAAAATGAAAAGCACAAACACGTGAAACTTTCTCTTCATTCCATTCACCAACAAACCTTACAACAACTCACTGGGGAGGAAAAGTGAAATCAAATTGAGTCCTAATAAGCGTCACAAAGGAGCTCAGCTGGCTCTCCATGAAGTTGATGCTCTGGGTGCACCGGGCGTTCTCGGGATCAAGCTCCGCGAGCCTAAAGAAGAGGCGATCGCACTTCTCTTTAACCTGGGCCATAGTGGCCTCGTAATGCTCAACGGCAAACTCCAGGTCCGGAATCGCCGCCCTCTCGAAAGCAATGTCTGCCGTAATGTCATCAAGCCTCTCCTGCAGCCAACCGCATTTGCACCTCATCACAATATTGCCTGGCTCCTGTTCGGCGTAAGTTCGGACCAAGGCCAGATGGTCCACCAGCTTTCCCCTCTCACGAACCAGCCACGAAAGCTGATCGTTGACAAACTTGAGGGCCTTTTTGTGATTATCAGCCACAAATGTAACTGTTGCCAGACGCTCGTGCCGGTCTCGGTAACGAGCTTTCACGACGGCGGTCACAAGGACCGTCTCATAAGCGCGGTTATAGGCAGCCAGAAAATTGATGAAGACGGTCGAGAAGTTCCGATACTCCTTCCCCAGTTGGGTACCCTCAACAGAAGCAGCATCCACAGTCCTGAATAAACCAAGGATTTCAGCCTCAACAGTAGAGTTTTTGGCTATATGAGCGTAACCTCTACCAAGAAGATTGTAGAGTCTCTCCCACCCAGCCAGGACTTCGACGGATAAGGTGTGGTTAGGAGAATTGGCCATTTTTGAAAGAGAGAGGTGAGGCAGATGAGCGGAATGCGAAGATGGTAATCTGCTTCAATTTAAATACTGATTTCACAGGGGCAATCCTTATAGGTTTTCCTATCTACCATTCTCTGTCGGCAACACCCCCGGTGGCTCAAATTCCAGTCAAGTGGCAACCTCGAGCCGAACAAACCTGACGTCTCTGTGGAAAAGCTGGACGGGACTCCACCGCTTTGAAAAAAGAAAGAACGAAAAGACGAGCTGAGTGGGGGACAAAGAAATTTTCGGTAGAAAGAGAGATATTACTCGTCTTCATTGGAGGACTCGCCAGTAAATCGACGGTGGAAATCTTGACAGGGGCCCTCTACCGCGAAAAGAAAGAATAAGACAAACTGAGCGATAAACGAGGATTTCCCCTTTAATCAAAAGCTGAATGTCAGATTTTCCCCTCGGTAAATCTAATAGCACTGCCCGTGAAGGGGGAAGTCGTTGCTATTGCCAGAGAGAGAATTTATCCTCATTTGATAGTGAGGGTTCATCTGCACGAACTCGCAGGAGAAAGATAGAGAGGAAGGAGTTCTCGTGGGAGAGGAATTCAAAACCTTCACCATCAAAGCATTGGCTTTCAAAGCCTGTTACGAGAAGCCATCAACGATCCTGTGATCCCTCAAGTCCGAGAAGACATCCTGAGGCGATCTCGAATCGGCAGTCCTAGATCCAGAAATATGTCGAGTATTAGGGAAATGGGCGCATGTTCAACCCTGGTCGAAGCTGATGAAGTTCCTTACCCTGAGGGTCTACTGGTCATGGCCATTGATGGTAATCCAGTCTCTCTGTCAATCCTTGTTACCGTATTAAGAAAATGCCGGTATAAGGTTGTAGCTCAAGCAAAGGCGACAGAGGCCTTAGAGATATTAAGGAGGAGTAGTGACCAGTTTGATATCGTCCTCACCGCCATGGTAGGGATTGACATGGATGTTTTCACTCTCTTGGAAGTCATCAATTCTAAATTAAACATGCCAGTCCTCGTAATATCGGCAAGCGATGATCAGCAAGCCATGATGAAGGTTGTCTTAAACGGGGCCCAAGACGTCGTAACGAAACCAGTTAGGGTTCAGATGCTTCAAAACATATGGCAGCACGTGGTAAGGAAGCAATTGCACGACTATGAGAACAAGCATCAAGCCTTCAATTTTATTCCAAGCAACTGGAGAAAGAAGATGAGTTGGTCTCCCGAGCTGCATCGTATGTTTGTTAATGCAGTTCAGCAGCTAGGAATCGATTCGGCACGGCCGCAACATATACTGGAAATTATGAAGGTAGAGGGACTCACTAAAGCAAATGTTTCGAGTCATCTTCAGAAGTACAGAAAAAGGGTGAGAGAACACAATGCAGCTCAGAATCAAGAAAACCAAGGCGGGACTGATCCAAGCCTGAACGTCGAGTCTCCTCGCCACCATAAGTTCCACAGGTTAGCATGGGGCGAGCCACTTCCCATCATCAACCAAACCAGTAGCCGTGCCATCAATCCCCCAGGCGTTAATCAAAGTATCCCCCAGAATCACCCTAATGCTCTTCAAGAGTATAGACCGCAGGGGCAGTGTATTCAGACTCCTTGGTTTGAGCACCAACCCGTGGCTAGAATTCATCCCATGATCAGCGCGCCTGCGCAGCTAGAAAATCAGACAAGAAATTATCCTGAGCACTTCCACTTCTCTAATCCTCGAATGGAAGGAGTTCTTGGCAGCAGGACAGTTGGTGATCCCCACACTTTCTGGAGTAATGATGAAGACTTCAGCTCGAAAAGTCAAATTGCTCATGGCGAGGACAGAATGAGAAATCTACCGCCAGCATTTGCCAACAATAATGCCCAATTCGAGCATCAGTTGCTGGAAGGTTCAAGAGATTACCCAGATGATGAGCTTACTGCCCTGGTCAACCAGTTTAAGGTTGACAGACATCCGAAGCCATGATCGGAAGCCAGTGATTAGGGACTCTCAAACATCGGTCATCCATGCCTGAACCAGCATGAGACTAGCTGATTATCGAAGAGCCGCAGGAGAGGCAGAACTGACCTTGAACAAGTGCACCTTTCACTTCATGCTTAATTCCCCTGCGTGTGATATTTCCAGCTTTCTAGGTGTCTAGATTTAATTCAGAGGCATGGGGTAATTTGTTTTTTATCCCGTCGAATGCGTGAATCCCTTTTTATGCTAGACTCAGGGCGGATCAATTTGTGGCAAAGTCGCTGACTGCCATAATGAGAAATGTTGAATGGCCTCACGTATGGAAATTTCAAGTGAAGAGCCCAGGCGAGCTCGAAGATGGGTAATTGAGTATCGTTCCAATTTACCCTCAATCGTCGCAAAATGCTAAATTGGATTTGTTCCATTCTCACCCAGGGGATTGCAAATTGCCTCAAGAGTGTCGCAAAATGAAATGACCCAATGGAATGCGATAGGACTCATTTGCCTTGAAGGTAACCTTTAAATTAAAGGAGCCCTCCGGTCCACGGACCCGATGGCATAAAAAATGATGATGGTCCAAAGCAACCCGAAAGAAAACAAGGCCCAACTAAGCAAAGCACTTATGTGGCAAGCTCAAAGTGAAGGGCAACTCGGGACATACAATCCAATCCAATCCAAATGAAGGAACTTCCTCAATTCAAATTCAATGGAAGTACATACAAGGGTAAAACAGTATCGTTCCAATTTTTCTAGAATATGAAGAACATATACTACCGCATTCATTTTCATTTTTGCAGTGAAAGTCTCTACTGGCCAGATTTTCCTGTCTACCATTCCCTATCAGCATCACCTCCACTACTCGTCTCCAATCTCGAGCCAAGCAAATCCGACATCTCTGCCAAAAGTTTGACGGGATGACACAACTTTGAAAAAGGAGAAAGAAAGGTGACTTGGGTGGGAGACAAGGAAAATGGGATTCGTTTTTATAGGAGAACACGCCAGCAAATCGACGGTAGAGACGTTGATAGGGACCCTACCACTATGAAGAGATGAGAAAAGACGAGCCAAGCAAGAAACACGCAGGAAAGGTTGAGAAAGACAGAACTCTCGGGAGAAGCGATACATATGCTAAGCCGACGCCAAATTTTAAAAGAGACATCCTCCTGATAATCTTTATTCATACGTTGAAGAGAGTTTTAAAGCATACACGGTTCAGAGAGAGTGAAAATACAGAAAGATATAGTAAACCTTGAGAAATCATCGACCAAATCGAAGATGTCTCAACCCAATACTTCCGAAAGCTATCGTTGCCTGCTGAATATGGGAGAGGAAGAGTTCGAAACCATGTTTGGGATCGAGCCTATGGAGCCTGGCCCTTCCGCCGACGACGTCCAAGATCTCAGTAAAGATAAGGACAACAACGGTAAGGGTCAAAAGAAGCGTTACCGTCGCCATACTAAGGAGCAAGTACAAAGGCTTGAGGATTTCTTCAGAACATGTCCTATGCCAGACGGCAAACAGAAAATGGAACTAAGTCAAGAGCTAGGACTTGAACCTTCACAAATCAAGTTCTGGTTTCAAAATAGGCGAACCCGAATGAAGACTCGTCATGAGCACAACGAAGCCGAGTTTCTAAGAGTTGAAAATGAAAACCTCCGAGCGAAAAACAAGATGTATAAAGAGGCTTTTGACTCCGCCACCTGCCCTAACTGCAACAGCCTCCTCCTCGCCTTCGATGAAATGCATGATCTGAGGATTGAAAATGCGTGTTTGAGAAGCGAGTTAGACCAGTTTATAACAGAATCGAGTTCTGTTGGAGGAGGGTACAAAAAGACTAATGCTACTGGATCAGCATCAATACCTCCCGGGGAAGGGGAGATGTATCACCACCAGGCAAGCGGCATTGACGATGAACTCACCGCCATGATCAACCAGTTTAATGTTAATGAAGCACGAGGACTGTAATATGCACAGGGAGTCTGTATTTCGAAGCTGAGATCACGGGTCCTTCAACATAGCCGATGCGTACCTGGTCCAGAATGAAGCCAGCTGATTATGGGAGAGCCTGCTGAGGAAGCAGAATCGATCTTGAATGAGTGAACGTGTTTTATTCCCTTGCGTGATATGTTTTTCCGCTTTTGTAATATGTAAAAGCAAGGAGTAATGATCCGACTTCCCCCTATTAAATGCTCGAATCCGCCACCTCACCAACCTCGCGACGAATTGATGGCGTGTAAAAATCTGCGTAAACCTGAAGGGTAACTCCGTATCGTCTCAATGTACCCTCGAATTACTCCGGTTTTAAATTAGATCCCTGTTATTTTCAGGAATTTGCAAATCGACCCGAGAACACGAGCATACCCAAATGCGTATTGAACAAAATTCGGGGCAAATTGATCCGTGGACATTATTGCTGGATGGACAGCTTCAAACAAAAGGGGAATACGAGCGAAAGACGCGAGCAGCCTTAGAGATGGGTAGTTTTGTATCGTTTCAATCTTCCCCTGATCGTCTCGAATTCTGAATTACTTTATTCCGTCTTAACAGGGGTTGTAAAATACTTTGGAGAGCATTGTGGCGTAGATTTGCCAAATACGACAAGATCATACCATCCGTGGATTAACCCTTAAAAGGGAGCCTCCATAGACGCCTACAGCCTAATGGGCCTGAGAGCATGAGGAATAACAGTGATCTGGAACGAAAGAAATCAGGATATTCGATGAGCGAAATCAAGGCCCATGCTTTGCCACAGCCTGGCCCCTAATGATAAAGCGTCCAACGGAAACTTGAGACAAACTCGATCCAGTGAACCCGATAAAGAGATCATGCAAAGCGTGCAAGATGAAGGGTAAACCAGTATCGTATCCAATTCATCATTTCTAATACTAGCTAACACGTCTTCTCCTCCATTATTTGACAGGAAATGTCTAACTTGACATACCAACGGAGAAAATCCCGAGTGGTGAAGCTGGTAAAGGAGTTGCGTGAAGCGCTCAAGGGTAAATCAGTATCGTGTCCAGTTCATCATTTCCGATACTAGCTAACATGTCTTCTTCCTTTTTACAGGAAATGTTAAACTAACATCTGATACGTCAAAGAAAACAGCCCCAAGGGGCAAAAATTATAATCATCTGACAAGATCCATTCTGATGAAAATAGGGCAACAACCCTGGATTGAAAAAGGGACGTTTGACCGGCAACCGTGACAATTATTAACATTGAGAAGGCCCAAACGCTCCGCTTAACCCATGCATTTTGTTTTGCAGGAGCAAAGCCAGAGACAAGCCACTCCTTGACTTAAGGAGTACGCCCTCAATTTGTTTAGTCAGCACGTCTAGGGGCAATTCGAATATCTTCCTTTCCTAGGAAATTCTCATCCATACTTGCACATTCTGTAAACACACGAAGTGCTAAAAATTGCCACATCTGCATCATATTTACACATGCCATGATTCATGCATGACTATGCTGCATGTTTAATTTTGCCAATTCTGACTGGGGGCATAAACTGCATATGATGCGTCGAATGTGTAGAATGGGGCATGACAGGATGATGAAAGGCGACCCCATTTTCATACACGTCCTACATCCACAGTGAGTTGTGTGCCAAGTAGATTCCGTATTCCCCAAGGCAATGGGTTTTCTCGCAAAAGGTACAATAGCCGAAAGGAAAGAGGCATTCATTTCTCTACCCTAAACACTACAGGTGCCCATTGGCAACCCATTGGAGCGGCGGATTCATTTTATAACCCCTGTCAAGAACCACCCCACATCGGGGCCAAATGGAGGTAGTTCAAGCAGTTATCATGATGAAAATGGTTAGAAATTGTCTTGCTTGGACTAATATCAATCTTCGAGTGTTTCTTTGCATTTAACTCGAATTTTAATTCAAGTGTTTTAGGATGACAAAGAGCATTCGTTTCTCTATCCTACACATCCTTTGCATTGAGCCTAGAAATTCATTTCACAAGCCCTTGTTGGTGATCATTGCTCATTCCAAAGAAGGATGATGCTTTCCTCAAGAAGCAGAATCAAAGAAATTGGGTCAACAATGAACCCTCGAAATGAACTTATGTCATGTGCTAGACTTTTCATGTAATGTCTAGTATCAATTTTTGAAAATCATCTTGTCAAAAAGAAAAACAAGTGTAGCCAAAAAATGGGCCTGCTCCTAAACAAAAGGGAGTCAGGAGTAAGAAAAGCAATGGCTACTCCAAAAATCTGGGGCAGAAAAAGCAAAGTGCCTATCAAAAGCAAGGTCAATGCCCATTCATCTGTAATATACTTCTGATTTTGAGAACGCTCAAAAGAGAATTTACAAAATGCAATTTCCAGCAAAAGAACTACTACCCCTCAGCCAATGGTGGTATTCATTGAAGACAAATTCAGGAAGGTCAAAGATCGGTGACAAGACTGCAATGATCACCAACACCAAGCATTTCTCATATATTTTTCTGAGCCAAAACGAGCCTTTCGTTTCTCAGTCCTAAATCCCAACCTACGTTACAACCCTTGAAAGTCTCTTCTGATTAGAGCACTTGAATTAACGTAAGAGTTGAATGATTTTAAGCATCGCTCGAAGAAGTTCGAGCAAGACTGTTTCTCTCTCATTTTTGCAGGGTTCTTGACTTGTAAACCCGGAGCAGATAATGAAGACATTTTTGTCAATGGCCTTGACTCAAAAGAGTCCCCTTTAGTAAGCCTTGACCCAGCCTACATTATAGTCCTAATTAAGACCTCCAGATCGACGTAGTCGTACCAATTGCGAGATTACTCAGACCCTTGCTGAATGCGATGATGGTAAGGTTGAGTGATTTCTTTTCAAATCCTGCAATCAGGATAAACAGCCTTTCTCGAGAGTGAGAGAAAGCCCTTTCGGACTGAAGTCCCCATTCAGGTTACATTCGAGGTATTCATGACATGATAACCTCCCTGAACAGAATTGGAAATGCAAACTTGACAGAATAGTCATGCATGATCCACATTATGAGCATACACATACGGTTTTAATCATTGCAAACTCAACTGGATGGTTTTGCATGAACCGATGAACTCATTGATAAAAATGCTTGCACATGTTACCTCTTACACTGTCTGACAGGTAGTGCATTCCTGATAGTCGAGTTACCCTCCGAGGTCTCGAAATTCATCCAAGGGCTATTGAACAAACAAGCCCTGTTGGCAAATGCTCGCCAAGCATTTTCAGCACGGCCTCCTATCTTCGAAGACTTTACCTACACCAGAAGGCGATACATCTTTATTTCTCAAAGACCTCATCTGCGCAAGAAAGCAATACGGCCTCAACTTCAGGCGAAATGCCATCTCTGGAGACCTTCCATTGGAAACCCCAATACAAAACGGTCCATCTTCAAAGTCTTGAAAAGCAGGCACCAATCAGGCGAAATGCCACCTCTAGAACCCTTTCATCGGAAATCCCGATACGGAAAGGTCCATTTTCAAGTCCTGAAAAGCAGGCACCAATCAGGTGAAAATGCCGTCTCTGGAACCTTCCATTGGAAACCCCAATACTGCAAGGTCCATCTTCAAAGTCCTGAAAAGTAGGCACCAATCAGGCGAAATGCCACCTCTAGAACCCTTCCATCGGAAACCCCGATACGGATAGGTCCATTTTCAAGTCCTGAAAAGCAGGCACCAATTAGGCGAAATGCTATCTCTGGAACCCTTCCATTGGAAACCCCAATACGGAATGATCCATTTAAGTCCTTTTTACAGGCACCCAAAAGTCCTTCTTACAGGCACTAAAGTCCTTCTTACAGGCAACCAAAAGTCCTTCTTACAGGCACCAAAGTCCTTCTTACAGGCATTTCCATGGGGTGGCCTACCATATGGGTCAAATTTCAATCAGTAGAATCCTTTCATTAGGAATTTACCATGGGGTGACCTACCATACGGGTCAAATTTCAATCAGAGTTTAATCAGTAGAATCCTTTCACTAGGAATCTATCATGGTACGACCCACCATACGGGTCAAAATTCAGACGAATCCTCTAAATAGGATAGATCGCCATTGGATTCCTTTAATTAGGAACTCTACCATGGGGTGACCTACCATACGGGTCGAATTTCAATTAAAGTAGAATCCCTTCGTTAGGAATCTACCATGGATTGACCTACCATACGGGTCCAAGTTCAACCACCCTAAGATTTTCTTATAACGAATCCTTAGGTTCTCATTCCACTTTCAGTAGAACATGCGTGTCCGGCAACCGCCACACAACGGACAGGTAAGTGTCAGGTAAACTCTCCTTTTTGTCTCTCTCTCAATGCATGAAAGCCTCCTCAAACCGGGTTTGGATCGGAACTTGCTAAGAGGAGTATTGGAGATCAAATGTCACGACACTTTTTATTTTCTTGTGTACTAAGTCGATTAGGATTCTGGTGTCATCTCGTCTTTGAAATGAACCTCTGCCGAGCTTCCTTTCAAAGAGGGGCAGCTGTTGACACCTAATTTTTAATCATCTTTTCTCTTTTAAAATTAACAAAAAATCCATAAAAATTTATAAAATTAAAAAATTCAAGTTTGGAGACCTTGGTCAAGCCTAGGGAACCAATTTTGACCAAAAATTGATTTTTCATATTTTCAGTATTTTTCGGTATTTTTATTTTCAAAAATTAATAAAAAATCCATAAAAATTCATAAAATTGAAAAATCAACTTTGGAGACCTTGGCCAAGCCTAGAGAACCATTTTTGAACAAAAAATAATTTTTCATAATTTTTTTTGTATTTTTATATATTTTTTAGAAATTAGAAAAATATTTAATAAATAATAACATATGAGGCCACAAAAATACATAAAAATATTCAATATTTTTCTTTTCATGTTGGCCATCGCAAATTTAAAAAAAAAATCCAATTCGGGGTCGTGTATTTCTTCACGAGCATGGTCTCGAATCAGGCCAAAAAAAAAATTCAATTTGAGTCAATTTATTTTTATTTTTCACTTTTAGGAGTTGTGACATTATCCTCTAATATTTTAAATTTTCTTCTTGGCCCAATTATACCCAGAATGACTCAATTTTTTCAAAGGGCTTTAATTAAATTTTGCATTATCTTCAGCGGCAGAAAATAAGCTTAAATTTGACATGAGGTGAATTTCGACTAAGCATAGAAGAGGTGTGTCGAAAATTGTGAGGAGATTTGGACTTAAAAAAATATTTCTTCAGGGACTGAATTGCAAATACTTAAAATCTCAGGGACTATAGTGCAAATACCTAACACTTGAGTGATTATTTTGCAAATAACAAAAAGAAGAGTTAGTGGAGAAATTAGAATAGAGAAGGGAAGATGGAGAAGAGGAGATAGAGAAGGGAAGATGGAGAAAAGGAGATGGAGAGGAGAAGATGGAGAAGAATAGATGGAGAAAATAAGATGAGAATGGAGAAGGGAAGATGGAGATGAAGAAGAGTTAGTGGAGAAATTAGAATGGGAGATATATATGGAGAAGGGAAGATGGAGATGGAGAAGAATAGGTGGAGAAATTAGAATGTGAGATAGAGATAGAGAATGGAAGATGAAGTTGAAGAAGAGTTAGTGGAAAAATTAGAATGGGAGATGGAGTTAGTGGAGAAATTAGAATGGGAGGTAGATGAGTTGATTATAAAAGGAGGAAGAAGTGAACTTGGGAGGGAGGATTATTTTTGGAGAGAAAATTTTGGATGTTTGAGAGAGTTTTGGAAGGTTGAAGAAAAATTTGAGAGAAAGAAAATACCAAAAAGAGAGAGAGAATTTTGAGGATGATGGGAGTTTAAACCTAGGAGTTATCATCACCAATTCCTTCATCGATCAACATAAATCAAGAGTTCATCCTCGTCAACGAGCAAGCAAATCCGAGCTAAGTGTTTGTATTTATTCATTCATTTATTTGTGGTTTTAGTCGCAAATTAGCACAAAATTGTATACACTTTCTCCATTTCTCATTTCTCCATATTTTTATGTCAGGCAAAGGACAACTCCAAGTCAACGGTAAATCTTATGGAGGTGTAAACACAAAAAGAGAGCACTCCACTAGAGCCTGAGGAATAAACCAAGCCTGAATTGCCAAATCAGGATATCCATGAAATTAAGGTACCGAAAGGGCATTAGTTTTAATTAACTAGTGTAACCAAGTCCCCGAACTCATAATCTCTGGTTCGTAGAAGTAATTTAGTCCTCCCGCTAATTTACTTAGGTTTCTAATCAACCTACCAAAAATGATTAGTGGCGACTCTAAATTCTAAAATCATGTGAAAAAAATCAAAGTTGCGATTTGGTAGAGCTTGGGAGAGCTCGAACTAGGTTAGTTAGTTTAATTAATTAATCTGGTAATCCATTAACCTAAAAATGAATTTTAGGTCGCGACAATCATCTGCTCCGGGTTTACAAGTCAAGAACCTTGCAAAATGAGAGAGAAATAATCTTGCTCGAACTTCTTCGAGCAATTCTTAAAGTCATTCAACTCTTACATTAATTCAAGTGCTCTAATCAGAAGAGACTTTCAAGGGTCGTAACGTAGGTCGGGATTTGGGTCTGAGAAACGAAGGGCTCGTTTTGGCTCAGAAAAACATATGAGAAGGGCTTGGTGTTGGTGATCACTGCAGTCTTGTCACCGATTTTTGACCTTCCTGAATTTGTCTTCAATGAATACCACCATTGGCTGAGGGGTGGTAGTTCTTTTACACTTTGCAAACTGACTTCTTTAGGGATCCTTTTTCGGGAATTCTCAAAATGTATGATCGAAGTCAGAAGTTCATTATAGATATATGGGCATTGGCCTTGCTTTTGATAGGCACTTTGCTCTTTCTGCCCGAGATTCTTTAGAGTAACCTTTGCTTTTCTTACTCCCGACTCCCTTTTATTTGGAAGCAGGCCCATTTTCTTTAGGCTACACTTGTTTTTGCTTTTCTTTTGTTTAACAATCTTGTGATTTTGAATTTTAGCAACAAGATGATTTTCAACAAATGATACTAGACATTACATGAAAGTTTAGCATATGAAATGGGCTAATTCAAGAATTCTCTATTGGCCCAATTTCTTCAATTCTGCTCCTTGGGGGAAGGTGTCGTCATTACCTTGAAATGAGCAAGGATCACCAACATGGGCTTGAGAAATTAATTTGCAGGCTCAATTGGGGTTATGCAAAGGATGAGTGTGTAGGATAGAGAAAATAAATGCTCTTCGTCATCCTAAAGCACTTGAATTAAAATTCGAGTATCATGCAAAGAAACACTCGAAGATTGATGTTAGTCTAAGCAAGAGAATTTCTAACCATTTATCTCCTGATATTGTTGGAATTACCTCTGTTTTGCCCCAGTGTGGGGTGGTTCTTAACAGGGTTGAGAAAATGAAACCGCCGCTCAAGAGGTTTGCAATGGACACCTGTAGTGTTTGGATAAAGAACTGAATGCCTCTGTCACTTCGACTATCGTATCTTCTTGCGAGAAAACCCATCGCCTCGAGGAATGCAGATCCTAACTACCTCTCATCTCACTGGGGATTAGATTACAGGACGTGTATGGGAATGGCTTGCCTTTCATCATCCTGTCATGCCCCATTCTGTACATTCGATGCATCATCTGCAATTTATGCTCCCTATTCAAAGTTGGTAAATTAAACATGAAGAACAATCATGTATAAATCACACAATTTGGAAGCATTTTTTTTTATCAGGCAGATGTAGCAAATTAATCAGAATTGTCATGCTTCCCAAAAACAGATGAAGGGGAATCTAAGTTGCCTCAAAACATGCGAGCGGATCAAACGATTTTAAGTCGAGGACGAGCTTATTCTCATGTTTGCCCCAAAATATGCTCGCTCTAATTGTGATATGGCGAAGACCAACATGGTTGGTTGAATGCCCTTGTTTGCCTCATTTCTATCAGGATGGATCGCGTCAGGCGATCATGGCTTTTGCCAAAAATCGGGAATTGCCCTAGACATAGTCACTGCTGGGGATTTGACTCTGAACTTTGGCAGATGACTCGTTTCCACATCGGATCCTACACGAGAAAAATGTGCATGAAATAGGATCTTTAAGATGATGGAGAAACTTCGATTTTGATTTGCTTCAGTGGTAGCAATCAAAAATATGTCTTCTAGTTCGGCACTTGCAAAAATTGGGTGTCACTTTGAAAGACATAGGAGATAGAGTGAGAGGGTACTCCCCTTTTTCCAATTTTGGATCTCGCTATTAATTTGCCCCATTCTTAATCAGGTCAAGCTTTGGCAGAATCCAAAATTGCCCCCCCCCCGTACATGCCCCAGCTGGGAGTTTGACTTTGGGAATTTGATGGACAAGGACCTCTTCTATTTGTCCGGTGTTCCTTTAGCTGACGTCGCATGGTCAAAGGGTCGGTGAAGCAAAGATTTGCTTTGATCGATTGATATCATATAACTCATGAGATTTTTGTGAAAATCTTGATGAACAAGTCATGCAAGCATGCAAGAAGACTATGGGGATCATGAGTTGTCTTTGTCCATGTGAATGAGTTGTAGAAACTTTGGCGTCTGCTTTGAGAATTTCAAGATTTTTTATTTTATTTTATTGAGTTTTGAGGGGAAGTGATACTTACCTATTCGGCACAGTGATGACCCCTGCAAAAATGAAAGGGAATGTGTTAGTATACGTTCTCATATTCTGGAAAAATTGGAACGATACCGCTTTACCCTTGTATGTACTTCTTGTGGACTTGGATTGAAGAAGTTCCTTCATTTGGATCGGATTGTATGTCCTTGCAAGAAATCGGAAGGGAATGCGTTAATGTATATTCTCACGCTCTGGAGAAATTGGAACGATACCGCTTTACCCTTGCATGTGTTTTTATCCAGTCACAGGTGAATGGATTATGGGAACGTGTCACTCCAACAGTGTTGCAATAATCCATGTTCTTCTCTTCATCGATTGGTGTCTTCCTTGGCTAAATAGTTCAGGGCATTTCCACGTTCTTTTGTGATCCCTTATCCAATTTGGAATATCTCCTGTTTCAAATTTCATGTGTCTCTTCACCTGCACGTGCAGAGATGAAAGTTAATTCTGATTTTGATTTGATTCGAAATTTTTTTTTAGGAACGAAATACCCCCTTTGAGATGTCGTCTTTGTGACGCTTGAGGATATTGTCCTCTTCAGGTATCTTGCTCCAGAAGGACATGTCTTGCTACTCCCATGATGGACTCGGTGGTTTTGCCCTAATATACTCTTTTAATTGAGTATGAGGGATTTGCTCCTACGAAACTTTCCTTGTTCATCTTCAACCGTTTATCCCAATGACTTGTGTCATTAACCACTATCATCTATCCAAAAGGAAGCGGGTTGACAGTTTAGTTCATATATGAGATGTTTCCATTGGAACAATTACATTTACCTTCATGAGGTACTGCTTTTCGAGTTGTTCTGCAAAAATCACGGCGTGAGCGAAATCATAGCTTGTGCATGGGATTTTGAAATTATTATTATTATTTTTTAAAAGGACCATGGTAAAGATCCGTAGAGAATCAAATGTCAGATTTTTTTTTTCGATAACGGGCAATCTTGAAATGAGAAACAATTCCCAAAATTTGGCTTCTTTTTGACATTTCAACCTCAAGAATGGTTTTTGTGACAAACATTTTTCATGTTTATTTTCAAGAAGACACTGAAAATTTCTTGTGATTGAAATGTCTCCAATGATTTGATTGGCCTTGCGGAGAAAAATACTTACCTGTCGTTCGGTAACTTGACAACCCTATAAGAATGAGAAGGGATGTGTCAATTAAAGACCTTTTACGTAATGAAGATTTTGGAACGATACAACCTTACCGTTCATTGGGACTCGAGTCAGCTTTCTTAACAAGTGAAGATGACTTACATCTTCTCGATCTTTTGAGAATCATTTGGAACCTGCTACATGGTAACTTGGCAATTTCCTCAATTGTGTTCTTCTTTGAAATATTTGATGTTTCCTCCTTGTTTTGTCATTGGAAGGCATTGTTCCTCGGGTGCTTTGTTCCCATTCATTGCCAAGATGGATAGCTTGGCGTCATTTTCCTTCTAGATTGAAAGGTTGTTGCTACGACCAAATTTGTATTATATCGAGTGAATTCTACTCCATCATGCTTCATGGGTGATAATCACTACTTAGGCAACTTGCCCCACATATTACCTACATGATAAAAGGGATGAACAATCCAAATGTTGTACAAAAAGCTTTAACTGGAACGATCACAAATTTACTATTGTTTTTATATTTTCCGAGCTTCCATCGTTTTGAACACCAGAGGTGGAGGAAATTTTTCTCCGGTGATTCCATTCATTTATTTTTTGGCATCACCTGCAAGTATGAATGACCATATTAATTTATAGACAAGTCAACTAAATTTGGAACGAATACATCCTTTTCAATTTAGAGAAAGTCGCTCCAAAGTAGGTTGCTCCTTCTTGCATCGTCTGTTTAAGGCTCTTGTCATCACAGACCCAATGTATAATGGAGACACGTTTCTTTTCATCTTGTGAGAAACGCAAGTTTCTTCTCCTTAGCTTCCGACCATTTCATCCTAATTAAGAAGAAATGCAAGAACAAGTCAATTGTAATATCCAAAGTTTTTTATTGGAACGATTACAGTTTTACCGTCAATCCATCATCTTCTTTGCACAAAGTCAAACAAAAAAAGTTTCTAGTGAATGATTGATGCGTGCAATCCTGTCAAAGGAAGAGAACGTTAGTATTTAAATGAAAATATGATCTTTCAATGAGGTCGCCGCTTATAATGAAAGCGAGACGATTCTACATATCCCATAATTCCCATTTTTGAGCATTTGATATTCACTGAGGTTTCATAATAAGAGGTGATATCATTAAAAGCTCGACCCACGGTTATCTATCGAATGCCCATTCAATTCCAAAGGTTTTATAAGAAAACGTGGGCATTAATTTTTGAAAAATTGCTTCGTGACATTTTTCTTGCAAAAATGAGGTGATTCTTGTTTAAGAAATCACTATCTTGTTTAAGAAATCACTACACAAAGTGTGATTCAAATTTTATTGGAAACGTAATTCCAATTTTACGCCCCAGAATTTCATCTTGAATGAGAGAAATTTATGCCAAAAATGTGATCTTAAACCCATGATTGAAAATTTTGGGCACGCCCTCCGAACCGCAATGGTGGATGAATGCAAACTACCAATGATTTCCTACAAAAGAAAAGAAATAGAATTAATGAGTATGTGACTCGAGAAGTGATCGGTCCATGACAATGACTGGACATGATAAACAATCCTTGGCTCTAGACTGGACTCCCTCATGGGACCTGACTTGACTCATAACCCCGACTCAAATAACGATCCATTTCTGTCGAGTTTTAGGAGAAAATTCGTCAAAACTCATGGAGTATTCCAAATGATGTCAAACTTCATGGGAAGATAGCCAAGAGAATGATGAACAACTTTCATGTTTTGAGCTCTTACCAAAAAGGTCCACATCAATACAGTTTAATGCATCTTTGGAGAAACTTTGTTCAGAAAGCTGATTTGTCCGGTTTCTGTCTAATGAACGAAAGGCCCATAAAAAATGTGAGTCAAGGTCCAAAATTTTTCAGGCCAATAGTTTAAAGTCCATTCTCCAACTTTCATGTTTTGATTTCTAGCAAAAAAGCTTGTTTAGCAGTGCTTATTAATGAAACAAGATGAGGTCAGAAAACTGCCAAAATTTCAGACTGCTTTGCATCGGATCACAAATTCTGTCTTTAATGGAAAGCTGATTGGATTTATCTGAACATTTTTGACGTGCAAGATCAGAGTCCATTAGACATTTTTCATTCTTTGATCGGGATCCAGAATTGAGTCGTAGAGACTCGAAAAATTCTCACGAGGAGGAGAATCGATCAGTCAGAATGCTTTGCATTTTTCACCCATTTAGAAAAACGTGAGTTTGGCCCAACTTCGTCCCAAGCAAATGAAGTCCATTGGTTCTGATTTTTTTATATGTTGAAAATCATTATGTTGGCTACGACTTTCATTAAGGGTGTTTGCCCAAAATTTGACCATAGAATTTTACAAAAATCGTGCAACACAGAAAGGTAAATCAGAACATGGGGAGAAATTCATTGGATTGCATTTCCTTGAAAAATTCGACCAATCTAAAAAATGTCATGGACCGACCCAAAATAGAATAAATGCAAGATGAAGTTAGAGAACTTACTTTCACCGTGAAAAATATAATGTAAGTCACATAGACATGAACATGAATCGTGAGTTTAAATCTTAGCCTATCTACTCTAAAGGCTGACAAATTGAAGCGAAAGACTTACGGCAAGGCGACAATCTCGAGCACATAATCAAGGTTTATCGCTATCCCGCAACGTAACCAAGATTAGCCGAGCCTTTCCACTTCGGCTACTCGAGTCAAAAATTAAAACCACCGCTTTGGTAATCTTACCAAGCCTGAGGCATAACTTTTAAAACTCATTTTTGAAAAGAAGTTCGGGATTGAATCTGGACTAACTTTCGACGTGATCTCACGGCGAACGCTAGAACCAAATCACAATACCATCCTAAAACTAGTGGCCCAGGTCCGACCACGTGATGTGTGTGATGTAGTGCTAAAGCGATTAATCATACACAACAATTAAATGCAAACACCGCTTCAATAATTCAAAAATTAAATGACAAGTTTCACACACCAAACCTGCAAAACAAAGGGTTAGCCAAACACTCCACCCCTTATAACTCCCATTCTGCAAAACCATTTAACACCTAAAAATTAGAATCCAACCAATTTTCAAACCAAATAGATTTTCACGAAATTTTTCTGGCCTAAGTCCACTAAGGCTTTTAAAATTTTGAAAAAAAATTCAAGTACTCGAATTAGTGCTTTATTCTTTCGAAAATTCCAAAAAACCAGTCCCCAGCGGAGTCGCCAAGCTGTCGCGACCCAAAATTTTCGGGAAATTCCAAATGAATGGATTACCAGGTTAATTAAATGAATTAACTAACCTAGTTCGAGCTCTCCCAAGCTCTACCAATTCGCAACTTAGGTTTATGTTCAAATGATTTAAATTTTGGAGCCGCCACTGATCTTTTCTTGGTAGGTAGATTAGAAACCTAAAATAAAGTACGGGATAATACTTTATTTTCTGCTAACCAGAGATTTGGGTTCGGGGACTTGATTACGCTAATTTTTTCAATTAACGCCCTTTCAGTACCAATTTCATGAAAATCTATGCTCGGTAACTCAACATTGATTGATTTCCTTTTCTTATTTTTTATGATTTTTTTTATATTTTAAAAAAAAAATTAGATGAAGGCTTTTTATTGTTTTTACTCTTTTGGAAGGGATGCAATGCATGACATGCAAGAATTGACCTATATGCCGAATTTACATGAGTAAATTAAACGTGCAAGATTACGTCGAATTAATGTAACACTCAAGGCAAAAAAAAAATATCCTAACTAAAATAAACATGCAAATATTATATATGTAGCATGCACTTTAAAAAAATAAACATGCAAATATTATATAGCATGCAAAAATCCTAACTAAACTAGGTAACATGAAATTTTGATTCAAGCAATTAATATATATACACACACAAGTCAAGTTATCCTAATGAATATTCTAAATGCGATGCTAATGACATGCCAAATGTTGTGGTGAAGAGATAAAAAATAAAAATATAAAAAATAAAATATGACTTGGACCTAAAAGATATGAAACATGCGGGAAAAAAAATGATGACATAAAAAATGATATGCATGATTCTTATTATTTTTCTTTTTAAAAAAAATGGACGACGGACTGCATGATACTTGAAAGTATGAGTTTCATGAAACATAAAAATATGAATGACATGCAAATGGTTTATTTTTTTTATATATACATTTTTATTTAATGCCAGATTTATGATATTTGAAAATTATGCGGACAATATCTTGAACGTGCACGGGGGTTTACTAGATTTTTTTTTTTGGAAAACAAAAGCCTCATTAACTCACATGGCGAGCATTATCGTATAATGGTGATGAACCCATATAAATCGTAGCATGGACTAAAACAAGGGGGGGCTCTAAGCTTAATTATTTTATCCAGACCAAGCCCGTAGAACTATAAAAGCAACCAAACCCACGAATCTTCTCCTTACGGCTCAATAAACAAACCACGTTTGGAATGTACAGGAAGCAATGTATAAGTGTAGCGGTAACTTGCTTTTTGATTCTCACAAAATCCTGCACTTGTTAGCTAAGTGTAGATAAAAAAAAATGTCCTGTTTCGGACGAAAAAGGGGATTAAAACCATGCAGAACAGCACGGAGACGGTCTCAAATTCTACTTAAGGAAAGTCAAATCGAACCCTTAAAGAGTGAAGAATTTACCTTGTTTTGCTCCCAAAAAAATCTGCACATGCACAAGTTGGGGATTTCGCCCAAAACTGGTGCTTTTCGAGCTCAAATTTCCACCAAACAATCTATCATACACAATAGCAACATTAGACCTATGAACAATAGCAAAACAGGGGTTGATTAATCACAAATTAGGGCTAATCAGTGGAAAAACGAGGCTAGTCAGTGAGCTGGACAGCAGTAGTTTGCTTAGCAAGTTGGCGAAGAAGCGGATGATTTGATGAAGCTCCAAGTTATGGCAGCTAGTTGGAACGGCAGAGATTGACCAGATCTTTTGGCCTTTAGGTCGAACGGCCAGAGACCCTTTGGGATGGCTTGCGAACGGCGTAATTTGTTCCGTTCCTCCTCTTAGCTTTCTGCCCATAGCTATTATATTTAGCACGTTCACCTCCAAACCTTGTGTTATGCCGCCCTCGAATAACAGCAAATCGAAAGGGAAAACAACGAATATTCTAGGCACTGAATCAACAAAGATTATTTGGCGCCAAAATGATGACAAAACTCCATCTTTCCTAAGCAAATTCCTGTACTTTTTCAAGTTAAACTTCCATCATGCGCACGAGCTATGATTTTTTTTTCAGAATGCATCTGTTTGAGTTTGATTTGCTGGAGACCAGTCCCAAAACGATCTAGCACAAGGAGCTAAAAAGGTTAGGCCTTCAAGTAATATGAAACTGCAATCGATTCACCTCGACATGGGCCAGGCGGAGGCGGGTGATGGCTGAACAGAGACGGACAAGGGCGCAACGTTGGGGCTGCCCTCTTTTTCTTTTTTTCTTTTACGCCAAATGGAGGGTTTTTTGTGATTTTTTTGAAGCTTCAAGGTCTCCCCCCTCTCTTCATAACTGAAGCTCTCTTTTATTGAATCCCTCTAACCTTTTTTTCCGCCCCCCCTAGAGATCAACTTCTCTCTCTCTTTAGAGCTCCCTGATGGAAAAACTCTTCCCACCAGCTTCCTTTTTCATGAAAGGGAGGTGGCTTCGTGGGAGGAGAAGCCCCTCCCGCGTTTTTTTTAGCTCCATCTTCAAGTCAGCTCCCCTTTTCTTGTTGGACAGAAGCTCTCACCAAACTCTTGGACGGCAGCTCCTCTTTGAATGTTGGGCAGCAGCTAATTTTCCTGGAGTAGCAGCTAACTTCCTTTGGACAGCAACTAATTTTCTCCTGAGACCAGCAGCTTTCGTAGCATTGAGTGCATCTTCAACTCTCATCTTCTTTTCTTGAGTTACTTCAATTTCACATCCAGTGTATCCAGACTGTTTTTGCAGGTGAGAGAGTCCATGTCTTTGGAACCCAAAGAACCAACATCAAGTAATACACGCCAATTGTTTTGATATTTGCTTTCTCAACTCCCTCGAGCAAAGTGTCAAAGTAGGCCATTTTGAACCAGGATACGATTTTTATTTCAAGTCCGAAGTGAGGGTTAAAAAATCAAAAGCAGATCCGCCAATTGTACTTGAACATCCTTCCTCAGCTTTACAACATCCTCCCACCAAAAGGACAACTCATCATCTCTCGACAAGGGAGCTCTCATATTTGACACCATAAACTTTGGATCTGCTGCTGTAGCTTCTTGACCCGCATCTGCATCTGGGGCGAGGTGTCTAATGGGAAAGGTTCCTTTGCGGAACTCTCGGGAAAACTGAAATTACGTGCAGCAGCAACACTTTTTACCTCTCGCAAGCCATTCACCCGAATTCAAATACAAGGACTAAGGGGAACTCAGGTTCAACAGCAAACTCGGCGCACTTTTATCACATCTTGAAGTGCACTATATCATAAATCTTCCTACAATCGAAACGAAGATTGAACTCGTGTCAACACTACAACCAAAATGATTAGGACCAAAAGCAGCAAGGACGATCCAACTTTGTCATCTAACTCGGCCATAGCCTCTGGTGCGCGAGGCCGGGGAGGTTGAAATGTCTCGATCAAAAGCAGCTTGAATTTCTCAAGGAGTTCCATGATTTTGTCCTTCAACATGTCCAAGAGCCACCGCAGATTGGTACCCCAGTCTATTTCCACACAAATCTGAGGGCTTTTAGTTTCATCTGAGAGGGGTAACTTCTAGAACTTCTGGACCGACTGATTGCAATTTGTGCCTTCCAATGGTCATAAAAAATTAATAAAAGCATGTCTTGATGGCCTTCGCACAACTCGTCAACGTGGTATTACAAGAACCATCGTAAATGTTTATCATTCCACCAAGTACTCATGTGTCCTCTCGCTTTTTATTCATAAAATCGCACCATCAATCTAATACAAAATGCGAATTTATGACTAAAGGAAATTAAATATGCCATGCATAAAGAAATTATATTTTTGGCGAGAACTAAATTTAATTCTCGATTTTTTCGTGCAATATAAATGATTAAAAGGAAATCAAAATTTAGGTGTCAACATCTCTCTCTCTCTCTCTCTCTCTCTCTCTCTCTCTCTCTCTCTCTCTCTCTCTCTCTTCTCTAATTTTTCTTCAATCTCCAAAAACTCTCTCAAACATTTCAAATTTTCTCTTCAAAAAAATCCCCCCTCTCAAGCTCACTTCTTCTTCCTTTTATAACTCACTCATCTATATCCCATTCTAATTTTTTCCACTAACTCTTCTTCATCTCATCTTCCCTTCTCTATTCTCATCTTATTTTCTTCATCTCCTCTTTTCCATCTTCCCTTCTCTATTCTAATTTCTTCACTAACTCTTCTTTTTTATTTACAAAATAATCCCTCAACTGTTAGGTATTTACACTTTAGTCTCTGAGATTTTAAGTATTTGCAATTCGGTCCCCGAAGAAATATTTCTTTAAGTTAAAAATTTCTCACAATTTTCGACACACCTCCCCTATGCTTGTTCGAAATTCACTATATGTCTAGTTCATTCGCTTATCAAATTTAAGCTCATTTCTTGCTGTTGAAAATAATGTAAAATTTAATTAAAGCCCTTTTGCAAAATTGAGTCATTCTAGGTATAATTGGGCCAAGATGAAAATTTAAAATATTAGAAAACAATCTCACGACTCCAGAAATGAAAAAATCGAAAATTACAAAGCTAAAATGAATTTTTTATAATATTTTCAATTAATCTGAAAACGAGATTAACAAAGTAATACTGATTAATTTTTGGAAATTTTCTTTGTTCAAAATGAAGAGAAGATTAAAAGAAAAATAACGATTATTTTTTCATATTTTTGTGGCATCAAATGCTATTATTTATTAAATATTTTCCTCATTTCTAAAAAATATTAAAAAACTCAAAAATATGAAAAATTATTTTTTATTCAAAAATGTTGCCTAGGCCTAGCTAAGGCTTCCAAAATTGATTTTTTTTTAATTTTTTGTTGATTTTCTATTAATGTTTGAAAATAAAAATACCGAAAAATGTTGAAAATATGAAAAATCATTTTTTGATCAAAATTGGCTCCCTAGGCTTGGCCAAGGTCCCCAAAGTTGATTTTTTAATTCTATGAATTTCTATAAATTTTCTATTAATTTGAAAAGAGAAAAGATTATTAAAGATCAGGTATCAATAGCTGCCCCTCTTTGAAAGGAAGCTCGGTAGAGGTTCATTTCAAAGACAAGGTGACGCATGAATCCTAATCGACTCAACCTAAGAACCTACATAGAGTCGTGACATTTGATCTCCAGTATTTCTCTGTGTAAGTTCTGATCCAGACCTGACTTGAGGAGGCTCCTCTAAAGTGAGGGAGAGATAGAGAGGTAAGGGATTTACCTGAAACTTACCTGTTCGTCTCACCGTTGTTGACTGCTCTACTGAAAAGGGAATGGAAACTTAAGGATTCGTTATAAGAAAACCTCAGGGTGATTGAACATGAACCCGTATCGTAGGTCACCCCATGGTAGATTCCTAGCGAAAGGACTCTACTGATTAAAATTTAATTAAAATTTGACCCATTTGATAGGTCACCCATAGTAGATTCCTAGCAAAAGGATTCTACTAATTGTAATTTGATTGAAATTTGACCCGTATAGGAGGTCACCCCATGGTAGATTCCTAATGAAAGGATTATACTTACTAAAATTGGATTAAGATTTGACCCGTATGGTAAGTTACCTCATGGTAGATTTCTAATGAAGGGATTATACTAGTTAAAATTGGGTTAAGATTTGACTCATATGGTAGGTCGCCCCATGGCAGAGTTCCTAATAAAAGGACTCTAGTAATTAAAATTGGAATAAGATTTGACCCGTGTGGTAGATCACCCTATGGTAGATTCCTAATGAAAGGATTCTACTGATCAAAATTTGATTGAGATTTGACCCGTATGGTAGGTCACCCCATGGTATATTCCTAATGAAACGATTCAACTGATTAAAATTGGATTAAGATTTAACCCGTATGGTGGGTCACCCTATGGAAATGCCTGTAAGAAAGACTTTGTGCCTGTAAAAAGGACTTGGTGCCTGTAAAAAGGACTTTTGTGTGCCTATAGAAAGGACTTTGGGTGCCTGTAAGGACTTGGTGCCTGTAAGAAGGGCTTTTGTGTACTCATAGAAAGGACTTTGAATGCCTAAAGAAAGGACATTGGTGCATGTATGAAGGATTTTGGGTACCTTGAAGGGTGCCATTCACGAATCTATGGAGATTAGGAATCCTGCAGAAGCTCAAATCCAATTTCACTTACCTCAAGGGGTACTATTCTGGGATCTGGGGAGACTAGGAATCCTGCAGAAGCTCAAACCCAAATTATATTACCTTGAAGGGTGCTATTCTGGGATCTGGGAAGACCAAAAATTCTGCAGAAGCTTAAAACCAATTTCACTTACCTCAAAAGGTGCAATTCTGGGATCTGGGGAGACCAGGAATCCGGCAAAAGCTCAAACCCAAATTATTTTACCTTAAAGGGTGCTATTCTGCGATCTGGAAAGACTTGGAATCCTGTAGAAGCTCAAACCCAATTTTTGTACTTCCATCACTTTAGGAATAAACCGATGAGGCAGACATCTAAATATCTCAAATTTTTCCATTTTCGAGGTGAATCATGTTTCATTAAAGAAGGTAAATACCTGTATATGCCATAATGGATTCAAATGCCATGACAATCATAAGAATTCGCTCTTTTGAAGAGTTTAGGTTGAAGATATACTTACCTAAGGATTTGGAAAAAACTCCCGATGGTTTCTCGACAACTATGCTTGTTCATTTAATAATTGCTGAATGAATTTCGAGACCTTGAAAGGTAACTCGAACATCGGGAACGTGTCACTTGTTAGGCAATGTTAGAGGTAACATGTACAAGCATTTTCATCACTGAGTTCATTGGTTCATGCAAAACTATTCAGCTAAGTTTACAATGATTAGAAGTAGTCTATGTAATAATTCATGATACAATCAATCGAAATGTGGATCATGTATGACTATTCTGTCAAGTTTACATTACCAATTCTGTTCGAGGAGTGTATCATAGCATGAACCACCTCGAATGTAATCTGAATGAGGGACCTTAGTCCGAAAGGGCTTCTCTCACTCTCGAGAAAGGCTGTTCATTCTGATTGCAGGATTGAAAAGAAATCACTTAATCTTACCAAAATCACATTCAACAAGGGTTTAATTAATCTCGCGATCGATACGATCAAACCGATCTGGGGGTCTTGATTAGGACCATAATGTAGGCCAGGTCAAAGGCTTACTAAAGGGGACTCCTTTGAGTCAAGGCCATTGACGAAAAGATCTTTATCGTCTGCTCCGGGTTTACAAGTTAAGAACCATACAAAAAATGAGAGAGAAATAGTCTTGCTCGTACCTTTTCGAGTAATGCTTAAGATCATTCAACTCTACGTTAATTCAAGCGTCTGGGTTGTAACGTAGGTTGGGATTGGGGACTGTCGCGACCCTAAAAATTTTTCTTTTGGTATAAAAATTTCCAGGTTAACGAATTATCATGTTGATTAAATTAATTAATCTAATATGGACCCTCCCAAGTCCTACCGAATCTCAACTTTGGTTTTTTGTTCAAATGGTTTTAGAGTTTGGAATCGCCACTTATCATTTTTGGTAGGTTGATTAGAAACCAAGTAAATCAGTGGGAGAACTAAATTACTTCTACGAACCAGAGATTCTGGATTCAGGAACTTAGTTACACTAGTTAATTAAAACTAATGCCCTTTCGGTACCTTAATTTAATAATTATTCTAATTTGGCAACTCAGGCTTGGTTTATTCCTAATGTTCTAGTGAGGTGGCCTCTTTTTTGTATTTTCACTTTTTAGATGAAATCCATATGAATGACATTTTTTGGTATTTTCAAATCATTAAAATTCCCTTAAGCCGCAAGAGAGCGTGAATTAACGATTTGTGTAGTGTTGCGACCTCCAGCATGTGGCTCAGCCTACTCATTCTGGGGTTTAATGGTACAGCAATTAAATTATAGAAAATTAAATTGAAATAAATAAATGACCTCCAACGGGGGACTCGGCCTTGGCTCGGCCTACCCGTCGTGGGGTTTGATGGTACTGAAATTAAATTGCAGAAACTTAAACTGTATTAAATAAAGAACCTCCAACGAGGGACTCGGCCTTGGTTCGGCCTACCCATCGTGGGGTTTAATGGTAATGAAATTAAATTGCATTAAATAAAGAACCTCCAACGGGGGACTCGGCCTTAGCTCAGCCTACTCATCGTAGGGTTTGATGGTACTGAAATTAAATTGCATTAAATAAAGGACCTCCAATGAGGAACTCGACCTTGATTAGGCCTACCCATCGTGGGGTTTGATGGTACTGAAATTAAATTGCAGAAAATTAAATTGCATTAAATAAAGGACCTCCAACGGGGGACTCGGCCTTAGCTCGGCCTACCCATCATGGGGTTTGATGGTACAAAATTAAATTATAGGAAATTAAATTGCAAAAATAAAAGACCACCAGTGGAGGGGTCGGCCTTCCCATTCTGGGGTTTGATGGTGTAAGAATTAAATTGCAGAAAAATTATAGTACGAATACGATATATGGATATGGAGACATATGAGTACGACATGACATAATCGAGATTTAAATCAATCCATTTAGATAACGAAATTCTTGAAGATTTTAATGGCTAGGATCGTTACCCGATTTGACGGATTTGATGGCCGAATTCAAACCTCGTATCACCTTGTGGATTAAGATTGCGGCTCGAACAACGGGGATGAATTCTTGATTTATGCTGACCGATGAAGGAATTGGTGATGATAACTCCACAGCTTTAAACTTCCATGTTCTTCAAAATTCTCTCTTTTTGGTATTTTCTTTCTCTTAAATTTTTCTTCAATCTTTCAAAACCCTCTCAAACATCCAAAATTTTCTCTTCAAAAATCCCCCCTCCCAAGCTCACTTCTTCCTCCTTTTGTAACTCACTCATCTATCTCACATTCTAATTTTTCCACTAACTTTATCTCCCATTCTAATTTCTTTACTAACTCTTTTTCATTTTCATTTTCTCTTCTCCATCTCTATCTCACATTCTAATCTCTCCACCAATTCTTCTTCATCTTCATCTTCCCTTCTCCATATTTATCTCCCATTCTAATTTCTCCACTAACTCTTCTTCATCTCCATCTTCCCTTTTCTATTCTTATCTTATTTTCCCCATCCATTCTTCTCCATCTTCTCTTCTTCGTCTCCTCTTCTCCATCTTTCCTTCTCTATTCTAATTTCTCTACTAACTCTTCTTTTTGTTATTTACAAATAATCCCTAAAGAGTTAGGTATTTACACTCTAGTCCTTGAGATTTTAAGTATTTGCAATTGAGTCCTTGAAAAAATATTTCTTTAAGTCCAAATCTCCTCACAATTTTCAGCACACCTCCCCCATACTTAGTCGAAATTCACCGCATGTCAAATTTAACTTCATTTCTTGCTGCTGAAAATAATGCAAAATTGAATTAAAGCTCTTTTGCAAAATTAAGTCATTCTGGGTATAATTAGACCAAGATGAAAATTTAGAATATTAGAGAACAATTTCACAACTCCTAAAAGTAAAAAATGAAAATAAATAGACTCAAATTGAATTTTTCCTAATTTCTAAAAAAATATCAAAAATACAAAAAATATGAAAATTCATTTTTTGTTCAAAATTGATTCTCTAGACTTGGCCAAGGTCCCCAACATTGAGTTTTTTAATTTTATGAATTTTTATGAATTTTTTTATTAAATTTCAAAAATAAAAATACCAAAAAATATTGAAAATATGAAATTTTATTTTTTGGTCAAAATTGGTTCCCTATGCTTAGCTAAGGTCACCAAAGTTGATTTTTTAATTTTATGAATTTTTATGAATTTTTTTATTAATTTTAGAAGAGAAAATATTATTAAAAATCAGGTATCAACAGGGACTGAGAAAGTAAAAGGGTTATTTTGGCCCAGAAAGTATATGAGGTGGGTCCGATATTAGTGATCATTGCATTTTTATCATCAGTCTCGACCCTCCAGAATATACCTCAAAAAACGTCGTTGTATGGGGATGGTGTCAATTTCTGCTGATACCGTCGTTACTCTTAAACGGTATAAACTTTAATCATGTATGTTTTGCAATCTGGCTCCTTTGAAGAGTTTTCTTTCACAACTAGATCCTATCGGGGATTTACATTGATTTAAATGGGTATTGGCCTTGCTTTTACCTGGAGCTTTGCTTTTCATACTCGAAATTGACTTTCTTTCTTTCTTCTTTTTTTCTTCTTTTTTTGTGTTCTATTTAAAAAAAGAATTTTCAAAGATTATGCCTTATGCATATCAAAGGTCTAGCACACTTAAATAGTTGACTCGGGAACTCTATGTAAACCTTAGTTCTTCTGAGTTCGTCCACTTTGAGGTGGTGCCATCTTCGTCTTGGACTGGGCAATGATCACCAGCGGGGTTTTAAGAAACGAATATGCCGGCTCAATTGGGCGATGTAAAGGATGTGAGTGTATCAGATAGGGAAACGAATGCTTTTCGCCATCCTAAGGCACTTGAATTATCATGCGAGATTGAAAGCATAGAATCACTCAAAAATTGATATTAATTCGAGCAAGAAAATTTCTAACCATTTACCTCGTGATATTGCTAAGAACTATCTCCATTTGGCCTCGATGTGGGGTAGTTCTTGATAGGGGTTGTGAAATGAAACCGCCACTCAAATGGGTTATCAATGGTCACCTGTAGTGTTTAGGATAGAGAAGTGATCGCCTCTTTCCCTTCGACTATCGTACCTTTTGCGAGAAAACACATTGCCTTGAGGAACGCGACACCTATTTAGCACTCGACTCGCTGTGGATTAAAATGTAGGACGTGTGTGGAAATGGCTTGTCTTTCGTCATCCTGTCATTCCATATTCCACACATTCGACACATCATGTGAAGTTTATGCTCTAAGTCAAAATTGGTAAAATAAACATGTATAAAAGTCATGCATAAATCATGGAATGTGCAAACACAATACGGATGTGGCAATTTTTAAGCATCATGCATGTTTACGAAGTGTGCAAGTGTATCAAGAGTGGGAGAATTTGAATTGCCCCTGGCCATGTAGATAAATAGAGCAAATGGGGAGTTTACTCCTTAAGTCGAGGAGTGACTTATCTCTCACTTTGCCTCTGCCTAATGATATGCATGGGTGAAGTGAAGCATTTTGGGCTTTTTTGATGTTGACGACCGTGACGATTGTTGGTCGAATGCCCCAATTTGCCCCCATTTTTACTAGAACGGATCTCTTTAGATTATCGTAATTTTGCCCCTTAGGGTTGTCTTCTTCAACATGTTAAATGTGAGTGTAAATATTTTCTATAAAAAAGAAAGGAGACGTGTTAAACAGTATTGGAAGGGATAAACCGAAAACGATACTGGTTTATCCTTCATCTTGAATGCCTTGCACGAGTCTTTTACCAGCTTCGTTGAATTGAGTTTTCCTCGACTTTCGTCGGATACTTCACCATTAGGCCAAGATTGCGGTAAAGTACTGACTTTGGTATTGTTTATCTAGTATTCCTATTTCTCACTGCAAAAAAGAAACATGCAAAAGATTGTATTATTTATTTACAATATTTACGATATTCCCTGACCTTGGGGATCGAACTCGGACCGCCTCGAACCATTGTCATTCTCCATGCCATTAGGTCTATTAGACCGTAGGCGTCCATGGGGCTTTCCTTTAAGGGTTAATCCTTAGGATAGCACGGTATGGTTGTATTGCCTTGGGTCATTTCATGTCACGACGCTTTTCAAGGCAAATTACAATTCCTGTTAAGAATGAAATAAGTCAATTCAACAACTCGAGACGATTATGGAAAAATTAGAACGATACAACATTACCCATCTTCAAGATTACCCGGGTCTTTTCTTCGTATTTTTCTTTATTATTTGAGGCTGTCCATCCAGTGATAATGTCCGCGAACCGATTTGCCCCAAGTTTTGTTCAACCAGAGAATTTCATATTTAGGTACAACTGTATTCTCAGGTCGGTTTGCAAATTCCTGAAAACAAAAGGGACTCAATTTGAAATTGGACCAATTAAGAGTAAATTGGAATGATACGGAACTACCCTTCGAGTTTACGCGGATTTTTACTCGCCATTAATTTTTTCGAGTTTGGTGTAGTAATGGATCCGAGCATTTAATAGGGGGAAAAGGAAATTAATACTTCTTGCTTAGGCATTAATTCCGAACATCGATAAAAGTATAAAACATCTCTTGCAAAGAAATAAAGCATATGCATTCGTTCAGGATTGATCTTTCTTCCTTTATAGGCTCTCTAGTGATCAGTTAACTTCGTTCCAGATCAGGTACGCATTGGCCATGCTGAAGGACCTGTGATCACTAGCTTCGACATATAGGCTCCATGTGCACATTACAGCCCTGGTATATCATCAACATCAAACTGGTTGATCATGGCGGCGATCTCGTCGTCGACGCTACTTGCTCGGTGGTGATACATCCCCTTCTCCTCAGAAAGCATCAATGCTGACCCCATAGGCTCGATCTTTTCGTACCTCACTCCAACAGAACTTGATCCTGTTATGAGCTGATCTAACTCACCTCTTAAACGGGCATTTTCGACCCTCAGATACTGCCTTTCGTCGAGGGTGATGAGGCTATTGCGGTTGGGACAGATGGTGGAGTCAAAAGCTTCTTTATACATCTTGTTCTCCGCTCGAAACTTTTTATTTTCGGCTCTTAGAAACTCAACTTCGTGGTGCTCATAACAAGTCTTTACTCGGGTTCGCCTATTTTGAAACTAAAACTTGACTTGCGAAAGTTCCAGTCCTAGCTCTTGGCTCAGTTCCATTCTTTGTTTGCCGTCTGGTATAGGGCACGTCCTGAAGAAATCATCAAGCCTTTGTATTTGCTCCTCAGTATGACGACGGTAGCACTTCTTTTGATCCTTGTTGTTGTTGTCCTTATCTTTATCGAGATCTTGGACGTCGTTGGCGGAAGAGCCAGGCTCCATGGTCTATATCCCAAACATGGCATCGAACTCCTTATCTTTCATATTTAGCAAGTAACGATAGCTCTCAAGTGTGTTGGGTTGAGACATCCTCAATTGGTTAATAGTTCCTCAAGGTTTGCTATCTCTTCATGTATTTTTACTCTTTCTGAACTTTTCTAAGCGACCGTGTATACTTTGAAACTCTCTTCAGAATATAGATGAAAATTATCAGACAGACATCTCCTTTTAAAATTTAGGCGTGGGTTTAAAAACTGCATTACTTTTCCCGAGAGTTCTGTCTGTCCCAACTTTTTTTTATCATATCTCTCACATGGTTTGTCTCCTTTTGCCTTTTCATAATAGTAGGGCTCTTGTCGTTATCTCTTCCGCCGATCTCGAGTGTCAGCTTTGTAGGTGAGCTCTTTTCTTTTCATGACTGGAGACAAATCTCTCTTCTTTTCTGTTAAAGTTTCATTGTCTCCCACTCGGCTTGTCTTTTCCTTCTTTCTTTTTCAAAGTGGCGACGTCCCCTCAAACGTTTTCACAGAGATGTCGAATTTGCTTTGCTCAAGATTGTAGACGAGCAGCGAATTCGAGCCAACGGGGGTGATACTGACAGAGAATGGCAGATAGGAAAATCTAACTAATTGATACTGTCACTGTGAAATCAATATTTAACTCAAAGTAGATTATCACCTTCACGTTCCAGTCATCTACTTCACTTCTCTCCTCTTAACTTTCGTATTCTACTTGTCGATCTTGATTCTCTCCTCATCGTTTAAACAATAATGGCTAATCTTCCCACGCATATCTTTCCAACTGAAGTCATATTCAAATGAGAGAAGCTTCACCACCTTCTTGGCCAAGGCTACATATATAGCCCATCATCCGAGTATTGAAGCTGAGATCTTTGGTTTGCTCAGAGAGATAAATGCTTCTTCAGTGAAATGCACCAACTTAAAGATGGGACACAGGGCGTTCCCACACGTCTTCATCAACTTTCTCGAAGCTTGTGGGAATACTCAGGAAACTGTTACCTTAGCTCACGTTGTGAGAGCTCGCTATCAGGATCGATCTGAACGCTTAGAGTCCGCAGGACATGTGGTTGCTCGATACAAGAAGGCCGTTAAGTCTACCGAAGAACGGGCCTCATTGTTGGTTCACGAGAGAGAGAAGCTGGTGGAGCGCCTAGCTTTGAATCGAACTTACTTTGAGCATGACCTAAGTAATATCGTGATGAAATTCAGATGTAAGTGGCTGGAGGAAATGCTCGACGATCTAACGACGGATATAGCTTTCGAGAGAAACTTGATCGAGAATCTGAAATTTGTTGTTGAACATCACGAGGTCAATGTAGCCAGACAGAAGGAAAAATATACCCTCCTGTTCTTCATGCTTGCGGATCTTGAATCCCAGATCGCTCAATGTAGGCATAACATTAATTTCATAGATAGCCAATTGAGCTCTTTTGTGATGCTTATTAGGGCTCAGTTTAACTTTACTTTTCTTCCACAGTGAGCTGTTATAAGGCTTGTTGATCAATGGAATGAAGGGAAAGTTTCGCATGTTTGTGCTTTAATTTTCTTGTTATCTCTTCTTTCCCCTACAAAATCAAAGTTAGTACGACCATCCATCTCAGTTAGGATTAAAGCACCTTCTGTGAGGACCTTCTTCATGCCATATGAGCCACCATAGTTCGGAGCAACCCTCTCTTCTGGAAGAGGCACTGTTGGCCGCAACTTTCGCAAGGTAAGGTCACTCACCTCTATTGGGTCTAATTCGCCTTTATCAATCGTGCTTCCGAGAAAATACACAGTGAACGTATCTCCACCTCAACTAACAGAATTGCCTCAATCTTATCTTATCTTTGATAGATGGTGGCCGTAAGATGATGGCATACAGTTTAACAGACAAAGACGAGACCCCATTACTCTACTCTGATGATGATATCGAGGACACGGAAAACAGGATTCGATGACGACCCCCATCGGTCACAGTGAGATTCGTGACCAATCGTGTAGATCAATACGGTTGTAATCACTTGGTGGAGGTGCTGATAATGAACCAAGCCACCTATTGCGTGACCCACTTCATTCATGTTTTGTCTCTTTCGACGTCTACTTATTTGCGTTAGTCACCTGTAGTGTGTGTAGACATGTCTACGTGTCATGCTCAATAATAGAGCGCCGGTCCTCCAAAATTCTCCATGTTATTCGAATCTAAGGAAGCTAAAACGCAGAGCTTTGGTGGATTTAATGAGAAAGACGTCGCGGGGTTGGATTGACATACTTGTTTCATGGGTTCTGACTACACAGTGTATGCTTTTCTCAAAAAAGTACAGGAATCCCCCAATACATAAAAAATGTCCCCATGCCTGATCCGGATACATTCACTACCCCCATCAAATGGCCAATACATGCTCACTAATTGACATGTTTCTGACTTCGGGAGGATCGACCTCTTCGCTTACCCCCATGATTAATGGTTAAAGCATTGTCATTTTCTGTCATTTCGTATTCTTCATTATTATCTCTGATTTTGCTCCCGCTTGGGGTACCTATGATTCTCTACAAAAGCAAAGGAAATAATGAATACGTGATCCACGGGAGTTCGGTCCATGACTCTTAGATTAGTCCAATTTTGTTTCTTCATCTTCTGAGAGATTAGTTGAAATTTTCTTAGCAAAAGGTGGGTGAATTTCTTCAGAAAAATTTTCTTGCAGATTTTATAAATCAGAAGAAACGTGATAAAGCTCTTTGATATTTAGCAAATTTCTCGAGAAAGTTTTCTTCTTTTATCACGGTGAATTTTCAAAGGTAAATTTGTCGAGAAAATCTGATTCTATTGAAGTAGGAAAGACGTGATAAAATCATTTATTGGTCAACAAAAATCCCCTAGAAGGATTTTTCCACATTTATTTTTTTGAGAAAAGGGACCAATTTTGATTTTTATCTTTATTTTTTCTTTTGAAAAAAGATGGTTATGATGTTAAGTTCAAAATCTGACTGACATCTAGTATGGACCAACAGAAAATAAATACAATATAAAGTTAGAGAACTTACTTTTAGCTCAAAAGAATGCAAATCACATAGACATGCGCATGACTCAAGTGAGGAGTGGACTCTAAAAAATAAAAGAGAGAAACAGGGTATGGACCTAAAAAGGCCCCCACTATCTGAGTCGATAACCTTACCCACATGGCAATCAAACATCAAGTGGAAAGAATTGTCAATTTAGATAGTGAGCGGGATCAAATATGGTCAACCCAAGCACCATCAAACGCAAGAGCTTTGCATATCGATCCCTATCTATGGCTACCTAAGAAAAATTTCGCTGTTTGGGTTTAGGTGTTTGTGTGTGTAGGTGTCATGATCCTCAGAATATGCAAGACATGCACAGCAGTTGATATCAAAACAGCGCTTCTAGAACGTATGAAATTAAACAAATAATTCCAACACCAAGCCTGTAAAACAAAAGGTTAGTCAAGCACTCCACCCTTTATATCTCCCATCTGTAAAGACATATAACACCTATAGAATGAGTTCCAAACAATTGCCAAATCAAATAAAATTTCATGAAATTTTTCAAGCCCAAGTCCACTAGGTTTTTAAGTTTTTTTTTTTTTTTGAAAATTAAGAACAAGTCCCTAGCAGAGTCGCCAGTCTGTCACGACCTTAAAAATTTTCAAATCGATGGAAAATTCCTAGGTTAATGGATTATCAGGTTAATTAAATTGACTAACCTAATACGGATCCTCCCAAACCCTACCGAATCGTAACTTCGGTTTTTGTTCAAATGATTTCAGAATATGGAGTCGCCACTAATCATTTTTTGTAAGTCAATTAGAAATCTAAGTATAGCGGGAGAACTAAATTACTTTTAAGAATTAGAGATTATGAATTTGGGGACTTGGTTACACTAGTTAATTGAAACTAATGCCCTTTCGGTACCTTAATTTCATGGATATCTTAATTTGGCAACTCATGCTTGGTTTACTCCTAAAGTTCTAGTGAGGTGATCTCTTTTTATATTTTCACTTTTAGATGGAATGCATGTGAATGAAATTTTTTTAATATTTTTAAAGAATTAAAAATTCCTTGAAGCCGAAAAAGAGAGTGAGCTAACGACTTCTGTGCAGTGTTATGACCTCTAACAGGTGGCTTGGCCTACTTATTCTAGGGTCTGATGATTCAGAAATTAAATTGCAAAAAATAAATTTAGCAAATAAAAGACCTCCAACAGGGAGGCTCTGCCTTAGCTTGGCCTACCCTTTCTGGGGTTTATTGGTACAAAAATTAAATTACAGAAGTTAAATGCGGTAAATAAAGGACCTCCAACGAGAGATTCGGCCTTGGCTCAGCCTACCCATTCTAGGGTTTGATAGTACAGAAATTAAATTACAAAAATTAAATACAGTAAATAAAGGACCTTCAATGAGAGGCTCGGCCTACCCATTCTGGGGTTTGATAGTACATAAATTAAATTACAGAAATTAAATACGATAAATAAATGACCTCCAACGAGGGACTCGGCCTTGGCTCGGCCAACCCATTCTGGGGTTTGATGGTACAGAAATTAAATGCGGTAAATAAAGGACCTCCAACGAGGGACTCGGCCTTGGCTCGGCCTACCCATTCTGGGGTTTCATGGTACATAACTTAAATTCCAGAAATTAAAGGCAGTAAATAAAGAACCTCCAGTGGGTAGGTCGGCCTTCTCATTCTGGGGTTTGACATTGCAGAAATTAAATTGCAGAAAGTAAAGTATAATAAATCTTTACACCTCCAAGTATGGGGCAAAATCTGCCGCAATTTGGGATTCGGATCTTTTAAGTGAAAAATACAGAAAATTGCAATACGAATACCACATGTGAATATGACACGGCATAATCGAAATTTAAATCAATCCATTAAGGTAACGACATTCTCGAAGATTTTAATGGTTAAGATCGTTACCTGATTTGACGAATTGAACTGCCGAATTCGGATCTCGTGTCGCCTTATAGATCAAGATTACGGCTCAAACGACGGGGATGAACTCGTGACTTGTGTTAATCGGTAGAGAAATTGGTGATGATAACACCTAGATTTAAACTTCCACCATCTTCAAGACTCTTTTTTAGAAAAGAATTCTCTCTCTTTTTTTTTTAAGTTTTCTTCAATCTCTCAAAACCCTTTCAAACATTTCAAATTTTCTCTCTAAAAAAATCCGCCCTCGTAAGCTCACTTCTTCCTCCTTTTATAACTCACTCATCTATTTCTCATTCTAATTTTTCCACTAACTCTTCTTCATTTCATCTTCCCTTCTCTATTCTTATCTTATTTTTTTTATCTTCTCTTCTTCATCTCCTCTTCTCCATCTTCCTTTCTCCATCTCCTCTTCTCCATCTTCCCTTATCTATTCCAATTTCTCCACTAACTCTTCTTTTTTATTTACAAAATAATCCCTCAAGTGTTTGGTATTTGCCCTTTAGTCCCTGAGATTTTAAGTATTTGCAATTCAGTCCCTGAAGAAATATTTCTTTAAGTCCAAATCTCTTCACAATTTTCAACACACCTCCCCTATGTTTAGTCAAAATTCACCGTATGTCTAGTTCAATCGCTTGTCAAATTTAAGCTCGTTTCTTGTTGCTGAAAATAATACAAAATTTAATTAAAGCCCTTTTGTAAAATTGAGTCATTCTAGGTATAATTGGGCCAAAATGAAAATTTGACATATTAGAGAACAATGTCACGACTCCAGAAATGAAAAAATAAAAAATTATAGAGCTAAAATGAATTTTTTATAATTTTTTCAATTAATTTGAAAACGAGATTAACAAAGTAATTCCCGATTCCATATTAATTTTTAGAAATTTTCTTTGGCCAAAATGAAGAGAAGATTAAAAGAAAAATACTAACTATTTTTTCATATTTATGTGGCCTCAAACGCTATTATTTATTAAATATTTCCCTAATTTCTAAAAAATATTAAAAAATGCAAAACATATGAAAAATTATTTTTTTATTCAAAAATGGTTGCCTAGGCCTGGCCAAGGCTTCCAAAATTGATTTTTAATTTTTTTCATTTTTTATTTTCTATTAATTTTCGAAAATAAAAATATAAAAAAATGCTGAAAATATGAAAAAAAAATCATTTTTTAATCAAAATTGGCTTCTTAGGCTTGGCCAAGTCCCCAAAGTTGATTTTTTCATTTTATAAATTTTTATGGATTTTTTATTAATTTTAAAAGAGAAAAGATGATTAAAGATTAGGTGGCAACGCTCATGCATGCCATGTCTCAATGCTCAATTCTCTGTATCAAAATACCACTCGACCCGCGCTAAACACATCAGGTTTAGTACTTACACATCTCATGTTTCAATGCTCAATTCTCGATATCAAAATTCCACTTGACTTACGTTAAACGCATTAGGTCTAATGCTTATGCATGTCATGCCTTAATGCTCAATTCTCGGTATCAAAATACCACTCGACCAGCATTAAACGCATCAGGTCTGACCCGTGTATTGTATGCCTCAAGTCCATTCCTCAATCCGCATATGGTACGTCTCAGGTCGGCACCTTATCCCTCTAGCTACCCCGCGTCAAATGCATCAGGGCGCATCTGCCTTATCTCGTCGTTCGTCCCATGCTATATAGGTACCTCGAGACTCTCCTTATCCCTCTGCTTTCCCCACGTAAACACGTATCAAGGCCCTCTTCACACTTATCTCGCCGTTTATGTCATGCCACATGTCTTAATTCAATCATTACACATACCGCATGATCATGCTCATCATAAATGACAACAATATCAAGGTGTTCATATTAGGCATGATAATTTATTCACTGATCAATCCATGAAATACGAGCACACGACGTGGCATATCAACAGACCATTCACGCAACATATTCTAAATACCAATTCTCAAATAGATATGAGTCGAAACCATCAATTACGTCAAAATACGCATACTTGTCAATCACAAGATTCAATATGCCAATCTTAAACCAAAATCGCATCCACGGACTTCCGAGTCACACTATTTGCTCACAAATACATATGGGAGAACTCATGAACAGTAACATATCAACGTGAACAGTATCTAACCCTCATGAACAGTAACTCTTGAGCCTCAAATGACGCTACAAGCCTAAACATGCGTATTTTAGCCTATTAGTCCTATATCTCTCGCTAAACACCCAAATTAGTTCATATATCGCTCAATACCAGCCCTAGTCAATCCATGAACAACGCATTAACCTCGTGCATAGTAACTTTTGAACCTTGAGCTGTGTGCTCAAGAACTTTGCTAAATTCGAACATGTCTATTTAAGCACTAACCACCCATTCTCCTCATTTATCATCAAGATAATCCTCATATCACTCGAGATCAACTTTCAACAGCCCGTGAACAGTCAAAAGGCAATGTGAATAGTACCACTAGGTTCCTAAATCAACCCACAACAATGATCGAGTTAAACCAGTCTATGATCCTCATCTAAGTTCTAACCTTTTGAACTAACTAAGCACCCTACGGCCCTACTAAGCTATATACCACATCCCTAGGCTAAGCTTAGAGGATTTGCTTATCGGAATGGAGCTCGAATGATGACGACGAAGGCGGAGGATGCATGGGTGGCCGATCAGAGCTTACAGTGACGATGACGACGATGACGGATTTCAGTGGGTTATATCCAAATCAGTGCTGATCAAGGGCTAAATTGAAGCCAAATCAAGCTAGACAACAATAATATGACATGAATATAAGTTTCCTAGGTCGCCAAGGTCAGATTATGTCAACAAAAGGCAAAACATGAAACTAACTATAGAAATTAGTTTCGACGACCGCAATGAGAACACTTGAACGGAGGCTCAAATCATATCGAATCGAAGTGAAACAAAGTTCTGTGAACTCACCTCGGATAGGGCTACAACATATCCAAAAATCACAAAAATCCAACTGTTAGATTTTCGTTGGCGGCTGATTAAAGTTGGATGAGGAGTGGGCGGCAACAGGGAAATCCGAGAGGAAGAGGGAGAGAGAACTAGAGAGAAAAATGAGAGGGAGAGAGGGCTAATTTTTGGCCAAATGAGGAAGAGGGGAAGGAGAGAGGGTGATTCATCCATAATAAAAGGGAATGAGATAAAAAGTTTGAAGGAGAAATTGAGTGGGGTTGGTGGAGAGTAGTTGTACTTTGATGGACAAGTTGAGTGACATGTTAGATTAACTTGACAAGATTTGATTTGATTGATAAATTTGACTGACATGATGAATTAGACAAGATTTGATTTGATTGATTGATAAGACCTTCAACGAGATACGTGCCAAATGCACTGATCGAGCATCGAGCATAAACGAACTCGGGCGAACTGTCTCACTAAACTAACGCGCTCTCACAACCACAAACATAACTACCCACGATCTAGGGAGTTTGTCGCAAAATAGGAGCAAACCAGTAAAAATCCAACCTAACGTTTTATGTCGTGACGTCCCGAATTTAATTGGCCAAACTGACGATCTAGCTCCTACCGAATCCTAACCTCAACTGTAACATTCATGAGAATTCGATTGTCCAAGATCTCAATTCATTTCATGGCCAAATTCATTAAATAACGATTCTATCGAATTCTCAGACCAACGGGCGCTTATTTAGGAGTTACACGTATGGACTGATCAGGTCCATGTACTTTAGACCATTCCCCTTCAGTTAATCATCTCAGAGTAGCTAATTCTAAGTGAGATTCGACTAGAGCGCACTAATAAAATATATCCATTATTTATTGAAAGTCCTCATAATGGGTCAAATTTTCAAACTGTCACATTTGATTCTACAGCGAAGTTTGACTCTAAATCAAGAAGCCTATAAGCTTTATTACCATTTTTAGTTATCCAATAAAGGCACTTTTAATAGCTCTAGGACTAAGTTTCATTCTCTTAGGATCAGGTACAAATTCAATTATCTACCTTTCCACAATTCGTAAGGACTAAGGTTATTTTTCACGGATGGTATTATTTTATGAATGAAACATGCAGTAGGTCATGCCTCTCCTTAAAGATTAATTGGTAAGTTCGAATTCAAGAGCATACAATTGACCATTTCTCCTAAAGATCAATTTTTCCTTTCAACTATACCAAGCAATAATATTTCTTCTTTTTTTGCGGCTTCTTAAAATTATATCCTCTCTTGAGTTTCAAGTTCTAGTGGGTTTTAGATTGAAAGCTATTTCCCTTCACAACATTGACTTTGGTATCGTACAAAACAGACTTATCATATAAACGTAACTCTTCCTCAATGTGAAGATATTTCTGTATTTGGTCCAAAGTGATCTCTTCCAACTTGTTCAGCATCCTTTTTCCATAATATTTCTAGATTGGAGGCAATTTTGCAATAATTGCTCCAACTTGAAAGGATTCTAGAATATTTATCTTGAGAGCACGAATTTTGTTGATTAGTACTTGCAGTTCGTGGAATTACTCTAACAAGGATTTAGTATCAATGAACTCGAAGTCAAAATACTTAGCAATAAGATATTTGTTCATACCTTACTCCTCCACTTTATACTTGAAATCAAGTGCATTTCATATTTCTCTAGCAGACTTCATCTCAGTGATCAAGTCATAGAGACGATCAGATAATGTGTTCAATATATAGCCTTAATAGAGCAATTCGTCCTCTTCACATCTCTTTCTCTCCTTATTAACCATTTCAATCTCTTTTGCACTAGGCTCTCCTCCTTCATTGGTAGTTGTCGGATCCTCTATAGGCATCAAATTAGGATCAAGGATATAGGAAATCTTCAGGGTAATGAGGAGAAGCATCATCTTGTCTCTCCAGCGAGCAAAATTGTTGTCATCAAACTAATCCAGTTTCACCATATCCTGGTTCATAACCTTGATTAATTCTGACTCCATTGTTGAACAAATATTTCCTTAAAATTGTTGGTAAAATATGGTCGAATGAAATGAACAAAGAAATTAAACTGTGAGGCATGACAGCACTTTCTTTAAGAAATTATTTGACCAATAGCATTGCTAATAGTTACTGGCAAAAATCCTCCATGATACAACAGAGTCTCAAGCGAGCATATTAGATAGGAATTCTAATATTTCTCTAAGAACTCTCTATAAAACAATAAAGTATGAAGGCTGTACTTCTCTCATTTGGAAAGAACAAAAATTAAATAAGACAGTTGTGCTGAAAGTAAACAGAACACTTAAATATATAACAAGAAATGAACGTATCTTTTCGCATCCAAAAAATAGTTAATTCTCATGCAACTCTTTGTGTCCAAAACAGTTTATTCAAGCACACCTTTTCATTTTCTGAAAGCAATTGTACGAAAGATTACAACTTTTGAAAGGTCTATTGTACTTCTTTTGTTTGGAAAGAACAAAAATTAAAGAAGAAAGTTGTGCTCAAAATAAACATAACATTTGAATATATAAGGAGAAATAAACACACATTTTTACGTCCGAAAAGTAGTTAATTCTCATGCAACCCTTCGTGTCCAAAATAATTTATTCGATCGCACCTTAGTTTTTTGTACAAAAGATTGCAACTTTTTAAAGATCTAAAACTGTAACTTGAACGGGCACAATTCTTCATGTCTAAACTGTCAAGTGTGAAGAGTTACAACTATTGGACATAATTAATTAATTAAAATTTGAAATTACTATATAAAAAATAATCACAGGTACTGAGTGAACAATTATACTATTTCGCTAGAACATTACAATTAAATTTTATTAAATTTAACTTCGAAATAAAAATAAAATAAAATATAAGAGTATGATTGTTGATTAATGTCGATTATTACTCGCAACGGTGTTAAGTGCTAAGTGAGCCTAATAATTGCGCCAAAAACACGCAATCACACACGTACTCGCATGTAGATATCATGAGGTCTAGCTCATCTGCCGATTTTTATTTTTATTTTTAAAGATCATAGTAGCTTTCTAATTAATAAAGAGACTTGCACTCTTCTTTTCATCTTATGTGGGATTGGAAAAGACAACTTTTATTTGTTTTATAAACAAACTTCAATAGTTGAGTCAAACTCTAGCATTGTTTGGGTATGTTGGTTCATTCTTTTGGTAGGAATTGTACTATCTACGTCATTGTTGAGTCAAACTTTGATTTGATCTACATTTGTGTAATTTCTATGTATTGGTTCTTCGAAACTATACTATTTGAGCCTTCTCGTCAAGTCAAACTTTAGCTTAGTTCACATTAGTGTAATTTTATTGAAATTTTGGATAATCTAGGTGTTGATTTTTTGACTATCTGGATCACGCCTATCTAGAATCATCACATGACCCTTTCTCATATTTAAAAGCTAAAAAACTAATTTCGGTAAAAGATATTTCGTCGCGGGAGAAATTTCGATGAAACACCAATATACAATGTGACTACTTAATATTAGCACAATGTACAATATCTTTCTTGAACTTTTAATCAGTTTAACGTGATTCCTAAACTTTTGGGTAAATGTTCGATTTAGTTCCTAGATGATATGAAAAATTTTATGTTGTCCTTCTAATAATACAAGTTCAAGGACCACATTAAACATTTTCATATAGTTTATAGACTATATTGAACATGATTAAAATTTTAGAAAAGATATTACATATTGAACTAAAGTTCATGGACCACATTGAACAAATTAAAAATTTATGGATGACATTGCATATTTGACCAAGGTTTACGAACCATTTATATAATTTTCTCCTATTTTTAAAATAAATACTTGAATTCGGTGCGCCCCCCTAAGTATTATAAAAGAAATGTAAATGGCAAATACATAATAGCGGCTTTCGCTCAAGTCTATAGAAATAATTATTCCACTCTAATTGTGACCCTCTTCTCTCTTCACTCTTGGAAAGTAGTAGGTCTCATCGACCAAGTGACTTCATTTTTGACATAAGAAATGATTGACTGCTCGGATAATTGCTCATTTCTACTTTCCCACAATCCAAGCTTCCATTTTCGGAACTATGCATGTGTGGAATCAGGGAAAGCATCAAATAAATCCTATACTTAATGTATTTATGCTTCCGATTCAAAAAGATTGTATTTATACTAATTTAATCTTAAAACTGTCAATCGTGCCAATTGAATCCTATACGAGTTGCTAATGTAGTCATTCCATCTAATTTTAGCTAAAAATAGCTAACATGGATGCCGACTATTTTATGTGACCTGATCAGCACTGACTGAATTTTTTTTTTACTTTTTTGTTTGTTTGTTTTTCTTTCTTTTTTTTTCTCAAGTGTGGCAAAGCGATGGTGAGGCGGTGACCATTCCGGTCCAAAATTGTTAAAAAAAAGAAGAAAGAAAAGACAAAGATTTAAAAAAAAATAGAAAAAATATTAAAAGTTCTAAAATTTATCCACGTCAACGTCTGCTATGCCACGTAGGATAGACGACATCCATGACATCAATTTTCAATATATTGACAAATTGTTAAAATGTTTAGAACCAAATTGGTACAATTAAAATGTTTATGACTGAATTTACATAAATTCCATAGATTAGGGACCTTTTTTGGCACTTCTCTTGTGAAATTATCTTACGTGGTGAGAATTATAATGTCATGGACACCAGCCTATCCTATATATGTTTGCGTTGGCATTTCAAGATTCAGTGTAGTCAATCACATCCTGATATGTCATATCTACGTATTGAAGGACTTGAAAGCAATGGTTGGGAGCTAGTTTAGCCTTAATAAGTCACATGGATCGGAGGATTTGTAACCTTGATATGGGATCTTCGCCATCTAGGATCCCAATATATTTTAAAGGTTGGGCAGTTCGGCCATTAACGGAGTGCACGAGTCGGGAGATAGTCCGTTCCGGATTTTTCCTGAAGAACGAACTTTCTTTTTCTTAAGGCTCCATTAGTTTCATGAGAAAGAAAAATATTTAAGAAAAAAATTTTAAAAATTTTTCATGTGATTCACATATTCAAGGAAAATATTTTTAGTTAATGAAAAAAAAATACCTTCAAAAATGAAAAAGATGATTTGCTCTTTTGAAAAAGAGGAAATCATTTCCCAGAGACCATTCTCCCTGCCCCCTCGCGGGCCCCTCTTTCTCTCTCTGCGTGTTGCTTAGATCGCCTCCACCTTCATAAAACCCAAATGCCTCACCAATCTCTTCCCCATGTGACTCTACACCACCCCCACGGAGCTCCCTCCTGCGTCCAATTGCTACCTCTTTAGAGATGACCCTCTCTCCTCACCTTCTCTTCATCTTCGCTTGTTGGCCTTGGGTGAGCCTCGCCACAATCTTTTGCGAGGCTCAAGCTCAGGAAATCCTCAATCCTCTCTCGAAAATCCTAGTTTTTTTTTCGACTCACTAGCAATTTACAGGATCCTTGGCAGCGAGTCTATGCATTCTATGGGTGTGCAAAGTAGATCGGATCAACTCGAACCTAGTTAACTACTGAACTAGTTAATCAAATTTGTACAATGATTGAATAAATAAATAAAACGATACAATACAATGATTAAAAAAAAAAGAACTAGTCGACTACTGAACTAGTTATTTTAATTTGTAATTTCTCTAGAATCTCCAAGACGTCCACTCCTTTAAGTCCTCTTCTCTTGGTCATTGCTACATCTTGCCTTCACCTCTCCACTAGCATCTTGCTTTGCCTCTTCACTCGCTCCTCTCGCACTCCCGCCTCTCGCTCGTTGGCATCGTCACTCATCTCGTGTTTCGCAGCCACTGGTATCGTCGACTCGTCGCTCCTCTCGCTACTTCCTCTCCTCATCTCCATGATCGCTTAGTCGCTTTGACCTCAAGTAAAAAACCCATATGATCAATCCCTCAGTCTCTTTACTATGATTATCCGTAAGTTCTCTCAACTGAAAACTCTTGATCATATGGTCCCAGCATGGTAGCTTCCTCTCCTCTTGACTTTTTTTTTTTGTCCAAATCCCTCTCAAGCGTGAATACCATTAAAGTGGTTGAGTAGTAATGAAGGTATCCCTTCATGCTCTGTTATTATAGTTTGTTCAAAAGAAGAGTTTTTCATTAGCATAATTAGTTGTGGATCATTAGACCCATTACTCATGCATATTTTTCAAGGGTTAGATTTTTATAAACAGTTAGTGTTAGTAGTACCATTGGGATCGAACCGGACCAGGATCGGATCGGACCGCTAGTTCCAGTTCGTTCCATGGTCCTAAAAATTTGGAGACCGAGACTACCAGTCCCAATCATATTGGCTCGAATCATGCACACCCCTAGTACACTTGTTAGTGCCGCTTGCCACAAGGGTGTAGTCCAAGAGGGAGGTGAGTCCTAATGTGAGGGTAACGATGTCAGCCAAGCAGGTGTCGCAAGTGTTGTTAGACCAGATTCGAATTGGAGGGAGAGGTTGGGACGAAGGAAAACGAAAAAAACATAAAAATTAAAATTTTTATTTTTATTGTAATTTTTCCAAGAAAGTCAAATCATATTTTTCATACCAAAAGATGAAAAATATTTTCTAGTCCATTTTTAAGTGTCAGTCAAAAAACACATTAAAATATTGCAATTTTCCTTTAAAATGGGCATAATTTGTTTTGCTAAAAATGATCAATTTGAAAAATATTTTTCTAAAGATAATTGATTGTGTCACTTGAAATAATTAGTCAATTAAAATATCTTCATTATTGATAATAATTTAATTTCAAAACATTTTCATAGACACTAAAATTTTTCTTAATCTTTTTTTTAAGCGATACAAGCACTTCTTTTTAGGGAAATGTATTTCAAATTAGTCATTTTACACGAAACAAATGAATAAGTCACCTCAAGTTTAATTTGATCTTTTTTTTACTTAATACTAAGAGCGAAAATATTTAATTAATGAAGTAAATGAGGCGTGAAAAGATTTGAGTTCAGGATTTTCTCTCGTTGGCCCATTGCCAAGCGTTTAAATAGTTTTTAATCAGCGTTATTTTCCGTTTGCTTTGAAAATTTTTTCTTTTTGGCAGAACGTAAGCCTTATTCATGTAATAGAGAAAGAGGGACGATCGAATTAGGACGGGCGAAGAAGACTGTAGGCACTGAAAATGGCGAAGTCGCTGCAACGCTTCTCGAGCCAAGCTCTCGCACTCCGTTCGTCGCTGTCGGCGGCGTCAAGGCCTTTCTCCGCCGACGCCGACGCACTGGTGGAAATCAAACCCGGCGAGATTGGCATGGTCTCTGGTATACCCGAAGATCACCTTCGCAGGCGGGTGCGAGCTTATTTCCCCAACATTAAATCCTTGTTTTAGTGCTTTTCGCCCTCACTGCAAGTGTATAGGTTATTTTCGCAGCAACACGATCGAATCTGGTTCTTCGGGACTGTATCTATTGTATGTGCCTGTGAGTTGCTGCTTTGTGGGCGTCTCCACTTCGGATTTTGAGAACCAGGGTCGCCATTAGGGTTCGATTTGCAGGGTTTCTCGCTGTGCTTTGATTTTTACGAATTCTATTTTCAGTTGCGGTAGATAGCTATTGCGAAGATGGGTATTTGTCGCATTGAAATTCTTAAATTTTTACCAATCATTGCGCATTGGATGTTAATAGGGTTAACAGTGACACGGTGAAGCCACTTAGTTGTTTCTTTTTCTCTTTTCCCGTGTTCTGCAGCTAACCCTTTCATGTTCTTATCAATCTAGGTAGTCAACTTGTGCGATTATGAACGTCCTATTGCTATTACAAAGATTTTGTAAAATCTAAAGAACTCTATTCAGCATTTTGTATTTGCAATGAAGAAATTTGTTAGCTACTATATGGTGCTTTAATTTTGCGTCAGTACAGTTATTAAATGATATTTAATAGTGCACTTGAAGTTCTCCATTCAATTAGGATCTTCTAATATTCTTTACTTGAGCTTATCTTTTTTCCTTGCAATCGACATGTGAGGGATGTGTATCGAACTACTGGCTCTTTAGCTGGTTTAGTTTACTTCTCCACATTGAATCTTAAGTATCCAAGGCCTTGCTCCTTGTGAGTGATTACTTAATTTAACAAACTGTTGGTCTTATACATTGGGAAGGGTGATATCTTCACGAGATAACTATTTGCATTAGATTGATACCTCACAAGATCTACTCTGCCCCATCTTTCCATAAAAGCTATCACATTGGAGTTATAGCTGCCTCTTCTTTCTCTATATTCCCTGTTCTTAATATTCCACTTCTTTTGCAGGTGGTAATATATTCACCTGGAAGGACCGCAACTCAACAAGGATCAGGAAAAGTGGGAAAGTGGAAAATTAACTTTTTGTCAACACAAAAGTATGTATTCATGATCTTTGTTGGTCTCCATATCAATGCTCTTTCCCAGTCTTTGGATTAGTGGTTCCAAATATATAGTATTAGCTGAATGCAGCATAGTGCATCTTTCCTCTATTGAACATATTGTCCGTAGGCTTGTTGCCCCCATCTACTTGTGAAGATGTTTAGTTATTTTAATAGATCACGAGCAAGCATGTGGTGATTCCAGTAACCTTTTTTTTTTTTTTTTTGGAATTATGAGCATATACATTCTTTTCTCTGCCCACGTAATGTCCTCAAGACACTCATATTTGTGCCCGAAGTATGAATGCATGCATCTGTTGTAAATTAGGTACCTAGAAGTTCATCACATCTGACAAATCTGCATCTTCATAAAAAGTTTAGGTTAGATTGTTGGTCGGTTACTGTTTTACAATGTACTTGCATTTTCTCAATTCTCTTCTCATGTAATCATGACAACTGTTGGTTTCCTCTTAGGAAATCACAGCTTTTTTATTGTTGTCACAATTAATAATGATAATAACTAGACCCTCACCACTAAATTTAGTGTGATGTTCTAATATTTTATGTATCTATGTTTGGAGATTGACATGGAAGCGCTTTAAGTTGCTAGGAAGATCTTCTATCCCAACTATTATTTGTACTTTTCTCATTGAGTTTGCTAGTTATTTGATTTCCTATGTAATTGCGTTTATTCAAAAAATATTTTTCAACCCAATTATTATCATGGCCAATTACTGAATACTCAAGTCTGCTATTTTTGTTTCTAATTGAAATATTCTGCAGGTGGGAAAATCCATTGATGGGTTGGACATCCACCGGAGACCCATATTCTAATGTTGGTGATGCTGGACTGTGTTTTGATAGTAAAGAAGCTGCAAGGTCATTTGCTGAGCGACATGGTTGGCAGTATGTGGTATGTGTAGAACACTGAATTTTTCTTTGAATTCTCTTGTATCCACTTTCTTCAGATGCTTTCAGTTGCAGTTTTGCTTTGTCCTCTGGTAATCCCTTTAGAGAGTTGAGTGTGCATTTTCATCCTTATGCTAATATATACATTTGAGTGGAATGCATTGGGTTTGTGCATGTTGATGTGCACATCCCTTCTGTGGCTAAACAAGTCTTCCTACATATGTCTAAGCACTTAATGAGGATAAGAGTTTCTTTTTATGCATTCGTTGTCATTTAGGATTTCGAGTAATGCACATTCTTGTTGGTTTAGTGAGACCCGGAGGGCAGCTGCATGGTTGCTCCGCTGTTACCTTGAAGTCATTGGCTCCAGTGACTAAACAGATGAATCCCTGTATATTAGATGCTTTTTAGACCTTGTAATTGCATCACCCTTTTGCATTCTGGACGTCTTTTCTTCCTATTGATGGAAGCCCGAATGAGAAGGAAAGTAGTTTGAGACTTTCTATTTCCTTCTCACTTATCTGAGCGCAAACTTGTATATATCTTCCCACTTTCGTGTTTGCTGGTTTGTTGTTGCCATTTCAAGCTCATGATAAAGATGGCCCAAGTACTTCTTGTTGCTGTTGCATGAACTTTTTTGTTGGCACCAAAACATCTATGATTAATGTCTATTCTGTGCCAAAGATTTCGAGATATTAATTTTTGGGTTTTTTGAAGGGACTTATGCTTGTAGGCTAATGGACTTTGATGAGCTCGAAATTCCAAGTCATTCTTTAGCTGCATATGATTTGTATTTATCTGAAATCATAAGGGCCTTTTTATTTGTCTATATTTTGGGGCATTTTGTAGAGTTTGGAACGAGTGGGAGAGAATATTGTAACTTTTTCAAACCTAAATGAAATATTGATGAATATTTTTGTCTCATATAAGACAAGGAAGGTGACGTTCCAATTTTTAGTTGCAATAGCTTGTTTGGAGGTAGTTACTTCTTGAGGGGTTCTTTTCTTCTTAATTTCAGATTGCAAGAGATTTAGTCATGGACGTTTCGAACATATTTGTTCATATTGTTAGGATACACGTGTGAGATGTAATAGAGAATTCCCACATCGAAAAATTGATGTGTGGAACTGGCCCATAATTTATTGTTTAAGCTTTTGAGTGAAGGTTAATCCAACTAGATATGTTGATGGGCTCGAACTTAAGCTCTCTCTTAGCAATCTCTCAGAGTGAAGGTATTGGGTTTTTGCTGTAAGCTCCCAACAAAATGGTATTAGAGCCAAGGTTGAGTGGTGAGCCCCCTATCTATTTCAGTGTTTGGTGAATATCTCAAGGAATGAATCTGGTGACCAATGTAGTTTCCTGGCGATAGGCGTTGTGATATAGCAATGTGGGCCCAATGGCAAGATTCCATGGTTCGGTTTGGTGAAACACCGGGATGAAGGCGGGGGTTAATGGAGATTTAAATTGAAATATATTGGTGCATAAGGATACCTAAATTAAGAGGGAGTAGACCTAACATTGAGCTCACACATGAAAGGGAGATTGTTATAATGCACGTGTGGCTCGTGTTAGAGATGTCCCACTTTAGAAAATTGATGTGGTGTGAAGCAGTTAAAATATTTTAATTGGCTTATAACTAATTGACTTAAGCTTTTGAGTGAAGTTGAATTCAGTTAGATATATTGACGGGTTCAGACTTAGACTTTCTCTTGGCGATCTCTCAGGGTGAAGATATTGGGTTTCTACCGCACGCTCCCAATATATGGGTATGTGTTCTTCTATTGATAGGATTAGTTATACAATATCACCACACCTGGGAGTCACTTGGATGCTCCACCTCTCAATTTGTATTGGTAAATACCAAAAGAGCTAGAATGGGGCCAAATACGCTTGAGTTTGTGTTCCAAATTGAAACTTCAAAATGGCAAGCTGGGTGAATATCAAATTGACCACTGATGGAAGTTATATTGCTGCATTTATTGCAAGTATACAGACAGATGAGATGAAGAGGCTCTCTTTTACACACTTTTGGTATTATTAGGGCCGCATGAGTTTGTCGTGTCAAAGAGTAGTGTTCTTCTATTGATAGGATTAGGTATACAATATCACCCCACCTGGGAGTCACTTGGATGCTCCCCCTCTCAGTTTGTATTGGTAAATACCAAAAGAGCTAGAATGGGGGAGAATTAATTTTCTGTCCATTTCTTTCTTTGCTTGTTCCTACTGAATACTTAGATGGACATCCACACCGTATTCAGCTCAGTGTGCTTCAGCTTATTGATGTACTACTTTTGCAAATTATTAAGATTAAATTCTATAGCCACTCTTTCTTGTCTTGAAGTTTCTGTCATGATCAATGATCTCAGTTGTATCTCAAAAAAGCCACAATTGACCATGCTTATTTTATTTCTGCAGGTTAAAAAGCCTCAAACCCCTTTATTGAAGGTATGGGTTCTTCTCATGGGTGCTCTGCTCTTTTTGCTTGGCCATATCATAACATTTCATTCTACGGTATTTGCATGTGTGAGAGCCAATATAAAATAATGTTAACTTGGTGCGAAAGATGTAGTGTTGGCTGTACATATCATTTGTTTCCCCCTTATCTTGGCAAAGATTGTTGTTAAGTTGTTATGTGGCTTCGTAGTATTTTTTAGGCTATTGATTATACTAGTGGTCTTGATGGCATTTGGGATCTGATACTCCATTATGTTAGGGCAAGAATTAGTCTTTTATAAAAGCTTATATACTTGTATAATAGAACTTCGACCAGTGTTGATTTTTAGTTCCCTTTTTCTTTCTCTTATTTGCTCTCGTCAACTTGCATCGTCAGTACCTTGGGGAGTCTTTATGACTTGTTTCCTTGGCTTTCCTCATTGTCAATCTTCTGCTCCTTAATTTATCTTTTGATTATGGGATTTTTTCTGACCAATTTTTTTTTTAAATGGGGCTATCCTACTACTCGGACAATGGAGGCCAATAGCAATGATTAGGATGATCATAACTCACATTTTCTTTGTACTATTAAAAAAAAAAAGGCAGCCCGGTGTACGATAGCATCCCCGCGAGGCGGGGGTCCGGGGAAGGGCCCCACCACAAAGGTGAATAGAGGCAAGTCTTACCCTGCATTTGCAAGAGGCTGCGTCCAAGGCTCGAACCCGTGACCTCCAGGTCACACGGCAACACCTTAACCAGATGCGCCAATTTGTACTATTATCATAATAAATTTTCATACTCACGAAAATCAAAAGCACAACAACAGCGGCAACAACAGCAACAACTGTACAGTCACATCTTCTTCGTAGATGTCTTTAGTTGTCAATAAAAAGATATGGCTGTCCTGCACTATCTAAGAAGAGAACTGGCAGCAAGTGGTCTTATGGCAAATTGCAGAACTGATAGCAATGTGATGGCTTCTTTTAGTACAGTTCTGTCTCTTCCCTTTCGCTACATTGCTCATTTTCTAGGGTGTTGTCTGGCTAAGCACATGAGATATGGACTTGGTTCCCATGAAAAGTGTGTGGGTCGATTTTGTTAATCCGTATTTAGCTTTTTTAGTGCTTTGCAAAGGTGTGGATGACAACCATGTTAGGCCTCTGATGGTAGATTGCGCTGAAGAAGAGATTGGATCTTGTGTGTTCCATTCGTGATGTTTATCCATGTCATAGAGCAATGGAAGAAGAAAATGAAAGCACAGTGATCTATTTTCCACTGGCCTAGGAAATTTCCATTGCTGGTTTTTAATATTTTCTTTTCCTGGTAACTGCAGCCAAAGTCATATGCTGACAACTTCAAGTGGAAGGGCCCTCCGCAAAAGTGAGGAACATGGATCGTTCGGTTTGCCCTTATTTCGGTTCATTTCAAAGAGAAGTTCCATCACAAGCTGTTATCTTCTCTGTCTTGGACATAGTTTGGAGTCCGAACTTTGTTTTTCTTTGTTGTGTACCGAATGGATCATTGCTTCATGGTAGCTCTGTGGTTATAATAATTGGCTGGCGAATGGTTCTTTTTTGCCTCCAGCCTTCGCAATGATGAGTTCATGTATTGTTCACAACTTTAATCAAGGTTGCACTCTATGTTTCAGTTCATAAAACTGTAGAAAAGCTGCAAAAGTCACGTAATGAGTGAAACCATTCTCGATGCATGTCCGCTCGACTGCTGTAGACATATATGACACTCGATGCTTGAAGGGCAAAAGGTGGGAAGTGACGGTTGATGCTTGGAGATTGCAGAGGCCACCATGAAAAGAAGTTTTCTTTGCATAACTAAGGCACCTTCAGAAGCCCAACTATTTGTCTGTTAGTCGAAGGAATTGGCTTTACTGTGAATCTGAAATGGAATTTTCTCGAGATCGCGTAATGACAAATTGCAAAAGAAGGCATGTCTTTTGGGACCGTCTTGTGGGTTTGTGGTTGACTTCTGTTCTTGTTTGAATAACGTGAACATTTTGGATTTGTGAATGGAGACCTCATTGCGAATTCACCTGTTTAACTTTGCCTCCTTTTTTTCTTGAACTTCGCTTGGCATCTTATAACAAATTTGCATGAGCAGAATGACTGATTTAAACTTCATTTAAAAGGGGCAGGCGTGAAAACTTCATGACCAAACCACTCACAGAACTTGCTTCAAAACCCTTAACCTCTCTCTGCCATGACCCGCCACCGCGAGAATCCATTCTTAGCGTGACCACCATTGCCAGAGCTAGCGTGAAATCACCATCACCTCCTCGCTTCCCTCCCTTTTTAGTCCCTCAATTGAGGTTTGTGACACAGATATCCAGATGAAGGTTGTTTCGCGTGGAGGTAGAAAATTTTCATAGTACTTAGAATTCTATAAACCATATAAAAATATTCATTAATTTACCTTAAAAAAATGAACCTTTTCTCTCCCGAACCATTTCGGGTTGGCCTTTTACCCCTAGCCACATGTCATCCCCGTATTTTTTGAAGATAACTTTGATAGGTAAGAGGTGTAAGCACTGTGAGGTGTGACGCACCAAGGAAAAGGAATTGAAGAAGCGTTTTACTCCTTCATGCATGCTCCAAGAGAAGTCTTTCCCTTGTATCTATGACTATGAATTGAATAAATAAAAAGATGAAATTTGCTAAAATTTATCCTTTTAAATGCCTTTACACCACAGAATCTGGGGTTTTTGATTGAATGGTCTGAATGATCAACTCTGCAATCAGTTATTACAATCAATAAGTCTTGATAGAATAGACAAATCCTTTTTTTTTTCTTATGATATATTCGGGATGATAAAATTCATTTTGAAAAAGTTACTGACATGTGAAGGGGGTAAAGAAGATTTGTTCCCCTCCCAAGGGCAAGTTCTTACGCGTTACTTGTTCATTCCTAGAAAGAGGAAGAAGCAGATAGAGCAAAGGCCTCCTATTTCCATCTTCAATTATGTTAAGGTTCTAATCATCAACAGATTCTGATCGAATGTCTACATTGGTTAATGGCCTCCCATTTTTGGCGACAAAGAGGTCTTTAGAAAGGGAAATAGAGACAGTTGATAGATCTCTGGTGGTTGAGGGAGGCCGTCCATGTCCACCATTGCCAGAGGCTAGGATGAGATTTGAGAAAAGGAATAGCTCATACTGATTAAAAAAAAGAGATGATTTCTCCGAAGTCAAAAAGAGCGTCGATTGCAACTCATGATGTCTAAACCTAAGCAAAGTATTGATGCTTTGTCACAAGAAGATAATTAGTTGCATGGAGTATCAAATTTCTTTTGCTAGTCATGTACAACATTTCAAATTGGCATGACTTAGTATTTTTGATTGAATATTTTATTTTTGGTGAATTGGTCCATTGTTCGAATTTTTTAATGATTTAAAAAGTCGGCTTTGTTCGAAATTTCGCTCCAATAATTGTCGCTACTCACAATGTCCAAGGGCCATCTTTTTAATTGATAGGTTTGACCATGTTTTGACCTATCAAGTGGAGGGTACGCGCCAACTCTTTCTCTCTGCTTCAATTCTCTTCTTCTTTTTTCCCAATTTTAATGCAATGTTTTTTTTATGGCATTACTTTTATTTCTTTGGAAATTTAAAATGTTTGGACATCTTCATGCAATACCCCATTACCTCCTATAGTAAGGGACACTTGCTACGGAATATTCCGTCTAAAACCATAGCCATTCCTTCCACCGGTATGTGTATAAAGCCGTCAGCGCGGCTCCACTGGTGTGCCCAAAGTGGAAGTCTCTCCATAAAGGTAGCAAATGTGAGAAAATTATCAAAAAAAAAAAGTAAATTTATTATATGGATACCAATTCAATTATAAACTTATTAATTTGATCAATTTAGCGATAGATATTTTGATCATTTGCCAATGTTGTACTTCCAATCAATTATGATGGGAAATCATGAATGCGAATGTTAGCTATCTTACATGCCACAATCAGCACTGACATGAATATTTTTTTCATTTTTTTAAATTGCAAAAAAATCCATGTCAAGGCCGATAATGCTATGTTAGATGGTTCTTGCTGACGTGAATAATTTTTTTATTATGTTTTAAAATTTTTTTAAAAGAAGAAAATTGAAAAAGAAAAATGGGATAAAAGAAAAAGATTACAAAAATTATCGACACCAATCATGTCATCTCTGAGGTGAATAATATTCTTATTTTAAAAAAAAAATCAAAATAGAGAAAAATAGGAAAAAAAATTATATTTTTTAAAAAATTAAAAAAATTTATACACATTAGCACCGGTGGTATCGAATATGATGGCCGACATCTAAGTCAGTGATTTTTGGCTAAAATTAAATAGATTGGCTACATTGATAAATCATCAAAAGGTTTAAATTAAATTGATTAAATTAAAAAATTTTAAAACTAAATCAACATATATATATTAAATTTACGAATTTTTTTTTATAATTATCCCCAACAAATGTTTAAGATACAAACTAACAAGAGGTTCGCAGCTCGAATTCTGTGATCTCATGAAGTTCAGTGTGACCCAATGGCGACGTAGTCACACAGTCAACCTAGACCCAACATTAACAAGGTTAAACAATCTTAAGCATAATTCCACCAAAAACTATAAAAGCTTGCTCGAAGTCCACCTAAATGATAATCGATTTGTATTCACCTTTAGCGTGTAAAGCGGAATTCACTAGCGCCCTGTGTTGTGTCAGTCGTATGTTCGCCAAGTGCTGGAGCATATTTACAAAGCAAAAATCACCTACGAATTCTTCAATATTGTTTTTCCTTTTTTTCACCTTTCCAGTAATTTAAATGACTACCACAATGCAAATCAACTTCGACCAAAAAAAAAAAAACACTGGTGGATGTATTGCTTTCACTATAGTGCTAAATGCAGGGTTAATCGGTAATCACTGGACCCGAATTCGGAGTACAAAAAAAAAATGATTATATATAATTACATCTCCTGCCTAATGTGCTTCATTACAAGTGGGAAAAAATAGCAACAGGTGGGAAGGACTCTGGCTTGGCATCACAGCCAAAACAATTTGGCAGTGGGAGAAACACAGCGATTTGAAAAGCTACATACCTATTACTACAGCAAAACTCCAGCAGAGACGATATTCAGTTGAGAACTCTAATTCCGCTAGTGTTGGGCGCCAGCTTCTTCGTGTAGTACTTGGAGTTGCGGGACAGATTGATCCTTTTTCTTCTCTTCTCTGGTATCAGATCAATGGAACACTGTGAGAAGCCACGCCTCACAAACCTACGCATTGACAGGGACAAGAAGTAACTGTGTTAAAATGAGTACTCAAAATGCATAGTGGCTGGGAAGTGCGGTTGACTTATGTAAACAAGTGGTTCCACTGCAAGAGGAGAACATATTCGGGTGTTTGAGAACCAGGATTAGAAAATGTACCAATCTGCAGTGCGTGTTGTGAGCAAGAAAAGCATCTCCAACCCTAGAGATGATGCTTTCTTTTCAATATAATCTGCAAATGATGAACCATATTCAGTTGTATAGCAACCACCAATTAAATGGAGCAAACAAAAGGTATCACCACTACACCAGTAGCACTTTCTTTTTATGCAAATGACACATTAAGAACAGAGTTGAACACTATCAGGTATGTCTACAGGTAAAAGAAAGGGCAATAGCGCTGTCTAAAGCCCATTTTGGCAGGACCCAGATGTTAACACCAAGATGCATGAATCTATCATTGAATGCCATATATGCAAGACTTCAATAATATAAATTAGAGAAGGATTCCAGAGTCTCAAACTTCTACATAAGTGGAATATTCAGTAGGTTTCTGGCATATTTAAGGTTAAAAGACCATAACTGATAAATTTCCTCCCATGTATCAATTTATACATGAGGACGAGTTTAAGGATTGAAATATAGCAACTCAAGTTATGTAATAACTTCTGTATCTCTTTCTGCTTATAAGTTCCACAAATTCCAGGGAAGAAACAAGTGCAGTATTGATCTTGGTTTTCGATTTAGTCCATCCTAATGTTTGGAACTTTGGCTTCAGATTGGATTTATCCCCATGTTCTGCACCTGCTTTGCTGATTGTACTAATTAACAACTCAAGAATTGCTCCACATATCATTACCAACTCAAAATTATTCTTTCCGTAGATAAATTAATAACTGTTTACTAAATTTACAAGGAGAAAGATCCCAAATGAACAATCTTATTAGGAAGGCAAGTAATTGTAAGTTTCAACCTGATAGATTGCATGCTTAGTTCAAAATTCTAAAGTTATTAATATCCAGGGACATTGCACATATGCAACTAAAATCAACTTGTAGACCACAATGAAAGATATGGGACAACAAAATTATGCTGGAGCCATAAAGTCAGAATCAACTTCTTACCAAGTAATTTATCACCCTGTCCTTGTCCACGGCAGTCAGGAGAAACTGCAATTGCGGCAACCTCCCCACACTTCTCCTCAAAGAAAGGGAAAAGAGCAGCGCAGGCTATGATCTGACCTTCTCTCTCGACCACAATGAACGAATCCAATGCTTCGAGTAGCTGGCCAGAAGGATATACTGTCAACTTCCGATTGAAAAGTTAATGATTGAGAAGATTCTTCTCTTCATAAAGGCAGGTAGTGAAAAATCTCAAATGACAGCATGGAGGAAAATTTGTAAGATATAGTGACCACAAGCCCAAAAAGGCAGGAGGCATAACCTCTTGTTCAGTCCTCTTGACCAATATGCCAGATTCTTCTAGAGGTTTTATTAACTGTCTAATTCCAGAAAGGTCCGTCTCCCTCGCCATTCTGGTCCCCTCGTACAGATCACTAAACAATAGATTAACAAAATATTAACAGCAAACAAGAAAGTGTCAAGTATAAATCAATTCCCTTGTCAATATTACAAGAAAATGTTTCGATTTTCTATCTCAGCATTAAGGAATCATTCACCTCTATCATCCCAAAAGTATATGCTGAGAGGCTAACCAATGATACATTCTCATGAACCAAGATAGTACATGAGGAAAGAAGGATGTGCTGACACTGGAGGAACACATAATATCTGACAGTTATATAACTAAACATCGACCAAAAAACTATTTAATGATCAAACAGATGCCAATTGAGTAATTTTAATATGCAATGCACATGACTGTTAAGATGAGGTGCCGTGGTGCATGCTGTTCGCATATGATATTGTACTTATTGATGAGATCAAGGCTGGGGTCAGTGCTAAATTAGAATTATAGAAAAACACGTTAAGAGTCCAAAGGATTCACGTTAAGTCGGAGTAAGACGGAATACATGAAGTGTGAATTCGCCACGACAAGAGAAGATGATCAAGAATCTATAGATATGCTTGGACAGGAGGTACCTAAGAAAGATGCTTTCAGATATTTGGGATCAATTTTGCAAAAGAAGAGAGAGATTGACGAGGATGTTAGCCATAGAATCAAAGCAGGTTGAATGAAATAGCGCAGTGCATCAAGATTTTTGTGTGATCGCAAAATCCCTCTTAGGGTAAAGGGAAAATTTTATAGAACAGCAATAAGACCTGCAATGCTATACGAAGTTGAATGTTGGCCGGTACAAAAGCAACATGAGCATAAAATTGGAGTAGCGAAAATGAGAATGTTAACGTGGATGTGTGGTCATACAAGGATGGATAAGATAAAAAGATGACAATATTCGACGAAAAGTTGGAATAGCACCAGTGGCAGAGAAGATGAGAAAACACAGATTGAGATGATTTGGACATATCCTTCGTAGACCCTTAGATGCTCCGATAAGAACAGATGTTTGTTAACGAGAAAACGATATGAAGAAAAGACGAGGTCGGCCGAAACTTATTTGGGGGAAAGTAGTAAAACAAGATTTAATAGAGTGGGAAATAGATTGACGTATGGTCTGCCTTAGGACGGAGTGGAGGAAAGCTATCCGCATTGTAGAATGGGGGATTTCCTATGTTCCAGAGTGCCCTGTTTAGTCCTTTCTATTTATTTATATGTTTATTTATTAATTTATTTTTAGGTAGCCATATTTTTACTTTTATTTTAGTATATTTTAAGCTTTTCGCTTTGGGTTCATCGACTGCCGACCCCAGCTGGTTTGGGGTAAAGGTGATGTTGATGTTGAATGCACATGACAAAAGTCATGTCAATAACTCAGCAACATGGATAACCATGCGCCCATAGGTAAATTAGAGGCCAACCATTATGTAGCACTAACTTATGGACGGTACAACCAAAGCCTTTCCTGAAAGGGTGAGATCAAGGATTTTTAACTTTCATCTCAAGCAGCTGGTAGAATAAAAGGTTGACGCTGAAAAAATACATATTCAGGTATGAAGTGAGAGCATAGTGTCATCATAGGACCATGTTTAAGAATGATAAGCAGAAGTAAGATGATGCTCAAACCTATTGGAAAGAACACACACATCGACTATTTGAATAGTCATCTCACACCTACCTTCTACTGTTTTGTTTCTAGACATGGCACTTCGTATACTCCAAAAACAGTGTTTTGTAAACTCCAAAAACTTTCCATTAGCAAAGAAGAGTTCAATAAAAGCTAGGATGGATGGGGGAGAGGGAGAGTGGGGAAGAGAGACACGACCTTTCTTGTCATCAGTGAGAGAGCAACGTTAACATAACAAAGAAAAAAGCTAAGTTTTACTTCAGACATGTTCAACTTTTAAATTACAAAAACACCAATCACATAGAACTGTTGCATAGAAATTGGCGTTCATGTTTTTGAGAACAGCAGTAATGACATCCAGTTTCCTCACTGGTACTCGAAGATTGGGGATCCAAACGATCCCATTGGTTTTTTCCAAGGCTAGGAAGCAAATGAAGATATAGAAGATTGGCATAATTAACTCAGTGTAGAACTGTATGGTTTTCACCAATCCACTCGTCTTTTTAATACAACAGTGGAAGTTTCCCTCGTTGACTGCTGCACTTAAATTTTCTAGTAATTGCATAACCAAAATTTCACGTCATTTGAAAAGTTGAACGACTAATCATTCTACAAAGCAACCTTACCCATCTCTTGATCAGAGTTTTAAAAAACTATAAAATGTCAAGATTTCACAAAGCCAATGTATTTGTAGTAGAATTCTCTCCTCGCAAAGCTATTATTAAATTGATAAGTAGCTAAATTCTGGAGCTTACTGGACCAAAGAACCATCGGAGGAGAGAATCCATACCTAGCCACCATAGTACCAATTCCATCTCTTTGAAAGAGTTCCAGCAACAAAGCCCCACCTAAGGTGCCATCTATCAAATGAACCCTTTGAACTCCACGCTGATTGAAAAGCGGGAAAAAGAATCAATAGTAATAATCAGGAACCTACTGATAGAATGCTGATATTTTTACAAACAGTTACATGGGCTTACAGGAAGAAGTAGTTCCAGGACCTGACAGTTCAAAAATTAATTACTCAGACAAGTGCCGAAAGTGCCCTGGTCTGATGATATCCAATAAGCTCCACTGAATTATGCTAACGGAAATGGATAATATATGTGGAAGCAGCAACTGATGTTTGAGTTGCAACCTAATGCCAACAAGATGACCTATCTCTTTTTTCTTCTACTGAACTGAAATTTCTATAACGATAGTCTAATACATTCTATCATTCATCTTGGGTGACGTCCAATAAGGAAGATCCAATTTCTCCCAAGTTCAAAGGCATTTACCAAGAGAGATCATATTGGATTCATTGTTTGTAAATGAAATAACAAAACAAACAGAATAGAAAACTGTGTGGTATAAGATACAATGTTAGGCAGAATATGGTGTATATTTGTGCAGTCATTCAACAACTACTAATTCGTTTTCTAATGTTAATAATGCAACAACTACTATTATCTTGAAAGTCAGTACACTCAAAACATTTTGCAGCCAACAAAAGCTTCGACTGGAATCTAAAACAATGATCTGTACAATATCACATCAAACCATTCATCTAAAGATTAATTGCTCGATGAAGTCTCTCAAAGATTCAACATCGTTCTGTTAGTCTTCACAAGATTCTCTAGCAAAACTGAATATAAACCAAATGAATTGTAAAATCCATAGACAAAAAGTCACGACAACAAAAGTTATTGGTCTGTTGGTCATCATAATTTCCAAGTTCAAAGATTCCTGCATTACTACTCCCTTTTCTGTAGAACTAGTCTACAGCCCCCTTCAGCCAATATACAGTAGGTGAAAGCATGGCCCCCACATTAGGCCCCCAAGGCTGTGAGCCCTAGTTGACAACTCAACTGAGCTGGCACCAAAAGTGAGCAAAACCTGCCAACAGAAGCTGCAGTGGGACATGTCCCAAACATCATATTATTGTGCAGATGGCACCTATGTAATAGAACTGTGACACTGATCTAGGATGGGACATGTCCAGACATGATTTTCAAGTTCCAACAGTAAATAGGCTAATTACTTAGTAGAAGTAAGAAGTTACCCTGCAAACCAAAGCAGCAACAATCAACTCTGACAGGTAACCAGTTGACCGACTTTGACGTTCCAAACCTCCAATAGCAAAACCTTGTTCACTTTCCCAAAGTCCATTTCCATTGTCAAAACCGACACCGTTTTGAAAGGTAGTACTCCCTTTCTCAAGGAAACCCTTTCCATTATGTGAAGGTGTGAAACTGCTTCCATTACACGGTGGAGCCGCTCCATTACAGTTATTGTCTCTAAGGCAGGTGCCAAATGCATCACCTTGACTAACTGCTTCCACATAGTTAGCTGCTGTTTCACTTTGCTTAACTTGTTTTCTGATCATCGTGTCTGCTTCATCAAGGGTTAAGAATCTGATAAGGTGTCCATTTTCATCAAGGATTGGACCATCTATGATGCAAATAAGTTTCTCTGCACCAATAGCCGGAGCACAAGCCGTAGCAACTTCATAAGTGCTGCATCAATTCAACATGAGTTCTTCAAACGACATTCAACAATAAAACTATTAGAGATATGGACAACATAATAAGGAACTTATCCATCAGTCTCCTTGTTTGTGATCAGTCAGGGAGATCGTATGTCTAAAGCAATGTTTTGAGATATTGCAATAAATGTTCAGTCAGTATATGCATAAAACATTCAGCAGACAGATTCCCTTTTTATCTTTGCTACACCATGAAAAAGGAAGAAGACAAGGATATGCAAAAGAACTCAACTTTCCATTATTAGTTGCCAATCAGTTTGAAAATTAATTCTACACATTTTCTATCAGCCAGTTGACTAAATGCTTGACTCTGTGAAATTAGCATTTCCATTCTCCAAATCATCCCCGCGACAAATGTTTAATTTGTTTATCAACTGTACAGAAGAAGAAACACACCCAAAGCTGTGAAGCCTAATGAGTCGTAGAGCAAAAGGAAAAACTAAACAGAACAAATGGCATGGAAAGTTATGTCCACAGCAGTTCATCTTACAAATCACCTTGGTTGTGACGACAACTGAAAAGCAGAAGATATGGTACGGCAAGATGATCGCATAAGCGAAACCAAGCTTTTAAAATTCGATAGGCATCAAAATCAACATTCCGTACTTGCAATTCAGAACTTCTCCAGAGCTGGAATAGCCCAGGTTGCTTAATATAACTATACATCCACCATCAAGCCTCTCGCAAATGCGAGAAACATCCACTTTCTTTACTTCACCCGTTGCCCCATAATCAACACCTTCAACAACTCCTCTTCGCTATAAACAAAATAATCAACATTACTATAGCTGCCAAAGCAGAACAATGACAGGAGAAACGTGAACTGTTCGTTCAACTAATTCGAGAGGTCAACCAAGAGAATAAGCAAGTAAACCCTTACCTTGGTTGCAAGAAAGTTGCCACTTGCAACACTTACACCAACTTCATGCAAACGGCTACTATCCCCATGACGGCGTATACCACAAATTGGGGGTCCAGGAGATAATTTAGCCTCTATCATGAAACGAGTCCCTCCAGCTGCTTCCATAGCTGCTTCCAGAGCTTGAGCGTCTGTTATTCTGTATCTTCCAACATATTTAGGCGCATGTCCTACAAAGATATGCTTGGTTTCAACAATTCCAGGTCCATTGCTGAAAATTGATTTCATAGAAACAAAAAAGGGCCACATAAACAAGACTTGGCCACTTTTGAAATTAAGGTACAGATCAGCGCAACAGACATAAAAACAAATGCCCATTTGCAGCTCAAGCAAACGTTAGCAAAACATATTCTTTCTTTGACATTTTTTTTAGATAAATAAAATTAAGTCAACTCCAAGGCACCTTTGATGAAAAGTAAAAAAAAAATAAAAACTACAAGGCACTAAGGGTGTGCAAACCGTTTACGAAAAAGAGCTCAATTTGAAGACAAAGCGTCCATACTATCAACCAATGAGTTCACATCCACATGCATGTTTCCACCATACTGAAAGTGTAAAACTTTGAGCCAATTTTTGGAACAAAGGATATTCCTAGAAATTGATATTCCAGCACATGCATTTCAATACAGGATGGCAGAAGGAACCACCTTAAAGAGCAAAAAAATAATAATCTCAGGCAGTCACTAATAACTTCGCAAGCATGTGATGCACGATCGCAGGCGAAAAAGATTACAGATACCATCCCAGATATTGACAGAATAAGTTTTATTTGACAGGAAAGTTTTCAGTGTGCAAGCCATAGTTCTGGACAGATAACGCCATTCTGATTATGTATAGCCGATACAGTTGAGATTGCTATAAATAATAGCCAGTGCCATGCTTCTAACATAGTCAACAGTACGGAAATCACACCGCAACATACAAAGCTCATCGTTAATGGATGAAAAATGAAAGAGCACATTTCACTGACCTCTCTTCTCCAGGAGTTCATCAATCTGCACTTGTGTCCCTGGAACAAGAACAAACCTAATCCCCAAGCCATGAAGGAGCGCAATATCCTGCACAAGGAATCGTGTATATATGTAAAACAAAAACCAACAATCAAGCACCCAAACCCCTCCAAAACAGAAATGATGAGGACGTATATGCAATCCGTATCCAATTTCAGCGGGTAGAATCATGCAACGCCGTTCTATTATGAAAATCCAAGAAAAATTAATCCATTGAAGCCTGAAGAACACGAATTTATTCACTTGGAGCAGTCCACAACAAAACGGGTTCGCGCTTTTCTTCTTCCTTAGCCTCTCATTCTCAACGTTACCACGCAGCCATACCACAAAAAAAGCAAGGGAAAACTAACGCGTGCCTTGAGAACGAGATCCAAGTGCTGACTAGCGACGATTTCGGCTGAGATGACGACGACGAAAGTGCCACCCCTGTGAGCTCTGAAGTACGGCCACGCCTCCCGAAACCAGCGCACGAACTGCTCGTTCTTGTCCGCGCCGCCGTAGCTCTCCCCGACGCCCCCGCTCTCTTCCGGGTCGGCGAATGCATTGTGCCTGGACCCGAGCACCCTCGCGGCCTTAACCCCGAGCCCTCCGCCCGCCGCAGGAGGCAAAGGACTCGAGAGCCATGACTTGACCGTGAAATTGACGGAGCCGCGCGAGGAAGGGGAGAGCTTGCCGCGAGTGGAATGCGAAGGGAGAAGCTTGCTCCGCGAAGGGATTACGTAGCAAGAAGAGGAAGAGGCCATGGTCACGAGGAATTGGAGCTGCGAGGCGATCTTCGGGCACGTTGGAGACGAAGGTGGAGTACAGAGAGAGGGACGTCTTCGGACTACGTGGCGGCGCGAAAGGGCTCAAGTGGACAAGTCGAAGCAAACTACCCACATTGATCGACCAAATGGGAAAAGGGTTGCATTTGTTAATGGAAACTTACCATAAAATAAAATAAAATAAAAAACACTTTACAGTAATCCCCCAACTTTTTTTTTTCACCGCCACACAAATTACCGGCGTAATAATTTTATGGCATAAAATAGAATGTCAGCATAACAATCATTAATTCTCGACAAAATACGAGCTTCATGAAATCATTATCCTGAAATATGAGTTCCCCGTGAATTCCGATTTGTATCGAATCATATTATTATTGAACATGCAAATTGACGAAGGACGTCGCTTTGGACTAAACTAAAGTCATGTTAGATCCGCGCTAGCTCGATTTGCTCCCTCTTTGTCCACCCAAGCCGCCATGTCAGTTTTTCTAATGGTCATGGTCACACTGGATGTGGCTATGACGGAATGTATTTTTGGATCACCCGTACAAAAATCTATGGCTATTTGTGACGTTAAAAAAAAATGTTTGGGGTTATTAATATTGCATTGAACAAACTTTCTGGGTATGTTTTAAGCCACTCAGATCCATTTCGACTTACCGCTACCGACGCAATTTGCCATATGAGATTTTTAAGGATCGGTTTAGAGGGAACTATGACGGTAGGTACTCTTTGGGTCACTAGTATAACCATGGGTGTCTTTATGGCATAAAATGATTCAGACATTAGTACTACAATGGGCATAATTCAGATTGTATTCCCTTTGTTTAATTTTTTTTTGTAGCAAAAATGATGTATAAAAATTACTTCTTTCATGGACTGGTTTGATGAGCCGCCTTTTTTTTTCCTTTCAATTTTGAAAATCTCATGCTCGCGAAAGTGTTTATTCTTGAGTTTATCTCGCAGCTCGAAATTTATTTTTGAAACCTTTACATATCACATAAGTTTTCCAATTTTTAAGTATTTTCTTATTTAGAGAAAAAAAAAATGGAGGACATATCATAAGTATGAGCTATTTTCTTGAGCAGGATGTGTTATTTTGGGAGATTTTAACAAACATTTAGTCCCATTATTCTACAAGAATATTCTTACCTAATTTCTGTATCTAGAATTCCTTTATCGTACCCTTCCACTCTACTGTTGGAAAACAAAGAAAAGTTAGCAAAAGAGTATTAGGAATTCAATTATTTGAACATGTTCACCATCAGAAAAAAAAAATACTTATCTAATAGTACTTCAGTTAGCCAACACAAAAATATTACACGAAACAAGTTGAATATTTTTTCTACTCATTTAGGAGATCCACTGACAACTACCAATCTAAGCACTTAGGCTGCATTTGATCATCCAAATTTCTAGTTAGGATAAGACTGAATGGGATATGATGAGAAATCCAAGGACTTTATCACGTTCCATCTACTATTTGATAAACTACGAATTTAAAGTCCAATAAACAAAGGCGAGGCACGACTGAGATTGACTCTATTTTCCTAAAACATCAAGATGCTTTAGAAATTATTTAATTATGAGTTTTAATGAGTGAGTTATTCTCAAGTAGAAGTTTTTGTCATTTGAATTTGGGCACACCATCGATGAAGCAAACCTCATAGAATTGTTTGAAAATAACCCATTGGCATTACTCATTGTTTTGTCGAGTGAGTAAATAAATGTTGAAAAATCCAATTAATTGGCCTCTTTTTTGCAAATTGAAGATGCACTTCTGCAGATCGTCCAAAAGAGCTCTTTCGAATGTCGAAACCCTTTTTATAAGTTAACGATCAACCTTGAGTTATTCATAACATATTGAGACCCCTTTCAAATGTTGGAAAGATTCAAGTGATTAAAAAACAAGGAATATGATCTCATATAACGCCAAACCATCAATTACAGAATAAGGTCGTAGAAATACACAGCTTGTAACTAGAAGCCCCAGCCTGGTGCCGCTGGAGAGACAGCCTACTTGATAGTCCCTGCCGCTGAAAAGGTAGCACCCGAGGCAGCCCAATGCAGAGAAGTGATAGTGGTTGTGAGAAAAAAATATAGTTCTCCTCATGTCTGCTCTTTTTGAGAAATCATACCCTAATCTATCCCACCCCCTCCCTTAGGATATCATCCTAACTTATAGTCTGACGATCAAATTGTTAGATATATCTTGGCGTATCGCCAGCCTCCCCACCTCCCCTCTTCGTGGCTCATTCTCCCATTGCCCCCTTTATTTCTCTATCTCCAACCTCGAATGGAGATCGGCTTGTTTTCAAGCCATGGACAACCTGGATCGAGGTTGGTTCGTGATGGCCCGTGACCTCCATCCCATGGATCGAGGTCGCCCATGGTGACTCAAGACCCTCAATCAAGGTCTTGTACTGGATGAGGTCATTCGAGGCAACGGTCCGTGGCTGCCCGATGGTAGTGGGCCGTGGGGTGACTAGGGTTTATGGGTGGGTGGAATTTAGGGTTTGTATGGTGTAATTGGCAAATCAGTAGGGATGGTTTGGTCTATTTAATCGATTCAGATTCAAATACGTTTTCCTGAAAATGGACGAGCAAAATGTGCGGAGGGTGTTGTCAATGGTCCCAATCATCTGATGCATAGATTTGGTAAATTAGTTTCGGTACAGGTGTTACTAAAATTTAAGAAATTGGCCCTTATCTCTCTAAACTCACCAAAATATGGGCTTTTTTCCAAATTAGGATTAAAAAAAATGTTTACAAAATTAGGGTAAAAAAAAGTATTTACAAGATTAGAGTCCGTGCAGCAATCACAATACCCCGTGGGGCGCATGCGGTACTTATAATGCCGCACGAGCCTAGCAGCACTGTGCACAGTGCGGCCTGGGCTCGTGCGGCACACGGCCCGTGTGTGCCACAGTGTCGCACACGTGTTTTTTATTTACTATTTATATAACTTTGTAAAAATAATTTTTTTTTCCTACTGAAGCATATTTTTATAACATAATTATCAATAATTAATTGCAAATTTTATTAAGATGAAATAAAAAAATGCTACCGCACCGGCCTCGTGAATATTTTTAATTAATTTATTTACATACTTTATAAAATAATTACATACATATTAATAAATTTTTTCAATTAATTATTGATAATTATGTTATAAAAATAAGCTATAAAAGAAAAAAAAATTGTATTTACAAAGTTATATAACTATTAGAAAAAAGTAAAAAACGAAATTAAAAAATAAAAATCGGGCCCGTGCGTGGCACTGTGGCGCACAGGCCGTGGGCCGCAGTGCTGCACGGGCCCGTGCCGCACTTGTATAGTGTCGCACGAATCCCAATTTTGTAAATACTTTTTTTTTACTCTAATTTTGTAAATAATTTTTTTAATCCTAATTTGGAAAAAAAAGCACCCAAAATATCCCCTGCACACATGGTGAAGCTTTCGTTCGGATAATGTACGAAGTGTAATAGGATATTTCCACGAAAGAATGATTCTTTATTGACGACTATTACTTGTAAATTATAAGTTACAGCTATATAACTATAGTACTTACAACTTGCTTATTGACAATGACTCTTCACTAATAAAGTAGGCATTGCTTATTTCAGAATAATTTTCTTCCTAAAGTAATGAAAATTCACTAAAGTCCAAACCAACCAACAGTTGTTCTCATATTAATCGCAAAAAGGCATATACTTGACCCCAACAAGGAATGACAATCTCTTGCGAGAACATTTATACAAAGGAAAAAAGTTTAATGGTAGAGCATTAGAGTCATTTTGTCATAATTTCTAAGATATGATGATCGTGCAACGCTTCTCATTATTTAAAATAATACCATTCAGAGTAGTCTTCGAAGATCTTTCTTTAATAGCCTTTGAGAGTGAGAGAGACAGAGAGAGAGAGAACTGACCTTGAGGATAGAGTCCAAGCAAGGACTGGCGGCGATCTCGCTGGAGAGGACGACAATGAAGGTCCTCCCTCTGTGGGCGTGAATGTAGGGCTGAGCCTCGCGGATGCCGTCCACGAACCTTCTCTCTTCATCTGTAATTCTATGTTTGTACCCATCACCGCCGATCTCATCCCACCGGCGCCCACGTGGGGCCGCCGCTACCGCCGCCGCCCCTTTCTTCTCGCTCCTCCTCCTCCTCCCCGCTCCCAGCCCGACCCCACCGTCGATCTTCGGCAATCTCACTCTCCCTCCCGATAAATCGCCACCTGAGCAGTTGTGGGTCTGTTGACAGCTCCATCTCTGGTCGGTCTGACAGTGCTCTTGGTTGCGCGCGCAAATCCACGGTCTCGAATTGGAACTGGCCATGGTCTCTCTACTGAGGGAGGGATGTCTCAAGTGATTCTAGAGAGAGAAAAATGAAGCGAGCCTGCCCAAGAAGGAGAGAAAGCTTTGCAGCGCGGCTACCCGAGGGAGTATTTGCGACGAGTAAGAGAAAGAGACGGCCAGACGTTACGACAGAGACCGGATGACGAGGACAGAGGGCACGCTCCGCTAAACAACAAATGGAGGACTCTTGTCTTTGCATTTGGCCGGATGGTGTTGGGACTTGTCCCCCGGGGGGGAAGAAGAGACGCTCTTTGAGGGATTTGTCTCAAGGCTTCGGTTAAAAAAAAAAAACAAAAGGTGCCTTTTGGACCAGCAAAATACTGATGCTAATAATAAAAACACTAATAATTCTGATCAAGCCGACGAAGCGACTTTGATACGTTATTCACAAAAATCGAATTTTCGTCGAGACATAATCAAAAGCTCTATACGTGCTCAAAGACGTAAAACAATTACTTTTGAATTATTTTAAGCACATGCGCATTCTCTTCTTTTTTTTTTTTTGGACAAAATAGACAAACGTAGTGAACTAAAGATAAAAGAAACACTTTTCAAGAAATATTATTAAAAATTTATAACGCATCATAATAAGATTTAATGAGTATTTAAAGGCACTCTTTAACATTTCCCTCACCAAAAAATACAATATGATCTATCAATTACACAAATAAATTCATCCTCTTGATAGTCCAAGGGCGGAATCCATATGATTAATGGTTAAGATAATATTGATCTAAATGGTTCATAGATCGTGCAATAACTTTTTGAAAGTCACGTCAACTCATGGGATTATCAAAAATCAAAAGTCTGTTCTCAAATAGAATAAAATTTGTTGGCACTCTTGTAAAACAGATTTTGAATTTAAAAAAAGAAGAAAGCAAATGTTGATGTCAATGAGTTTTGGTTGATGTTTGACCAAAAAAAAGGGAGGGAAGAGTTTTGGTTAATGAGGATTGATGCCATTGACCGAACACAATACAAGCTATGGGTTTGAATATGATACAAACTCGAGCAAGGATCCAAATAGGAGGAAGAGCCATTACAGTCAAACTCTTAGGTCGAAACCATTATCAAAGGTGCTGGCCGACCGTCGGGTCAATCAATTGGAAAAATATTGGGTGGATCGAGACCAATGCATATCGGCTGATAAGGAGAGGACACGTGTCTTCTGCATTTCTATCTCCCTATCTCACTACCCTATTCTCTATCTCTCTTTCCTCGAGAGAACAGGTGAGCCGAAGTATATTGATCCCAGCCCACCGGATATTTCCTCCGGTCAATTTGCGCAATCAATCTCCGGAGGAGGAACTGTTGTACCATCTAATATGGAGTTGAAACCTGGTAGTCGCGGGCTATAAAGTCACCGGGGAGATCGGATACGAAGTAGTGGGTGGGTCCTGTACTTCCCTAGATGTTTCTACTTACATCCTGGATTCTAGTCTCTCACATGATGGTCAGTCTTGTTTTGTCTCATGCGCGGCAGAACAACTTGCCCGCGCGAACTCTCCCGCGTTTCCGAGGAAGATTCATGCCGGATTGATTTGCGATGGTATTTGAGGGGGCACATGACAACTTTCTAGACCAAAATTTTCGCTCCGAAAATATTTTTGAAGTAAAAATACGTTTGATAGTTAACTTTTGAAGTAGATATTCGTTTATTCGAAGTTATTTTTTCAGAAATAATTTTAAAGTCACTTAAAGAAATAAAAAAAATTACTTCTTTCTAGAAGTAAAAAAAAGTAATTTTTGCTCAGAAGCATAAGTAAAAAAATCAACTTATAACCACAAGTTAAATTCTGGAGCAGAAGTGTTGCCATTCAGTATATAATGGATTTGTCACAAAAAGGAAAAATGATATAAATAGTCCTTATATTTTAATTAAATGTGCAATATGATCTCTGAATTTTTAATTTTTTCGATATGATTCACAAACTTTATCTTGATGTGCAATTTGATCTATAAACTTTTAATTTTTTTCAAAATGATCCATGAAATTTAAGTATGTGTTCAATTTAGTTACTATATATATGAAAAAGTATTCATTGTTATTCCTGTCTTGAAATTAAGGAAGGAAAATTTCAAATGCTTTCATCTATTTCAAAGATCACATTGAGCACATACAAAAAAGTCTGGGGACCATATTGAACAAATTAAAAGTTTTAGGATCACGTTACACATTAGACAAAAGTTCGTGGATCTCATTAAATAAATTAAAAATTCAAGGACTGTATTGTATATTTAGCCAAAATTCATGGACCATTGGCGTCACTATCTCTCACAAAAATGGCAAATAACATGGCCTATCCATATTTAGACATTCATTACATAAAATTAGTAGTTAATCGACACAAATAAAAATAAAATTTCAATTGCATATTAGGAGCATTTTAATGAACCCACATAAACTGCATTGGTCTGGACAAGAAAATCCATAGAGTGATGGGCATAATATGTTGCCATCTTATCCTCTGAGCATGTTATCTCATCTATCCAAAACAGTTGAATAATGAGCATTTTTTTTTTTGGTTAAAAAAAGGACAAGTTGGTGGGAACACAGAGGTTAAGGGATAAGCATGGCAAACAGCATTGCCTATCCATATGTATAGGTACATGAGGTGACATTCAATTTGAGTGGGCAACGAGGCAAGCTGAATAGCCAAGTGAATAGTCAAATAGCAAAGTCATGTGGCTCGAATGTATCTGTGAAAATATAAATTCATTGGCTTAGAAATTATGTGGTGTTAGGGGCAAATCAATCTATACCTTCGTAGACCAATTTATCAACTTGAAATTTAATTGAACTATAAATGGGGTGGTGGAGATTGATGTTTCCGAACAGCGATAACTACGAAACAAACCTAAGTTCACGGGAAAAAATTGCAAACAAGGTCATTCATAAAAGATGATAAACAAACTTTGAAAATCTCAAGTATGCCATACATTTATTAATTAGCAAATTTTGCAGTCTCCAGTGCTCGGACTTTTCTTACGTTATTCGCGATTAATCCTTTAAAAAATGCTTTTTTATTTCCTCTTTTCTTTTAACATATTTGACACGATCCTAATTTAAAGGGTCCCAATTCAAAATAGTCATTTTCGGAGAAAGGTATTTTAAATATGAAGAGATATTCCACCACATCGCTAAATCAGATATCGGCGAAGGCTTTTCTAGATTACATGTGTTGTTGTTGGACATCAACTTCGATGCAGAGTTTGCTCAAGCGAACATCCTAGACACCAACTTGACCTGTACGACGAATTAAGAAGGCGTTGCTACATCTTGTCGTGATCACAGAACAGGCCACAGTGGTGGGATGGTAAATAATGTTTCTTTTTTTTTTTTCCCGTTTCCTGGTCACTAGATAGTAATATTCTTTGAGTTAATAATTTGATCCCTAGGGCAGATAAGGATGTTCTTTACGCCATTGGAATCTTCTTCATTTTTCTGGAAAAGTTCATTGGGAGACCATGTTGCCTCCTCGACGAAACGTAAGGACGAGATGTCAACGTCCGAGCCAAATATTACTTTGCTTTTAATGTATTTTTCTAGAAAAGAACATTTTTTTGATATTGTGCAAAGCTTATGTCAAAATTTTTCTCTATATTTTGTTTTGAAACGCACTTTTGGGTTTTCATCTTGCAAAATAACACCGTCACATCACAGCTTCAGCAGTCTTGACTCTTGAGCAAGAAGTGAAGCAAGTCTTTAATGTACAGGATCAACTTGCCAAGCGTTTTGATCTGCTCCAAGCTAGAGGCATTCCCCCCCTCCTGCACAGGCGCAACAACAATCTTACGGTGATTCAAAACTGTTAGGCACCTAAAATTTTGACGATTCATTTATACATTCATTACATAAAATTAGGAGTCCATCGACTCTAAATAAAAAAAAAATATTTTACTTGCATCTTGCATATTAGGAGCATTTTTATGAACCCACATAAACTGCATTGAACTGGACAAGAATGATAGTGTGAAAGGTCAAAACGCAGCCACAAAATGTTTATGAAGAAACCGATTTCACTTCCTCAACCGGTTTCAATGTTTGAATCGATATTGTCCTCCTCCTCCTCCTTCTTTTTCGAATTCATCAACATGGAATTCGTGAAATCAAACAAGACATATGGTATATGCCCTCGTCAGTTGTATGGATGGACTTTTCTATACATGTCCGCGTATGAAGTGGAAGATGTTTTCCAAGTGCGGTTTAGACGTTGGCCGCGATTCTATCACCAATGTGTCGAGAGATGGAGAGGGAAAAGAAGCGAGATGGTCATCGCCGTTCGTATGAGGAACCGAAAGGCCACGAGCTCGAAATATGAGACTCCCACCAATGCGATCAGTCAAGCTTGGCGTGAGATTCTCTTGTTATTCGGATAGTCTGCAATACACATGCGGTCTTGATCTGACCTAGAATATGAACTTAGGGCTTTTTTGTGCGAAGGAAAACTGTTTTTGAAAATTTATTTTCTACTTTTGGGGATTTGAATGAAGAAAAGCTAATCAATCTACAGAAAATAATTTTTCATAAATTAAAAACAATAATTTTAGATTTGGGGGAAACAATAAGTTTACAAAATCACTTTCCCTAACCCACCAAATAAATAAAGACTATTTTTTTTTTCTCGGCATATGATTTTCATCAAAAATATTTTCTTTATCGTGAAGTTTTCAGTGAAACAAGCGCACCCTTATTAATTATAACCTACACAAGCTTGAAAACAAGGTGATCTACAAACACCCTCCTGTGCTCTGGGCTCGAAATCAAAAGGGAACATTTTTTATCAGATTGTTTGAGGAGTATACATCTATACATGCATACAATATTCACTCACCCTTTACTTCGTTTGCAAAATTCTATTATATCATGGCAATGAAACTGAATGTTCAACGCTTTTGATCCAGCTCTGTCTCTGAGAGCAGCATCCACATGGCCAAAACTCCTGAAGTTAACGGAAGTTGCCGTGTCTGCAAAACCATAGAACCATACGTTTATTTTTCCTTGGACATCGTCCACAGAGTTATCAAAAGGATTGTAACATTTGAGTTTTTGGACAAGGTCAACATAAGATGGTGGGACCCATAAATTATTAAAAAAAGAGAAGAGGAAAAGTCAATAAAAGTAAAAAGGAAACGAAGGGTTTCGGGAGTCTTCCACGTAGGAAGAGAGAGAGAGAGAAGAAAAGAAATAAATCATGTGCACGCATCACTCGCCACTGATGCCTTACTAAGCTCATTTCACTACGTGTCGCAAGGCTAGGTATGTGCTCCCTCTCTTTGTTTAACTAATTGGAATGTTTTCCATAATTATGGCTCAAATTTGAATTTATGAAAAAATAATTTGAGCTGTGAAGTCAAATTTTTGAGTCATTAGGCTAAGATTATTTGGGAAAATGATGGTTTAGGGTGTTGTGAAACAGTGAGACTTTACAGAACTTAATTTGGACTTATGGATTGTTCAAAACGACATTTTTAAAATAGCCCTCTTTGTTGAAAAACGTGGATTCAGATCACCGTGGTGGTATTTTTTTTTTTACTTGTTTCAAGTTGCTTTTGGTACGCTCTTATTGGGAGCTTGAAGTACGTTAAACAAGCTTCATTTTAACTACAATATTACATTAATCAGACTTCGTTTGGTCAAGTTGAGGAAGTTTCCGCATTTAAGGTTGGAAAAATCCAAGTTTTGGAGATTTGAAGTCGCAAGGCCTGATTTTGGTGTCGCTTAGCTATAATCATTATCGGAAATAAACTTAGAGGTATTGGAGAGCTAATGCTTTTGACGGTTCGTGAATCAAATTAACACTTTGTCTGAACGAAATTTTCAAAGTTAAGCGTGCAGGCTGTCCAATGCGTGATTACTATTTTTTTTTTTTGCCCATAGGTGTCGAGCTATCGACGTTTATATGTCAATTAGTCAAGTCTTTCATTAGTGTAATGTTTCTATAGTTTTTAATGTTGTTTTTATTAATTTATTAGGATTTCAAGCTTTGTAATTCGAGTCATAGATTGGATTTCGGCTTTTTAAGATGAGTTGCACTTTCTCTTCTAAGATTTATAAAACTCATACCCTAAAGATGCGTCCGTGTATTATGGTTTAATTTTCTTGAAAAGATAAAGAAACGTGATGTTTAGAGCATTGTTCTTGCATAAACATGATTAAACTATTACTACCCATTTGATTATTTGATATGACTTGTGGATGATAATTTATGTTGACACTGAAATGTTATTTCGAGAAATATGTTTTGAGGAAGACTATGAATTCGGTTTGTGAAACTGAATTGCTGTGATTTTCTGAATTTGGTATTCTACCCATTGAAGTGGGGGTAGTATGCATATTGTAAAGACGTCATTGAGCTAAACCAAGAGAGATAAACTTGGTCGCCTTATCACGGCGTTAAATGTGGCCATAGCTGGGGATGAGTACAAGATTATTCGATGGATAGACCATCAAAAGTTTATTTAATGAGATTAATCAATGGATTAGACTGTTGATAATTTGTTATTATTATGAATTAATATTTGATTTTGATAAATACATAGTAATTTCTCGATTCGTTTAAAAGGAATTGTACTTCTCTTTGGGCTGTGGTTGCTCAGCTCTTTATTTCAAATATCTTTCAGATTCATCGGCAAGTCGCAAATAGGATCGAGTGAACGTTAGCTGCAGGATTTTTGGGATAGTGGGTTTATATGCACTTTTTGGATAAGTTATGTGTATATCTCTTTTGTTTTGATAGATGGACTCTGATTTTTGTGATCTTTTTATCAAATTTATATAGATATTGGGTTTTTGCTCGAATTTTTGTTTGAGGCGGCATCCTTTGATTTAAAAAGGACAGCCATATTATGCCCTTTTTCTTGGAATATTGGGGCGTGACAAGGATCATCTAGAGTACTTCTACATGATGAATTGGTTTGCTCTTTTCACTCATTACACCTACTGAAACTCGAGAGAAATCCCGACCGAACTCAAAGAAGAAATCTTGTTGCCAGGGCAAGGACTTAAGCAGCACATGTGCCGCGCTAGCGAGCATCACTTCCAAGTATGAATCAACCTTATTGTGAGAGAAGTAGCCATTTGGAAGCGCTTATGAAGACCCCCTCTAGTTAGTAAATGTAAATAAACTGAGCTCAGAAAAGGCACATGTCTCACAATCTGTGAAAAAGGGAAGTAACAATAGTCTCCAGATATGCACATCAGCAGAGATCATTCAACAAATAAAGAAGAGATCCGCAGGACACCAACTCCTCCTTCCAATCTGCAGAGATTGAAATCGGAACGATCGCCCTAAATCCGTCCCGCTAGCTTCGGAGCCCCGCCTCAGAAAACCGCATCCAGCAGACAACAGCAGCAAAGCGCCGCTAAGCTGCAAAAGGAGTCGAGGTGGAGCAAACACGTTCATGAGTACAGGCACCCACGACAAAAAGCTGTTTGAATTCGAGCCGCACGCTACTGGAAAACAAGCGGCTCACTTGAGAAAGAGAGAGGCGAACGGCTTACCATCCTTCAAGAAAGCCAGTGTCCTTCCGGCGGCGCTGCTCCTCGTAGTAGGGCTGGCCGTATCCTTGCTGCGGAGGATATCCCTGGGGAGGATACCCCTGCGCGGGATACCCTGGAGGAGGGTAGCCTTCAACTTTTGGGTACCCTGGAACCAAATCAGAAATATATATACACCATAAGTTCCCAGGAGAGCACAGATGATGAATTTGAGAAAATATCAGAAAAGCCAAGAAACCAACAGTTTGCTCAAGAGAAGAAGGTTACCTTGCGGGGGAGGGGCGCCAACCGGCGGATGATTCTGGTTGTAGTAAGTGCTCATCTCTCTATATATATCTCTCTCTCTCTCTTCTTGCAGAAGTCTTAGAGCGGGCGAAGACAAAGGTGAGAGAGACGAGGGAGAGAGAGGTGGGTTTATATAGAGAGGAAGATCGGACGTGAGGATCGCGGTCGAGGAAACACCCCAGGACTTTCTTCTGGAAAAGAAAGAAAAAAAGGTGGGAAAACCGACTCTAACATGGCGGTCGACGAACGCGGTATTCCTCTTTTTTTTCTTTTGGGGACCTTTGAGGCTGCTTCATCCGATTGACATGGCGAAGAAAGCTGCGTGCAACGACCGCAAAGGTTCGCTCTTGCGTAGGGTCGTCCACGTCGGAAAAGGGAAAGAGATTTTTTTGAATAGTCGTTCTGAACCGGCAATCTTCGTCTTCCTCCTCCCATTTTCAAAGGAGCGGCCTGGATAAACACGTCTCGCGTATTTGGATCCCCTAGATCCGGATCCGAGCGAGATACTAACTTTCGTGAATAAAACGATTGCACCCATTATCTAGTGGTCGAGTTGGTTTGCGCTCAGTTCCTTTCATGAAAGGTCCTGAGTTCAAAACTTCTGGACGCTAGGTGATTTAACTGGAGGCCGGTAGTTGTGGGGTCTGCGGGTCCTTCCGAGAACTAGTCGTACTTCACTGCTGGTTTGAGCACAAGCTCGCCAGCCGCGCGGACACCTCGGTTATAAAAAAAAAGATTACTCGCTATTTTCGTACATGAGATCCTTGCCTAACTCGATGTTTCTCTCACTATTTCATCGGGTGAGCTCATGGGGACCCACGCAAATCCCACGGCACTCGCTTTGAGGAATAAATAAAATATTGTCCCGTCGGACTATGACGTAAAAGGGAGTTGACCATGCTCTAAATTTTTGGCCACCAAAAAAAAAACAATTAATTAAAAATTAATATGAGATCTACTCTTTTAGGAAGTTACAACTCATAACATATGGCTATTTTCAAAGCCATCCAAAGGATGCTACGATATAAAATTGTCAATTACCTATTATTTCAGACCTAATGTTCTTTTTCTAAACATTAAGAAAACTATACAAAATGTTTTAAAACTATTACATTTTGGCCAATTTAGTCTTAAACCTTTCAATTTTGCCGATTGAATTCTGAATTTTTACAAATTTTACCAATTGATTTCATCATACCAATTTTAGCCAAAAATCACTTACATGAACACTGATAATGCCATGAGCATGGCCGGCATTGGTGGATAGTTTTTTATATTTTTATTTGTGTTCCTTTAATTTTTTTCTCTCTCATTATTTTCCTTTTTTTCTAGGGTCGCCGTTTGACCCTCCTCAATCACAAGTGAGGGCTGGCCTCCCTCATCAATCGCTGGGTGATGGCCGCGAATGTACTCCTTGAATTATTAATAAATATGCAATTTAATAATTTAGAATACATGAAAATATTTAATATCATCCTTCCCTCATGAATTTGTGGCACAAAATTGATGTTCCTATCCGACCACAAAAAAAAAATGATGTTACTAAAGTTTTGACACTGAAGTTGTGTCACTAAATTGACGTTCCTCGAGTTTTGACACTAAACATTTTAAGTTGGGCGGCACACAAATTATGTCAAATAACGTTGTCATGCATATTTATTTTTCACAAACTATCAATAATGAATTGGTTCCAAAAGTAACCAAGCATTGCGATCCATTTTCACAAGGCCTGAAACATTCAAGTTTCATTTTTGAGAAAATGTCACAAATGTTATATGATCTTTAATCCAATGAATAATGTTATCCATGAACTTTTAATTTATTCAATGTAATCTCTAAACTATTGGTAAATGTGTAATCTAGTAACTTACACACTATATGAAAATGTTCAATATCGTGCTTCCGTTAATTCAAGTTTACAAAATCTCCTTATGTGGCTTTTAATCCATTAAGTTTGAACAGTTGACCTTAAAAAGAAGTTACACGAAGATTATTCAAGTAATCCTTACCCAAAAAAAGATTATTCAAGTAAAAGTTCCATATCAAATCAGGATATGATGATGAACATCATCAAATAAGGATGGACATGTCAACACCATAATTCTTTTTTTTTTCTTTTTCTTAAGTAAATGAATAAAAAGAGGGACATATTTTTTTTTTGGTTGAATTTTTTTTTGGTTGAAAAAGATGAACATATTGATTCATCACTTTTATGAGTACAACTTAACATATGATAATCAATGTTATCAAAGAGCATTCGATTTGTCATTAGAGCAAATAGAATGACTACATTGGACATTTACTATTAGTTCAAGGGTTATATAGGACAAAGTAAAATTTTAAGAAAAACATTACATATTGACCCAAAGTTTATGGATCATTTGCGTTTTTATTCTAAAAGGAGAGCAAGGTAAGAGAAGAGTAAATGTGAGGCTAGATACCAGAGATGGAGATTTTTTTTTTTAAGGAAAGCAAATAGATTTGTGATTTTAAATAAAATTATTTGGGAAAAAGAGTGTTTCCGTTTGTTTCTATACCGGTGTTTGATCCATTATTTTGCTTAGCAGTCTAACAAAGCAAAGAAAATTGGTGGCAAACGTATAAAATTTGTCTTGCGATACTCGTAATTCGTGACATCTTTATCTCAGGTTTGTAATTTTTTAGAGTTTACCGTCAAAACTTTAGAAAGATCAATTCGATCACTTTATTGCCAAAATTTCTCATATCAGTCCATTTAAGTGACTTCTTTTATTGAAATAGTAGCATATTGGAATTTTTTTTTTTGCCAAGTTAGGTCGTCAAAGTTGCTTAAGTTTTTAAAAGTCTTACTACCATAGTGAATACTATACAATGGTTTTGACAGTGATAAAATGTTTTTAGCATTTGTTTTAGGATCAAGGTTTGTTTATACGGAGTCTGATGAACATCCAATTTTATATTATGTTTCTACCAATCCAATCACGGAGAAACACACCTCGCGAAACGTCACCGTGTCGTCCTCTCAAAACTTTTTCTTCTTTCCCCGAACGGACCACGCCTAATCCTCCTTCGTGGAAATTCACGTGCAACTTCCATCGGTCCCGCAATTTCATCAACAATTCACCACTCGTTTTCGTGGTTACTTCCTTTTCCTCCATTTCAACATCCAAACCGTGGGAAGACCTAGCCGTGGGAGAGGTCGTGCCTCTCCCAATTTCTGGGGAGGTCAACCCTCGTGGCCTTCGACCTCATGACATCTAGCATGGGCCGAACTTGCTAAGGATTGAGCAAGGCACGACCTCACCAGATCTAACGACCCTCGCTGTCCCACCCTTAAAGAGGCATGATTTCGTTGGATTACACGAGGTCGGGCCTCATCCATGGCTAGTGAGGCTCTAGCCTTGCCCGGCCAGCGAGGGTCATTGCGACATCCTCAATCACAAAGAACAAATAAAATAAAAGCAAAAAAAAAAAATTATAAGGATTACCACATCAGTGTGGGTTGACGCTACATGGGATGGCAGTGTCTTCTTTAGCTATTTCCAATCAATTTTTGGCTAAATAGACTGAAATTGGCACAAATACAAAAGATCAGTCCACAAATGCAAAACGTTTACAACTGATTTGGCAGAAAATTATTTAGGACTGAATTGACACATGTTCAATAAGTTTAGAATCTTTTTGGTAATTTTTCCTCTTTTCACTCGCCGCCGCTCGCATCACACCAGCCTTCATGCACGGCTGTTCTGCTCCGCCGCCTCGCACGAGGCCAACCGCTTTCCCCTCGTCACCAATACGCCGTCACATCAGCCGAGTCATCGCCCCCAATCAGATGACAATGTCGCCCAAGTTCGCCGCCGCCGTCATAAGAGAGTATCGAACGGAACACGGCATAGGCTGCTCGGCACGGGCCAAGCCCGTCATCAAGCACGTTCTCCGGGACTTGCAACAGATAAAGGCCAGGAATCCAGCTCATAAGGGATCATCTCCGCGCCAATGGGCTGCCTCTCATGTACAAAATCAATCTTCCATGCATGTCGGTTCCACTTTGAATCGAACCACGTACAATCTATCTTCCTTTTTTCCTTTTTACTCTTTCTCTGGCATTATCTCGATGGTGATTTAGGGTCTATTGCACAATCTACTAGAAGCTAAGTTTCTCTTGCTGGGTTTACTACTTTCCTCGACGCAATGCGCCCTGGTAACAGATCCAGAATTCAACTTAGCATGAATTTTCTTTTCTTCCTCAATATGAAGCAACTTCTCAAATTCATCCAACAATCTCTCTAAAGAAAAAAAAAAATGAAGCCAAAAAGAGGAAAAGAATGGGTTGAGAAAGTGACACACGTGGTGGACACACAATTGGCCATGCACGTGGATGAGGTGTCACGAATATTTCATGCTAGTTTTTTCAAAGAGCATCGGACCGACACTTAGTTGGCTCCCGATCAAACCGAAAATCATGGTTTGGACGGATTTAACGGGAGAAGCATCATGCAGCAACTCCAAACTGAAAAGAGACATAAAGTATTTAGGAAAATATGATCTTAAAAAAACAAGGTAAATGATAAAAATGATTCATGGACTTTGACCAAATGTATAATGTGGTCTCTGAATTTTAAAATTATCCGATATGATTCTTGAATTTTAGCCCAATGTATAATGTTGTCCCTGAATTTTTAATTTATTTATTGTGATCCATGGACTTTTGAAACTTATCAATTTAGTTCTTGAATTGTATGAAAATGTTGAGAAAATTATCCAAAAAATACTGAGTCTATTGCACTTTTACCAATTCAATCTTAAACTTTTTAATTTTGTCAATTGGGTCTTAATTTTTTTTTTCAAATTTTGTCAATTGAAAATCCGCCCCGACCAATTTATACTAAAAACCACTAATATGGACGTCGGCCATCCTACGTGACATAGCCGGTATTGATATGAACAAATTTTCGTAATATCTTAATATTTTTTTCAAAGTTTGTTTTTTTTTATTAACTTGTGTATTTTTCTTTTGTTTTCTTTGTTTTCTTTTCAATGGTTGATGAAGGTCATTGGACCCTCCCCAATCACTGGCGAGTTCTTGGCTTGGCCCAGATTTGGGTGACGAAATACTGGCCGTTGGCAAGGGTAGCAGGGCCCTCCTCGACTGCAAACGAGGGCTTGGCCTCCCCCAAATATGGGCAAGATCGTCTCGTCCAAATTTAGTCAAGGCTACCTCGTCGGCCACTATAAGAAAGAAAAAACATTATGGAAAAAAAAGAGAAACAAATAAAATTTAATAGAATGTTATTAAAATTTATCCGCATTAGCGTCGCCCATGTAATGTAGAAACGTCGGCATCCACGTGAGTGGTTTCCAACTAAAATTAGCCGGAGAGACTCAACTTGCAATACTTAAAAATATTTGAGACTTAATTGGCAAAATTAAAATATTTAGAACTGAATTGACAAAAATGCGATGAGGACTTTTTGGATAATTTTTTTGTGAAAAAGGTTCAATATTGTATCTAAATTTGAATTAATGGAAGGACAACATGGAACTTTTTTATATAGTCCAGGTACTAAATTGAAATATACCAAAAATCTATGGACCACATTAAATAAATTAAATATTTAGGGACGATGTTACAGATAGGGTCAAAATTTAGAGTCCATTTGTATCATCATCCCTAAAAAAAAAAAAAGAATTACAATGAGGCACGTGGGTGCAAAAACAGAGAAGATTGTGTGGATAAGTGTTGATGATTGGGTTGAGGGGGAAGGAGGAAATTTGGTGACGGGCTCATCAAGTTTGGAACTGCGATTCTTTGTGGACTAACTAGTTATAGCTCAACAAATTGAGACAACCACGATACCGTCTCGATTCAAATTGAAGATGTCGTAATGAAGCACCAACCATCTCTTTTTTGCATGTTCTTTTAACAGAAGTAAATTTAATTTCTTTGAAGTGTAACTTGTGGAACATTATCGTGTAACTTTGGCTATTCAGGCCGCTATAAATTTTGTGGTACATTATCGTTAATGCGCCGACCTACCGCCGTACTGTGGCGGCTGGGCTCTTCTGTGGGCATTCCCCGGCCTGGACCACGAATGCCACTATATATTTGGTTTGGACATAAACGCAATTTTTAATGAATATGGGGAATAGAATAATAATATGGACACCAGCCCCCACCACACGTGAGCAAACTTGCCCATGTCTACCAACTCCTCCCGCGAGAATCCAGCCAAACCGCCATTTTCGATTCGCGGGACGTTGATCTTTTGTCGATCCTCGCAAGTCACTTGCGGCGTGAACGGCGACCATTTTCTTTCCGTTCCGGGCTCTATTACAGATCAAAAGTGAATTTTTTTTTTAATTTTTTATTCTTTGAACAAGTGTTTGAGTAAGGATGTATTGAAAATATTAAAATAAATTTTGGAAGAAAGTCAAAAAAAGAAGAAGCCTCAATTTTTTGACTATTAATGGACAACTTAGGTGTGCTTAAGCCTCAATTTTTGACTATTGATTGTCAAAAATGGACAACTTAGGTGTGCTTGAATTTGATAAAATTAAGTGTAGTCAAATAAAGACATTTAAGTTTGACAAAAATTAGGTATAGAATTGGCTATAAATATGTGTGGTTTTTCTTGTAAGTTTCATATCAAGGAGGAGAAGAAATAGAGAGAGAGAGAGAGAGTTTTCTTGTAAGAACAAGCTTAGAGCAAAGCTTGATTTTCTTTGTGTAAAACCTTAGCAAAGGTATTTTGTAGTATTGCTCTCTCATTTGCATTTTTGTTATTCTCTCCAAATTAAATCCTCCAAGCTTCCGCAAAATTCCTCCTTCCTTTTTTATTTGGTTCCTACATTTGGTATCAGAGCCAAGTTATGGCGTCCACAAGTTCCGTTCAATTTCAACTTCCAAAGTTGAACGGAAAGAATTTCAACAACTGGTCCGTCCAGATGAAGGTTTTGTTCAAATCGCAAGATTTGTGGAACCTGGTGGAGAATGGCTACATCGAAGTAGCTAATAACGAAGAATTCAATGCCATGAGAAAGGAGGAGAAGGATTCGTTGGTGGAATCCCGGAAAAAAGATCAGAAAGCATTATATGCGATCTTTCAAGCTGTGGAGGAGACGATATTTGAAAAAATATCGAATGCCGAGACCGCTAAAGCAGCGTGGGATATTTTGCAAAAATCCTACAAGGGCGACGATCGTGTTCGAAGAGTTCGGCTTCAAACACTTCGAGGTGATTTTGAGTCTTTACGCATGAATGATTCTGAATCTATCTCTTTGTATTTTGATCGTGTACAAAACATCGTTAACCAATTGAGGGTTAATGGTGAAACACTCCAAGATGTACGAGTCGTAGAAAAAATCTTGAGGTCTTTGACTGAAAGATTTGACTACGTTGTTGCGGCAATCGAAGAAGGCCAAGATATATCAACTATGACGTTGGAGCGGTTGATGGGTTCATTATGCTCGCATGAGCAAAGAATGAATCAGAAGTCCGTCAGTTCATATCCCGAGCAAGCTTTGCAAAGTCGTATCGCTCCATCAAATCGAGGAAGCTATCAAGGAGGTCGAGGTCGCGGAGGAGGCCAAGGAAGAGGTGGAAATTCCAATTTCACCGGGAAATTTAAAACACGTGACAAATCAAAAGTCAAGTGTTTTAAGTGCAACAAGTTCGGACATTACAAATCCGAATGCCATGCAAAGGCGACGTACGAGCAGGCGGAGCACGCACATACCACTGATGCTGAAGAATACATGGTGCTAGCATGTAAGAAGGATGACTCAAGCACTGTAGATACCAACATATGGTATCTAGATACTGGTTGCAGCAATCATATGACTGGCCGGAAGGAATTATTCTCGCAATTGGATGAGACGAGTCGTGGTGAAGTCAACTTCGGGAATAAATCAAAAATTCCCGTGATGGGCAAAGGTAACATTAATATCAAGTCAAAAGATGGTACTAATGTTGCTATTGCAGATGTTTACTTTGTGCCAGGACTTTTTTGGAATTTGCTAAGTGTTGGGCAACTTTCCGAAAAAGGCCACAAAGTTCACATTGAAAATGGAATTTGCACCATCAGAGGTGTCAACAACAAGTTGATCACAACGGTGCAAATGACGAAGAACCGGATGTTTCCCATGACTCTTCAGACGAAGAATCTCTTGAGTTTTCAAGCGATGATGAAAGACAACAACTGGCTGTGGCATCTTCGATACGGTCATCTAAATTTTCGTGGACTAAAACTACTGGTTCAGAAAAGGATGGTGACCGGCATGCCTTTAATCGAATGTCCAGATCGTCCATGCGAAGGATGTCTCGTTGGAAAACAACATCGAGAATCATTTCCAGTAGGGAAAGCCAGAAGAGCAAAGCAACTTTTGGAGCTGGTACATACAGATATATGTGGCCCTATTGAGGTTGAATCAGTCGGACAAAAAAGGTACATGCTGATTTTTGTTGATGATTTTACCAGAAAAACTTGGGTATATTTCTTGAGAGAAAAATCTGAAGCATTTGCCAAGTTCAAAGAATTTAAAGTCTATGTTGAAAAACATAGTGGCTTTAATCTGAAGACGTTGAGATCGGATAGAGGAGGAGAATTTACCTCAAATGAATTTGACAAATTTTGTAAAATTCATGGAGTAAAACGTCAGTTGACTGCCAGCTATACACCTCAGCAAAATGGTATAGCAGAAAGAAAGAACAGGACAATTTTTGAAATGGCAAGAAGTATGTTAAAAGCCAAAAATTTGCCTAAGAATTTTTGGGCAGAAGCGGTTGCTTGTGCTGTATTTGTACTAAACAGGTGTCCAACAAGGAGTGTTCTTGGAAGAACCCCAGAAGAGGCTTGGAGCGGCAACAAGCCAGATGTTTCGTTTCTACGAGTATTTGGGTGCATGGCATATCCCCATATACCAGATGAACGAAGAAAGAAGTTGGATGACAAAAGCGAGAAGTGCATCTTCATTGGCTATAGTGACACAACTAAAGGTTATAAGCTGTATAACCCAGTCACTGAAAAGGTAATTATCAGCAGGGATGTCCAGTTTTTTGAAGATGAAGCTTGGGACTGGAACCAAAAGGGTGACCAGAAAAGCATCACCATCGAAGATGAACCATTGGAGAAAGAAATAGAAGAGCCTCCATCATCTTCAACTAGTGGTACATCTTCACCAACAGCAGCTTCAGAACCACCACTACGTCGTTCACAACGACTGAGGGAGACGCCAGCAAAATTCAGAGATTACGTGGTCACAGGAGGCGATGGCAGTGATAATAACGGAATCACTGATGAAACATTGGTAAACTTTTGTTTATTTGCTGAATGTGATCCTGTAACCTATGATGAAGCAGCTGCAGATGAAAGGTGGATTCATGCAATGGATGAAGAGATTCACTCCATTGAGAAGAATGACACATGGGTGCTAACTTCTTTACCACCTGGTAAGAAACCCATTGGTGTCAAGTGGGTGTACAAGATGAAGTACAAACCCAACGGTCAGGTGGACCGTTACAAGGCCAGACTGGTTGTAAAGGGCTACAAGCAAAAGCCAGGTATTGATTATTTTGAAGTATTTGCACCAGTGGCTCGGATGGATACCATCCGGATGATCTTAGCACTTGCAGCTCAAAATCATTGGAAGATCCATCAAATGGATGTGAAATCGGCATTCCTCAATGGTGTTCTTGAAGAGGAAGTCTACGTGGAGCAACCACAGGGTTATGAGAAAGGGCATGAAAATCAAGTTTACAAACTGAAGAAGGCTTTGTATGGGCTAAAACAGGCACCTCGTGCTTGGTACACACGTATCGACACATACCTGTTAGAGCGTGATTTTCAAAAGTGCCCGTATGAGCATACACTGTATATCAAGTCAAATACTAACGGTGACATAATAATTGTGTGCCTTTATGTTGATGACTTGATATTTACAGGCAGCTGTGAAAAAATGTTTTCAGAATTCAGGGAGGCTATGACTAGCCAGTTCGAGATGACTGATTTAGGATTGATGTCCTATTTTCTTGGGCTTGAAGTGAAGCAGACAGATAATGGCATATTTATTTCACAGCAGAAATATGCTAATGATATTCTGAAGCGATTAAAAATGGAATCGCTCAAACCAATTCGAACTCCCGTAATTGAACGTTTAGAGCTGAAGAAAGAAGGAACCGGTGAATTGGTAAATCCCACTTATTTCAAAAGCATTGTTGGCAGTTTAAGATATTTGGCTTCTACAAGACCAGATATTACCTATGGAGTGGGAATTATTAGCAGGTTCATGGAGAAACCATACCAATCACATTTACAGGCGGCAAAAAGAATTTTGCGGTATGTCAGTGGAACTCGTGATCATGGAATTTTATATTCTTATACTGACAACTTTGATCTGTTGGGGTATACAGATAGTGATTGGGCAGGTGATACTGAGACTCGAAAGAGTACTTCAGGGTATGCTTTCTTTCTTGGATCAGGAGTAATTTCTTGGTCTTCGAAAAAACAGCAGGTTGTTGCACTCTCGACAGCTGAAGCAGAATACATGGCATTAGCTTCAGGGGCCTGTCAGGCAATATGGCTTCGATGGATGCTGCGTGAATTGATGCATGAACAAGCAGGTCCTACTAAATTGATGTGTGACAATAAGTCGGCTATTGCATTAGCCAAGAATCCTGTATTTCATGGCAGGAGCAAGCACATCGACATCAAGTATCACTATATTCGTGAGCAAGTCAAAGATGGTGAAATTGAACTTAATTTCTGCAGATCAGAAGACCAGATTGCAGATATCCTGACAAAACCATTGAAGGCTGATTTGTTCGAAAGATTGAAGACGATGCTTGGCGTTATGAACTTCCAAAATCAATTTTAAGGGAGGCTATTGAAAATATTAAAATAAATTTTGGAAGAAAGTCAAAAAAAGAAGAAGCCTCAATTTTTGACTATTAATGGACAACTTAGGTGTGCTTAAGCCTCAATTTTTGACTATTGATTGTCAAAAATGGACAACTTAGGTGTGCTTGAATTTGATAAAATTAAGTGTAGTCAAATAAAGACATTTAAGTTTGACAAAAAATTAGGTATAGAATTGGCTATAAATATGTGTGGTTTTTCTTGTAAGTTTCATATCAAGGAGGAGAAGAAATAGAGAGAGAGAGAGAGAGTTTTCTTGTAAGAACAAGCTTAGAGCAAAGCTTGATTTTCTTTGTGTAAAACCTTAGCAAAGGTATTTTGTAGTATTGCTCTCTCATTTGCATTTTTGTTATTCTCTCCAAATTAAATCCTCCAAGCTTCCGCAAAATTCCTCCTTCCTTTTTTATTTGGTTCCTACAGGATGCGCGTTTGGAAACGGCCCAGAATTTCTACGGTTGGGGCGGGCTAGCGACTAGTGATTGGCGAGGGGCGGAGTCGACGAACGGCAAGCGAACGGCGGCCGACGAGCGGTGTTCGACCTCTAGTGGATGGAAAACGGCGATCAATGGTAGGGACGTGAGAGAGGCAACCGGCAGCGGACTGAGACTGATGAATGGCGACTGGGGGGCGAGTGACAATCTGCGTGCAACCGGTGAACAACAACCAGTGGTAGGGATGTAATAGGGACAAGTGATGGGCGAATGGAAGTCGGGGATCGGAAATCGGCGACCAGCGATCGGCAACTACTGTCAATCACTGATGGATAGACGATTGGCGGTTAGTGGATAGCGAACGCCAGCTGATGGCAAGAACGCGAGAGAGGTGATCGGCAGATAGCGTATGACGATTGGCAGATGGTAGCCGTCCGATGGCAATTGGTGGATAGCGATCAGCGGCGGGGACATGAAAGAGAGGGAATGAGCAATGAGAAGATTTTTTGTTTCTCTTTCTATTCCAAAAATAGAAAAGTAGAAAATTTCTACTTCACATTTCTCTTCTAAACCTATTTTTAGGGCAAAAATTTATCACGAAAATAGAAAAATGAATTTTACGCTTCCGAACGGATTTCTATTCCAAACCTGTTCTCCAGGAAAAAAAAAAAAGAAGAAGAAAAAACAAGAAAATAGAACGGTTGCCGTACGCTTCTGGAGACTAGAGGGTTTCTGATTGGTTAAATGCTTCTCTAGAGTAGGCATGTGCAGAAGTATTTGGTTCTCGGGGCAAGTTTCATACAAATTTCATCATAGTTATTGAACCTACGACTCGTTTGAATAGAACAGAAGTAACACTAGACGCATTGCGTTGACAAAATTTATAAGGGCTATGGAAAGAATAACAATCACGATGAAATCGATCAGTGACGTCTTTTACCCTCGTCTGATTTCCTCGGTAGATTAAAAAGGCCCTGCTGATTAATTAATGCATAAGAAGGAATCCCCTCTTAAATTATCCCCGCATTTTGTAGTTACTAATAATTCTCCTTTTCGAAAGGCCGTTGACAACTTTGTAGATTACAGATGGTATTAGAGGGGAAACTCATACGATATATATGCAGTTTATGAGCAGAGTAGATTCATATTCGGGCCCACAAGGGTATAAAGTGATCTTTAGGGTGAGATAAGAAAACTTTGGAACAAAGAATCACCTTCTTTTTTTTTTTTTTCATAACTCTTATTTCTGCTCCAAATCTAATCTCGAAAATAGAATTAAAAAATTTGAGAATCATAATCATTTACATTACCAAATAAATTTCTCATTTTTTTCTTCTATTTCGGGGAACAGAATCGGATAACTAGAATCGTTACCAAACATACCACTTTTCTTATTGATCAAACGAGAGACATGGAGAACATAAATATGTACAACAATAAAAACTTCCAAATGTTGTCATATGATTTTTACATCTCTAAAGAGAGAAAAAGGGCCCTAAAAATTGTTGGGGGCCAGGTGAATAGATTGTTTCGAATCTTTTTTGATAATTTTGCGGAAATTGGCAACCACTATGGAAAGATCGGGTCAAATAGATGTTTCAAGTGTCATGAATAATACATTGTAGCACTAGTGTAAATGAAAACTAGAGCACGCAATAATTTATAGGGGTTTGGCTTATGCACAAAGCCTACGTTCACTCTCCAGACCATATAGATCATCTTTTTCTATTTCGGGGAATAGAATTAGATAATTAGAATTGATACTGAACAGATAACTTCTCTTATTGATCAAATGAGAAATGGAGAAGACAAACATGTACAAGATAAAAACTTTCAAATGTTTTCATATTTTTTTTACATCTTTGGAGAGAGAAAAGAGCCCTAAAAATTGTCGTGCTGGATGAATAGACTATTTTGAATCTTTTTGATAATTTTGCGAAAATTGGCAATCACTTTGGAAAGATCAGGTCAAGCAGATGTTATAAGTATCATGAGCAGATTGTGCGCTAGTGTACATGAAAACCAGAGCACGCAACAATTTATAAGGGTTTGGCTTATGCACAAAGCCTACGCTCACTTTCCTGAATAACAGGCACAATTTAGATTGGATTGTACTAGTGATCTGCTCAACAAGTTATAATTGATCACACTAAGAGGAATCAACTGCTGCTCTCACTCTTATACACTTGATCTTTTGCACGATTACAATTATGCAAGAACACTACACCGAAAATCTCAAGATAGCGAAACAAAATCACCTAGGAACACAACTTGAGCAGATCTTCAGTTTCAATGTATTGCATGTCTGACATTTTGGACTGTAAGATCTTCTCTTATATAGATATCTTTAATCTTTCTGCTGGAGATGATCCTGAGGAGCAGGTAACCATGAGAGATCCGTCGGAGTTGTTGTCCATAGTCGGAACTGCCCATGTAGTCCTTTTTTCCTGAACAGTTGCTAGCTATCCAAAATAGGCTTTGCTGCTGCTGTCTCGTTGCCAATAGCTCTGACCATGCTGGTAGATGCTTGCTTCTTGTTCCATGACGATCTCTGGTTACCATGTTGCGTATTTCCACTCGACAACGGCAACAGTTTTCTTCCTCAACAAACATCCTCAAATGGCCGCTGTTCAAACATCACTAATGGCATGATATCTTCGACATCAACTCAAAACATCATCATCGGCTGACCTGTGGAATCGTTGGTGTTGACGATAGAAAGAACAGTTTCGTGATCTTTTCCCTTTACATATATCACTCGTGTCTTCAATATCACTCCACGAACACCGGCATAAGTCATGGTAAACCTTGTTAGTGACATCGTGACAATAAACTGCAATGTGTGGGGGGAGTTTAACCCTCATTTCTCAACTCGTGAAAAATCAATGCATTCGACAATGTTGGTTGGAACATTTTTTTGGTGCTGAAACTTTAAGAACGATCAACATAATACATAGTCATTCGTTTAACTAATTTTGATGAGCTTTTATTATTGAAATCACGCCACTTTCAATTTTTCGCCAAATTAAATCATCGAAATCATCTAAGGAGTCGCTTTTTGAGAGTTGCAGCAACTAAACACCATATAAAAAGATTTAGCACCATAATAGACCCCGTTCAATAATTTTGGCAATGATAATGTCCTTTTAACTCACTAGACTTTTAAGCAAATTTATTTTCTTTTGTTTAGTGTCGAACTAAAGTTTTTTTTTTTTTTTTTGGGTTGAACTAACTCAAGTTTACTGGCAGGAGAGGCATAGCGACAAGCGACGGACCACGCAACTCCAAAGCGGGGAATCCGAGCTTTTAGCCTTCGGGCAAACAAGGGTCCCACCATAGGCAAAATATCTTCCTACAATTAATTGCTTTTCAAAATGGGTTAATGATAGGAAAAATATTAAATTGATATATTTATGAATAAATTTACTTTAAATTATTTTTTTTTAATGTAAAAAATCTCAAACTGGTATAGTTATAATAAATTCATTGCAAATTATTTTTCTGACCATCAAAAACCTTAAATTGGTATGCTTATGATAACTTTTCTATAAACTAATTTTTTTTATCATAAAAAATCGCATATTAGTACACATGTGATAAATTTACCCTTTGTTAAATTGAGTTAATATTACGAAAAGTTTCAAACAGATACATCTATGATAAATAAGGGGAATTGTCACGTGACATATAACTTAACACTTTAATGATTATATTAAACAAAATTCAATAGATGGTAAATTTATCATAAATATACCAGTTTAGAGTAAACTTATCACAAGTGTATAAATTTAGATTTTTTGTTATTAAAAAATAATTTTTAATAAATTTATTATAAATTTATTATTTTAGAGTTTTTCATAATATTAACTCTAAAATTAATGAAGTCATGCGATCCGAATTTCGTTTCCTCTGGGAAAACCCGAACCGGGCAGAACCCGGAAACCTGAACATCCACCAAACCATCCAATAATTACTCTTTCGGCATCTCCGCATCTTCTTCTCTGATTTGCGCGCGCTCTCTCTCTCTCTCTCTCTCTCTCTCCCCCTCCGTCTCCTCGGTTTTTCAGGCCCCCGTCACCTTCAAAGTCTGTTGTTCCGGCTTGCGTCAATTACGCGCAAGTGGCAGCTATTAATCCACCAAGGAAAGTTTGCATATTTGTGGTCGTCACCATTGGCACGAGGCTCGGTGGGGTTGGACTTTTCGAGTCGCTTCGGTTTCGGCTTTTACGTAAAGCCGATCTTCCGGAGCTCCAACTTTCTCCGCCTCCAAGGGACCTTCAAATAGGGGGATCGGTTTTCGAAGGAATCCTCACCTGGGTCTCGTGTCTCCGCTGGTGGGTCTGCTATATTTCGGGTACCCATGTTTTGTCTTTCTCTTTTTACCTTTTTGGTTTAATTGTAATTTCTTCTTCTGGGTCGTTCTTGATGGTTCTGGCCATTCTGTTGAGTGATCCATATATCCATATGCTCGATTTTCCCGATTCCTGGGAGGTGATGTTTGCTCTGTGATCATGTTCTTTGGCTAAAAGATAATTTATGCAAATGAAGCATTTCGAGTGTCTTGTGTGCAATTGGAAAGAGGAATGGGCTCTGACTGTGTGCCTGCTGTCTTAATTTGTGTGATCTGAGATCACCGACTCTTCTTTGTTCCAACCAACAAGATTATTAAGAATTCTTGTTTGTTCTCGATCAGAGGATGGCAAGAAATAGGGTCAAGAAATCGGAATCGTCTTCTGAAACGATGGAGAGCCATCAGCAGCAACTGTCCTCGAATGAAGGAAAAGGGAAGAGCTTGTGGAAGAAGGTGAAGTATCAGCTTGTGGAATACCACTCTTTGCCGGCGTATTTGAGGGACAATGAGTACATTATCGGACATTACCGAGCTGAGTGGCCTTTGAAGCAAACTTTTCTTAGCATCTTCACCATTCATAACGAGACGCTCAACGTTTGGACGTAAGCTTTCTTTATTTGCAGCTACCAGTTTACAGTATTTCGACCTTTACTAGCTCCTGTTTCAAATAGTTTGTGGGCTTTTTGTTGGGTTATTTGATTGCTTCTCACTTAGTTACCGTCGAAAGATTGGTTCAGCCTGGTGCTTGTTTTAACCAAGTCAAAGACACCTTGCAATGTGGTGGGTACTTATTCAGTTCTCCACATGAACAGCCAAAGAACTATGCATTAGCTCCTATCATTTTTTCGGTCAAATATACTGGACTGCAAATTGTAGTTCATGAGTTCTATTCTCTGCAGCTGCATTGTCGGGTTCCTGTGATTTTTAATATTGAAATATTATGTTGTAGGAGCACTACTATGGCCAGTTTGCTCCAATTATCCATTGAAGCTTCAACTTTATATCTTAGCTTAAATGAGTATTCAAGTTTTTCTAAGAAGAAATGAAATATGCCGACTCAATCTTTCAGGAATTTGTTATCTTAAGATTAAGATCTCGGGTTCTTATCTGGTGAAGTGATGATCTAGTAGAATACTCTACTTGGTTGTAAATCCAATCCAAGGATCTGGCTAGCTTTTTCAACTTTTAGAGTTATAAGCACAACAAGTGTGTGCCTGAAGCTTAAAATTTGCTAATTGTCATTGTAAGAATTGCTAGGACTTAGTGCCTTGTCTTAGTGGTTGCCAATATTTGGAATCAGTAGTCCCTTTGCCTTTTACAGAATATTTATGGTTGACTTGTCTGTGCAGTTTCCATGCCTTCATTTTAATTATCTCAGGCATGATGTTGCCCTTTTCTTTCTATCTTCTTTGTTGTTTGGATGAGGTACAGCTAGATATTGCTCAAATGCATCGGATAATTTTGTAATTCTTTGGTTAAATGGTCTAGAGTGGCTGTGGATCATATTTCGAACGTGTGATTGGTTCCTGCTCCTACACTATTATTTTCCTGAGGCTTTATTGAAATGATTGCATCTATACAAGTATTTCTCTGGTATCTTATAGGAAAGCACCAAAAGTTTACATTTGTATTAGTGGAAGCTCTTATCCACAAAATTTGTATACTTCTATTAGTCAAGATCATATATTGCGTTGTCATTGGAGTCATTTACTAGCAGCAAGTTCTGATTGATGTCTGATGCATCAAATCCAGTTGTCACGTGTTTGTCCAAAATTTCAGAGGAAGTTTTCCTCATGATTATTGTATGGGTGACTGGACAATGGTGAAACTTTGATTTCAGTGGCTTGAAGTTCAAAATGTCCCGCAGAAATGAGACAGTCTCTCTGATTCTTTTTGCTCTTGCTTGACTGTAAGGAGAGATCTCATTTTGGCTCTTGCTTTTGAAGAATTATGTGAATGTGAATCTCATTATAAAAAATAATAAGAAAGTAGCTCAGCAGCTTATTGGAAAATAAGATGTGCTCTATTTTGTCAGTTATTTTTCTCATTTCTAATGTATGAAGCTACATATTCTGTCTCAAAGGCCTCATCTATATGATATGTAGTTGCCCATGTCCCCCCAAGAACTGCAACTTTATTTGATTCCCCATTATGATATCTAATAGCATTTTTCTGGTCCACAACTATATCTGATCTCTAATAATCTATTGTCATATTTTGCAGCCATCTGATTGGATTCTTCATATTTCTTTCCCTCACCATATATACTGCTTCTAAGGTTCCAAATGTTGTGGATCTCCACTCTTTACATCTTCCTGATGTACTGAGAAAGGCCGATCTACACAAAATTCATGCAGAACTAATGACATCCCTCCCTTCCTTGCCTAATATGCCCGATCTGCACAAGCTCAGGGAAGAGTTGAGGACTTCCATGCCTTCCATGGATTTGTTGCCATCATTATCTAGCTGGCATGTGGTGGAACTTCTGTATAATTGCTTGCCTGAGCGGTTCTCCCATGATCACACTGATGTTTGTGTTCTGGTAGTGCTCCTCCTTTATAAAGTCTCTTTGTTGTTAAGTTATTCATTTTATGTGATGCCACTGAAACTTTAATTGCACGGTATTTGCTTATGTTCATTAAATCTTCAGATAGTCTGGAAGGAAAATCGACGGTGTAATAGTGTACGCATCATATATTTTTTTTCTTCTGATGTCTCCCTCATGCTCTTTGTTGGTTGCCAAGAATTTGTGTTCTAGAATTGCTTGTTTCAGTACTGTCTGTTTCTTTCTTAGGCGTCCAGTAAAAGAAGTTACTTGGGGTCGTCTATGGTCTTGGTAGGTTTTACCAATGCAAAATGTCATCAGTCCAGAAGATTTTTTAGGAGGTGTAATTTTGATAAGAACCTCATTCCCCTGCATCTCTGGCCTTGATTGTTGCCTATATGTATAATTCAGGAATTAGATGCTGGATGTACTGTGGTTCTTCCATCTTCTAAAAGAGAGTTTTATGTTGATATATACATTTGAAGCAAAGTAACCAGGCATGGCTATGATGTTGATATTCCAAGATGGTTGAAAAGAAATTTGTGGCTCGGCCAAGTTTCTTCTGTTCTGTGCAATCTGTGCTCAATCTGTGCTTATGTAATGCGTCTATTAAATACATTTAGAATTTGTAGACGTAAACCTCTGTCGAAAATGGTTTATGGTTACACAGCTGCTAGTAGTTAATATCCTAATTTGGACTTACTATGCAGATATCTGCATCTTAAGTCTTCAAAAGTTTTTCATCTAGAAAAGTATATTGGTTGGGGCTCATGATGAGAAATAGTACTTCATTTGTATATCAACGTATATAATCTGTCCATCTCTCTGTTAGTGGGCATCTTCTGCAGCACAAGAATGAAGTGTTGCATTTGTGCATTTGGCAGGCTTCCGCTAGTCTTCTAATAGTGATCGCAATTTGTCTGCTATTAGCTGCTCTTATGCTTTTTTAATCAGCCGAGTTTTGTCGTGTATATGCCCATGCATCTTTGTAAAATGATCATGTATCTTTGCAACTGGCACGTACTCCCTGTTTTACTACTTGCGATTGAATGTTCTTATTTGTCCATTTATGTTCCAGATCAAACTAATCTTTGCTATGCTCCAATTGCTTTCAGCGGAGTATGAAAGAGGATGTGTTGAACATTATAGCTCCGCTTGTGACCAGACCCATTACACGGTGGCCCTTTTTCGTGTTTATGGGTGGGGCAATGTTCTGCTTGCTAGCCAGCAGCACATGCCACCTCCTATCGTGCCATTCTGAGCGCTTATCATACATCATGCTCAGGCTTGATTATGCCGGAATCGCAGCTCTTATAGCCACTTCATTTTACCCACCCGTATATTATTCGTTCATGTGCAATCCCTTCTTCTGCAACCTTTACATGGGATTCATAACCCTTTTAGGTATAGCCACTGTCTTGTTTTCCCTCTCGCCAGTCTTCCAGAACCCCGAGTTCCGCACAGTACGGGCATCACTCTTCTTCGGGATGGGATTCTCCGGAGTGGCGCCCATCCTCCACAAGCTCTTCTTGTTCTGGCACCACCCTGAGGCTCTCCACACTACTTGGTACGAGGCTCTGATGGGAACATTCTATGGCCTCGGAGCTCTTGTTTACGCAATGAGGATACCAGAGAGGTGGATGCCCGGAAAATTCGACATTGCAGGACATAGTCATCAACTCTTCCATGTATTGGTGGTGGCAGGCGCATATGCACACTATCGTGCAGGTTTGGTTTATCTGAGGTGGCGGGATCTGCAAGGATGTTAAACCCAGGGATGAGGAGATGGTGCATTAGTAAAAGAGGGGAACTCTGTATAAATTTGACTTTTGTCTATCATCTATCTGTAAAACTACGCAAAACTAAGGCAACATGTAAACCTGGGAGTTCCATTGTTTCAAGGAAGTAGAGCAAAGGGGGGAAAAAAAAAGGTAAGCACAATTAGTCTTCCATGCTGTATTTGGGTTATTGGTCCCCATATGAATGTGGCTGTTCTACCTGGCAAGAAATTGTATTTCTTCAGCATGTTAAAGAATTCATTCTTCCATGTGAACAACATTACTCTCTCTCTCTCTCTCTCTCTCATGCGCCGTCCATTTGCACATATGCACGAAGATTACCTGAATTAGCAACTCATAGCATGATACACCAGTATTGGAGCGAACGGCCCAGATGTTGTCAATTTAACATGTAGCGACTGAAAATTTAGAGGATGCTTGATGGTAATTTTCCTGATCTGCTGATATTGGCATTCCTCCTTGACTTTAAATGGATCCTCCAACTTCTCTTAGCTTGTTTCACAATGCTAGTTCCTCCGACAAGATGAACGGAGAAAACAAGCTGACATCAATGGTGAAAACCATCTGTGAGCAGTTTCAGAGCATTGAGTTGGAACGAGGAGCATTTTCCAAATCTTAAATTGGAGGGAAGTGGTTGAAGGGAGGGGGAGAGAAACCGATGGTCCTCCAGTGTATTTCGATAGTGCTCTGTCTGCCGGTCTGAAGCAGGTCCCAGTTTGTCACCGGTTAATGTAGGCCGTTGTCATGTCAGTTAGGCATGTGGATCTCATTCACCTGTCGCTGTTTGTCGTGGTGGGTTGGTTTCTTCGAGCACGTTTCCTCTTCTGATTTATGAAAACTTCTAGCTGACCGTGGATAGCGTGAAATCTCAATCGTTGAAAACGCGGGCATCGAGTGGGCGTGATATTATCCAACCGCTGTCGTCATTCCATGCAAAAGTCTCTCCTTGTTCCCTCCACTTGAGGAGCTTTTCTATTGTTGGCGTGTGCGAATGAGCGGTGTCCTTTGGGACAATTTGCAATTCATATATCTGGATCGACCCTTTCGATTTAGTCCACATTTGCGGGGTTTGTAGATGGTTTCTAGAGAAGATACTTGCACCAGTTAGCGACGGAGGTGCATTTCAAAATAATTTTTTAGATTCACTGAGGTTCTCCTATTTTGCTCATCCTTAAAAGATGCATGAAATTGAAACGATCTTTGCAAATTCCCCGTGAAAGCGCCATAATGAGTAGGGGTGTCAAAATCGAACTGACCTGCTAACCGAACCGAACCGAATCGAATCGAAAATTTCGTGCATTTAGGCTCGGTTTTGTTTTTCATTCAAATAATTGAAAAATAACTATTTTTTTTTTTAATTTGGTTCGATTAATTGAATTGCATTTAAAATCTCCAAAATAACCATTTTGCATTTTTTTCTCGTAATCTTTCTTTTCTTTTCTTTTCTTTTGTCCTTTTTTGGGACATAGGCTGGTGGGGTCGTGGGACGTGAGGGCCACGAGGCCCTTGTCGGTAGTGGGCAAGAGGTTGTGGCCCCTCGCTAGTCAAATATGGCATTGTGAACCCTTGATGACTCCATGTCTAGCGAGACGAGAGCGTGGCAACCCTCGGCTAGCGAGGGTTTCCAGCCCTTGCCTAGGGTTGACAGGGTTGCTGGCCCTCAATCGACGGTCGGCGGAATCGTCGGCTTTCAATAAAAAGAAAAAGAAAAAAGAAAAATCGGAAGGTAAATTGAATCGAACCAAACTAAATTGTATTTTTAGTTAGGTTCATATTCAATTTAGGTAGAAATTTGCTTCGATTCAAACTTACACTCTAATGATTCAATTCAGTTCGATTTAGTCGGTAATTGAATCGAATTGAATTATTGTCGCCCCTAAATGAGTCAGTTGCAGCACAACCGAAAAGCTCACGGCACAAAAGCTCAAATCAAGCCCACGAGAGCAAGAGTTCGGCACAATGAAAGAAAGGGAATGGTTAGACAAAATAAGCTTAAAATGAGTCAGTCTTGGTTGAGTGTGCTCGTTCTTCTTCATGGTTAAGACATTTTTTTTCTTTAATAATTATGATGGTCAAAGACGTCACTTCATGCTTGGAGACTTGTTCCTCAAGTTTTTGGACGGCTCCCGATGCAAACCCCACACGCTAGAAGTGGCCACATAAAACCTGGGTTTGATCGATCGAACTTTAATTAGGATATGATGTGATATAGTGAGATGCCAAATCCTCCTTATAATAAAGATCGACATATCTAATCCTGTTATAAATAAAATGAGTATTCAATTAAATTGTAAAACTAAAAATTAGAAAATTCAATTAATTGAAATCTAAGGAAAAACTCTACATGTTCAAGGCCCCCAATGGATTATAGCGTCGTGGCGGAGTTCAGTTTCTGTCCACAATGACAGGCGGAGCCACAGTTACAGCCAGCAGTGTTTGGCAAATTCCTGTTTCTATCCAGAACAACAAGCTGAGCCCCAGTTCCAGCCACCAATGTTTGAGGTGGTGCAAGCATTGCTTCGATTAGTTTAGCATGAGGATGAGCAAGAAAACTTTTTTTTGAGGGCATCTCAAAGACCCAGTGATGCAGATGCCTAGAAGAAAACATCCGATTGGATCCATTTTATCCAGACATATCCAGCTTTGTCCGGTCCAGAGGACGTCCCCAAACAAATTATCCGATCCGAACTCAAATCCGGACTACCAAACACAACCTTAATATCTTAATTCCACTTTCAAGACTTTTTCTCCGTGTTTTGGACATGTTCCCAACATTTGGGACGTGCTCTTCATGTGTACCAATTCGTTTCCGCCACGCTTCTCACCACATCGCTGCTACATTTTAGGGATAATATTTGACTGATTTGCTGCCAACCAACACCATTCTCGCACATGCCAATGCTCTTGTTGGGCAAAACCATGCCAATCGCAATCCGATCGGCATAATTTGCTCGATATCACCTAATTATAAAGTCGATATCTCACTTAATATTTGACTGATTTGGTGCCGTCCAACACGCCGTGCCAATCGCAATCCGATCGGCATAATTTGCTCGATATCACCTAATTATAAAGTCGATATCTCACTTAATATTTGACTGATTTGGTGCCAACCAACACCAGTCTCACACATGCCAATGCTCTTGTTGGACAAAACTATGCCAATCACAATCCGGTGGGCATAATTTGCTTGAAATCACCTAATTATAATGTCGATATCTCACTTAATATGGCTGTTCTCTTATAAAAAAAAAAATTAGTGTCTCTCAAAATTGCCATCATCTATTTTGGCTGCTTTTTGGCACCAATAAAAGGACGGATGAAAATCCTATATCATGCATGGTGCTCCCCTATGATGCATTAGCATATTTCAACCGTTCATGAGAATCTCATTCTCATTCATTAATGGCTGAAATTTGTTGAGACATCAAAGGAGACACCGTACGCTGGTCAGGATCCACGTCCTAACCGGGCATTAGGTCCCGGTGCAAAATCCTTGTGACTAGGCAAATGCTAGGAATAGTGATTGGTTGGGTCAATATGTTGTAGATTGAGAGCATAACAATCAACATTTTAATTATTGATCAAGAATTGCACTGTTGAGTGCCTAAGTGTCTTACCTTAGTTCTTTGTGGGAACCATTTAGCTTTGTTCGCTTTCCTTCAACCTCCATCTACGGTTGATTCAAGCTTCCAAACGGTGAATAGTTCCGACCGTAACTTTCTTACAGCCAGTATTAGAAGGTTGAATTGGGCTTTTCGAGAAACTATTAGAAGGTTGGAGCGGTCTAGCACGAACCCGAGACTTAAGATCTAGTAGTTCCATTCGTCTCGGTGTTAAAAAGTTCGACAAAGGCTGCAAGATAAGGTCATTCTAATCCTCAAATATCCTCTTTGGAATAAGTCGTCCTAATGTCGAAATAGCGGAAGAAATTTCATGTTTACTTAAGTCGTTTATAATGCTCCAACGTTCTTGCTGTTGTACGATGTCGCGGTACCAAAAGGAATTTCGCTTCCTTCAATAGTTTCTATTCCGTTACTCTGCTTGTGTTACTACTCAAATTCGAAATCCCTTATTATTCGAGCCTACCCGACCCCGAGGACGCAATATTAAAGGGATCGAACTCAAGTATATGGGCGAATTGCGCTGATGCGATGTTCAATTTTGAAACACGAACACGTCACGCGTAAACATGTCATGTGATGTTCAAATTTCACGTCACACGTTATTTATGTTTTATATTACATGTCGCTTTCAGTTACCACTTTATCTAACATGTCATTCGCGGATGACTGCCACATCATCTCACATGTCATTGGTATGTTTTGCCATGTCATCATACATGCCATTTGTAGATGTCATGTGCGATCGTTATGTCATCGTTCATGTCATTCAGACATGTAATGTCTAACTACCGCGTCATTTCATAAGCGATTCTTGGATATCCTATTCCATTGCCAAACATCATCTCACATGTTGTTTTTACATCATCACATGTGTCATTTCTTCATGTCTCATTCAATTGCCATGTCTATCGTGCATGTCATTTGCCCAAGTCACATTCAATTGCCACGCGATCTCGTATGTCTATTCAATTATCATGTACTAACTGTTGGAATTTTATTTCAACTTTTATTATTTTATTTTGTTTTATAAAATTCCTATTGGGCTATAATCAATTATTTTATATTCGAGACAATGCATGATAGCCCGTTAATATTTGGGTGATCATTTATTGGGTTTTGCGCATGTCGTTTTCATTATTAATGTGGATTGGATGGCATAAGGTGTAGGCTTAAGTGTTGACGTAAGCCCGTGATGGAAGGGCCCGTCACTATTATATTACCAGTGCTAGGTCCCCTCTCCCACTTAAAAAAAAAATAACGACAGTTCCATCGGCCGTCGCGTGAGGAGGGAGAGGAAGACCTAGGGCAGGGTTTTCTCGTTTCTCGCAAATCTTGCTTCCACGTCGCATCGTATTGTAGATCTCGGCTTCCGCGTATAATTTCGAGATCATGGCACAAACAGGTACGTGTTTATTTATTGTAATTCCTTGACCTAAATCGATTACGGTGATCCTGAATTGCGATTGATTGTCTAATATGTGGTATCAGAGCGTACGTATTTCGATTTAGGATCAATTTATGTTTGGTTGTGATCTACGTTCTTGAATTTCTTGAGTTTTGGGTAAATCGAATTTAGGGTTTTTCTGGTCTGTGACAAAAACGCCGATTCCGGACAAATTTTGGTGAATCGCGGGACGGCTTCGAACCGGTAGGGTCGCCTCGCCATGGGGAATGAAAGCCCCAAGGTATCTCGGCATTTGGTTGATCGCCGGAGACAAATTTGGTGATGGAAGTTCGCGGTTAGGGTTTTGTGTCTCGGCGCTTTTCGCTTGATTTTGGGCAAAATCCTTCATCGTTTTCGTTGATTCTTGGACCTATGTGGTTGCGTCATCGTAATGTACAAAACCCGCTATTAATTTTGGTTTATTGTGGGCTTTCGGAGAAGAATCGACGGTGAAACGAGCGGCGGAATTCGGAGGAGCGCGAAATTGCGTCCGTTCGTGTGAAGAAGAAAGGGTGCGTGTGCCACACGCGCCCATGGGGCTCAGGCGCGTGTCTGACACGCGCCCTGGCATGCCTGGCACACGCTCAGGGCTAATTTCCCTTTTTGCCCCTGCAGTTTTGTCTTTTTCTGCAGTTTTGTCTTTTTCTGCCGTTTTGTCTTTTTCTGCAGTTTTGTCTTTTCCCTAAATTTTTTTTTCAAAAATAAAAATAAAGATAAAATAAATTATTTTTCTAATGATCACTTTTAAAGTGACATCGGAGAGCGATTATACCTTCTTTAAAGGTGACAAATTAAAATATAAACATATGTGCGTTAGTAAATTATTAATTGTTTAAATACCGTTGTCCGTTGTTTTAGTGACTGTTACAACAAAGTTATTTTGATTAATGAGAGTAAGCATGTGGGGTCACTTTATATTTGTGCTGTGAGTGTTTGGCTGCCAAACTAGCTCATTTGCAGTGACAAATGGGGTACCTTGCGGGCATGTGCATTCAGGGTGAGTCGTTTTGGATTTGTGCTTTGGTTGCTTGGTTGCCAAAGTGGCCCTGCCAGAGTGACAGCTAAATTTTTCTCGCAATCGCATGTGTTCTCAATAAGTGAGAGGTTTCACATTTGTGCTTTGGGTGTTTGGCCGCCAAAGCAGCTCACTTGAAGTGATAGGTAAGATTTTCTCGGACTTGTTGAGGGTATTTGAGAGTCTTGACTGTGCTAGTGTGTGGTCCTTCTGCCCAAAGGTGTTGGATTTTCTGCATTTGGTGCTGTATGAGATTTTCTCGTTGATAGTCTATGTTACTGACTATTGTATTTTGCTTACTTATTAATTGTTGCATTATATTTTCAGTCACTCTTGCTTTGAACAACGGTGGTGTTGGTGCTGTTGAGGTCCTGAATGGATCGAATTATAAGAAGTGGAAGGATGATCTTCTGTATGCCCTAGGATATGTTAATTTGGATCTTGCATTGCGTGTAGATCGTCCCGCTCCACTTACGGAGGCTAGTACTCCCGTACAAATGGAGCATTTTGCTAAGTGGGAGCACTCAAATTATATGAGCCTTCTAGCCATGAGGAGATCTATCTCAGAACACTTGCTGAGCGGTTTACCCGAGACTGCTACTGCTAGAGAGTTGCTCACGGCTCTGGGGGAAAGGTACCTGGTACCCGATATGGCTGAATCAAGTGTTCTTCTGAAGAAGTTGACGAGTATGTCTTATGATAATGTGGGAGGTGTGAAAGATTATATTCTACAAATGGTCCATATCCAGTCTAAGCTCAAAACCCTTGAGATTCCTTTCCTAGATAAGTTCATTATTCTCCATGCTCTCAATTCCTTGCCTCCAAATTTCTCTAAAATCAAAACTGCTTTCATTTCCCAAAACGAGAGTTGGTCTGTAAATGATCTGATTAGTAAGTGTATGGCGGAGGAGGAGAAGCTTAAAAGGGAGAAGAGTGAGAGTGCTTTTCTTGTGTCTGCCCCTAGACCTGTCTATGGTAAGAGTAAGAATGCTACTAAGCATTTTCACCCCGGTGCTTCTAAGAATGTTAAGGGCTTCAAAAGGCATGGTCATGATCAGAGTGGTGGAGGTCCTAAAGATGCTTTTAAGAGAGATGTCAAGTGTTTCTACTGTCAAAAGACTAGTCATCTAAAGAAAGATTGTTTCAAGTTAAAGGCTCGTCAAGAGCAAAATAAATCTGGAGGTAACTCATTAGCCTATGTTTGTTTCGAATCCAATTTAGTTGATGTTTCACCTAACTCCTGGTGGATTGATAATGGTGCTTCTGTACATGTTACTATGACATTGCAGAGGTTCGGGAGCGTAAGGAAACCAAGTGAGACGAAGTCGAAGCTTAAAGTAGGAAATGATCTCGAAGTTAAAGTGGAGTCAATAGGAGTTGTTAGGCTTATGTTAGAGTCGAGTCATGTAATCATTTTGAGAGATGTTTTTTATGTTCCTAGTTTTAGGCGAAATTTGATTTCTATTTCTACTTTAAACACTAGTGGATATTCTTTTCTTTTTCAAAGTGGCTCAGTTTAGTTGTCCTTGAACTCTCAACTTGTTGGCTCCGGTATTCTAAATAATGAATTATATCAGCTTGTTCTTTCTCCTAATCTATATCAAAGTTTTGCTGTTGAGTCTAGTGTTTCTAAGAGATTCTTGTGTCCTGAAAATTCTTGTCTCCAATGGCATAAACGTTTAGGTCACATATCAAGAGAGAGAATTCAAAGGTTAGTCAAAAATAACATTTTACCTTCACTTGATTTTGGTGACATGGAGACTTGTGTTGCCTGCATTAGAGGCAAATTTACAAAATCTAAAAAGAAAGGGTCTACTCGTAGCTCAGAGCTTCTAGAAATCATTCACACTGATATCTCAGGACCTTATCCTACTATCTTATGTGGACATAAGTATTTTATTACATTCATAGACGATTTCTCTCGATATGGCTATCTTTATTTCATTAAAGAGAAGTCAAAAGCTCTCGAAAAATTCAAACTTTTTAAAAATGAGGTTGAGAAGCAGTTAGAGAAGGTCATTAAGGTAGTAAGGTCTGAACGTGGAGGTGAGTACTATGGTAGACATGAGGGGTCCGGGCAGCAAATGGGACCGTTTGCCAAGTACTTGCAGGAACGTGGGATTGTTCCACAGTATACCATGCCTTATACGCCTGAACAGAATGGTGTGGCTGAAAGGCGGAATCGCACCCTTATGGACATGATGAGAAGCATGATGAGTAAGTCTAACCTACCAAGTTTTTTGTGGGGTGAAGCGCTTAGAACTGCCTTGTATATCCTTAACCGTGTTCCTTCTAAATCTGTGCCTAAAACACCTTTTGAGATGTGGACTGGTCGTAAACCTAGTCTTAGACATTTTCGTGTGTGGGGGTGTCCTGCTGAGGTGAAAATTTTTAATCCCATAATGAGTAAAATTGATTCAAAGACTACTCGTTGCTTTTTCATTGGGTATTCTGATAGGTCTAAAGGGTACAGATTTTATTGTCCCAGTCGTGGGAGGATGGTGATAGACTCCGCAAATGCTAAATTCTTGGAGTTTGATGTTGCTGATGCTGTTAGTGCTGATGTTGATGTTACTGATACTTCTGAGCAGAACGAGAGGGTGTTATTTCCTTCCATTGTCCCACGTATTGATGCATTTACTATGCCCGATGACATCGTTGTTGAACATCCTGTTATTGATGGTACTTCAGCACAAGCTGGGCCTTCTTCTCAGGATACTTCACATGAGGTTCCTGTTAGGAGGTCTGTCAGACAGAGGAGACCAACTATTAGTGATGATTATGTTGTTTATCTTGGGGAGTCTGATACTATTTTAACAGATCCCGTGAGTTATCAAGAGGCTGTTGCTAGTTCCCATGTAGATAAGTGGCTTGAGACTATGAGAGATGAAATGCATTCGATGTCATAAAATGGTGTATGGGAGCTTGTGAATTTACCCGATGGTCATCGACTAGTTGGGTGTAAATGGGTGTTCAAAACAAAGCGGGATGCCAATGGAAAAGTTGATCGCTATAAGGTGAGGTTAGTAGCAAAAGGTTTTACCCAGCAGCCATGTATTGATTATATTGAGACATTTTCTCCTGTTTCTTCCAAGGATGCTTTTCGCATTATTATGGCCTTGGTTGCACATTATGATCTTGAGCTTCATCAGATGGATGTTAAGACTTCTTTTCTGAATGGTAGTTTGGATGAGAATGTGTATATGATGCAACCAGAAGGTTTTGAAGAGACTAGTAAGGAGAACATGGCTTGTAAACTCAAGAAGTCTATTTATGGTTTGAAGCAGGCTTCTCGTCAGTGGTATTTGAAATTTGAAGAGGTAGTGACTTCTATGGGTTTTGTTGAAAATAAGGTGGACCATTGCATCTACCTGAAGACCAGTGGGAGAAGGTATATTTTTCTGGTCTTGTATGTTGATGACATCCTCCTTGCTAGTAGTGATGTTAATTTGCTGCATGAAACTAAAGTAATGTTGACAAGGTCTTTCGATATGAAGGATCTTGGGGAGGCGTCTTTTGTTCTCGGGATAGACATACATCGAGATAGATCTCGTGGGTTGTTAGGACTCTCGTAGAGAGCATACATTGATCGCGTGCTTAAGCGTTTTGAGATGGAGAGTTGTAAGCACAGTGTTGCGCCAGTACAGAAAGGAGATAAATTTAGTAAAAGTCAGTGTCCCAAGAATGACTTTGAGAAAAAGTCAATGGAGAATGTACCTTATGCTAGTGCCGTCGGCAGTTTAATGTATGCATAAGTATGCACTAGGCCGGACATTGCTTTTGCAGTGAGTGTTCTTGGCAGATATCAGTCTAATCCAGGTCCAGATCACTGGGTGGCTGCCAAGAAGGTTATGAGGTACTTGAAAGGGACACGAGATTATATGCTTGTGTACAAGCGGTCAGATAATCTTGAAGTAGTTGGTTTTTCTGACTCTGATTTTGGGACATTTCCGGATGACAGAAAATCTACTTCGGGATTTATTTTCATGATGGCTGGAGGTGCAGTTTCTTGGAAGAGTGTGAAACAAACTCTGACTGCTTCCTCTACTATGCAAGCAGAGTTTGTAGCATGTTATGGGGCAGTAATGCAAGCGGTTTGGTTGAGAAATTTTATTTTAGGGCTTGTGATTGTTGATTCTATATGTAGACCATTGAAGATATATTGTGACAACAGTGCAGCTGTATCATTTTCGAAGAATAATAAGAGTTCAAGTGGTTCGAAGCATATAGAGATTAAATATTTCGCAGTCAGGGATTTTGTGAAGAAAGGGGATGTTGAGATTGAGCATATCCGCACTGATGTGATGATTGCAGATCCTTTAACCAAGGAGTTACCACCTGGGATTTTTCGGGCTCATGTAGCCAATATGGGGGTGGTAGAGTCTTTTGATGTACTTGGTTAATGGGAGTCTGTGTTGTCTTATTTTATGATACAGTTATTTGTTGTTTTTGATTGAGACATGTGATTGTTTCAGTATTTATATATGATGATCATCAGTTATTTATATTTGTTATTGTATTACATGTGCACATGATTGAGAGATTCAGGATCCGGTGTTTATCTTGAGCATGACGGTTATGTCAAATTTGTATGTCTCTGATGACACCATAAAAGTTCTCGCGAGGTTATGTTTTGAGACATGCGGGGCATTAGTGCCAATTGTTTTCATCCGGTTTCTTTGAAGCATTAAGGTTACGGATGGGTACTCTGATTTCTCTGAGGTATTTAGGTTATAGAGAGTTTTCTCTTACTTCAGTGAAATATAAAGGTTACAGAGGGATTTTCCTGACTTCTATGAAGTATCAAGGTTACAGGAAAATGGTAAAGGACCGACTGAAAGATAACATCATTGAGATCACCATTCAGGGATGTTATTTTCAGCTACACTGCCACATTGACCCATTGACGTTAGAGTTGCTAGTGCTTGTGATCGTAGTTGTCCAATATCGTTTAATGATGTGACGATGGCTATGATTTGGTATTAGTAATTTTGATGGTTGGGGTTGTTTTGAGATGTTGTCTCGAATATTGTATTTTTATTACGGTTATATTTGTGTACAGCCTGAGAATCATTTTGAAAATAAAATTTTTTAAAAACTTTTGTAATTAATCATAGCCCAAGTGGGAGAATGTTGGAATTTTATTTTAACTTTTATTATTTTATTTTGTTTTATAAAATTCCTATTGGGCTATAATCAATTATTTTGTATTCGAGACAATGCATGATAGCCCGTTAATATTTGGGTGATCATTTATTGGGTTTTGCGCATGTCGTTTTCATTATTAATGTGGATTGGACGACATAAGGTGTAGGCTTAAGTGTTGACGTAAGCCCGTGATGGAAGGGCCCGTCACTATTATATTACCAGCGCTAGATCCCCTCTCCCACTTAAAAAAAAAAATAACGACAGTTCCATCAGCCGTCGCGTGAGGAGGGAGAGGAAGACCTAGGGCACGGTTTTCTCGTCTCTCGCAGATCTTGCTTCCACGTCGCATCGTATTGTAGATCTCGGCTTCCGCGTATAATTTCGAGATCATGGCACAAACAGGTACGTATTTATTTATCGTAATTCCTCGGCCTAAATCGATTACGGTGATCCTGAATTGTGATTGATTGTCTAATATATACATACATATCATATTCTAGAAAGTATATATTTGATTTGCACATCATTCTTTCGTATTCGATATTTGCGTATCATCTGTACATGTTGCATTCCATTTGCCGCATATAACTCGTGCATTTGATATTCTGTCACCGCATGTCATTTACATGTGTCGCATTCGATCATGGCCATGCCATTCATACACGTAAACATTTGATATTTGCATGTCATTCATATGTGCCGTATGCGATCACTGCCACGCCATTCATACGTGTAAAAAATTGATGTCTACGTGCCATTAATAACTGTCATGTGCAATCACCGCATGTCATCCGTACATATCATATTTGATCATTGCATGTCAATTCAAACATGCCATATTCGTGCATATCATATAACATATTCGATTCATCATCTGTCACTTGTACACGTCCAATTCAATTTCCGCATTTCATATGTACATGTAATATTCGAATTTCGAATGTCATCTAATCGTGTCACATTCAATTATTACGTGTCACTCACACACGTCGCATTCGATATCGTGCATTTGAAATACATAGTCACGCCCCAATGGGGTCACTTTCAAGATACATGAAGAGGCAATCTTCCAGGTTCGATTTTCAACTTCTTTAAAATAAATGAAGGAAATTTATGATAAATAAGAATTAGGGCTTGATCAAAGAGTTATGGTATCGGAATGACATTGTGAGATGCTAATCCATCTCCCCGAGTAACTAAACCTGCCGACGGACCTCAGCCTCCGGTTACCGAATTGACCAGTCACCTGGCCTGGCACATTTCATCTGGATCGTTTGTTTCTATGTAACTTTACATAGGCAATCCAAGTGTCAATTGATCTGGGTTAATGGAAAATCATTAGTGGCGTCTGCTCTTCGCTTTTTCACAATTGAAAGTATCTCATTTTGTAGTTGATTCGAATCGAGGGTTAGGAAAGACCTAAGAATCGAGGCACCATTCCGGATTCGCAAAACAGAGGTGCTAACAATTGACTCTTCATCCATTATAACATAAAAGGACTAGTCAACCAAACGGGAAGATCTAGAATTTAGAAGATCATATGTCTTTGGTTAACTAATTGACCGACTTGAAGTTTTACCATAACATTCCTCTAGTTTGGGGTTCTGGGCCACCGGGGTTATTTGTTTTCTACTCTTGGTTGGGGGTAGGCTCGGGTGGTGACCTGGGACGGGGATCATCCAAAGCACGTTAGCATGACGTGCATTAGTAAGGCAACAACCACATATACGATTTAGTGAGCCTTCACTTAAATCTGCATTTCCCTAATATAGGTAGGGGCGAGCAGAATGGATCGAATGGACTGGGAACTGCCCAGACCGAACCAAATAACACGGTTCGGTCCGAATACCCGTGAAATTGATCAGATTCCCGATTCAACAAAATTGGAACCGGCAACTGGTGATTTTCAATCCGGTTCCTTGTTCTAGGGGTGAAATTGCTTGCGCGTATCGGACATATTTTTTTTATTTCTTAAAATTCTTTAAAAAAACCATTTGAACTCTTAATTATTAAGGGTGCTTCTACATATGGTTACGGAATGAAAGTGACTCGATTTGGGCCTTTCTCAAGTATGAAACCATGCAAAGATGGTGGACTATAAGCAAGCAAGGTCATGCTTACACAATTTTGAAAGCCTCTTTTGAAGGAGTATGATTTTTTTTTTTCGCAAGTAAGGAGAAGTGACATTCAACCTTGCCTTGATTGACATTGTTGTCGTGATGCAAAAGAGTGCATCCACTTTAACTATAGCAGAATATTAAAAAAAATGTGTGAATATGTATTTCATGCACATGCGATCAGTTCCACTAAACCGCTCGGGGATTCACCGATCGGTCCGTTACGGTCCCCAGTTCTGAATACTGGGAACCGATTCTCGGCTCAGGGGTGAGAACGGGAGCATCTGGGAAGAGGTCGCCCATAAAATCTGCATTTATCGATTCCTGAGTCCAAAGTGCACAAACGATCTGGCCTCTGGATTAATTCCGGCGTGGTTTAAAAGAGAAAATTTCACCGATGAAAAAGTATAAGAGATCATAAAACTCAGAGGCGGACCCCAAACTTCAATTACGCCGCCGGATCGATGCATTTAGGTGGAGAAAAACCTGAGGACAATGTACGATCTTCCATTTGAGACGAAATGAAGTTATGTGAAGATCAACCACAAGAGTAGTGGGAGAAAACAACACAGGAGGAAAAGGCTAAAGAATTCATTTTTGCTCCCTGTGGACTAATGCTAGTTTTTTTTTTCTTTTTTTAAGGTCGGAGACTAATGCTAGTTGAACGTGTAAGTTTATATCTAGAAAGTAATCGAAAAGCTAGAGATGGAAATAATAGAGAGAGATTCAAACAATGATTTTTTGCAAAAAGGTTAGGAAGAACTAATTTGCACGAAATAAAATAGGATAATTGGGAAAGGAGAGTTTGACTGGAGTAAAGCATTCAATTAAATACATTTCTTTTCGACTAGGTATGTTCTCCTTAGTAACCAATTGGAAAAAAAAAATAATGAATGAGTTACAAACAGGTTTGACATTCACATGAAAATTTAACTCCGCATTTTGCCCGTCTTTCATTTCCTCTCGAGATTAAAATGCTCCTATCATTATGATTTTTCATTAGTTATCCTCATTTTGATTTAATCACGAAAAAGAAAATGATGTTTTTGGTCATTATTAATGGTTTCCATTTTGCTTGACATCATTTTCCTCTAGTAGTTATAAACACAAATAATGAAAATATTTCGTAAAAATTACAAAAAAAAAGCCATAAATTTGTTGCACTTGTACCAATTCAATCATAAACCTTTCAATTTGATCAATTTTTTTGATCGAAATAAGCATTCCAAATACTAATTAAGATAGTTCTTACAATAAGTGCCCAAAAAGAGGGGGTGCCAAAACAAGTAAGTCCCAAAAAGTTTTGGAGTGATTAACAAACCAATTACTAGAGACATAATCCAATTGATGTGCTATGGCAACACAATCGGTTATAGAATTTGCTAAACTGTTGCAATGGGCCAAAGTAATGTTTGTGAATTGGGCCATAAGGGCCCGAATGTTCACTGAGCAAGCCTCAGTCTTCCATCAAAAAGGGAAAAATTGCCAAAAAAGTCATAAACCTATTGCATTTTTGTCGATTCAATCCTAAACTTTTAATTTTGCTGATTTAGTCCTAAACCTTTTCATATTTTGCTGATTTAATCCTAAACCTTTTCACTTTTTTGTAATACAATCTTTCGGGATTCTTAGTCAGCATCGGCCATCTTGCGTGGCTAGTCTGGTGCTAACGTGGACGTTGGGAAATGAAAACAACAATGTTTTTTTTGGGCAAATTAACCGAATGAACATGCTCACAAAATCAGAGAGCTTGAATATCAGAACCCTAAAGCACTCCTCAACACTAAATCCTTTGACCACTTGACGACGAATGACAGGTGACGGCTGTTGAAAGCAGCTCGCGACAAACCTCATCGACAACGCAAAGGGGGATTTTCGTGAGCAGCTTGCGACAAACCTCAACAATGACCACTTGGTGGAGAGGACATCGTAAGCAGCTCGTGATGAACCTCGACGACGATGACTTAGCGGAGAGGACTAGGCACGGTGGCATGGTTCGTCGAGATCCGATTCACCCATTCCCAACACTAAGCCGATTCGATTTGGAGGGTTTTGGGCGAACATTGGCATAAAGTATGCTTCCTTTTGGACTCTTCACTTTACGTTGAGTAGCGAAGTGGAAGTGAACAAAGTTGGGGAATGAGTAGAGGTGAGGGAGCTGTGGAATTGGTATTTCAACTTAGCGGTCCAAGGGATGATGGGGAATTGGTCGAAGAAGGAAGTTTCACAGTGCATGAGATCGTTAGGATGGCACAAAGTGAAGAAGCTTAGTGCTTGTGGTTGGAGTCCAGTTAGGATCCCCACACGGTTTTCCCTCTATATAGCAATTTATGGGTAAGATTTCTCATATAAAGCGAGTCATTATTCCCAGTTAGCATAAAGGTGTGATTCCTTTTGGACTCTTCACTTTGCAATGCATTCCGGAATGAGGCTGCTTTGAGAAATTGAGCTTATGTTATTCCTCATTGTGAAACTTTGAAATGAAGAATTGCATGATCATTGCTCCGTGTATATTCAACCCGTTCGATGAGATAACTAAGAGAAAATGTGTGATAGATCATAGTTTTTTTTTTATCTAATTTTGACAAGGCGAATCTCAAGGGAAAACTTTTTTGTTGCCAAGTTTCGCCCACACCCTAAATTTTTTTTTAATTGCTATAAATTAACTGGGAAAAATGACTTTTTTTCTTTTACAAAAAAAGAACTTTTATGGACCATCCCTTTTGTTATAGGCTTTTCTTATAGATGTGAGGGATAAAGTTCTCTTTAAACTTGAATATTTTGGAAATACAAGGAAATAAATCCTACATAAGTCATCTTAGGATTTCATGGTCTTGGTTGCTTGTTGCTGCTCTCTTTGCCTCCTTCAAAAGGTATATTTACATAAATTCGAGAAACTAATCATTGGTGGTTGAGTAACTATTCCTAATGCGGTCGATTTTTCCTTGTCATCTTATAGTTTCTTTTCTACTGATAATCTGAAAGGAAGTTGTCTTTGAATAGGGAAGACTAATGCCATATACTTCGGATGATAAGTGCAATGTTGCCACTTTTATTGTCTATGCCTTCATGTGGACCCTCCATTATATACATTCTCCTTTTGTATAGGGTCAATATGAGTGGCACATCAACATTGGTTCATCTTTTTCATGATGGAAAATTTGTGTGATGCCCAATGGTTGAGTATGTTTGGGGGGGAAGATGGATCTAGTATATATAGATATGAACTCAATGAGTTATAAAAGTTTCATCATGGACATCGAGAATGGGGCAAATGGTAAATTTGTAAAGCTTTATTTTAAGTATCCTAAAAAGTCTTTGGAAGATGGTTTGAGATTTATATTTGATGATAGTACTCTTGTCGATCTACTTTTCCATTATTTGCATCGGGAGTGCTTAGAGGTTCATGGAGAATATTTTGACGATGAGATAGATGAAAGTGCTGGTCATGGTGAGGGTGGTGAGGGTACTGGAACGGGTGCTGATAAGGGTTTTATCTAGGGTAAGGGCATTGGTGATGGTACCGGCAAAGCTATTGCTTGTGAGGGTGAAGAAATTGGTTTAGATAGCGAACACTTAGACTTCTTAATTGATGTAAAGTTCTTAACTAATGATAAGTATAAGGATAATAAGAATCTTGTAGAAGGTAGAAACAATATTATGGAATTCCACAAGAGGGCCACAAAAGGTTGGATTCAAGTAGAACTACTTACGAAAGTAGATCATCTATTCCCCGACGATCTGATAAGGTTATTGTTGAAGTCGACTACCAAATAGATTATTATGAAATAGATGGAGATGAGAGTTTGGATTCAAATGTATAGGAAGAATATATCGATGTGATAAAAAGGAAAAACAAGTTTTTAAGTTATGATTCTAACTGTGTAACTTCCTTTTTTTTTACTACGTTTATAAAGTTTGATGATGGTAGGCAATTTAAAAATGCTCTCAAAAAGTATTTTGTGGCTAAGCGTATGGAGATAAAGTTTATGAAGAATAAAAAAAAATTGTTTGAGTTAAATGTGCTAATGAGAATTATTGTTGCGACCCTAAGAATTTTTTCGATCGGGTTAACGGATTATTAGGTTTATTAGATGAATTAACCTAATACGGACCCTCCCAAGTCCTATCAAATCGCAAATTTGGTTTTTGTTCAAATGGTTTTAAATTTTGGAGCCGCCACTAATCATTTTTGGTAGGTTGATTAGATACCTAAGTAAATTAGCGGGAGGACTAAATTACTTCTACGACCTAGAGATTATGAGTTCGGGGACTTGGTTACACTAGTTAATTAAAACTAATGCCCTTTTGGTACCTTAATTTCATGGATATCCTAATTTGGCAACTCAAGCTTGGTTTATTCCTAAGACTCTAGTGAGGCGTTCTCTTTTTGTATTTTCATTTTTTAGATAGGATGCATGGGTGGTATTTTGTTTTATTTTCAAAGTGTTAAAAATTCCTTAAAGTCGAAAGAGGGAGTGTGTTAACGACTTCTGTGCAGTGTTACAGTCTACTCACTTTGGGGTCTAGTGATTCAAAAATTAAACGGCAGGAAGTCAATAACAGTAAATAAAAATCTCCAATAGATGGCCCAGCCTTGGCTTGACTATCCCCTTTGGGGTTTGATGGTGCAAGAATTAAATTGCGGGAATTTAAATAACGGTAAGTAAAAACATCCAATGGGCGGTCTAGCATTGGCTTGGCTCTTCCCTTTGGGGTTTGATGGTGCATGAATTTAAATTACAGTAAGTAAAAACCTCTAATGGGCGGCCTAGTATTGGCTTGGCTCTTCCCTTTAGGGTTTAATGGTGCATGAATTTAAATTGTAGTAAGTAAAAACCTCCAATGGGCGGCCTAGCATTGGCTTAACTCTTCCCTTTGGAGTTTGATGGTGCAGGAATTTAAATTGGAGGAAATAAACAACCTCCAGTGGATACGCTTTGCCTCTCCATTCTAGAGTTTTAGTTCTTTAAAATAAAATACAACAAATTGTTTCAATAATTTAAACTAAAATCCGTTGACGGGTTGGTTACAAATTTGATGGGTACCTTGGAATTTGTTTGGGCTCACTTTGCATATCCATGGAATTTATCGTTGATACGGAGTTGTCCATTTTTTTTTACCTATCATAAAATATGGGGAAAAGGGAGATGGAGAAAGTGTATACAATTTGTGCTAATTTGAGACTAAAACCACAAATAAATGAATAAATAAAAACACTTAGCTCGAATTTGCTTGCTCGTTGACGAGGATGAACTCTTGATTTATGTTGATCGATGAAGGAATTGGTGATGATAACTCCTAACTTTAAACTCCCACCATCTTCAAAATTTTCTCTCTCTTTTTGGTATTTTCTTTCTCTCCAATTTTTCTTCAATCTCCAAAAACCCTATCAAACATCCAAAATTTTCTCTCTCCAAAAAAATCCCCTCTCAAGCTCACTTCTTCCTCCTTTTATAACCACTCATCTATCTCCCATTCTAATTTATCCACTAACTCTTCTTCCTTTTCATCTTCCCTTCTCCATCTCTATCTCACATTCTAATCTCTCCAATAACTCTTCTTCATCTTCATCTTCATCTTCTCTTCTTCATATTTATCTTCCATTCTACTAACTCTTCTTCATCTCCATCTTCCCTTCTCTACTCTCATCTCTCTTCTCCATCTCCTCTTCTCCATCTTCCCATCTTCATCTCCTCTTCTCCATCTTCATTTATCTATTCTAATTTCTCCATTAACTCTTCTTTTTGTTATTTACAAAATAATCCCTCAAGTGTTACGTATTTGTACTCTAGTCCATGAGATTTTAATATTTGCAATTCAATCCATGGAGAAATATTTCTTTAAGTCCAAATCTCCTCATAATTTTCGACACACCTACCACATGCTGAATTTAAGCTCATTTCTTGCTACTGAAAATAATGCAAAATTTAGTTAAATCCCTTTTTGTAAAATTGAGTCATTCTAGGTATAGTTGGGCCAAGATGAAAATTTAGAATATTAGAGAACAATGTCACAACTCCTAAAAGTGAAAAATGAAATTAAATTGACTCAAATTGAATTTTTTTAGGTCCGATTCGAGATTATGCTCGTGAAGGAATACACGACCCCAAATTGGATTTTTTAAATTTGTGATGGCCAACATGAAAAGGGATTTAAACGAAAAATATTGACTATTTTTATGTATTTTTATGGCATCAAATTCTATTATTTATTAAATATTTTCCTAATTTCTAAAAAAATATGTTTAAAAAAATACGAAAAATTATTTTTTGCTCAAAAATGGTTGCCTAAGCTTGGCCAAGGCTTCCAAGGTTGATTTTGTAATTTTCTCATTTTTCTTGATATTTTATGAATTTTCGAAAATAAAAATATCGAAAAATACTGAAAATATGAAAAAAAAAATTTTGGTCAAAATTGGTTCTTTAGGCTTGACCAAGGTCCCCAAAGTTGATTTTTTAATTTTATGAATTTTTATAGATTTCAAAAGAGAAAAGATGATTAAAAATCAGGTGTCAATAGCTGCCCCTCTTTGAAAGACGAGATGACACCTGAATCCTAATCGACTCAACACAAAGAGTCGTGACATTTGATCTCCAATACTCCTCTTTGCAAGTTCCGATCCAAACCTGGCTTGAAGAAACTCCTTTGAAGTGAGGGAGAGATAGAGAGGCTAGGGATTTACCTGCGACTTACTTGATCATTGCATGGCTATTACCTGACATGAATGCTCTACCGAAGGTGGAATAAGAAGCTAAGGATTCGTTATAAGAAAACCTTAGGGTGGTTGAACTTGAACCCGTATGGTAGGTTAACCTATGGTAGATTCCTAACGAAAGGATTCTACCGATTAAACTTTGATTGAAATTTGACCCGTATGGTAGGTCACCCCATGGTAGATTCCTGGCGAAAGGATTCTACTGATTGAAATTTGACCCGTATGGTAGGTCACCCCATGGTAATGCCTGTAAGAAGGACTTTAGGTGCCTGTAAGAAAGACTTTCGTGTGCCTGTAAGAAGGACTTTGGATACCTGTAAGAAGGACTTTGGTGCCTGTAAGAAGGACTTTCGTTGCCTGTAGAAAGGACTTCGGGATGCTTGTAGAAAGGACTTTGGTTGCCTATAGAAAGGACTTGGTGCCTGTAAGAAGGACTTAGTGTGCCTGTAAAAAGGACTTTTTGTGCCTGTAGAAAGGACTTTGGATACCTATAGAAGGACTTTGTGTGCTTGTAAAAAGGACTCTGGTGCCTGTAGAAAGGATTTTGTGTGCTTGTAGAAAGGACTTTTGGTGTCTGTAGAAAGGACTTTTGGTGCCTGTAAAAAGGACTTTTGTGTGCCTATAAAAAGGACTTTGTGTTCTTGTAAAAAGGACTTTTGGTGCCTGTAAAAAGAACTTTGGTGCCTATAGAAAGGACTTTGTGTGCCTGTAAAAAGGATTTTTTGTGCATGTAAAAAGGACTTTGGTGCATGTAGAAAGGACTTTGTGTACCTGTACAAAGGACTTTTTGTGCTTGTAGAAAGGACTTTTGATGCCTGTAGAAAGGACTTTTGGTGCCTGTAAAAAGGACTTTGGTGTGCCTGTAGAAAGGACTTTGTGCCTGTAAAAAGGACTTTTGTGTTTCGAAGGGTGCCATTCTAGGATCTAGGAATACCAGAAATCCTGCAGAAGTTCAAACCCGATTTAACTTACCTTGAAGGGTGCCATTCTGGGATCTGGGAATACCATGAATCCTGCAGAAGCTCAAACCCGATTTAACTTACCTTGAATGGTGTCATTTCTGGGATCTGGGGAGACTAGGAATCCTGCAGAAACTCAAACCCGATTTAACTTACCTTGAAAGGTTCAGGTTGAAGATATACCTTCCTGAGGGTTTAGAAGAAACGCCTAGTGTTTTCTTGACAACTAGGCTTGTTCATTTAACAATTGCCAAATGGATTTCGAGACCTTAAAAGGTAACTCGGACATTACAAATGTGTCACCTGTCAGGCAGTCTCAGAGGTAACATGTGCAAACATTTTCATCTGTGAGTTCATTGGTTCATGCAAAACTATTTAACTAAGTTTGTAATTATCAAAAACAATATATGTGGTAACTCATGATGCATTCAATCAAAATGTGAATCATGCATAACTATTCCGTCAAGTTTACATTACCAATTCTGTTCAAGGAGGTTATTATAGTATGAATGCCTCGAATGTAATCTGAATGGGGGACTTTAATCCGAAAGGACTTTCCTTCACTTTCGCAAAAAGCAGTTTATCCTGATTGCAGGATTGAAAAGAAATCACTCAATCTCACTATCATCGCATTCAACAATGGTTTGAGTAATCTCGCAATTGGTACGATCAAGCCGATCTGGAGGTCTTGATTAGGACTATAATGGAGGCTGGGTCAAAGGCTTAACAAAGGGGACTCTTTTGAGTCAAGGCCATTGACAAAAAGCATTCATCATTTGTTTCGGGTTTACAAGTCAAGAATCCTGTAAAAATGAGAGAGAAATAGTCTTACTCGTACCTTTTCGAGCGATACTTAAAATCTTTCAACTCTATGTTAATTCATGCGCCTTAATTAGAAAAGACTTTCACGGGTTGTAACGTAGGTTTGGATTGGGGACCAATGAAGTGAAAGGTTTATTTTGGCCTAGAAAATATATGAGGTGGGTGTCGCGACCCTCTAAAAAAATTTTAAATTCTAAAAGGGGTTAACGGATTATTAGGTTAATTAGATTTGACTAACCTAACGCGGACCCTCCCAAGCCCTACCGAATCGCAACTTTGGTTTTTGTTTAAATGATTTTGAAATTTGGAGTCGCCACTAATCGTTCTTGGTAGGTCGATTAGAAACCTAAATAAATTAGCGGGAGAACTAATTTATTCCTGCGAACCAGAGATTATGAGCTCGGGGACTTGGTTACACTAGTTAATTAAAACTAATGCCCTTTCGGTACCTTAATTTCATGGATATCCTAATCCGGCAACTCAGGCTTGGTTTATTCCTAAAGCTCTAGTAGGGTATTCTCTTTTGTGTTTTCACTTTTTAAATAGGATGCATGGATGGTATATATTTTTATTTGTTATATTTTTTTAAGTGTTAAAGATTCCCTGAAGCCGAAAGAGGGAGTGTGTTAACGACTTCTGTGCAGTATTACGACCTACTCATCTTTTGGGTCTGATGATTCAAAAATTAAATTATAGGAAGTACATGACAGTGAATAAACACCTCCAATGGAAGGCCTAGCATTGGCTTGGCTCTTCCCTTTGGGATTTAAGGTACAGGTATTTAAGTTGCAAGTATTTAAACTACTGTAAGTAAAAACCTCCAATGGGAGGCTAAGCATTGGCTTGGCTCTTCCCTTTGGGATTTAAGGTACAGGTATTTAAGTTGCAGGTATTTAACTACTGTAAGTAAAAACCTCCAATGGGAGGCTAAGCATTGGCTTGGCTCTTCCCTTTGGGATTTAAGGTACAGGTATTTAAGTTGCAGGTATTTAACTACTGTAAGTAAAAACCTCCAATGGGAGGCTAAGCATTGGCTTGTCTCTTCCCTTTGGGATTTAAGGTGCAGGTATTTAACTACTGTAAGTAAAAACCTCCAATGGGAGGCTAAGCATTGGCTTGGCTCTTCCCTTTGGGATTTAAGGTGCAGGTATTTAAGTTGCAGGTATTTAACTATTATAAGTAAAAACCTCCAATGGGAGGCTAAGCATTGGCTTGGCTCTTCCCTTTGGGATTTATGGTGCAGGTATTTAAATTGCGGATGGACTTTGTCCTCTCCATTTTGGGGTATGAATTTTTTAAAATGAAATACAACGAATTGATTCAACAATTTGAAATTTGTGCGCGCTTGAGGACTCCTCCAAGCCGATTTTGTGCTTCCATAGGGTTGACCATTGATATAGAGATGCGGCTTCCTGACATAAAATAGAGTGAAGTGTTAGTATACAAAATATGTGCTAATCTGCACCTAAAACCAGAAGAGTAGAAAGAGTACTTATCTCCCATTTTTTTTGGGAGGGATTTCTATAATTGATTTTCGCTCTCTATGTTCCCAATATAGAGAGTTTCTTTTGAATTAAGAGGGACTTTTAGTCACAGATCAGTTGAGAAACCGGTGGACAGCTTAGGAGCTTGTCTGGGCCGATTTTTGCATCTCGACGAGATTTTTGCTGTTGACGTAGAGATATCCTTCTCCTGACATAAAATATGGAAGAAAAAGGAGATGGAGAAAGTGTATACAATTTGTGCTAATTTGCGAGTAAAACCATAAATAAATGAATAAATAAAAACACTTAGCTTGAATTTGTTTGCTCGTTGACGAGGATGAACTCTTGATTTATATTGATCGATGAAGGAATTTGTGATGATAACCCCTAGCTTTAAACTCCCATCATCTTCAAAATTCTCTCTCTTTTGGTATTTTCTTTCTTTCAAAATTTTCTTCAATCTCCCAAAACTCTCTCAAACATCCAAAATTTTCTCTCCAAAAAATTCTCCCAAACACTTCAAATTTTCTCTCTCAAGAATCCTTTCTCAAGCTCACTTATTCCTCCTTTTATAACCTACTCATCTATCTCCCATTCTAATTTTTCCACTAACTCTATCTCCCATTCTAATTTCTCCACTAACTCTTCTTCATTTTCATCTTCCATTCTCCATCTCTATCTCACATTCTAATCTCTCCACTAACTCTTCTTCATCTTCATCTTCCCTTCTCCATATTTATCTCCCATTCTAATTTCTCCACTAACTCTTCTTAATCTCCATCTTCCCTTCTCTATTCTTATCTTCCATTCTAATTTCTCTACTAACTCTTCTTCATCTCCATCTTCCCTTCTCTATTCTTATCTTATTTTCTCCATCCATTCTTCTCCAACTTCTCTTCTTCATCTCCTCTTCTTCATCTTCCCTTCTCTATTCTAATTTATCCACTAACTCTTCTTTTTATTATTTGTAAAATAATCCTTCAAGAGTTAGGTATTTGCACTATAGTCCTTGAATTTTAAGTATTTACAATTCAGTCCCTGAAAAAAAAATATTTCTTTAAGTCCAAATCTCCTCACAATTTTTGACACACCAAAATTTACCACACGTCAAATTTAAGCTCATTTCTTGTCGCTGAAAATAATGCATAATTTAATTAAAGCCCTTTTGCAAAATTAAGTCATTCTGGGTATAATTGGGCCAAGATGAAAATTTAAAATATTAGAAGACAATGTCACAACTCATAAAAAGTGAAAGTTAAAAATAAGTTGACTCAAATTAAAATTTTTTTAGGCCCGATTCGAGATTATACTCGTGAAGGAACACGTGACTCGAATTGGATTTTTCTGAATTTGCGATGGCCAATATGAAAATAGATTTAAAATAAAAATATTAACTATCTTTGTGTATTTTTTGGCCTCAAATGTTATTTTTCCAAAATTTTCAAATATTTTTGTATTTTTTTTTTAAAATTAAAATATATAATATGAAAAATTATTTTTTGGTCAAAATTCGTTCCCTAGGCTTGGCTAAGGTTCCCAAAGTTGATTTTTCAATTTTATGAATTTTTATGGATTTTCTATTAATTTTCGAAAATAAATAAATAAAAAATACGTAAAAATACTGAAAATATGAAAAATCGTTTTTTGGTCAAAATTGGTTCCCTAGGCTTGGCTAAGGTCCCCAAAGTTGATTTTTCAATTTTATGAATTTTTATGGATTTTTTATTACTTTAGCAATAGAAAAAATGATTAAAAATCAGGTGTCAACAGCTGCCCCTCTTTGAAAGGAAGCTCGGTAGAGGTTCATTTCAAAGACGAGATGACACCTGAATTCTTATCGACTCAATACAAGTAAATAAAAAGAGTCGTGACATGATTGTTCCACTGAAAATGAAATGAGAACCTAAGGATTCGTTATATAAAAAGCCTTTAGGGTGGTTGAACTTGAACCCGTATGGTGGATCAACCCATGGTAGATTCCTAATAAAAGGATTCTATTGATTAAAAATTGAATTAAAATTTGACCCGTATGGTGGGTCATACCATTTGACCCGTATGGTGGGTCGTACCATGGTAGATTCCTAATAAAAGGATTCTACTGATTAAATTTTGATTGAGATTTGACCCGTATGGTAGGTCACCACATGGAGATACCTGTAAGAAGGACTTGGTGCCTGTAGAAAGGACTTGGTGCCAGTAAAAAGGACTTGGTGCTTTGCCTGTAAGAAGAACTTTGTGCCTGTAAGAAGAACTTGCTTTGCCTGTAAGAAGGACTTGATTTGCCTGTAAGAAGGACTTGATTTGCCTGTAAGAAAGACTTTGTTTGCCTGTAAGAAGGACTTTGTTTTGCCTGTAAAAAGGACTTTGTGCCTGTAAGAAGGACTTGATTTGCCTGTAAGAAGGACTTGATTTGCCTGTAAGAAGGACTTTGTTTGCCTGTAAGAAGGACTTTATGCCTGTAAGAAGGACTTGATTTGCCTGTAAGAAGGACTTTGTGCCTGTAAGAAGGACTTTGTGCCTGTAAGAAGGACTTGATTTGCCTGTAAGAAGGACTTTATGCTTGTAAGAAGGACTTTGTGCCTGTAAGAAGGACTTGATTTGCCTGTAAGAAGGACTTTGTGCCTGTAAGAAGGACTTGGTTTGCCTGTAAGAAGGACTTAGTTTGCCTATAAGAAGGACTTGGTGCCTATAAGAAGGACTTGGTTTGCCTGTAAGAAGGACTTGGTTTGCCTGTAAGAAGGACTTTATGCCTGTAAGAAGGACTTGGTTTGCCTATAAGAAGGACTTTATGCCTGTAAGAAGGACTTGTTTTGCCTGTAAGAAGGACTTGTTTTGCCTGTAAGAATGACTTGATTTGCCTGTAAGAATGACTTTGTGCATGTAAGAAGGACTTGTTTTGCCTGTAAGAAGGACTTGGTTTGCCTGTAAGAAGGACTTGGTTTGCCTGTAAGAAGGACTTGGTGCCTGTAAGAAGAACTTGGTTTGCCTATAAGAAGGACTTTATGCCTATAAGAAGGACTTGATTTGCCTGTAAGAAGGACTTGTTTTGCCTGTAAGAAGGACTTGATTTGCCTGTAAGAAGGACTTTGTGCCTGTAAGAAGGACTTGTTTTGCCTGTAAGAAGGACTTGATTTGCCTGTAAGAAGGACTTTGTGCCTATAAGAAGGACTTTGTGCCTGTAAGAAGGACTTGTTTTGCCTGTAAAAAGGACTTGATTTGCCTGTAAGAAGGACTTTGTGCCTATAAGAAGGACTTGATTTGCCTGTAAGAAGGACTTGGTTTGCCTGTAAGAAGGACTTATTTTGCCTGTAAGAAGGACTTGGTGTACCTCAAAGGGTGCCATTCTGGAATCTGGAAAGATCAGGAATCCTGCAGAAGCTCAAACCCAAATTATATTATCCTGTCGCTTTAGGAATAAACCAAAGAGGCAGAGATCAAAAGGTCTCGAACATTTCTGTCCTTGAGACAAATCATGCTTTATTGAAGAAGGTGGATACCTGTATGTACCGCAATGGATTCGAGTACCCCAACAACCGTCAGAATTCATTCTCTTGAAAGGTTCAGGTTGAAGATATACTTACCTGAGAATTTGGAAGAAATGCTTGGTGGCTTCTCGACAACCAGGCTTGTTCATTCAATAATCGCTGAATGAATTTCAAGACTTTGGAAGGTAGTTTGAACATTGGGAATGTGTTGCCTGTCAGGCAGTATCAGAGGTAACATGTGCAAGCATTTTCATCAATGAGTTGATCGGTTCATGTAAAACTATTCAACCAAGTCGACAATGATTAGAAGTAGTCTGTGTGATAACTCATGATGCAATCAATCCAAATATGGATCATGCAAAACTATTCTGTCAAGCTTGCATTACCAATTCTGTTTAAGGAGGTTCTCATAGTATGAACGCCTCGAATGTAATCTGAATGGGGGACTTCAATCCGAAAGGGCCTTCTCTCACTCTGGGGAAAGGCTGTTTATCTGTAAATTAAAATGTTAGACTTGCGTGGAAATGGTTTGCCTTTCCTCATCCTGTCATGCCCCATTCTGCACATTTGATGTCTCCTGTGCAGTTTATGCTCTAAGTTGGAGTTGGTAAGTTAAACACACGGAATAGTCATACATAATTCATGAACTGTGTAAGCACAATGCAGATGTGACAATTTTTTAGCATTACGTGTGTTTATATAATGTGCAAATATGGGCGGATTTCAATTGCCCCTGGTATGTGGGCGGACCGAACAAATTGGGAAGCCTACTCCTTATGTCGAGGGGTGGTTCGTCTCAAACTTTGTCTCTACGTGATGAAGCATATGGGTGAGGGAGCATTTCGGTTTGTTTAATGACAGCGACCGCCACGGTTTAGCGGTTGAATGCCCCTGTAAAAAGCAGAGAAATTATTCTCGAAATCAAACGAGATAAGGAAGACATATTTGCTTTTTCGCTTCAGAGCTTGTGATCAATTTGCCCCATTTTTCACCAGAATAGATCTTGTCAGATGATCATAATTTTCTTTTGGATTTGTCTCCTTCAACATGTTAAATGTTAGTGTAAATATTTCCTGTAAAAAGAAAAAGAGACATATCAGCCAGTATTAAAAGGGATAAATTGAAAACGATACTGATTTACCCTTCATCTTGAATGTCTTGCATGAGTCTTTTACCAGTTTTGTTGGATTGAATTTTCCTCGACTTTTGTTGGGCGCCTCACCATTATGGGAAGACTATGGTAAAATACTGACTTTGATATTACTCGTCGAGTATTCCTGTTTGTAAAAAAAGAAATGCACAAAAAGTTGTTTCATTTATTTATAATACATACAACATTCCCCACCCTTGGGGATCGAACTCGGAATATTTCGGACCTACTGTCATCCCCCATACCATTCGGTCCATTGGACCGTAGGTGTCCATGGGGCTTTCTTTTCAAGGGTTAATCCTTGGGGATAACGCAGCCCTGTTGTATCACCTTGGGCCATGTTACGGTATTTCTCGAGGTAATTTGCAATCCCTGTTAAGAATGGAATAAGACAATTCAAGACTTGAGATGATTATGTGCACATTAGAACGATACAGAATTACCCATTTCTGAGATTGTTCGCGTCTTTCGCTTGTACTTTCCTTTGTCCGAAGCTGTCTATCCCGTGGTAATGCCCATGAGTTGATTTGCCCCCAAATTTTATCTAACCTGTATTCGGATATGATTGCGTTCTCGGGTCGATTTGCAATTTCCTGAGAATAGAAGGGGCTTAATTTTAAAACTTGAAGCAATTGAGGGTAAATTGAAACGATACGGAGTTACCCTTCAGGTTTATGCAGATTTTCACTCGCCATCAATTCGTCGCGAGGTTGGTGAGGTGGCGGATTCGAGCATTTAATAGGGGGAAGTCGGATTATTACTCCTTGCTTTTACACATTCACAAAAGCAGAAAAACACATCACGCAAGGAAATAAAACACATTCACTCATTCAGGATTAGTTCCGCTTCCTCTGCAGGCTCTCCCATGATCAGCTGGCTTCATCCCAAATTAGGTATGCATCGGCCATATTGAAGGTCTCATGGTCACTGGCTGAACAAGTGCATCACAGTCCCGATGCTTTACCGATATCAAACTAGTTGATTATGGCGAAAAGATCATCGTCAATGTCCGCTTGGTGGTGATCTGTCCCTTCTTCCTCAGGAGGTATTGATGCTGATCCAGTATTATTGGTCCTTTTGTACCCTCCTCCAACAGAACTCGATCCTGTTATAAACTGGTCTAACTCACCTCTTAAACGTGCATTTTCGATCCTCAGATCATACATTTCATCGAGGGTGAGGAGGAGGCTATTGCAGTTGGGGCAGGTGGCGGAGTCAAAAGTCTCTTTATACATCTTGTTTTCCGCTCGGAGGTTTTCATTTTCAACTCTTAGAAACTCGGCTTCGTTGTGCTCATGACGAGCCTTCATTCGGGTTCGCCTATTTTTAAACCAGAACTTGATTTGCAAAGGTTCAAGTCTTAACTCTTGACTCGGTTCCATTTTCTGTTTGCCGTCTGGCATAGGGCATGTTCTGAAGAAATCCTCAAGCCTTTGTACCTGCTCCTTAGTATGGCGACGGTAACGCTTCTTTTGACCCTTACCGTTATTGTCCTTATCTTTACTGAGATTTTGGACGTCGTCGGCGGAAGAGCCAGGCTCCATAGGCTCGATCCCAAACATGGCTTCGAACTCTTCCTCTCCCATATTCAGCAGGCAATGATAGCTCTCGGGAGTATTGGGTTGAGACATCTTTGATTTGGTTGATGATTTCTCAAGATTTGCTACTCGCTTCCGGTGTTTTCACTCTCTTTGAATTTTTCTGAGCGATTGCCTATGCCTTAAGACCCTCTTCCGAGCATGGCGTCTCTTTTAAAATTAAACGTGGGTTTAGCAACTGTATTGCTTCTTCCAAGGGTCCGGCCTTTCTCAATCCTCTTTTCTTATCGTGTCTCTTGCTCAGCTCATCTCCTTCCATCTTTCCGTGGAAGAGGGCCCCTTGTTGTTGTCTCCACCGTCAATTTGCTGGCGAGTTCTTCAATAAAGACGAGTCATATCTCTTTTCTGCCGAAAATGTCTTTGTCTCCCACTCAGCTTATTTTTTATCCTTTCTTTTTCAAAGTAGTGGCGTCCCGTCCAGCTTTTCCGTAGAGACGTCGGATTTGCTTGGCTCGAGATTGGAGACGAGTAGCGGAGGTGATACTGATATGGAATGGTAGACAGGAAAATCTGGCCAGTAGAGACTTCCCCTGCAAAAATGAAAGAGAATGCGGCAGTATATGTTCTTCATATTCTAGAAAAATTGGAACGATACTGTTTTACCCTTGTGTGTACTTCCATTGAATTTGAATTGAGGAAGTTCCTTCATTTGGACTGGATTGAATTATATGTCCCGAGTTACCCTTCACTTTGAGCTTGCCACATAAGTGCTTTGCTTAGTTGGGCCTTATTTTCTTTCGGGTTGCCTTGGACCATCATCATTTTCTATGCCATCGGGTCCGTGGACCGGAGGGCTCCTTTAATTTGAAGGTTACCTTCGAGGCAAATGAGTCCTATCGCGTTCCATTGGGTCATTTCATTTTGCGACACTCTTGAGGCACTTTGCAATTCCCTGGGTGAGAATGGAACAAATCCAATTTAGCATTTTGCAACGATTGAGGGTAAATTGGAACGACACACAATTACCCGTCTTCGAGCTCGCTTGGGCATTTCACTTGAAATTTCCCTACGTGAGGCCATTCAACATTTCTCATTATGGCAGTCAGCGACGTTGCCACAAATTGATCCGCCCTAAATCTAGCATAAAAAGGGATTCACGCATTCGACGGGATAAAAAAAATAAATAAATTGCCCCCTTGTCCCTGAATTAAATCGAGACACCTAGAAAGCTGGAAAATATCATACGCAGGGGAATTAAGCATGAAATGAAAGGTGCACTTATTCAAGGTCAGTTCTGCCTCTCCTGTGGCTCTTCGATAATCAGCTAGTCTCGTGTTGGTTCGGGTGTGGATGATCGATGTTTGAGAGTCCCTACTCACTGGCTCCTGATCGCGGCTTGGGACGTCTGTCAACCCTAAACTGGTTGACCAGGGCAGTAAGCTCATCATCTGGGTAATCTCTTGAACCTTCCAGCAACTGATGCTCGAATTGGGCATTGTTGTTGGCAAATGCTGGCGGTAGATTTCTCATTCTGTCCTCGCCATGAGCAATTTGACTTCTCGTGCTGGAGCCTTCATCATTACTCGAGAAAGTGTGGGGATCACCAACTGTCCTGCTGCCAAAAACTCCTTCCATTCGAGGATTAAAGAAGTGGAAGTGCTCAGGATAATTTCTTGTCTGATTCTCTGGCTGCGCAGGCGCGCTGATCGTGGGATGAATTCTAGCCACGGGTTGGTGCTCAGACCAAGGAGTCTGAATACACTGCCCCTGCGGTCTATACTCTTGAAGAGTATTAGGGTGATTCTGGGGGATATTTTGATTAACGCCTGGAGGATTGATGGCACGGCTACTGGCTTGGTTGATGATGGGAAGTGGCTCGCCCCATGTTAACCTGCGGAACTTATGGTGGCGAGGAGACTCGACATTCAGGCTTGGATCAGTCCCGCCTTGGTTTTCTTGATTCTGAGCTGCATTGTGTTCTCTCACCCTTTTTCTGTACTTCTGAAGATGACTCGAAACATTTACTTTAGTGAGTCCCTCTACGTTCATAATTTCCAGTATATGTTGCGGCCGTGCCGAATCGATTCCTACCTGTTGAACTGCATTAACAAACATACGATGCAGCTCGGGAGACCAACTCATCTTCTTTCTCCAGTTGCTTGGAACAAAATTGAAGGCTTGATGCTTGTTCTCATGGTCGTGCAATTGCTTCCTTACCACGTGCTGCCATATGTTTTGAAGCATCTGAACCCTAACTGGTTTCGTTACGACGTCTTGGGCCCCATTTAAGACAGCCTTCATTATGGCTTGCTGATCATCGCTTGCCGATATTACGAGGACTGGCATGTTTAATTTAGAATTGATGACTTCCAAGAGAGTGAAAACATCCATGTCAATCCCTACCATGGCGGTGAGGACGATATCAAACTGGTCACCACTCCTCCTTAATATCTCTAAGGCCTCTGTCGCCTTTGCTTGAGCTACAACCTTATACCGGCATTTTCTCAATACGGTAACAAGGATTGACAGAGAGACTGGATTACCGTCAATGGCCATGACCAGTAGACCCTCAGGGTAAGGAACTTCATTAGCTTCGACCAGGGTTGAACATGCGCCCGTTTCCCTAATGCTCGACATATTTCTGGATCTAAGACTGCCGACTCGAGACCGCCTCAGGATGTCTTCTTGGACTTGAGGGATCACGGGATCGTCGATGGTTTCTCGTAACAGGCTTTGAAAGCCAATGCTTTGATGGTGAAGGTTTTGAATTCCTCTCCCACGAGAACTCCTTCCTCTCTATCTTTCTCCTGCGAGTTCTTGCGAATGAACTCTCACTATCAAATGAGGACAAGTTCTCTCTCTGGCAATAGCAACGACTTCCCTCTTCACGGGCAGTGCTATTAGATTTTTCGAGGGAGAAAATCTGATATTCAGCTTTTGATCAAAGGGGAAATCCTTGTTTCTCGCTCAGTTCGTCTTCCTTTTTTCTTTTCGTGGTAGAGGGCCCTTGTCAAGATCTCCACCGTCGATTTACTGGCGGGTCCTCCAATAAAGACGAGTCGTATCTCCTTTTCTGCCGAAAATTTCTTTGTCTCCCACTCAGCTCGTTTTTTATTCTTTCTTTTTCAAAGTGGTGGCAGCCCGTCCAACTTTTCTGCAGAGACGTCGGGTCTGCTCAACTTGAGGTTGCCGCTTGACTGGAATTCGAGCCAGCGGGGGTGTTGCTGACAGAGAATGGTAGATAGAAAAAACTCGACCAATAAGGACTGCCCCTGTGAAATCATTATTTAAATTGAAGCAGATTATCACCTTCGCATTCCGATCATCTGCCTCGCCTCTCTCCTCCTTTCTTTCGTGATCTGCTTTCAAAAATGGCCAATTCTCCTAACCATACCTTCTCCGCCGAAATCCTGGCTGGGTGGGAGAGACTCTACAATCTTCTTGGTAGAGGTTACGCTCATATAGCCCAAAACTCTACCGTTGAGGCTGAAATCCTCGGTTTATTCAGGACCCTAGATGCTACTTCTGTTGAGGGTACCCAACTGGGGAGGGAGTATCGGAACTTCCCAACCCTCTTCATCAATTTTCTAGCTGCCTATAACCGTGCTTATGAGACGGTCCTTGTGACCGCCGTCGTGAAAGCCCGTTACCGAGACCGGCACGAGCGTCTGGCAACAGTTACGTTTGTGGCTGATAATCACAAAAAGGCCCTCAAGTTTGCCAACGATCAGCTTTCGTGGCTGGTTCGTGAGAGGGGAAAGTTGGTGGACCGTCTGGCCTTGGTCCGAACTTACGCTGAACAGGAGCTAGACAATATTGTGATGAGGTGTAAATGTGGTTGGCTGCAGGAGAGACTTGATGACATTACGGTAGATATTGCTTTCGAGAGGGCAGCGGTTCCGGACCTGGAGTTTGCCGTTGAGCATTACGAGGCCACTATGGCCCAGGTTAAAGAGAAGTGCGATCGCCTCTTCTTTAGGCTCGCGGAGCTTGATCCCGAGAGCGCCCGGTGCATCCAGAGCATCAACTGTTTGGAGAGTCAGTTGAGCTCTTTCGTAATGGTCATCAGGGCCCAGTTTGGCTTTACCTTTCCTCCCCAGTGAGTTGTTGTAATACTCTTTGATGAATGGAATGAAAGAAAAGCTTCACGTGTTTTGTTTTGTTTTTTTTTTCCTGCTATCGTTTCTTCCGCATAGCATAACAGAACAATTTGAGGTACCGAAGATGTCGAGGCTTAATGTTCTTCTTGATGTTCTTGTTTAATTGCTCCAGACGATGATATCGAGAACATTGATGATGGGTTCGGCGGTGGCCCCCACTATCCATCTTGAGATCACGAACAATAACGCTATGACAACTCGATCAGTGCGCTGGTAGTAAATCCGGCCACCTGTTGTGTGCCCACTTTTATCCATATTTTGTTTCTTTCGGCGTCCACTTGCTCGTGTCGGTCGCCTGTAGCGTCGGGAGAAATTCCTGTGGGCCACGTTCATTAATAGAACCTCGGTCCTCTAAAGCCCTCCGCATGTTTCGAATAAGAGGAAATTTTAAGATCGGTCTCTGGTTGATTTAATCAGGTAAAGGTATTTGTTTCATGGGTTCTGATTATATAATCCATATTGTCTTTCAAAAGACGCGGGATCCTCTGCAATACATTAAATATGCCCCCGTGTTTAATCAGTATAAATCCACCGTCATATCAGAATACACTGCCCATACAAGTTTACGGATTGACATAACTCTGTCTGTCAAAGATGGACAGTATTCGTTTGCCCCCCGGAATTAACGGTTGAAGCCTTAGTGTTTTTCGTCTTTTGGTATTTCTGGAGATGATTCTTGATATATTTTGAACTTAATTTTTACACCCGTCTAGGGTATCTAGGATCTCCCTGCAAAAGAAAATGATATAATTAGTATGCGACACAAGGAATGTCGGTCCATGCCTCCTATATTAGTCCAATTTGATTTTTTCTATTTTATAGAGAAATCAGATAAAAAAAATTCCCTTAGGAAGAAATGGGTTAATACAGAATTTTTTTGCAGATTTATTACTCTTTTTTTATTTTTTTATTTTTTTTAAGGAATGTGACAAAATCTCTTGACGTTTACTAAAATTTTTGAAGGAATTTCCTTTTTATCAGAATAAATTTTCAGAGGTAAATTTGTCAGGAAAATTTTATTTTTATTGAAGCAGGAAAGACATGACAGAAATCCTTTATTGGTTAACAAAATTCCCCCGAGACATTAGTCTAATTTTATTTAGAGAAAATTTTCTTAGAAAAACATGAGCAAATTTCTCGAAAAGAATTTTTGTTGCAAGTTTTTATAATTTGAAGGAATGTGATAAAATCACTTGATGTTTACCAAAGTTTTTTTTTTGAAGGAATTTTTCTTTTATCGAAATAAAATTTTAAAGGAAAATTTGTCAGGAAAATTTCATTTTTATTGAAGCAAGAAAAACATGACAAAAATCTCTTATTGGTCAATACAATTCCCCCGAAACATTAGTCTAATTTTATTTAGAGAAAATTTTCTTAGAAAAACATGAGCGAATTTCTCGAGAAGAATTTTCTTGCAAGTTTTTATAATTTGAAAAATGTGATAAAATCACTTGATGTCTACTAGAGTTTTTTTTTTGAGGGAATTTTTCTTTTTATTGAAATAAATTTTCAGAGGAAAATTTTTTCAGGAAAATTTCATTTTTATTGAAGCAATAAAAACATGACAAAAATCCCTTATGGGTTAATAAAATTCCCATGAAGGGATTTTTCACATTATTTTTTCAAAATTTTTTTAAAAGAAATGAGGGACAAATTTAATTTTTATTTTCTTTTAAAAGAATGGTCGTAATATCAAGCTCAAAAACTGACTAACACCAAGCATGAACCGACCGAAAATAAATACAAGATAAAATTAGAGAACTTACTTTTACCTTGGAGAAATGCAAATCACATAGTCATGCGCATGACTCAAGTGAGGAGTGAACTCTAGAAAATAAAAGAAGGAGAGACAGGGTATGGACCTAAAAGGCCCCCACTATCTGAATTGACAACCTTACCCTCCGCGCAATCAAATCACAATGGGAAGAATTGTCAATTCAGATAATGAGCGGGATAAAATATGGTCAACCCGAGCGTAATCGACGCAAGAGCTTTACATATTCGATCCCTATCTATGGTTTTCTAGGAAGAATTTCGCGACTTGGGTTTAGACGCTTGTGTGTGCAGGTGTCGTGATCCTCAGAGTATGCAAGACATGCACAACAATTGATATCAAAACAGCGCTTCTAAAAATATGCGAAATTAAAAAAATAAACCAAACACCGAGCCTGCAAAACAAAGGGGTTAGCCAAACACTCCGCCCCTTATAACTCCTATCCTGCAAAAACATATAACACCTATAGAATGAGTCCCAAACAAGATCGCCAGAAGCGAGATATCCATGAAATTTTCATTGGCTTAAATCCACTAAGACTTTTAAAATTTCGAAAAAATTCAAGTATTCCAATTGGTATCTTTTTTCGAAAATTTAAAAATCCCGTCCCCAGCGGAGTCGCCAGTCTGTCGCGATCCTCTAAAAAAATTTTAAATTCTAAAAGGGGTTAACGGATTATTAGGTTAATTAGATTTGACTAACCTAACGCGGACCCTCCCAAGCCCTACCGAATTGCAACTTTGGTTTTTGTTTAAATGATTTTGAAATTTGGAGTCGCCACTAATCGTTCTTGGTAGGTCGATTAGAAACCTAAATAAATTAGCGGGAGAACTAATTTATTCCTGCGAACCAGAGATTATGAGCTCGGGGACTTGGTTACACTAGTTAATTAAAACTAATGCCCTTTCGGTACCTTAATTTCATGGATATCCTAATCCGGCAACTCAGGCTTGGTTTATTCCTAAAGCTCTAGTAGGGTATTCTCTTTTGTGTTTTCACTTTTTAAATAGGATGCATGGATGGTATATATTTTTATTTGTTATATTTTTTTAAGTGTTAAAGATTCCCTGAAGCCGAAAGAGGGAGTGTGTTAACGACTTCTGTGCAGTATTACGACCTACTCATCTTTTGGGTCTGATGATTCAAAAATTAAATTATAGGAAGTACATGACAGTGAATAAACACCTCCAATGGAAGGCCTAGCATTGGCTTGGCTCTTCCCTTTGGGATTTAAGGTACAGGTATTTAAGTTGCAAGTATTTAAACTAATGTAAGTAAAAACCTCCAATGGGAGGCTAAGCATTGGCTTGGCTCTTCCCTTTGGGATTTAAGGTACAGGTATTTAAGTTGCAGGTATTTAACTACTGTAAGTAAAAACCTCCAATGGGAGGCTAAGCATTGGCTTGGCTCTTCCCTTTGGGATTTAAGGTACAGGTATTTAAGTTGCAGGTATTTAACTACTGTAAGTAAAAACCTCCAATGGGAGGCTAAGCATTGGCTTGTCTCTTCCCTTTGGGATTTAAGGTGCAGGTATTTAACTACTGTAAGTAAAAACCTCCAATGGGAGGCTAAGCATTGGCTTGGCTCTTCCCTTTGGGATTTAAGGTGCAGGTATTTAAGTTGCAGGTATTTAACTATTATAAGTAAAAACCTCCAATGGGAGGCTAAGCATTGGCTTGGCTCTTCCCTTTGGGATTTATGGTGCAGGTATTTAAATTGCGGATGGACTTTGTCCTCTCCATTTTGGGGTATGAATTTTTTAAAATGAAATACAACGAATTGATTCAACAATTTGAAATTTGTGCGCGCTTGAGGACTCCTCCAAGCCGATTTTGTGCTTCCATAGGGTTGACCATTGATATAGAGCTGCGGCTTCCTGACATAAAATAGAGTGAAGTGTTAGTATACAAAATATGTGCTAATCTGCACCTAAAACCAGAAGAGTAGAAAGAGTACTTATCTCCCATTTTTTTTGGGAGGGATTTCTATAATTGATTTTCGCTCTCTATGTTCCCAATATAGAGAGTTTCTTTTGAATTAAGAGGGACTTTTAGTCACAGATCAGTTGAGAAACCGGTGGACAGCTTAGGAGCTTGTCTGGGCCGATTTTTGCATCTCGACGAGATTTTTGCTGTTGACGTAGAGATATCCTTCTCATGACATAAAATATGGAAGAAAAAGGAGATGGAGAAAGTGTATACAATTTGTGCTAATTTGCGAGTAAAACCATAAATAAATGAATAAATAAAAACACTTAGCTTGAATTTGTTTGCTCGTTGACGAGGATGAACTCTTGATTTATATTGATCGATGAAGGAATTTGTGATGATAACCCCTAGCTTTAAACTCCCATCATCTTCAAAATTCTCTCTCTTTTGGTATTTTCTTTCTTTCAAAATTTTCTTCAATCTCCCAAAACTCTCTCAAACATCCAAAATTTTCTCTCCAAAAAATTCTCCCAAACACTTCAAATTTTCTCTCTCAAGAATCCTTTCTCAAGCTCACTTATTCCTCCTTTTATAACCTACTCATCTATCTCCCATTCTAATTTTTCCACTAACTCTATCTCCCATTCTAATTTCTCCACTAACTCTTCTTCATTTTCATCTTCCATTCTCCATCTCTATCTCACATTCTAATCTCTCCACTAACTCTTCTTCATCTTCATCTTCCCTTCTCCATATTTATCTCCCATTCTAATTTCTCCACTAACTCTTCTTAATCTCCATCTTCCCTTCTCTATTCTTATCTTCCATTCTAATTTCTCTACTAACTCTTCTTCATCTCCATCTTCCCTTCTCTATTCTTATCTTATTTTCTCCATCCATTCTTCTCCAACTTCTCTTCTTCATCTCCTCTTCTTCATCTTCCCTTCTCTATTCTAATTTATCCACTAACTCTTCTTTTTATTATTTGTAAAATAATCCTTCAAGAGTTAGGTATTTGCACTATAGTCCTTGAATTTTAAGTATTTACAATTCAGTCCCTGAAAAAAAAATATTTCTTTAAGTCCAAATCTCCTCACAATTTTTGACACACCAAAATTTACCACACGTCAAATTTAAGCTCATTTCTTGTCGCTGAAAATAATGCATAATTTAATTAAAGCCCTTTTGCAAAATTAAGTCATTCTGGGTATAATTGGGCCAAGATGAAAATTTAAAATATTAGAAGACAATGTCACAACTCATAAAAAGTGAAAGTTAAAAATAAGTTGACTCAAATTAAAATTTTTTTAGGCCCGATTCGAGATTATACTCGTGAAGGAACACGTGACTCGAATTGGATTTTTCTGAATTTGCGATGGCCAATATGAAAATAGATTTAAAATAAAAATATTAATTATCTTTGTGTATTTTTTGGCCTCAAATGTTATTTTTCCAAAATTTTCAAATATTTTTGTATTTTTTTTTAAAAAATTAAAATATATAATATGAAAAATTATTTTTTGGTCAAAATTCGTTCCCTAGGCTTGGCTAAGGTTCCCAAAGTTGATTTTTCAATTTTATGAATTTTTATGGATTTTCTATTAATTTTCGAAAATAAATAAATAAAAAATACGTAAAAATACTGAAAATATGAAAAATCGTTTTTTGGTCAAAATTGGTTCCCTAGGCTTGGCTAAGGTCCCCAAAGTTGATTTTTCAATTTTATGAATTTTTATGGATTTTTTATTACTTTAGCAATAGAAAAAATGATTAAAAATCAGGTGTCAACAGTGGGCTTGACGTTGGTGATTATCGCATCTTTGTCACCAGTTTCGGCCCTTCTAGAACAGTCCTTAAAGAATACCATCGTTGTCTGAGGATGGTATCTAATTCTGCTGGTGCCATTGTTGCTTCCAAACGGTGTAAACTTCAACCGTATATTTTGCAATTTGACTCCTTCAACGAATTTTCTCTTGTAATCAGGTCCCATTGGGGATTTACTGAAAGAGATGGTATGTTTTCACTAAGTTTTCAAAGGCATTCAAAAATAAATATTGATTCGAATGGGCATTGACCTTGCATTTGACTGGTACTTTGTTTTTTCATGCCCGAAATTGACTTTCTTCCTTTCTTCTTTTTCTTTTTCTGGAAGACTGTGCCATTATACACACATATGTTAAAGATCACACTTAAAGAGATGACTTGAGAACTCTATGTAGACCCACTTCTTTTGGGTTCTTCTGTTGTGAGGTATCGCCATCTTCATCTTGGAATGAGCAACAATCACCAACAGGGGTTTTTAAGAAAAGAATATGCAGCCTCAATTGGGCAATGCAAAGGATAAAAGTGGATTGGATGGAGAAACGAATGCTTTTCGTCATTCTAAGACACTTGAATTACCGTACGAGGCTAAAAGCAAAGCAACACTCGAAAATTGATGCTAGTTCGAGCAAGAAAATTTCTAGCCATTTACCTCGTGGTATTGCTAAGACTATCTCCATCCGGTCCTGATGTGGGGTGACTCTTGACAGTGGTTATGAAATAAAGTCGTCGCTCAAATGGGTTGTCAATGGTTACCTGTAGTGTTTAGGATAGAGAAATGAATGCCTCCTTCCTTTCGATATCGTACCTTTTACGAGAAAACCCATCGCCTTGGGGAATACGGAACTTATTTGGCACATAACTCACTGTGGATATGGGACGTGTATGGAAACGGGGTGCCTTTCATCATCCTATCATGCCCATATTCTACACATTCGATGCATCATATGCAGTTTATGCCCCAAGCCAGAATTGGCAAAATTAAACATGCAGAATAGTCATACATGAATCGTGGCATGTGTAAACGCAATGCAGATGTAGCAATTTTCAGCCTCACACGTGTTTACCAAAAATGCAAGTATGGAAGAAAATGGGTGAATTTGAATTGCTCCTGGATATGCGGACAGATCGAGCAAATTGGAAGTCTACTCCTTAAGTCGAGGAATGGCCCGTATCTGAGTTTGCCCCTGCACAGCATTTGGCCTTTTCAATGTTAACAACCATCATGGTTGTCGGTCGAACGCCTTTTTTCGATTCAGGGTAGTCATCAATTTGTCCCATTTTCATCAGAGTGGATCTTACTAGATGATTATAATTTTGCTCCTTGGGGCTGTCTTTTTCGACATATTAAATGTTAGTATTAACATTTCCTGTCAAAAGAAAAGAAGACATGTTAGCCAATATTGGAATGGATGAATTGAAAACGATACTAATTTACCCTTCATTTTGAATGTTTGTACAACCCCTTTATTAGCTTCGCTGGATTGAATTTCCCTTGACTTTCGCTGGACACTTCAATATTACGCTAAGATCGTGACAAAATACTGACCTTGGTATTGCTCGTCGAGTATTCCTGTTTCTTTCTGCAAAAAGAAATGCGCAAAAAGTCGTTTTATTTATTTACAATACTTACAACATTCCCCACCCTTGGGGATCGAACTCGGGATATTTCGGAAAACTGTCATTCCCCATGCCATCCGATCCACAAGACCGTAGGCGTCCGTGGAGGTTCGCCTTTAAAGGTTGATTTTTGAGGTGACGTGGTCTTGCAATTCCATGTCTCGATTCTTTTCAAGGCAACTTACAATCCCTGTTAAGACGGAAGAAAGTATTTTAGAATTTGAGACAATCCTGGGCAAATTGGAAAGATATAAAATTACCCTTCTTTGAGATCGCACGAGTCTTTCGTTCGTATTTTCTTCATTCGAAGTCGTCTGTTGAGTAGCGATATCTACGAATCAATTTGCCCCCAGTTTCGTTCAACAAGGGGATTTCGCATTTCGGTATGACTGAAAATAGAAGGGGTTGAATTTAAAACTGGAGCAATTGAGGGTAAATTGAAACGATACGGGTTTATCCTTCGAGCCTACGCGGATTTTTACTCACAATTAATGTTATCCCGAGTTTGGTGAAGTAAAGGCTCCGAGTATTTAATAGGAGAACGGGAAATTACTACTTCTTGCTTTTGCGTTCATTCCGGACATCAATAAAAGTAGAAAATATCAAATGCAAGGAATAAAGCAATCTACATTCGTTCAGGATCGATTTCGCTCCCTCTGCTGGCTCTTCCATGATTAGCCGGCTTCATTCCAGATCATGTATGCATCGGCCATGTTGAAGGACCCGTGACCCCAGCTTTGACATATAGACTCTGTGTGCATATTACAGTCCTAGTGCTTCATCAACATTGAACTGGTTGATCATGGCGGTGAGTTCGTCGTCAATGCCACTTGCTTGGTGGTGATACCTCTCTCCTTTCTCGGGAGGCATCAATGCTGACCCAATGAGCTCGGTGTTTTCATGCTTTCCCCCAACAGAACTTGATTATGTCATAAACTGGTCTAACTCACCTCTTAAATGTGTATTTTCGATCCTCAGATAATGCATTTCATCATGGGTGAAAAGGCTATTGCAGTTGGGGCAGGTGGCGGAGTCAAAAGCCTCTTTATATATCTTGTTCTCCGCTCAGAGGTTTGCATTTTCAGCTCTTAGAAACTCGGTTTCGTTGTGCTCATGACGAGTCTTCATTCGGGTTCACCTATTTTGAAACCAGAACTTGATTTGCGAAGGTTCAAGTCCTAGCTCTTGACTCAGTTCCATTTTTTGTTTGCCGTTTGGCATAGGGCACGTTCTGAAGAAATCCTCAAGCCTTTGTACTTACTTCTTAGTATGGCGACGGTAATGCTTCCTTTGAACCTTACTGTTGTTGTCTTTATCTTTATTGAGTTCTTGGACGTCGTTAGCGGAAGGGCCAGGCTCCATGGGCTCAATCCTAAACATGGTTTCGAACTCTTCCTCTTCTATATTCAGCAAGTAACGATAACTCTCAAGGGTGTTGGGTTGATACATCTTCAACTTGGTTAGTGATTTCTTAAGGTTCATTATTTCTTCTTGTATTTTCACTCTCCCTGAACTTTTCTGAGTGACTGGGCATGCTTCGAAACTCTCTTCAGAGTATAGATGAAGATTACCAGGAAGACGTCTCTTTTAAAACTTAGGCGTGGGCTTAGCATCTGTATTGCTTCTCCCAAAAATTCTGTCTTTCTCAATCTTTCTTGCGTGTCTCCTGCACAGTTTGCTTTCTTTCGTCTTTTCATGGTAGGGGTCCCCGTCGTCATCTCTCCTGCTTATCTCTACCGTTGATTTTGCGGGTGCATTCTCCCATAAAGATGGATCCCATCTTCTTTTCCGCTGCAAGTTTTCTTTGTCCCGTACTTAGGTCGTCTTTTTCCTCTTCTTTTCCGTAACAGTGGTATCATGACAAACCTTTTCTGCAAAGATATCGGATTTGCTCAACTCGAGATCGCTATTTGACGGGGATTCGAGCCAACGGGGGTGGTGCTAATAGAGAATGGTAGATAGGAAAATCTTGACTCGTTGATACTGTCACTACGAAATCAATAGTTACTTCAAAGCAGATTACTATCTTCGCATCCTGCTAGTCTGTTTCACCTATCTCCTCCTTTCTTTCGTATCCCGCTCGTCTGCCTTACCTTCCTCCTTGATAATGGCCAATCTCCATACCCACATCTTCCCAGCCGACGTTATTTTCAAATGGGAAAGACTTTACTATCTTCTTGGCCGAGGCTATGTCTACATAGCCCATCATCTGAGTGTCGAAGCTAAGTTTCTTGGTTTATTCAGGGAGATAAATGCTTCGGCACCAGCTTAAAGAGGGAATACAGAGTATTTCCACATGTCTTCATCAACTTTCTGGAAACTTTCCGGAACACTCAGGAAACAGTCACCTTAGCCCGCGTCGTGAGAGCTCGCTATCAATATCGATCTGAACGCTTGGAGTCTGCAGAACAAGCGGCTGCCAGGTACAAGAAGGCCGTCAAGTCTGCCGAAGAACGTGCCTCGCTATTGGTTCACGAGAGAGAGAAGCTGGTAGAACGCCTAGCTTTGAACCAGACTTACTTTAAGCATGACCCGACCGATATCGTAATGAAGTTCAGATGTGAGTGGCTGGAGAAAAGGCTCGATGATCTAACGGCAGATATAGCTTTCGAGAGAGACTTGATTGAGAATCTAAGATTTGCCGTTGAACATCACGAGGTCAATGCAGCCAGACAAAAGGAGAAATGTATCCGCATGTTCTTCAAGCTTGCAGATCTTGAATCCCAGCTCGCTCAGTGTATGCAGAATATTAGTTTCATAGAAAGCCAGTTAAGCTCTTTTGTGATGCTTATTAGGACTCAGTTTGGTTTTACTTTTCCTCCCCAGTGAGTAGTTGTAAAACTCGTTGATGAATGGAATGAAAGGAAAGTTTTGCATCTCTTGTGCTGTGATCTTCTTGCCATATCTTCTTCCGTATAGCATGATAGAATGGTTCAAAACCCTAAAGGCGCCGTTGCTTAACATTTTTCTCGATATTAGCTACTTCAGACAAAAATATCAGGAGCATTGAATAAACTTTCGACAGCGGACCCCATTAGCCATCTTGAGCCCTGTGAGCTAGCCACGTGAATTATTGTAAATACGACCATTCGATTAGTGCGCCAATAAATAAACCAGGCCACCTGTTGGGTGCCCCACTTTGCTCATGCTCATCTCTTTCGGCGTCCACTTGTCTGTGTCGGCAGCCCGTAGTGTTGGCAGAATGTCCTGTAGCGTTAGCAGAAATGCCCGTGGGCCATGCTCAGCAATAAAATACTGGTCCTTCAAAATCATCCACGTGTTTCGAATGCGAGAAAGGTAAAAAGGCAAGCCTTTATTCAATTTAATCAGAAAGACGTCGTAAGGCCGGGTTAATAAACTTGCTTCATGGGCTCTGATTACACAATTTATGCCTTCTCAATAAAAATACAGGAACCCTTCTAACACATTAAAGATGCCCCCAGGCCCGATCTGGATAAATTTACGGCATCATCGAAATACATAGCCCATACGTGCTCGCTGATTGATTAGATTTTGTCTCCGGAACTTCTTCGCTTACCCCTAGGATTATCAGTTGCGGCGTCGGCCATTTCCTATCCTTTTTGCATTCTTCAAGATTATCCCCGATATAATGTTGAACCTAATTTTGCTCCTGTGTGGGGTACCTGTGATTCCCTGCAAAGGTAGAGAAAATAATTAGTATGTGATCCAAAAGAGGTCGGTCCATGACTCCTACATTAGTCCAATTTTATTTTTTCATTTTATGAGAAATTAGAGAGGATTCTCTTAAAAAGGCATAGGTGAATTTATTCAGAAAGAATTTTCTTACAGGTTTTTATAACTTGAAAAATGTGAGAAAATCCCTTAACGTTTACCAAATTTTCCGAAGGAATTTTTCGTTTTTATCAAAATAAATTTTTAATGATAAATTTGTCAAGGAAATCTCGCGTCCATTGAAGATTTAAGGAAAACTGTGATAAAATCTTTCATTGGTCAACAAAATTCCCCTAAGGGATTTTTCACATTCATTCATTTTTTCATCATTTTTCATTTTTTTTCAAAAATGGGACACCAATTTGATTTTTCCTTTCTTTTGAAAAAATGATCACGATGTTAGGTTCAAAATTTGACTGAATCTTAACATGGACAGACCCAAAAATAAATACAAGATGAATTTAGAAAACTTACTTTCAACGTGAAAAATACCATGTAGGTCACATAGACATGCACATGAATCGTGAGTTTAAATCTTAGCCTATCCACTCTAAAGGCTGACAAATTAAAGCGAAAGACTTACAGCAAGGCGACAATCTCGCCCACATAATCAAGATTAGCCATGATCTCACGACGTAATCAGGATTAGCCGGGCCTTCCCACTTCGGCTGCTCAAGCTAAAAATTAAAACCATTAATTTGGTAATCTTACCAAGCCTACGGCCTAACTTTTAAAGCTCATTTTTGAAAGAGGATCCAGGATTGAATCTGGACTAACTTTCGACGTGATCTCACGCCGAACACTAGAACCAAATCACAATACCATTCTAAAACTAGTGACCTAGGTCTGGCCAAGGGACGTGTATGATGTAGTGCTAAAACAATTAAACATGCACAACAATTAAATGCAAACAACGCTTCAATATTTCAAAAATTAAATAATAATTCTTACACACCAAACCTGCAAAATGAAGGGTTAGCCAAACATTCCACCCCTTATAACTCCCATCTGCAAAACCATTTAACACCTAAAGATGAGTTCCAAACAAGATCGCCAAAAGCGAGAAATCCATGAAATTTTCATTGGTCTAAGTCCACTAAGGCTTTTAAAATTTCGAAAAAAAATTCAAGTATTCCAATTGGTATCTTTTTTTCGAAAATTTAAAAATTCCGCCCCTAGCGGAGTCACCAAGCTGTCGCGACCCTAAGAATTTTTTTGATCGGGTTAACGGATTATTAGGTTTATTAGATTAATTAACCTAATACGGACCCTCCCAAGTCCTACTAAATCGCAACTTTGGTTTTTGTTCAAATGGTTTTAAAATTTAAAGTCGTCAATAATCATTTTTGGTAGGTTGATTAGATACCTAAGTAAATTAGCGGGAGGACTAAATTACTTCTACGAACAAGAGATTATGAGTTCGGGGACTTGGTTACACTAGTTAATTAAAACTAATGCCCTTTCGGTACCTTAATTTCATGGATATCCTAATTTGGCAACTCAAGCTTGGTTTATTCCTAAGACTCTAGTGAGGTGTTCTCTTTTTGTATTTTCACCTTTTAGATATGATGCATGGGCGGTATTTTTTTTATTTTCAAAGTGTTAAAAATTCCCTAAAGCCGAAAGAGGGAGTGTGTTAACAACTTCTGTGCAGTGTTACAGTCTACTTACTTTGGGGTCTGGTGATTCAAAAATTAAACAGCAGAAAGTCAATGACAGTAAATAAAGATCTCCAATGGATGGCCCAGCCTTGGCTTGACTCTCCCCTTTGGGGTTTAATGGTACAGGAATTAAATTGCGTGAATTTAAATAACGGTAAGTAAAAACCTCTAATGTGCGGTCTAGCATTGGCTTGGCTCTTCCCTTTGGGGTTTGATGGTGCAAGAATTTAAATTACAGTAAGTAAAAACCTCTAATGGGCGGCCTAGTATTGGCTTGGCTCTTCCCTTTGGGGTTTAATGGTGTATGAATTTAAATTGCAGTAAGTAAAAACCTCCAATGGGCGGCCTAGCATTGGCTTAGCTCTTCCCTTTGGAGTTTGATGGTGCAGGAATTTAAATTGCAGGAAATAAATGACCTCCAGTGGATGCGCTTTGCCTCTCCATTCTAGGATTTTAGTTATTTAAAATAAAATTTAACAAATTGTTTCAATAATTTGAACTAAAATCCGTTGACAGGTCGGCTTCAAATTTGATGGGCATATTGGAATTTGTTTGGGCTCACTTTGCACCTCCATGGAATTTATGGTTGATACGGAGTTCTCCATTTTTTTTACCTACCATAAAATATGGGAAAAAGGGAGATGGAGAAAGTATATACAATTTGTGCTAATTTGAGACTAAAACCACAAATAAATGAATAAATAAAAACACTTAGCTCGAATTTGCTTGCTCGTTGACGAGGATGAACTCTTGATTTATATTGATCGATGAAGGAATTTGTGATGATAACTTCTAACTTTAAACTCCCACCATCTTCAAAATTTTCTCTCTTTTTTTGGTATTTTCTTTCTCTCCAATTTTTCTTCAATCTCCAAAAACCCTGTCAAACATCCAAAATTTTCTCTCTCCAAAAAAATCCCCTCTCAAGCTCACTTCTTCCTCCTTTTATAACCACTCATCTATCTCTCATTCTAATTTTTTCACTAACTCTATCTCCCATTCTAATTTTTCCACTAACTCTTCTTCCTTTTTATGTTCCCTTCTCCATCTCTATCTCACATTCTAATCTCTCCACTAACTCTTCTTCATCTTCATCTTCCCTTTTTTCATATTTATCTCTCATTCTACTAACTCTTCTTCATCTTTATCTTTCCTTCTCTACTCTCATCTTCTCTTCTCCATCTCCTCTTCTCCATCTTCCCATCTTCATCTCCTCTTCTCCATCTTCCCTTTTCTATTTTAATTTCTCCACTAACTCTTCTTTTTGTTATTTACAAAATAATCCCTCAAGTGTTAGGTATTTGTACTCTAGTCTATGAGATTTTAAGTATTTGCAATTCAATCCATGGAAAAATATTTCTTTAAGTCCAAATCTCCTCATAATTTTCGACACAACTACCGCATGTTGAATTTAAGCTCATTTCTTTCTACTGAAAATAATGCAAAATTTAATTAAAGCCCTTTTTTGTAAAATTGAGTCATTTTAGGTATAATTGGACTAAGATGAAAATTTAGAATATTAGAGAATAATATCACAACTACTAAAAGTGAAAAATGAAAATAAATTGACTCAAATTGAATTTTTTTAGGCCCGATTCGAGATTATGCTCGTGAAGGAATACACGACCCCAAATTGGATTTTTTAAATTTGTGATGGCCAACATGAAAAGGGATTTAAACGAAAAATATTGACTATTTTTATGTATTTTTGTGGCCTCAAATTCTATAATTTATTAAATATTTTCCTAATTTCTAAAAAAATATATTTAAAAAATAAGAAAAATTATTTTTTGCTCAAAAATGGTTGCCTAAGCTTGGCCAAGGCTTCAAAAGTTGATTTTGTAATTTTCTCATTTTTTTCTTGATATTTTATGAATTTTCGAAAATAAAAATATCGAAAAATACTGAAAATATGAAAAATTATTTTTGGTCAAAATTGGTTCTCTAGGCTTGACCAAGATCCCCAAAGTTGATTTTTTAATTTTATGAATTTTTATAGATTTTAAAAGAGAAAAGATGATAAAAAATCACGTGTCAATAATTATCCTTAGAAGATTTCTACTACTATTGATGCTAGGAGTAGATGATTCCATGTGATGACCTTCCATGAAGAACATACATGTAGCGTTAGGTCTAATAACCAAGGATCAATTGGGCTTAAATGTTAGTATGAATCAGTGTAATAAGGCTAAGCTACTTCCCTTTGAAGTTATGATGGGAAACTATAAAAATAAATTATGCAAAATTGTGGAATTATTCAGAGGAGCTTAGGGCCACAAATTCCGGGGGTATGGTTACATTGAAGGTTACAAAGCCTATCATACACTAGAAGGCATTGTTAGAGAGAATGTACATCTGTTCTGCTACATGCAAAAAAGGCTTCCTTGATGGTTGTAGGAAAGTTGTTGGGTTAGATGGTTGCTTATTCAAAGAAATTATAAATAGGAAATCTTATATGCCATTGGAAGAGATGCAAATGATAAGATATTCCCAATTTTAAGGGCAGTTATAAGAGTTGCGAGTGGGGATACCTAGACTTAATTCTTGAGAAATTTAATGTGGGATCTCAATATAAGAAGCACATATTGACAAAGTTGGGTCATAGTTAGTGACAAACAAAAAGTAAATTTCTTTTTTTTTAATTGTTATGCCTCTTAAATGATCACACTTGTAGTATGTTTTATTAATTGGAATCATATTTTGTAGGGCCTTCTATAAGCTATGGCTAATTTGTTGCCAGTAGCTGAGCATAGAATGTGCGTTAGACATATCTATGCCAATTGAGACAAGAAGTTTAAGAGGGAACATATGCAAATATTGTTTGCTAGTGTGCTAAGAGTAGTACTATGGTAGAGTATGATGAACATGCTCAAGTAATGAAAAAAATCAGTCTTGCCGCATATCATGACTTGGTTCAAACTGAGTTGAAGCACTAGTCTAGGGCTTTTTTCACTACTAAGGTCAAGTGTGACATAGTTGATAACAACTTATGCGAGACATTCAATGGAAGAATCATATACACTAGGTGTAAGTCCATTCATAGTATGTTAGAGGAGATGATGATAATGATAATGACAAGGATACATACACAGAGGGATGAATGGGCTCAATGGAGGAGAGATTGTGGTCCAAGAATTGTCAAAAAGTTAGAAAAAAAAATAGACGTGATGCAACTTATTGCCAAGTTCTATGGAATGATGATGATGTATATGAGGTGCTAGATAAGAGTGTGAAGTATGTGGTTGATGTGTCCACGAGAGAGTGTATTTACAGGAGGTGACAGCTTACTGGCATCCCTTGTCCCTATGCTATTTCTACTTTGAATCATAAGAAGAAGGATGCATATGATTATATAGATAAGTGTTACAAGAAGGCGAAGTTCTTAGTTGCATATCAGAACATGTTGATGCTAGTTTGAGGAGAGAGATTGTGGGAAAAACATAAATAAATAGAGAGGCATCTAAATCGCTTCCAGCTAAAGTGAAACTTGGTAGACGTAGACATAAAAGATTAAGGGAGGAGGGTGAGGTGCCAAGTAGAACTAGGATATCGAGAAGAGGAATGAAGATGAGCTATTGAACTTGCAAAAAGACGAGACAAAACATTTTGACATGTCTTGTTAAGAATGTTGGGTGTACGACCCCACAAACACAATTCTCAAGGAAAAACATTCAGTAAGTACTTCCATTTCCATTGAATTATGCTTGCTTCGTAGAAATAACTTTAAACTTGTATTATTTTTTCTAGTCTAAAGATGTACAAGCGAAGGTGCAAGTGATAGTGTTGGCAAGACACCAATTGCTAATGCTACTTCGATGACTCTTTCTAGGTCCAGAGACGTACAAGGGAAGTAGTGCTGTGGATGTGTTTTTTGTTGCTGATAGTTTCAATGAAATAGCATTGCAGCCCATATTTTTGAACGAACTGTTTTTATCTCTTGATGATGACCAGCTCTTAATGATATTCTTCTATACTTTTATTCAATATATGTATTTCAGTGTTCTATAATTGGAAATTTGACATGCTTTTCGATCAAGATGTTTTTGCTCATGCCAACCAAGGGTAAAGGGAATTGATAGCAAGAGATCTGATCAAGATGATTTTTGCTCATTCCAACCAAGAGATCTACACAAGGGCTACAAGGGTTTTTAGCACGGTGTAAGACTCAATCCAAAGCTTCACTAAATGATTAAAAAAAAAAGAGCATTCATACTATAGTATGATCCTAAGTTTGGGTTGATACTACAACTGATACAACCACCATTATTCAATCTATTTTGCGTTCATTCGAAACTTCCCAAAGTTGAATCTCGAGGAAACCTCTCTAATTTTTTGGGTTTATCCTCTCTATTTTTCTGGGTTTAAGCCATAAAATGCAGGCATAATGATAACCTCTATTGGATTTGCCTCACTAGAGTAATAGTGATCTAACAAGTGAGGCTATAAGAGAACTGTTGGCGAAAGGTCTAATCAGGATGGTTTTTACTCATGCCAGCCAAGAAATCTACACAAGGGCTAAAGGGTTCAACTTGTTGTTCAGATTAATCTCTATGTAATGATGCAATATGGATGCAAATGTTTAAAACTATTCGAAGTTTCCTGGAATCGAATCTTGAGAGAACCTCTCTATTTTTTACATTTATTCCCTCTGTTTTTCTAGGTTCGTCTTATTATAATAACAGTATGTTAGATCTAAGTTAGTTGATTATCTATTTATAACTTAGATAAGCTACTAGCCAAAGTAGCAACAATATCATTGGTGCTAGCATCTCCTTCTACCTGCACGAGAATAACTGCAAGTTCCTTTATGTGCCTTCTCCTATACAACTGAATCAAGGTTTGCATGTGTTCTAGTAAAGACAAGCTTATGCTAATACAATGACCGGTAGCCTTCTAAATGGTAGCCAAAGTTTTAGTCTCTCAAACTTATTCAATGAGAATAGCTGAAGGTTAATATAGCTCATGTTTTTTCTATGACACTTTATCTTTGGCTTTGGCTTTTCAAACGTGTTTTTAACTACAAGTGTTTACCAGCCATGATTTTTCCTCCACTAGCTATTGTTGAAGAGCTTGTAGTTTCACCGCAGAAAGGTTTTAAACATAATGCTGCACTTGATACCCATTTCAGCAAAAAAAAAATTCCAATTGATTGAAATGCAGATGAATAATGGTAAAATAGAATGAAAACTCTCTCGTCTCCTGTTTTTGCCCTATATGGACATGAGTTGTAAACCAAGTATAAGTTACACTAATAATAAACAATCAGCTAATTAAGATGTAAGTTACAAATTGAGTAGCCAAGCAGGAAAAGGAAAACTGAAATAGATTATCGAGAGTATTGTAAATGTCCTACATTTCAAGTACCATTAATTTCAGCACCTTGATAATTTCAATCGTCAAGGTGAATGGGAATCAAGCTACATCTTTGTCCCCAAAGATCTTCCATTCAAAGTTGCTCAAAGCAAACTGAGCAAATACCATTTGGGTGTAGTTATTTGCAAAATAGCTTTGAAGTTAAAAAAAAAAAGGAATTTCATGGACATCCTCTAAATCTTCATCAAAATCCCAAAGCTTGGACATTGATGGGATAGCATTTGATTATGTCATCAATGATACACCCGGTGTTAATGAGCAATCCTTGACTACCTTCGTAAATTCTGCTCAATCATTACTTACCCAAACCAACGTTGATTTTGGCCACAACTTACTTCAGTGGCTTGTGTTTACATGAAGTTTATCAATGAAGATTGTCAATGAATAAAGTTTTTTTGGGTAAAGGTCAATGAATAAAGTTTCGATTCTTTTCTTTCAATAAGATAATCAATTCATTAGATTGATTGAAGTTGATTCCATGGCGATTCACCAGATTGATTGATAATCAGATTAATTGAAGATTTTATGGCATATTCAAGATGTGATTGATTGTTGATTTCGAGCCATATCTTGCTTTATTACTTGCTGATTTGATGGCCAATTAATGAGAAATCAACAGGAGGCTGATTGGAGTTATTTCCTTTGATATTAGTGGATCTTTTAAGGTTATCATTGGTTATACAAGGCTGATGGATGAAAATCTTTATCTTTTATTTTCGTTTTGCTTTGTCTTAGTCTTTCTATAAATTGAGGAGTCTTCTCCATTGCAAGAGAGATTTGATGAATGAATGATAATTCCTCTCTTGAGTTAAGTTTTATATCATATAGGTTTCTTTAACCTTGAAAAATCGGATTCTTGCTTAGTGGTTGTCGCGACCTAAAATTCATTTTTAGGTTAATGGATTACCAGATTAATTAATTAAATTAACTAACCTAGTTCGAGCTCTCCCAAGCTCTACCAAATCGCAACTTTGATTTTTTTTTCACATGATTTTAGAATTTGGAGTCGCCACTAATCATTTTTGGTAGGTTGATTAGAAACCTAAGTAACCTAGCGGGAGAACTAAATTACTCCTGCAAACCAGAGATTATGAGTTCGGGGACTTGGTTACACTAGTTAATTAAAACTAATGCCCTTTCGGTACCTTAATTCCATGGATATCCTATTTTGGCAACTCTCACTTGATTTATTCCTAAGACCCTGGTAAGGTGTTCTTTTTATGTTTTCACTTTAAAATGAAATGCATAAAGGGTATGAACGCAAACGTTGACATACAAATACGACACACAAATACGGACATACGAATATGATATACGAATACGTAGATATGCGAATACGAATACGTGCGTGACGTGCGAATGACATACGTACATGACATGCGAACGACATACGTACGTGACATGTGTATGAATACGATATGCATACGAGATAGACGAATACATATACGTGCGTTACATGCGAAGGACATACGTACGTGGACATGCGAATGATATGCGTACGTGACATGCGTATGAATACAACATGCATGCGGGGATAGACGAATACGAATACGTATGTGACATGCGTATGAAGACGCACGAATATGATATGTAACATGCATACATACACCATACAAATACGTGACATATATATGTGACATGCATAGTAATATGTGTATGTAAATACGTACATTTCGATTTTGCCCATAAAGGGCAAAGTCGTCATTTTGAAAAGATGGGATAAAACCCTCATTTTTGAAAAAGAGGGGATAAAACCCTTATTTTGAAATTTTTGATTTTTCTGAATGAATATGCATGGGTTAATAACATATCATAACAGACAAATGTGGATTTGTAAACGTCGCGTACGTGACGTGCATACGAAAACAAACAAATACGATATGTCTATACGAACATACGGATAACATAACAAACATACATGAGACATACTACATGAGATGCACATGAATGGCATTTTTTGTATTTTCAGATTTTCCATTTTTTTTTTTGGTTTTTTGGATTTTCTACATTTTTTTGTATTTTGGATGTATTATAAAAGAATGCAAAATCACCCAAAGCAAATGAAGATGTGAAGAGAGAGCAGGTAAAGTAAAACTACCCTAAGGACAGTGAAAATAAAACCCGCAACTCGTCGGGTGAATAATTACAGACCAATTAAATAAAACCTGAGACATGATCGGGAATACAACAAAAATGGACCGGAATGGACATCGGTCAAACACCCGTCGCCAAGCCTCGTGGGTCGAGAGTACAACAAAACGGATCGGAATGGACATCGGTCATCCTCCAGTCTTCAAAGCATCGGGCCGAAAGCCAAATGAAAATAATGAACTTATCCAATCGGACATGCACAATCACCAATGAGTTAAGACAATTCAAAAACTCAAAGAGAGTTTAACACGTGCTGATTAAACTTCATTGAGACCATTTTTTACATTTTCCAATGCATTAACACAAAAAATACGAATTAAATTATATTGTCCATGAACATTCTTAGGGAGAAAGCAGTAACCATAAAATACAAAAGAAATAATAAAATGTATGTAAAAATTCTGAGATTTTTTATGTGGATGGAAAAATGTGTCTTTGACAACTTTCATGTTTTACATTCTTATTGAAGAGACACTCATTTTCGTGTAGAAAATGGTCTTTCATGAGATCTCAGCAGCAAACAAACAAATTTCACAGAACAGACATATTTCAGGATTAAGCTTAAATGGATACTCAAATCTCAAAATTAATGCACCAAACTTTCCAGTCTACTAAACAAGACCCCAATGAACAACTTTCATTTTTTGTGAAGTTTCAAAAGAAGACTCTAAACATAAGATAACTACAAATCAATATGACCACGCACAGAAAAACACTCAGACTCAAGGACGCCAATAGAATTGCATGATTTCATTAAATGCATTAAAAATACGAAACATGCATGAATATTTTTGTATTTTTTATATTTTATGCATTAAGATCTTATGAACAAATGTCATGAAGAGGTCTTTATGAAACAAAGTCTAGAATAACCCATGGAAAATCATTTAGCGTGAAAGGTCATATCAGAAAAATTCCATCTCAGGTTCTGATCACCATATTTCCAAATTTCTGCTTTTAATTTCGGGACCCTTTTGACATAGCAAACGACGTCAATTTTCGTGCCATAATATATCAAATCGAAGATCTCGAAGTCATCTACGAATGTTCAGTACATTTATTTTCGAGATTTTGTCATCTAAACACGAAAAATTGAGTTACCAGATAATTGCACATGCTGATGCGCCTAGAGCTCGTTGGAGATGAATCCGTCGCGTCGCCAAGGCTTGTTCCACGGCGGCGAATTTTTCTCTCTCAAAATTTTTTTCTCTTGAAATCTCTCCAAAAAAAATTTTTTCTCCAGTTTTTCTTCAATCTCCTAAAACTCTCTCAAACATCCAAAATTTTCTCTCCAAAAAAATTCCCCTCTCAAGCTCACTTCTTCCTCCTTTTATAAACCACTCATCTATCTCCCATTCTAATTTTTCCATTAACTCTATCTTCCATTCTAATTTCTCCACTAACTCTTCTTCATTTTCATCTTCCCTTTTCTATTCTCATCTTATTTTCTTTATCTTCTCTTCTCCATCTCCTCTTCTCCATCTTCCTATCTTCATCTCCTCTTCTCCATCTTCCCTTCTCTATTCTAATTTCTCCACTAACTCTTCTTTTTGTTATTTACAAAATAATCCCTCAAGTATTAGGTATTTGCACTCTAGTCCATGAGATTTTAAGTATTTGTAATTCAGTCCCTAGAGAAATATTTCTTTAAGTCCAAATCTCCTCACAATTTTCGACACACCTATCGCATGTTGAATTTAAGCTCATTTCTTGCTATTGAAAATAATGCAAAATTTAATTAAAGCCCTGTTTGTAAAATTGAGTCATTCTGGGTATAATTGGGCCAAGATGAAAATTTGGAATATTAAAGAACAATGTCACAACTCCTAAAAGTGAAAAATGAAAATAAATTGACTCAAATTGAATTTTTTTAGGCCCGATTCGAGATTATGCTCGTTAAGGAATACACGACCTCGAATTGGATTTTTTAAATTTGCGATGGCCAACATGAAAAGGGATTTAAAGGAAAAATATTGACTATTTTTATGTATTTTTGTGGCCTCAAATGCTATTATTTATTAAATATTTTCCTAATTTCTAAAAATTATATTTAAAAAAATACAAAAAATATGAAAAATTATTTTTATACTCAAAAATGGTTGCCTAAGCTTGGCCAAGGCTTCCAAAGTTGATTTTGCAATTTTCTCATTTTTATAGATTTTCTATCAATTTTAGAAAATAAAAATACCGAAAAATACTGAAAATATGAAAAATCATTTTTTGGTCAAAATTGGTTCCCTAGGCTTGGCAAAGGTCTCCAAAGTTAATTTTTTCAAATTTATGAATTTTTATGGATTTTCTATTAATTTTAAAAAAGAAGAAAAGAAAAGGTGATTGAAAATCAGGTGTCAACAGTGGTGAACTAAAAACCCGTTATCCTTGGTTGGTGGTTATCCTTTAAACCTCGGTGGTGAACTTCTATCTCGAATCCTAATTTTGACTCTTGCCTAGTGGTGCATCATTTAGGCCTTGATCTGATCGTAACCTATCATACACTTACATTCTTCATTTAATTTTCATCTCACACATTTTAATCCATTTTTACTTCTTTCGACAATCACTCAAATGCATTCGTCCGCCTCACGCACACGCATCAAATTGGTATCAAAGCTCTAGGTTAAACTCATCTTGAGTAATTCCTTTTCTACTATCAATCTCAATTCTACGATGGGTGATCCAACAGTTCTAAGAGGCCTAATTTTAGAGCAAGCCCACAACAAAAGGCGAGATCATGAAATAATTCTACTTCAACAACAAATGGAGCGACTCCTGACCTTACTGGAGGATCGAGGGAGACAAGAACCACTACTATAAAAACCTCCTATTAATCGTCCAGGTGTTATAATCCTCATCAGATTTTGATGATGAATCCAACAAAGGAGGATTTTAACGATTCAGACTATCGAGCGAGAAGAAGAAAAGAAAGGAATAACAATAACAACCACGACATTAAGGTAGAGGTACCTAAATTTGAAGGTAGTCTTAATCCTAATGATTTTGTCAATTAGTTGTATGTTGTAAAATGAGTATTTGAGTTCAAATCATACTCGGATGAAAACAAATGCAAGGTTGTTTTTCTTAAATTTAAGAATTATGCTTCACTTTGGTGGGAAAATTTGAATAATCAGAGAGTTCGGGAAGGAAAAAATAGAGTTAAGTCTTGGGAAAAACTCAATAAACTTATAAAAAAGAGGTTCTTACCCGGAAACTATAAGCAAGATCTATTTCTAAAGTTAAACTCTATTAAACAACATGGTTTGAGTGTTAAAGAGTATATTAGGGAGTTTGAACAACTTCTTATAAAGTGTGATATTCCGAAAGTGCAAGAGCAAACCATTGCTTGTTTCCTCGGAGGACTGAATCAGGATGTCAAAGATTTGGTTAAGCTTCAATCATATTGGACATTCGAAGATGTTTACAAGCTGGCTATAAAGGTGGAAAAACAAATGAAGTATGGCGAAGGATGGTCAATCAGATCCTCGACAAAGGGGGCATCCTTCTTCAGGGGTGCTTCTTCTAACAAAGCTGAGAGTACATTAATGAAGGATAGAAGTAAGGAGAAAACCATAGAATCTTTCAAAGAACTTCCCAAAATCTCTAAGGGTGAAGGGAAAAAATGCTTTAAATGCCATAGTTATGAGCATTTTCAAGTTAATTGTCCTAATCGGAGGGTTATGACCCTTTAAGAAATTGAAATGACTTGGAAATTTGAGAGACTAAACAAAAAAAAGAGGAGTTCGAATCAGAGAAGAATGAAGAGTTCATAGAAGAAACTAATGACAGTGATGTTGTGACAGTCTGAAAATTCGACCCATTTGTCGGTATTTCTAAATGAATGGAAACACTTCGTTAATACACTCTAGTCGACGCTCACTCAGGATTAGCTACCCTGGAATGACCAACCGAAGGGGAAAGGCTACCTGGGGAATTTTCCCAAACAGCCGCCCGTTGGCCTGAGACTGAGACAGAGTCGGTATTTGATGAAAGTAACCACAAAATGAAATCCGACAACGGACAATCGAATTATTAAGATGATCACAATGGAGAAGTGAAATCGGTTTCAGAAATGTCGCCAGAAGGGCAGACAGCCGGTGTACGTCGCGAAGCAAGACGAGATTGGAAAATTACCGAAATGCCCCCGGTAAATGCTCAGTCCTTAGAATTAGATAAATTAGGATTTTTGAGAATGAATTCGATAATTCGAAACCAATTCCGGTCCAAAATTCGTTCGCGCTCGGGACCCGATCGGTGCATTTGGCACGCAAATCGAGGCAAGTCAAACCAAATGTCCATCACATAAACCAATCATGGTTCAATTCCCAAGGGAATCCCACTATTACATATCAATTACAAGTGTCATGTAAAAACTCAAACCAAGGTTACTTTTTCCCATTTCCAACCCCATTATAAACTTATTCCCTATTATTTTATTTGGTATAATCTCTCTCTCTCCTCTCTCTAGCTCATTCGGCCGAATCACCATCTCCCTCCCTCATTCTTCTTCTCCTTCATTCTTCTTTCATTTCCTCTCTTCTCCTCTCCATTTTCGTCCGCCGTGGCCGCCCGAACGCCGTCCATTTCCGCCGTTGCTCCGCCGCCGTCGACCACCCATCTCCCTTGGAACATCTTGGTAAGTTTCCCAAGCTTCTTGTCTTTCACTTTCGTGACTTATGGCGCCCCGTGGAACCCACGATCAGACTTGGTTTCTCCTTGTTCCCGCATCGTCGTTCATCGTCGTTGGTTTGGCCGTGAGCCTTCGGGCTGTCCAAGCTACTCCACCCACTTCCTCAACCTCCCTAATACCTAGAACTATTGTATTTAGGTCCGAGGAACCCCCCTAAGCCGCCGAACCAGCCTTGAACAGCCGCCTCTTCTTCGTTGATCGTGGACCTCCATTCGGCCGTCCGGAACCAAACCGCCTCCACCGTTGATCTCGGCCCCTATTTGGTAAGCTCTACTACTAACCTTGGCTTAGGCTAGTTGTATGTGAGTGTGGTTTAGTGTATTTAAGGGCCGGTGATTTCGGTTTAGGCTTGTAATGGGTGATTATGTGAAACGCGCACTAAGTTAACTCAACGAAACGACGATTAGGCCGATTGTGCGGGCTGTGGGTATGAGATTTGGGCCTCGGAATGCAAATAGTGGGCTGTTATGAGGAGGATTAGGACGCGTAGAGGTGGCCGAGCCAAACAAATGGGCCTAGGGGACTTAATTTGGACCAATTTAACCTAAAACAAGCTAACGGGCCTAAAATACTCTAACGGGCTTACAAATGGACGAAATTAATAATCTAATTGGGCCTTGAAAACATGATTGGTGGGCTGCAATGGTTGGCTTAGGCGTGTGCAATCGTGGGCCAAAGCATGAGGATGGGCTTAGGGACCTAATTCTAAACAAATTGGGCCAAAACAAAGCAAACTGGGCCTAATTCTAATGGTGGGCTTCTAATGGACGAAAATAACAATTAAATGGGCTAAATTATGATCTTGGATATTAAAATATGGGGTCCAATAGTGTACGTGGGCTTAGGATATCAAACTGGGCCTAAAATAGTCAAATTGGACTTAATAGGTAAATCTTTAGAAATGGGCTTGGGCCTTACACGAATTTCATATAATATTGGGCCTGAATTATATATTTGATTTAAGAATTAGTTTATGGGCCTTGAACCTTAGAACGGGCCTTAGGCCCAGTTGGACCTAAATAAATTAATTAGACCCTAACCGAAGCTAAGCCTAATTTAATTAAACTCAAGGATTTATTAAGACACTAAATCATTAATCGTGGGTTACTAATTCCCTGGGAACTAACCTTGGCTACTGGGTTCGACTGAATCGCTGGGATTGTCTGGATTGAATTCCAATTCCATGGGTTACCAAGACAACGTTAAACTTGAAGGGAAATTACTTGGGGGACTGATAGTAGAGCATGGGGTTTACATGATGCTTGTTCTGATGAACGTGGCGAATTACCCGAATGATTCTTTGATATGCTCTGTTCTTGTACTTGTATACTTTGGCATGCATGCTCTGCGTTTGAACTATTGATGCAATCATTTGGGCCCCGCATACATTCAGAGCATTGCATGAGTCACCGGAGTTGTGACATGAGAATGTGCCCAAGATGGGAAATGGAGAGAAAAGGGAGGCCAATGTAAGGCGTCCGAGACGCAGTGTGGTATTTGCTGAGTGGCTGAGAATGTGCCCTGATGGGAAATGGAGAGAAAAGGGAGGCCAACGTAAGGCGTCCGAGACGCAGTGTGGCATTTGCCGTGTGGCACTATGGAATGCGCCCGATGGGATTTGGAGTGATAGGCAGGCATGATCCGTTGGGATCCGTTATGGCCGGTTGAGGCCTGAGTATGATCCGTGAGATCCGATATGGCCGATTGAGGCCTGCAGCATTTGCATATGACATTATGGCTGACTGCTTGTTATTGCCCGTCTGCGCTGTACGAACTGCATTGCTATGCGTTGTTCCTTGGGTTATACACTGGGATTTGGTAACTAGGGAGATCGAGAGTGTCTGAACCTTGGACCGTGAACCCTAGTTTACTGGATAGGACCGACCCTACTTGTATGCCCTACCCTACGCTAGGATTAGTGGTGAGCTTGCTGAGTCCTCGACTCACTGGCAGTGGTTACCTTCTTTTCAGATCCAGGACACCAGTGATGGCCGCCCCACCGATGCTTTTTGGATTGCCGATTCAGATGGATACTCAGGTCACCCTCCATTTTGATATGCACGCTACTCTATGGCATAGGCACGTGACGACTGTATTAGTAGATCATGGTGGACCCTACCTTGTACCCCATAGGTTCGAGGCGTGGTTTAGAGAGGGCCTCCATGGTTTTGAGGGACCGCAGCGAGACTCTCCGATACCTATGGAGGAGGACCCGTTCTGGCTTCAGCTTGCCGAGTATGGAGGCCGGGTGATCGACCCCGACCCGCTGCAGCAGTTGCCGTCCCTAGGACGCTCCGAGATTGACGGCCACGAGGAGGGCGATGCCATGGACACCGACGAGGAGGATCCAGAGGAGGACCCCGTGGAGGATCCCGAGGAGGAGCCTGAGTTGGTCTGAGTCCGCTGCCGTTGGTTTAGCTTTTGGTGTTAGTTTGAGCGTAGGTGTCTCGGCTGTTAGTTGAGGGTTTCTTTTTGGGGGTCTGTACCTAACGCTGATGATCTACATATATTGTTGTTTGTGTTCTTTCTGTTCGTACTACCCCTCTGTTTTGTGTGCATGTATGTATGGTTAGGAGGCATGCTTCCGCAGGTTATCAGATTTACGAGGTGATTTCTAATGGACGCGCCGTCTGGCTCCGACGAAGAGAAATCTCCTGGGCCGTCGCGTGGGTTGACCAGACGAGCGCATAGAGTGTATTCGATTGTTCTGAACGGGATGCCGCGTTCTCGAGTTGGGGACCGGGGCGTGACAGATGTGGTAGTTATCTGGAAGGCTTTTCACACTATGGTTGCAACGAATGCGAGAGAGCAAAGAGAGAACATCTTCCAAATGCATTGTACAATCAAGGGTAAGGTATGCATGTTGATCATTGATGGAGGGAACTGCACTAATGTGGCATTAACAACCATGATTGAGAAGTTGAAACTACCAACTTCTAAGCATCCTCAACCTTATAAGCTTCAATGGCTTAGCAAAGGAATGATCTCCAACTAATTAAACAAGCACTTATATCATTCTCAATTGGCAAGAATTACCAAGATCAGGTTTTATGTGATATTATTCCTATGGATGCATGCCATTTATTGTTGGGAATGCCTTAGCAATTTGATAGAAAACCTGTTCATGATGAACATAAAAAATCTTACTCATTCCATAAGGAATATAAACACATCACTCTTGCACCTCTAAGCCCCTCTTTGATCCACAAAAACAAACCCGGGGTGAGAAAAGCTAGTAAGAAAAACATTTTTCTTGAGTGAAGCACAGATTGAGAAAACCATTCACAAGCAAAAGACCATTTTGGCTTTACCTATGGTTGAGGGCAAAAAGAGTAAGGTAGAGAGACCGTTACACCCTGAATTACATTCTTTGATTAATGAATTTAAAGATGTTTTTTCGGAGGATTTACCACATGAATTATCTCCCTTGAGGGGTATTGAACATCAAATCGATCTACTTTCGGGTGCTCCACTCCCAAACAAAGCTGCCTATCGATGCAATCCAGAAGAAACTAAGGAGTTACAAAGGCAAGTAGACGAGCTGATTGCTAGAGGATGTGTAAGGGAAAGCATGAGCCCTTGTTCCGTTCCAGCCTTACTTGTGCTAAAGAAGAATAGCTCTTTTAGAATGTGCATGGATAGCTGAGCCATTAACAACATAACCATTAAATATAGGTACCCCATACCTCGACTTGATGATATGCTTGATGAATTATATGGCTCTATGGTATTCTCCAAAATCGATTTAAGGAGTGTCTACCAGGAAATCAGAATGAGGGCAGGTGATGAATGGAAGACAACCTTCAAAACTAAAGGAGGCGTCTATGAGTGGCTAGTTATGCCATTTGGACTTTCTAATGCTCGAAGCACTTCCATTAGGCTTATGAATGAGGTACTTCGTTCCTTTATTGGACACTTAGTCGTTGTCTATTTTGATGATATTTTTGTATATAGCGATTCTCTGCTGCAAATCTAGTTTTCCCGATTTCTTGCTACTGGGTTTAGAGTTTGGTGGCTAGTTCTTTGCTGATTCAATGCGTTTTTCGATCGATTTATCTGCCTTTGAGCTGCATTCTTATTGGTTCTTTGGGCTCTCGTTGCTTCCCTAAACCTTTGGTATGACTGGCCTTTTCTGATGGCTGGTCTCTCGAATGAAGGTCGGGAATCTCTCCCGCCGAAGCCTGTCAAGGCAACGCCAGCAACCAAGGCTGGCAAGGTGCCTTCTAAAACCCCCTTGAGTGTTACATTTGGAGCAGTGGGTGAAGCTCCTGTTACGGGCACTAAAAGCACCTCTGTTGATGCTGCTCCTACTGAGGGTACTCTGGGTCCCTCTACTGTTGTTGCTCTACAAAGGGACAAAGGGAAAAATGCGGTTGGTTCGAAGAAAGCTACAACCTCAATTGGTATCAAGGGGAACACTCGGCACTCAAGGCGTAGCCAAAGCCGAGGTAGACGAAGCCAGAGTAGGGAGTTGATCCTGGTAACTCTGCTCCGCCTAACACAGTACATCAGCAACAAAGAACCTGGGCTAACATTGCCCGGGCGTCTGAGAAGGGTTACTCCCTCTCTTATATTCCACCAACTTATGTTGAAGGAAGACCTACAATTATAGCGACTGATGAAATAATCAAAGAGGCTAATCCGAAGCTAAATGAATGCCTTGTAGGATATATCGTTGGAAGGAGACTCCCATTCAAACTCACTGAGGCTGCTGTCAAACATGCTTGGGGAGCTAATGTTATTGATATCATTGCTGACAACCATGGCTTCTACTTCTTCCACATCTCGGAAGAGTCCTTTCGCCGGAAAATACTGGAAGGAAGTCCTATCACTCTATTTCGCAATCCCATGTTCTTGCAACAATGGCACCCGCTGCTCAAACTTCAGAAAGGCCAGCATAAGACCCTTCCCATTTGGGTTAAGCTGAGAGATATTCCATATTTACTGTGGTCCGCTTCGGGCATAAGCTTGATGGCTAGTGCTATAGGTAAACCCCTGTATGTGGACTCTAATACTGCTGCAATGCGCACCTTTTCCTTTGCGCGAGTATGTGTTGAAGTCGAAGCCTCCCAGACCCTCCACAAGGTCGCGGATGTTGTACCAAAAGTTGAAACATACACCTTTAGTGTGGAGTATGAATGGAAGCCAATTTCCTGTCATATTTGTGGCACGTTTGTTCATCGGTGCAGCCCGCCGGCTGAGGCCCCCCTCCAGACAGCAGTCTCATCTGATCATGCGGCTGTTAAAGCTCAGCCAGCAGCTCTTCCTCTAGCACTAACCTCAACTGATGATGCCAAAGACCCACTGGAAGATGGGGTATGGGAAACTGTAAGAAGAAGGAGATCCCCTACCACAGTTAGTCCTATACTACGCCCGAGGGTGGATTCTACTGATGTAGCTCAACCCATGCCTCAAGCACTTACGCAGAAAGTTGTTGTTGGCGTTCACTCATTATCTGAGTCCGACTCTGATTCCCAAGCTAGCTCAGAACCTTCCAACACTGGAGATGATGATGGGAAGGCTAGCAACATTGGTAGCGAACCTGAGGAAGCCTTTTCCCCATCTGATGTCTCGAATAGCCTTGAGGGAGAAGAGTGTGCTGAACCGGAGGAAGTTAATCCTACCTCGACTATCCCGAATACCAGATTCAGGTCTGCTCTGCATATTGGAGATAATCATGATCGTGAATCTCCTCCTCGCCCCCCAGCGATGGTATGCACCCTTGACGCTACAAAATCTACCAACCTGAAGTCTAGAAAACGGGGAGGTGGTAAACTACGGTAATTCTCTTTCGCTTTTTTATGTTTTTTGGAGTCTGGAATATTAGGGGTCTTGGTGATCCCATTAAACAGGCTGAGATTGTTCCTTTGTGAAGAATCATAACCTTTCTTGTATCGGTATTTTGGAGACGAAGGTTAACCCTTCCCTTTTTGCTAAAATCTCTGCTAAACTCTTATCGGACTGGCGGTGGATTTCTAACTAGTATTACTCCCCTCGGGGTAGAATCTGGATTGGCTGGAATCCAAAGTTGGTGGACCTTGCAATTCATTCTATGTCTAAGCAGGCTATTCACTGTCGTATCCAGCTCCTTACCTTGGCTAAGTCTTGCTTCTTCTCGATGGTCTATGGAGATCATACTTTCGTTTCTCGGAGGACTCTTTGGGCTAACCTTATCCATTCGAGTGCTTCTTTTGCGGATGATCCTTGGCTTGTGGCGGGGGACTTTAATGCCATCCGCTTTGATTCAGATAGAATGGGCAGTTCCAACACGTGGCTCCCTGCTTTTGACGAGTTCAATGATTGCCTAAACCAAGCTGGGCTTGATCATTTGAGATATGTTGGCCACCGGTTTACATGGTCCACTTCTACTGGTGCTTCTTGGAAACAAAGGAAGATTGATAGGGTATTGATCAATGATCAATGGACCACTGCTTTCTCCTTCTCGGAGGCCTCCTTCCTCGCCAGAGGGATCTCTGATCATACTCCAATGGTCATTAAAATTAATAACCATGTGCACTCTCGTAAGCCCTTCAAGTTCTTTAACTTCTGGATGTCCCATCCTTCCTTCAGGGCTATATTATCCCAGGTTTGGGATTCTCAGTTTTCTGGAACTCCTATGTTTGTGCTTTGCCAAAGGCTCAAGCTACTTAAATGTCGGCTCAAACAACTAAATAGAGAATCCTTCTCTGATATCTCTACTCGCACAGCGGAGGCTAGATCTGCCCTCAAATTGATCCAAGATGAGCTTGCTAGCGATCCTTATAATCAAGACAAGGCGGTTCTTGAAAAAAGAGAAGCTGTTGATTTTTTCTAAACTATGGCTCCAGGAAGAATCCTTTTACAAGCAGAAGTCAAGAATTAGATGGCTAAAGGAAGGTAATCTCAATACGGCTTACTTCTACCATTTCGTCAACAAAAGGCGCCTTCAAAACCGTATCCTCTCGGTTACCGACATGGATGGTTCTGCTGTAAGTGACCCTCTTGCGGTTCAACGGCACATTGTTACTCATTTTGAGAATCTCCTTGCAGTTGCCCCTTTTTCCTCTCAGCCTACAGTGGATGAGATCCGACCACTCCTTCCGCACACCTTGGATGAAGCCCAAGTTCAGCTGGTTGCCCGTGAAGTGACGAATGTGAAGATTCGAATTGCGATGTTTTCCCTTGCGAAAGGTAAAGCTCCGAGTCCTGATGGGTTCAATGTTGAATTCTTTACTTCTTCTTGGGACATTGTTGGGCCTCTTGTAACATTGGCCATCCGAGATTTCTTCCGCTATGGCTGTCTTCTTAAGGAGATTAATGCGACTATACTTACCCTTGTCCCGAAGGTCCCTAATGCATCAACTATGAATAACTTCCGTCCCATTACTTGTTGCAACACAATTTATAAATGCATTACCAAGATCCTAGCTAAGAGGATTGCTTGCGTCTTACCGTCTATCATTAGTCACCCCCAAAGTGCCTTTGTCAAGGGGAGGAGAATTACTGACGACATCCTTATTGCTCAAGAGTTATTTGCGGGGTTCCATCGTGAACCTTACTCTCCGAAGTGCGCCATTAAAGTGGATTTTCAAAAGGCCTACGATACCATTGACTGGGCATTCCTGAAGCTTGTTCTTCAATCGTTTGGCTTCTCGATGAAATTTGTTTCTCTAATCATGGAGTGTGTATCTTCTCCGAAGTTTTCGATTGCTATTAATGGTGACCTTCATGGTTACTTTGCTAGTAGAAGAGGCATTCGTCAAGGCGACCCTATGTCTCCCTACTTATTCACTTTGGCTATGGAGGTGTTTATCGGTATTCTTAATGCCCACACTCGGCAACCTGGTTTTGATTATTATTGGCGCTGTAAACCTACCAGGTTATCGCACTTATTCTTTGCTGATGATGTGCTTCTTTTTCCTGAGGCAAACATTAGTTCAGCCTATATTCTTAAGGAGGGATTGGACTTATTCTTGAGGTAGTCTAGCCTCAAATCAAACCCAAATAAGAGCGAGATCTTCCTGACTGGTGGATCTTCTTCCTCTCGGCAAGACATCTTGGATTGCTTTGGTTTTCAGAAAGGTAATCTTCCCTTTCGATACCTGGGAGTTCCTATTATTGCCTCTAGGATAAGTAAGGCTGATTGCACTTCATTGGTAAATGCTATAACGTCAAGAGCACGTTCTTGGTCTCAACGTTTCTTGTCCTTCGCTGGTCGTCTCCAGCTCATCAAGTCAGTCTTACATGCTATACAAGTATTTTGGGCGAACGTTTTCACACTTCTGAAGGCGGTATTATCTAGGATCGAATTGATTCTAAGGCAGTTCCTTTGGAAGGGAGCGGAGTTGGGAGTCAGAGGTGCAAAAGTTCCTTGGCATGATGTATGTAGGCCAAAGGATGAAGGCGGTTTGGGCATACGGCGACTCCTTGACTGTAATCGAGCTTCTATGCTCAAGCATATTTGGGTGCTACTTTCCGATAAAGAATTGCTTTGGTGTCGTTGGATTCATTCAAACTTTCTTAAGAAAAAAAATTTCTGGGCTTCTACTAAATCGACAGTTTGTTTGTGGGCCTAGAAAAAAATTCTTGACTTGCGCCAAGAGTTTAGACTAATGTTCAGGAAGCAAATTGGAGATGGCGTCTCCTCATCCTTCTGGTTTGATTGTTGGCACCCGCGAGGCCCCTTGTATTTGTTGTTATCGGACCGCGACATCTATCGCTCTGGTATTCCGTGTGATGCTTCTGTCCGTGACTTTTTCTCTGGATCCTGGCCATAATCCAACTTCCTCACTCAGCTATCGGGCTGGACAGAACATCTCCCAGCCCTTGTGGAAGACAAAAGGGACAAGCTGTTATGGCTCAATGACCCTGCTGGTAAGTTTTCTATAGCCTCTACGTGGGATTTTATCCGGTTGAAGTCTCCGAAAGCCCCCTGGTGCTCTTTTGTTTGGAACAAAAGCCTTCTCCCCAGACATTCGTTCCTGTTGTGGCTGATCTCCCTCAAAAGACTCCCCACACAAGTTTTCTTAATGTCCTATCGTAGAATTGTTGATGGTACTTGTGCCTTTTGCCATTGTAGACCTGATTCCATAGATCATTTGTACTTTGGCTGCTCTTACACGGGTTCTTTGGCCCATTTTTGGGCTTCCAAGTTCAACCTTCCTTGGCGAGATAGACCTTGGCCGGATACTCTAACCTGGGTTGGCCTTACGTTCAACAAATCTTCTTTTTGGGATCATATTGGCAGATTCTCTTTTGCTGTACTTTGCTACATCATTTGGATGGAACGGAACAATACTCTGTTTCGTGATCGTCCCTGTTTCTTGCCGTCCATGCGCACCCATCTCTCAAAGTTGGTGCAAGATCGAGGTTTGTCCCTTATGCCGATTGAAGACAATCCCTGGAACAAGAAGACCCAAGCCAATTGAGGGATCTCTCCTACTATCTTTTCTTAGTCCTTGCGGTTGTATTTGCCGCCCGCTGGCCTTGTGCTTGGCCGTGCGCTTGCGTTGCCTTTGGGCTCCTTTTTCCTTGCCGTTACACCTTTGTACCATTTAAGGCATTCCTTGGTGTCTTGATAGGTGCGAGGTTTTGTGTACCGGTTCCTTGTAATCGCGCCTTTTGATTAGCATCTATATATCTTACCTTCCAAAAAAAAGTTGATCATTTATCTTATCTGAAGCAAGTCTTTGGCATCTTGAGGAAACATAAACATTACGCTAAGATGGAAAAATGTGAGAACTTCTCTTCGAGCGTGATATTCCTTAGTTATGTTATTTCTAAGGATGGGATTTCCATAAATCAATCCAAGGTGGAGGCAATGAAGATGTAGCTAACTACAAAGTCCATTTCTGGTGTGAGGAGCTTCCAAGGTCTTCTCTCTGTTTACTAACGATTTGTGAAGAACTTTAGCACCATTATGGCTCCCATTACTAAGTGCATGAAGAAGGGATCATTTGAGTGGACCTAGGCTGCCCACAATGCCTTTGAAGATGTTAAACAAAAGCTTTGTGATTCTTACCTTCCAAATTTTGATATGGTATTTGAAGTTGAATGTGATTGTGGTGGTGTTAATATCAGTGCTGTTCTTGTCCAAGGCCAAAAATCTGTGGCTTATTTTAGTGAGAAACTAACAGAATCAAGAAAAAAACTACTCTGCTTATGAATAAAGAGTTCTATATCATTGTAAGGGCTCTTGATCATTGGAGTCACTATTTGAAGCCAAGGTAATTTGTTCTTCATTCTAATTATGAAGCCCTCAAATATATTAGTGGCTAGGACAAACTCAACTCAAGATATGCCAAATAAGTAGAATTTCTTCAGTCCTTCTCTTTTGTCTCAAAATATAAACCTGGCCACATTAATATTGTAGTGGTGCCTTTTCAAGAATATATTATATGCTGGCTATTCTTGATTCACAGATTCTTAGCTTTCATTTGATGAAAGAACTCTATTCTAAAGATCTAGAGCTCTCATCCATCACTTTAGATTGCAAACATGGAAGTTATGGTGTTTATTCTATCCAAGATGGTTTCCTCTTTAAAGGTAACAAACTATGTGTGCGAAAGAGTTCCTTTAGAGAGTTATTGATTTGTGAAGCACATGGTGGTGGATTGGCTAAAAATTTCAACATCAACAAAGCTCTTGATGTACTTCAAGAACACTTTTATTGGCAAAAAATGATTAGAGACATGTATGCTATTATCTCAAGGTATGCGACTTGCCAAAGAGCCAAAAGCCATTTTCATCAGGGATTATATACTCCACTTCCTGTTCCCATTCAAACCTTGGGAAAATATGAGTATGGATTTTATTGTAGCTCTTTATAGGACTCAACGAGGAAAATATGTTATTATGATGGTTGTGGATCAATTTTCTAATATGGCTCATTTTGTGCCATGTCACAAAATGGACGATGCTTCTCATGTTGCAGATTTATACTTTAAGGAGATCATTCGTTTACATGGAGTTCCCAAAAGCATTGTATTTGATCATGATTCCAAATTTCTAAGTTGCTTCTAGAAGACTTTATGGAGGATGCTTGGTACTCGACTCTTATTTAGCACAACTTGTTATCCCTAAACTGATGGCCAAACAGAGGTAACCAATCGCACTCTCACTTCTCTCCTTCGAGGTATGGTGAGTAAATCTTTGAAAGATTGGGATTTGAATATTGCCCGTGCTGAATTTGCTTATAATCAATCACCGAGCTATACTACCAATCGATCACCTTTTGAAGTTATGTATGGAATTAATTCACTCATACCAATTAATTTGATTCATATTCCATCCAACTCACAAGTCAATTTTGATGGCAATGGAAGAGCTCAATCAATGAATAAGCTTCACGAGTAGATTCGATGCAAGATTTAAAGGATCAACGAATCTTACAAGAAAAAAGCTGATTGGTACAGAAAGAAGGCTAATTTCCAACCAAGTAATCTTGTGTGGATTCATCTAAGGAAAGAAAGATTTCCATTTGAGCGAAAGAACAAGCTGATGCCGAGAGCCGATTATCCATTTAAAGTTCTAGGTCGAATTAGCAACAATGCATATAGAATAAAATATCCTGGAGAGTTTGGAGTTTCAAGGATTTTTAATGTAGGAGATCTATCTCCTTACTTGGAAGATGAAGACCTACCAGATTTGAGGTCAAATCTCAAGCAACCCGAGAAGAATGATGTGGTAGCATCCGATTAATTCACCAATGATACATCCAGTATTAATGAGCAATCCTTGACTCTCCCCGTAAATTCTGCTCAATCATTATTTACCCAGACCAAGGCTGATTTTGATCACAACTTCCTTCGGTGGATTATGTCTACATAAAGTTTATCGATGAGGATTGTCGATGAATAAAGTTTCAATTCTTTCCATTCAATAAGATAATCAATTCACTAGATTAATTGAAGCTGATTCCATGGCGATTCACCAAATTGATTGACAATCAGATTGATTGAAGATTCTATGATATATTCAAGGTGTGATTGGTCGTTGATTTCAAGCCATATCTTACGTTATTGCTTGCTGATTTGATGGCCAGTCAATGACAAATCAATGGGAGGTTGATTGGAGTTATTTCCTTTGATATTAGTGGATCTTTTAAGGTTGTCATTGGTTATACGAGGCTGATGGACGAAAATCTTTATCTTTTATTTCCTTTTTGCTTTGTCTTAGTCCTTCTATAAATTGAGGAGTCTTCTCCATTGTAAGAGAGATTTGATGAATTAATGATAATTCCTCTCTTGAGTTAAGTTTTATGTCATATAGGTTTCTTTAGCCTTGAAAATCGGATTTTTGCTTAGTAGTGAACCAAAAACCCTTTATCCTTGGTTGGTGGTTATCCTTTAAATCTCGGTAGTGAGGTTCTATCTCAAATCCCAATTTTTATTCTTGGTTGGTGGTGCATCATTTAGGCCTTGATCTGATCGTATCCTATCCTACACTTACCTTCTTCCCTCAATTTCCATATCACACATTTTGATTCATTTTTACTTCTTTCGACAATCACTCAAATGCATTCGTTCGCGTCGCACACACGCATTAGACATTCTTTGATTTCCTCCATTAAAATCCAACTTCGATCTTAGATCACAACATAAATTGCTCATCATCTCTTCACCTCCCGCGACAAATGCTCATTACCAGCTTCTCTTTGTCCTCCTACTACTCTCTCCTCACTCTCTTTGTTCACATTCTACTCCTTTTCCTCCAATCTATCATAAGAGGGAAACTTTTGGCTAATGCCAAGATAAAATAACATTCACTTCATTTATCCCACTAATAGAGAACACATATATACAAAATATGTTCTTGATCATTTACTCTATGGCAAAATCATAATTTGTGTTATTACTATAAAAAAAAACAAAAATACAACCACAATTATCTTCAATCTAGAATTTTCTTTCTTCAAGCATGCCAATTTTTGTTTCACTTGTTTCATTTGTTTCAATTGTGCCTTGACGGCTTTGATCTTAGTGACTATTGAACAACCATTATCCTCATCATGGGTTGATATTGGTTCTTGTTTAACATTGCTTCGCTGAAAGCTTTTGGTTACACTCCTTAACGATTGACTAATTTCCCCATCAACCCAAATGAAAAAAACTATAACTTTTCCCTTTATTATTGTGGTTGTATCTTGGGTAGCCATGGTATCGTCTTCCCTATTGTCCTTTGTCCCTGCCATTCGCAAAGGAGCATTAAGGCCACAATAGCAAAACATGAATGTATCATTATCTATTAGAGGGATTGACGTCACCGATTGTGCCATCTGCAAGGGACAAAGTGAGGATTGCATAAGATTAAAAAGGATCCAAAGGAGCACTTCAAATTGTCAAAACGGTGAGCAAACGGATCAAAAATAGGACTCAACTAGACTATAATATTTGCATCAATTTTCACCTGTTGCTTAAATTTCAGTGAGAAGTTAGAAACGCATAGAAATTATGCTCAGTCTCATCATAAACAAGTTTCTACTTAGCCCTAAATATAAAGGTCCACTAGACAAATGCACTTTTGTGTAAATTTTACACATTAGAATTTGAGCACTGGAAAACATTTGAAATTCTATACAAAATAGAGGTATGCTTGTTTCATATTCTACATCCACCACCGCATCCACCATCCCGAAATGCCAGCATGAAATTCGGCCTCCCACTACCTGTCTTCACCGTGCTTGGACATCAAAGTAATCATGAAATCAGATGCCTTTGCATAAACTCAATCTTCTGTTAAAAAATGAGATGCCCAAAACCCTTTAGGATTGTGTTGCCTAACTTCATGTGTGAGTTAAGGTGGATGGAAGAGAAAATATTACATGATTAATCTTGCTAAATCAAAATATTATGTGTCAAGACAACAAGAGTGAGACTCTCAATTAAAGTCTCTCCACTAATCTAAATCACAAAACTGAGTTATTATTCCCAGTCAATTTATAGCAATTTAAAGAACATTTTTGGGTGTGGGTGAGACTTGGTAACAAAATAGTTGAGGAGTACTTTAGGGTTCAAACATTTCAGGGTGTAGGCGAGACTTAGCAATTCAAACCTCGAGGTCGAATTGGCTCAGTACTAGGAATGGGTGAATCGGATTTCAATGAATTGCTCCACCGTGGCTCATCCTCTCCGCCAATGTCACGCCCCGGATCCCCAAAAAGACACGCGGCATCCCGTTCCTACGGAAGGTTCTCATCATGCTCGTCAGGTTTAAGATATGCGACGGCCCAGGAAATCTCTTCGTCGCGACCAGACGACGCGTCCTTAAATAAACTCGCGAACCTGCGGAAATGTACCTCCTAACCATACATGCATACATACAAAACAGAGGGGTAGCATGAACAGAATAAACACAAACGACAACATATACATATCATAAGCGTTAGGTACAGACCCCCAAAAAGGAACCACAACCTACAGACAGAGACCTACGCACATACTAACATCAAAAACTAAACCAGCACCAGCGGGACTCAGTCCACCTCGGGCTCCTCCTCCTCCTCGGGATCCTCCTCTGGATCCTCCTCGTCGGTGTCCATGGTATCGCCCTCCTCATGGCCATCAATCTCAGAGCGTCCAGGGGATGGCAACTCCTACAGCGGGTCAGGGTCGATCACCTGGCCTCTATACTCGGCAGGCTGCAGCCAAAACAGGTCCTCCTCCTTAGGGATCGAAGAGTCTCGCTGGGGTCCCTCAAAACCATAAAGGCCGTCTCTAAACCACGCCTCGAACCTATGTGGTACAAGGTAGGGTCCACCCTGATCTACTAATACAGTCGTCACGAGCCTATGCCACATCACGGCATGCATATCAAAATGGAGGGTGACCTGGGTATCCATCTGTACTGGCAATCCAAAAAGCATCGGTGGTGCAGCCATCACTGGCGTCCTGGATCTGAAGAGAAGGCAACCACAGCCAGTGAATCGAGGACTCAGCAAGCTCACCACTAATCCTAGCATAGGGTAGAGTATACAAGTGGGGTCGATCCTAACCAATGAGCTAGGGTTTACGGTCCAAGGTTCAGACATTCTCAGCTCACCTCGGTACTAGCCCCCAATGCATTGACTAACGCGTAACGCATAACCATGCAAATAGTACAACACAGACGGGCCATAATAAGCAATCAGTCATAATGCCATATGCAAATGATACAGGCCTCGATCGGCCATATCGGATCTCGCGGATCATGTTCAGGCCTCAACCGGCCACATCGGATCTCGTGGATCATGCCCACCTATCACTCCAAATCCCATCAGAGCGCTTCCAACAGTGCCATCCGGCAAACGCCACAACTGCGTTCTCTGACGCTTTATGTTGGCTACTCCCTTGTCTCTCCATTTCCCTCGCGTAACCACGCCTCTGGGGCTTATTCTCGTGTCACATCTCTGGTGACTCATGCAATGCTCTCAATGTATGCGGGGCCCAAATGATTGCAACAGCAATTCAGTCACAGAGCATGCATGCAATAGTACATAAGCACAGGAACAGAGCACATCAAGGAATCATACGAGTAACCCACTACGTTTAACAGAACAGCATCACATAGATCCAGTGCTCTACAATTAGTTCTCTAAGCAAATTCAATCGGGACTAACGTTAACTCTGGAACCCACAAAATTTGGCATTCGATCCAGACAATCCCGGCAGCTAATGTTAGTTCCCAGGGAATTGGTAACCCATGATTAATGTCTTAGTCGTCTTAGGTTTCATTGAATTGGGGTTAACTTGGATTAAGGCCCGGATGATTAGGTTGGGTTCAATTGAGCCTAAGGCCCATTCCAGGAATCAAGGCCCATAATTATTCCTTAAATTAAATTATATAAATTGGGCCCATTATTATATTAATTTCGTGCAAGGCCCAAGCCCAATTTTAAAGATTGACCCATTAAGCCCAATTATGTCGTTTTAGGCCCAATTTGGTATCCTAAGCCCATGTATACCATTGGGCCTCATATTTTAACATTCAAAACTTAATTTAGGCCCAACTAAATTATAATTTTCGTCCAATGAGGCCCTCTATTACTATTTTGGTCCAATTCGATTTGTTTTGGCCCAATTAAGTTAGAATTTAATCTCGGAGCCCAATCTAATCCTTCGGCCCATTAGATCACACGTCCATTCATCATTTGCAGCCCACATTAGACATTTTCAAGGTCCAATTAATCAATTCATTTCATCCATTCATAAGCCCATTAGAATAATTTAGGTCCGATAGCTTATACAAGGTTAATTTAGCCCAAAATTAAGCCTCTAGGCCCATTAGCATTACACGGCTGTTGACACCTGATTTTTAATCATTTTTTCTATTGCTAAAGTAATAAAAAATCCATAAAAATTAATAAAATTGAAAAATCAACTTTGGGGACCTTAGCCAAGCCTAGGGAACCAATTTTGACCAAAAAACGATTTTTCATATTTTCAGTATTTTTACGTATTTTTTATTTATTTATTTTCGAAAATTAATAGAAAATCCATAAAAATTCATAAAATTGAAAAATCAACTTTGGGAACCTTAGCCAAGCCTAGGGAACGAATTTTGACCAAAAAATAATTTTTCATATTATATATATTTTAATTTTTTTTAAAAAAAATACAAAAATATTTGAAAATTTTGAAAAAATAACATTTGAGGCCAAAAAATACACAAAGATAGTTAATATTTTTATTTTAAATCTATTTTCATATTGGCCATCGCAAATTCAGAAAAATCTAATTCGAGTCACGTGTTCCTTCATGAGTATAATCTCGAATCGGGCCTAAAAAAATTTAATTTGAGTCAACTTATTTTTAACTTTCACTTTTTATGAGTTGTGACATTGTCTTCTAATATTTTAAATTTTCATCTTGGCCCAATTATACCCAGAATGACTTAATTTTGCAAAAGGGCTTTAATTAAATTATGCATTATTTTCAGCGACAAGAAATGAGCTTAAAGTTGACATGTGGTAAATTTTGGTGTGTCAAAAATTGTGAGGAGATTTGGACTTAAAGAAATATATTTTTTTCAGGGACTGAATTGTAAATACTTAAAATTCAAGGACTAGAGTGTAAATACCTAACTCTTGAAGGATTATTTTACAAATAATAAAAAGAAGAGTTAGTGGATAAATTAGAATAGAGAAGGGAAGATGAAGAAGAGGAGATGAAGAAGAGAAGTTGGAGAAGAATGGATGGAGAAAATAAGATAAGAATAGAGAAGGGAAGATGGAGATGAAGAAGAGTTAGTAGAGAAATTAGAATGGAAGATAAGAATAGAGAAGGGAAGATGGAGATTAAGAAGAGTTAGTGGAGAAATTAGAATGGGAGATAAATATGGAGAAGGGAAGATGAAGATGAAGAAGAGTTAGTGGAGAGATTAGAATGTGAGATAGAGATGGAGAATGGAAGATGAAAATGAAGAAGAGTTAGTGGAGAAATTAGAATGGGAGATAGAGTTAGTGGAAAAATTAGAATGGGAGATAGATGAGGAGGTTATAAAAGGAGGAAGAAGTGAGCTTGAGAAGGGATTCTTGAGAGAGAAAATTTGAAGTGTTTGGGAGAATTTTTTGGAGAGAAAATTTTGGATGTTTGAGAGAGTTTTGGGAGATTGAAGAAAATTTTGAGAGAAAGAAAATACCAAAAGAGAGAGAATTTTGAAGATGATGGGAGTTTAAAGCTAGGGGTTATCATCACAAATTCTTTCATCGATCAATATAAATCAAGAGTTCATCCTCGTCAACGAGCAAACAAATTCAAGCTAAGTGTTTTTATTTATTCATTTATTTATGGTTTTACTCGCAAATTAGCACAAATTGTATACACTTTCTCCATCTCCTTTTTCTTCCATATTTTATGTCAGGAGAAGGATATCTTTACGTCAACAGCAAAAATCTCGTCGAGATGCAAAAATCGGCCCAGACAAGCTCCTAAGCTGTCCACCGATTTCTCAACTGATCTGTGACTAAAAGTCCCTCTTAATTCAAAAGAAACTCTCTATATTGGGAACATAGAGAGCGAAAATCAATTATAGAAATCCCTCCCAAAAAAATGGGAGATAAGTACTCTTTCTACTCTTCTGGTTTTAGGTGCAGATTAGCACATATTTTGTATACTAACACTTCACTCTATTTTATGTCAGGAAGCCGCAGCTCTATATCAATGGTCAATCCTATGGAAGCAAAAAATCGGCTTGGAGGAGTCCTCAAGCGCGCACAAATTTCAAATTGTTGAATCAATTCGTTGTATTTCATTTTAAAAAATTCATACCCCAAAATGGAGAGGACAAAGTCCATCCGCAATTTAAATACCTGCGCCATAAATCCCAAAGGGAAGAGCCAAGCCAATGCTTAGCCTCCCATTGGAGGTTTTTACTTATAGTAGTTAAATACCTGCAACTTAAATACCTGCACCTTAAATCCCAAAGGGAAGAGCCAAGCCAATGCTTAGCCTCCCATTGGAGGTTTTTACTTACAGTAGTTAAATACCTGCACCTTAAATCCCAAAGGGAAGAGCCAAGCTAATGCTTAGCCTCCCATTGGAGGTTTTTACTTACAGTAGTTAAATACCTGCAACTTAAATACCTGTACCTTAAATCCCAAAAGGAAGAGCCAAGCCAATGCTTAGCCTCCCATTGGAGGTTTTTACTTACAGTAGTTAAATACCTGCAACTTAAATACCTGTACCTTAAATCCCAAAGGGAAGAGCCAAGCCAATGCTTAGCCTCCCATTGGAGGTTTTTACTTACAGTAGTTTAAATACTTGCAACTTAAATACCTGTACCTTAAATCCTAAAGGGAAGAGCCAAGCCAATGCTAGGCCTCCCATTGGAGGTGTTTATTCACTGTCATGTACTTCCTATAATTTAATTTTTGAATCATCAGACCCAAAAGATGAGTAGGTCGTAATACTGCACAGAAGTCGTTAACACACTCCCTCTTTCGGCTTCAGGGAATCTTTAACACTTAAAAAAATATAACAAATAAAAATATATACCATCCATGCATCCTATTTAAAAAGTGAAAACACAAAAGAGAATACCCTACTAGAGCTTTAGGAATAAACCAAGCCTGAGTTGCCGGATTAGGATATCCATGAAATTAAGGTACCGAAAGGGCATTAGTTTTAATTAACTAGTGTAACCAAGTCCCCGAGCTCATAATCTCTGGTTCGCAGGAATAAATTAGTTCTCCCGCTAATTTATTTAGGTTTCTAATCGACCTAC